>JBAMNC010000987.1:1200000-1852500 GCA_037902135.1 Cetoscarus ocellatus
ATGACGTTATCGACGGGGAAGCTGCATGCAGTGGCACAGACTCTGAGAAAGAGAGAGAAATGGCGGGTACTGCAGAAAACTTTATCATCCCGTTCTCAATTCCTAACCGTTGGTAAGCAGGCGAACATGGTAAATATTGTTTACATTGTTTGTTTAACCTTTGGAAACGAATATAAGATAGGAAATATGTTTGTTGACAAGTGAATGAGAAATGATTTAGCCAAGGGCTGAAAACCTGTCTTATCTGTTCTAGTTTTCACGGTGTCTCCATGGTGTGTCTTCTGTGAAGATTAAACTTGTGGTGGACATCAGTATGAATCGTGGACCTTTTACTGACCGGCAGTTATACATACAAATAGAAACATTATATCCTATATTCACCTTTTCTGTTTGGCGAAATGCTGCCAAATTCTACACACAGCACCTTTAACTAGGAAAGAGGTATAAGGTATTTAAGGTGTAATGGTACAATATGAACAGTGGATTATGATTATTACGATAATCATGACAATCTTTTTAAATGATGCTATGCAGTTTCTCAAGCTGCGTGCGTTTGCACTGGACAGGACCTGACATTCAGATCTGGCCTTTGTTGTATTGGTATGATGTGTGTATATTGTTTATATTCCTATTGTATTGTAAGTTATACTGTCTCGCTCTGATGTCTGTGATGATCTGCTGCACAACAATTGCCCTTTAAGGGACAACTAATAGAGTGAAGTGAAGTGAAATGCAGTGAAGTCCAACATAAATGTTTATTTTTCCTATGTATGGAAACTTATGGCCCACCCTGTATTCTATTCTATGACTGTGAGGCCAAATGATCTTTGACCTATGACCTCCAAGTCCCCATCACTTCATCCTTCTGTGGGACATTTGTGCACAGTATGAAAAACCTCCATCCCAGTGAAGCACTGAGGAAGTGACTCTCTGTTCATGATGGGACAAAAAGTGGAAATGGGGTCAAAAGGGGAAGAGCGTGCAAATTTAGCAACAGAACTCCAGCCCTGATATAAATGGGTCTCCGCTGATCCAGCTCTGGGATCTTCAGCTTCTCAGTGAAGTATCTTTGGCTCCTCAGGCGTACTCCACAACCACCCACACACACAAACTCTCAGCCTCAGAGAAAGTGCAGCGGGACGCATTTTTCCATGTTCCTGGCAACGCTGTGGTTACTCCCTTTGAAGATTACCACCAAGCACGGCAAACCACACACACACGCACACACACAGGCCACATGAAGGCTGTTCCCAGAAGGAATGCTCTTCCTCCTCCTCCTCCTACTGCAGCAGCTGACTGAGGTCAGACGGACGCTCGCTCTCATTAAACCCCAGAAGGGAAAACTCCACCCGAAACCACTCAGACCTTTAAAAACCAGCTGCTGGTGGTCTGCCGACATGTTTGGCATTGTTTGGTGATTTTTCTGTATTGTCCTTCGTCCTGGTTCTGATGCCAAGGACAGACGTTTCCAGTATGTTGGTGGAAATGTTCCTCCATCTGAAACAAAGGGAATTGTTGAGTTTGGTGTTGACGGAAAAACAGTCATAAGTTTTTAGGTAATAGAGTTTGAGCTTGTTGACTTTTATTGTTCATATTCTTCCTTCTTCATGAGGAAGACTTGGAGAACACATTACAACCGCCTTAAGAAGAGTCAACAAGGATATTTCTGGCAGCAGAACAAATCATTAATTACTAAAACTTTTCCAGGAATGTTCTTACAAACTCTACTTCACCTTCCTTTACCTTACTCATTTATCAGAGTCTAAATTTGGCCCCTGTATTCATCTCCTTTTGCTCCTGTTAAAGTATCTAAACCAGCATTTTCTGATCCATAAAACCAAGGATAAATCAGGATGTCATGTTGGTTTGAGTCGAATAAACAAACTTTCTGAGGACAATTCTCCCCTGTGTCGATGGGTTTAACATCCTCCATTTGCTGCATTTAGCAGACCATAAGAAATCTGAATTGATCCTCTAAAACTGGCAGACTGGGTTGTATCTGGAGATGTCTGATTGGAATATAAAATGATCAACTCCAAATTTCACTTGGAAATTCCGATTGTAAGTCCTGTGTTTGTCTGTCTGTTGGACTGTGAGCAATATAACTCAGAAGGTTCACAATCAATTTTGATTAAATTATCAGGGAATGTTGGACATTGCACACAGATGAAGTGATTTTATTTTGATGGTGATCTAAGTATGGTTGCAGATCTAGGAATTTTACGAAATCAACTGATTCTATGTTATAAATATTTTTGTAGAAAGCTCACATTACCTCAAATATTTCCTTAAGTTTTCAAAGGCAGAGAAATTCTTAATATCATAGGAGACACAGCCATATAATGTTTGTTTACCATTGCCATGAGCACCCATAGTAACGTGTAAAAGCCTGCTGGACAAGTAAAGCGGGGTACACACATAAAGCTTATCGGGCTGTTTTTGTCTCAACTTTCCCCCTTCCTTGCCAAGGATGGCAAACGCCAGATTATCTTAAGTCTCATAAGATTCTCCTATAAGATAATCCTGTGGTCTGAGATGTGTTAAGAGTGAATTTGTCCTGATATCGGCTCGAAAACAGGTCGGGGCCAACAATCTTACATATTAAACTTGTTCAATATTTACAACCAAGAATCTCCATGTGTGTGGAGAAAGCCGACGACTCCCAAGTCATGACTCTTTGAATTGTGACGTGAATGTGGTCAATCAAGATGCAAGCTGACTGAGGAACAAGGAAGCAGGTGTAAATAAAAACAAGCATGGCTGCCCTGAAACATAAAGTGGACCTCGAAAATGGAGGACCAGCTCACATGTTCACGCTGTCTCCAGGATTTTTTTCCACAGTCTTTTCTTTTTTTTAGTTCAGGATTTTTCCTTCAAAAATAGTCCAAAGACCACGATCATTCCCTCTTCTCTGTGTCCTCTTTCATGTTGCATGTTGTGTTTTCCAGTTGTTTCTTCTTCTTCGTTTTTGTTAGATCAGGTTTGATCAGATTTCTGTCTTGGAGGACTAGATTCTAGATCAGTGGTGGGACAGAATGGTTATGTGTGTGGTGTGCTGTGTTGAGATTATCGGAGCACACCACACACAAATGATCAAAACTGTTCAATGCCTGATTTTTTATCTTCATGTATGGGGTCTCTAACAGATAAAAAATCTCTTCAGATTTAGAAAATCCTGATGCGTGTACCCCGCTTACGCATGACCTAATTCTGCTGCTGCTGTGTTTCTGTATCACATTTATGTTTTGCACTGCTTACCCTATAGACCACCTTTAGGGTGCTTTCCCACCTACCCTGTTTGGTTCAAACCAAACGAACTCTGGTTTGCTTTTGTGGAAAGATCGGTTTGTTTGGGCAGGTGTGATAGGACTCTAGATAGAACTCTAGTCCGACAAAAAACAGGGGTTTCACTTCGCTTCTAAGTGGACAAGACTTCTTGTGTGTGTTGTGATTCTGGGTGTGTGTAAAAGCCATCCGGACCAAACAAGAACCAACGAGTCAAGCAAACCAGAAGGGAGAGAACTGTGGCTTGGATTTGTCCAAATATCACAACAGAAAAACTAACGAAGAGCACCGCTACATTAGCATTCTGCTAGTGTCCGGTCCTGTTAACAGGCTCACGTTATGATGGTAACAGCTCAGGTCATCATTTTCTGTTCATTAGACCAACCTGGAAACACGAGACACATCAGTGCCTGTGTGATTTTTCTCCGGACAGGTTTAAATACAGCTCTGAAAAGCTTCAACACCAGCCCTCTGTCTGAGAGCGTGTGTGTATAAAGGTCTGTTATTACACTCTTTGCTGAGATCCTGCGGTGACGCTGTGAGCTGTAATTTCAGAGGAATGAAGACAAATCTCTCTCTGTGTGACCTCAGTTACCCCTGATGTTGACAGAAAAAACTGCTTTTGTCCTATTTTATCCTTTCTCCTCTTCACGGCTCGCACTGCAGGAGTGAAGGGAGGATGTGAGGAGTTTGCGCACTTACAAAGACAAATGAGTCAATTAACAAAGAAAGGGAGTTTTTTCTTCTGGCTTTACTGACACAAAGACTCAATGGCACACTACATCCATTCATCCAGACGTTTATTCAGACATTTAGTCTGATTTCGATCTCAGCCTCCCTTAGATAATGGCAGCTAAAGAGGCCTAAATCGGTTGCAAACTCTCCTGCATGGCTGTAAGTGCCACTGAAGACAGAGAGGTCTAGGCCTCAGTTATATATTCTATTTACTTGCCTAAACACAATGACAGTTCTCCTCTGTGTGATCATCACTGTCACTGTGGTGAAGTGGCGATACAATCTTTGGTCAGGGCACTGTTTTTTTTTTGTGCAGGGAGTCACTGTGCTGATCTGTGAGTGTCTTCAGGCATTCACTCACGAGACTTGCTTTCTCTCAAATCTACATTTGTATTTACTTACATCATTGTCTTACTATTGAGATAATACTCTCCCCTTTAACAACACCAATTGTTATTTTATTTTATATCAATGGAAAGCCTGATTATTCACCTTTACAGCGAGGTATAACTTGTAAGGATCGTGCATTTGTGTAATGAGCAGTACAGGTAAACGTGTGGGTAGTGCCCCCAAAAGATTTGCCAAAATTCCTGCAACGTTGTGGCAGCATTATTTGACATCCGCCGTGGTGCCACTTTCAAACTGAGGACCAAGTAAAACAGGCGAAGTCAAAGACAGGCCATGAAGTGAGTTCCTCACCGTTGGTTCACTGAGAAAATGTTGACTTTCTTTCAAGGAAAGAGGAGATTTTGGCACTTTTTGGGGGCGCTACTTACACGTTTAGCTGTGTTGCTCATTCCACAAATGCACAATCCTTACAAGATGTATTTCGTTGTAATGGTGACTAATCAGCCTTTCCAGCAGTATAAAATATAATACCAAAAATTATTACTAAAGGGGAAAACTGATCAGCTTAATATATAATATGTATTTTAGTTTGATTAGCTCAAAAGTGTCATCAAACATGCTTTCCCCCAAATCCAAAACCCTTGTGTTTAGAGCTTTAATGTGATGCGACATAAGGACTGTATATCCTTCCACCAGCAAAATGCTGCTTTCCTCACATCAGCTGATCAAGTCGTCAGCATCCAGAAGAAACAACAAACACTAACGTCACTAAAACTGAACTAAAATGCCATTAATAGAGGGTTAAAAGGGGATATCTCTATGAACCAGAGTACACGGAAGAACTTTTGCATCTTCCTGATGTGATGTCGTTAACTATCATCTATTAATCTATATATTTATAAATCATCTATTTATTGTCTTATTGACTCCCTATGATTATATATAAAACAAAATACCCTCTTTACTAATGTTACGCATATGTACATGTTGACATTTTAACATGTACTAATGTAGTATATACTTGTAGTATTTCAGTCGTCCCCAGTTAACCATTTTCTTGCATTTCATTGCTTTGTTGTAACCTCTGTGTCTTTTCATTAGACTCTTTTAGTTTCTGTTTGACTTGATTGTTGATTTATTGTCTCCAGAGTCTTGCCTTTTTCTGCCTTTGTTTTGTCTGTTGAAGCATTTTGTAAACATCTGTTTTTAAAGGTGCTATAAAAATAATGTTATTATTATTATTATTCATCTCACCTAATATCTTATGCTGCCTTAGTTCTCATGATGCACTTTTCTTTTATGGTCTGAGTTTGTAGGTTTTGTGTTTGGAGCTTCTCTACTTTTTCTTGTCTTGAAGGATGACACTCCTGAAAACCATAATTATGTCAAAGTTTTATCTGTGTGGACTGATTATTAAGGGTTAACTAGGCATTTTGGGGCTGCATCATTCAAGAGAATTTGAGAAATTTTGAGATGGACAGCGGTGGAAAAAAATGAAACCCTTGTCAAATAATTCTGGTGAAAAAAAACTCCAGAAGGAAATGAGGATAGTTAAAAAAAGTTACTCGTCAAAGTAATGCAAAAAAGCAGAGCAGGTATAAACAGAGAGACATTTTGTACTGTCCTACATTCACATGAAGATTGTTCATCAATGTAAGGACCACAACAAGCCCTTCATCCTCAGTCTGAGACTCTCTAACTCCAGTTATGTGTGTAAGAGCTCAATCAGAAGCTCCTAATGTCTAATTAAAGCAGCAGGCAGATAGACGGGCAGCAGCAGCCTGTCTGTCTCCACACAGACACACACGCTGCAGGATGGAGAGTCCTAATAAGGGGGAGATCACAGCAGTGGGACACACACACCACTCACTCGGAACAGTAATCCCATTCCCAGCCCCTCTGTCTGCTGTATGTGTCCTATTAGCTTTCTGATGCCACCAAGTTCAGTGGGGCAGTCTACCTATCTGTCGGTCTGTTGGTCAGTCACTTAATTAACCTTTGACCTCGTCAGTCAGTAAGCAGTTTGAATAATCAAACTGCAAAGACGAGAGAGGAGCTACAGCTTCAAACTTGGCTGCACAATGATGAATTTTACAATAATAACTTGTCCAAAACTTGTTTAAGGCATATTTAATTACACGAAATAAAGTTTTCACAATAAAAAAACATTAAGTTAGCATTAAAATAAAATTTAAACCTCGCTTAATGTCATGAAACAAGATAAAACCTCTTAAAATACAGAATATGGGATCAGATTTTAACATTTAACTGTAATTTGACTCAGCTTATAAACAACAAACATCGTTTGACCCTGCTTTAAATCAGATCAATCATTTCTCCAAGTAGGTTGACATTTTATCTATAGGTCACGGTGGTGTAGGAGGTAGTGCACAGTTGTGAGTGAGCAATTGGTTTCTTAAATTTGCAGGTAATTTACATTTAATAATGGCTCGCAAACATAGGCTCGATGAATCGGTTCATCGTCCACTTAAAAGAGCTGTTCAAGAGACTTGACTCATTCGCTAACGTCACATCTCTCACGAAAACCACTGCAGAAGTAGGTCAACATAATAAAGCCTCTGTTTAAGAGTAGAAGAAGACATTATGAAGATAATAAAAGATAACGTAACTTAAAGGGGTAAAAAACGAGTCACAACAAGCACACAGAACCATTTGGAGTTGCCGAAGAGTTTATCTCTGTAGGCAGAGGCAGGCTAACACTACCCATTGGCTCTCAGTGTTTGAGCTAAGCTAACTAACAAGTTCCTTTAACAAGTTACTGTAAGGATTTTATATGAGTTTCATTACTTATGCAAAATCCCTTACTCACCACTGTAATCTATATGATCTGGTATCAGCTCACAGACAACAGCACCGGTTTATTTTTTTCTACAAAGCAATACTTGGGAAATCACCATCTGACCCTTGCAACCTCTTTTATTTCAGCTCTACTGGTTACCTGCTGCACTCCGCTGATTTGTAGCTCTTTATCATCCCTGAGCTCTTACAGATGTTGGGAAGAAGCAAGTTTTAGAGGATGATAACTACTGTCGCAGCAGATAAATGATGCTGTTTTATTGAGAGGTTACTACACATTTGAATGTCTTAAATTGTTGTGAATTGTTGTGCTGTTCAGCGTTTTAATGTGTTTGGTAATTTTGTATTGGCAGCTACCTCGGCAAAGTCTCTCTTATAAAAGAGGTTTTTAATGTCAGCGGGACTTCCTGGTAAAAAAGGTAAAGTAAAAGAACAAAAATGAATAAATGTGCAGGAGCAGTAGTAGTAGCCAGTCAGTTTTTATTTTTTATTTATTATTTAGATATATCAGTGCATATATATATATAAAACAAGATTTTTTAAGTTGCACACTAAAAAAGTTTGTTTTTTTTTTAATTTAAAATCAGGATGCACAAATGAGTACACCCCAATCAATGTTTTGGGAGTAAAGCTAAATTTTAGTTATCATATTAACATTATTTTCATCTTATGGTTAAAAAAAATGCTGTGTTAAAGTCAGCTTTGTCAAAACTTTGGAATTTGTACTTTTGTTCATCTAGATATTGAGTATTACATTGCTTTTACTAGGGGGTGTACTAATTTATGCTGAGCACTGTATATTATCTGCTAATTGTTTTTTAATTTTTTATATCCTGTGTTCTTTTACACCTGTTTACTGTACAATGATGCTGGACTCTTCATTTCCCTGAAGTAGTCCTGTCTTATTTTATGTACAGGAATGATCATTATTGTGAATCAGCTCGATGAGAGAATAATTAAATAATAAGTAATAATTAAACATTTCATTGGACTTGACCTGACACTCATTGAGAAACAGTGGTTAAAGGTCCATGTCATGGTGTGTTTGAGAGAGAAGATGTTAGAAATATATGACATTATTTAAAGAGGCATCACAATGGGCTGAATTGTTATTGTAGACACTTGCATCAGCCTTGATTTTCACAACCTCTGGTTCAAAATGGACGCCATGCTTTAACACAAAGAGTTTCAGGGGTCTGGATTAATTTAACATGATTCAGAATCCCAGAATTAAGTGGTTAGTCACTTTAAAGCAGTGATTCAGTCAGTCAGCCTGGAGCTTCAGCACTCGGAGCAGAAACCAGGCCAGTCAGTCAGTCTGCCAGTTGGCCTGTAGGTGGCACATTAACCCACTTCTTCTGCTCCATGATCCTCCTCCTCCTCCTCCTCCTCTTCTCTTTGTGTCTGCTGCTGTTGGAGCAAAATGTTCTGTTCTGCTGCTGTGATCCGCCCCACATCAGCTGCTGCACTCAAATACACTGTAATCCAAATGTGGAGCAGAACACTGTGAAATACACTGATTCCTTCTAAGCACGATAATGCAGCATTTTGAATCTAATTGGGGAAATTTAACGTGTATTTACACCCAGTGAGAACAATTTCCACACGACTGACTCCTAACAAAGATGTGGTTATCCTCAAAAGTGCAGAATGCATGCAGAAAAGGCATTCACAAGATAAAAATAAACACAACTGGACTGTTTGTTTACAAGTTTAATGAGAGTAATGGAGCTTAAATGGATTATTTAGCTTCAGTGAGCCAAACTTCACGCATATTTTTGCAAAATTAGTTTGATAATTACTGTAGATTATATTAGTCCACTCGTGTTAAATGTGTAGGGTGGTATGTCCGTTAATTCGGCCTTCGTTTCTTAATTTGGACGGTCGATGTGCAGCGGCTGTTGGTGAAAAGGCGCGTGTGCGTATTTAAAGCGCTGGATATAAATCGGTGTATATTGGTCAGTGCTCGGTTTGAGGGCGGTGGGCTCCGGTTACGAGATTCCTTGCCGAGAACTCACGTGAACCGGGGCTGTCTGGCGCTCTGATTGGACGGCGCGTCTGCACGTGTACCGGCGAATCCTTGTCCGTTATGTAACATGAAGCGCACGAGAGGAGCGACAAGAGGAGAAGGAGAAGGAGGCTGAAGAGGGAGAGGAGGAGGAGGAGGAGGAGGGAGGCAGGAGGAAGAGGACGGAGTGCTGCAGTGTCTTCGCGGGCTGTTTGCACTTCATTCATCATCCTCTCATCAGCAATTATGATTATTTATCACAGCATATTTTTGATTTTTTTTTTTTCATTTCCCGCTGGTTTGTATAATATTGAGCAAAAAAAAAAAAACTCAGAGCTGTGGGAAAATCCTTAAAAGTTATTTAGGATAAACCTCAAAATGTACAGATTGCAGGCAAATAATTTCATAAAACAATTCCACAAACTTTGTATCACAAAAGTCTTGGCAAAGCTATGAACCAGTTGATAATATTATGGCAGTAATATCAAGTGAAGTTTATGACTGGTATGGGCAAACTGACAATATAAAGCTTATTTATTGGTCAGATTTATCAGACAATACCATATACTGGCTGTAGTAAAAAGCATAATGTTTCACCTTATCAACAGTAACTGGAAACAATTATGAGTTTATTACATGAGAGAATTAGTTGTTAGCAAGTTTATTTTTCTACTTTTTCTAACACAAAAAGATTGTCTTAATGAGAGGACCAGGTCAATGTAAAAATATTGGTATCACCAATAAGACACACAGACACACACACACACACATATATATGAAACTTTATTTGTATAGCACTTTTCATATAACATGTAGCACAGAGTGCTTTACGTAAAAAGAGCAAATTGCAGGAAGTATGTGCAACACAAAATGAAATAACGAGAACAATAAACAGATTTAACAAAAATAGAAGAAAAAGATTAATAGAAGTTTACACTACAGGTGATGAATGAACAATGAGAAACTGTCATGTTGAAGAAGAAAAAGACAAAAGGGACTTCCTTTGACAGTATTGGCAAAAAAAATAAATAAATAAAAATGTGCATCCCTGGAAAAAAAAATATAGAAACAGTCATGTTCAAAAGGTCTACACTCGTCCATCACTAAACGTTTATTTTTCTTCTTTGTGCGAGTGCATTATTTGTTTATTTAATGATGTTGAAGGTTTTTTTATAAATTAATTAATTTTTAACACTGTCAGTGTTGATATTGTATTTTGTTGCCTAATGTATGTTATTCCTGCGGAACTCCAATTTCCACTTGATTACAAATAAACACACTAATCATTACTTTATATCATTCTTCTTTTTTCATCAAGTTTTTGTTATTAAAATCAGATTCATAATTACCTCCGCCAACACAGTTATGTTTTTGTAAGTTTGTCTATTTGTGTTCAAGATAGCTTGAAAAGTTATCACGGATTTGGATGAAATTTTCAGGAAACGAGTGGAATGGGATAAGGAACAAATGATTGGATTTTGGGACTGATCCGGATCACCATCCTGATACAGGAATTTTTTAAAAGGATTCTTTAACATTGCCAGATAGGACCATTTTTGCCTGAGTGGACTGAAACTGCTTGGCGGAGGTCTGCGCTCTCTGAGTGCTTTTCTAGTTTTACTTGTTTTTGTTTTTTCCCATTATTATTCGATGTATTAAAGGGATAAATTCAATTTGCATAGTTGCTAAATGCACTGCAAAATATACATCTTTTTAAGAAACCAAAACATTTCTGAACATGAAATGTTCTGCATCATGGTTACCTGTGGACAGGTGTAACTGCAGAACAAAGCAGAAGTTAATGAAATATCTGTATATTGACTGCTAATGCATGGCTCTGCAGTGGTTCTAACTTCAGTAAGCTCTGTCTCCTTTTGTGGCTGACAGTCTGAGTTAGTTTATGGTTGTAGTAGTAACAGCTTTGCAGGAGGAGGAGCTGGGGTTAAATGGATGGCTGGTGAAACACTAGTGCAAGAGTATGAACTGAAGGACAACGTGGCTCTAAAAGCATGCATGTCTGTCTCTCAGCCTGCTTGTCTATCTGCTGCACTGCCACATTTTATGTCATAGAAAATATACCAGGACATACCATACCTTTAAACATGCTTTAAAAATGCCAAACTCTCTTACTGTACCGGCTGCATTCCACCCAGCCCACAGCGAAAGTTTTCTGTGATGAATCACAAAAGCGTCCGATTATGTACAATGCCCCTGAATGCAACACTTTATATATAGTCCGTTAATATTAACAGTTTTCAAACAGTAATTATGTACGAGTGTCGTTTTGTATTGATCCTGAATACTTAAAGGCTCTAATGTGCGTACGACAGACAGACAGAGGAGCAGACAGACAGGCAGTGAGACACCCGGCATCTCCGCACAGTCCACGTGTGTTCTGTCCCAACTTTTACCCGCCACCATTTTCCTAGAATCCCTGCCTGCTGCATATCACTCCGCCAAGAAGACAACATAGACCCCGACTTCAACGCGAAATTACTAAATCTCCCGTATACGCGCATAATTCCGCCTTTAATAACTGAACACTAGGGCTGATATAGAATATATTAACGGTTGACTGAATTGTCACAAACGAATTTTCGTCGGTTTTCAGATTTTGGCGCGATTTTAGCGGTGGCGGAAGGCACCGGCGAGCACTACACTTAAAAGCCGAGCGACCCCGACAGCCACACCTACTCTGTCTGCTCGTAGCGGAGGAGAAGAGGGAGGAACATAGGACATAAACACCATGCTGCCGTGCTCCAACTTTAATTTCACACGCAGAAAATCTCACCCACGCAGGCAGTGACAGTGCTTCACCTCTCTCTGTGGACTTTACTGGATTTTGTGGACGTTTTCCAGAGTTTTCTTCCCCTCGGATTTCCTCTTCTGTAAGGACGAGTGAAGGTAACTTGGTGCATGCGGGTGAAATGGGGTTACCGGTTAATGATGTCGGATGGAGACGAAATGCATTCACGTTACCTTTTGATGCTCGTTAATCTCAGTTTTATTACACTTTTTCTTATTTCTTCATGTCACTTGAAGTCGTTAAAAAATTAAAATGCCGGTTTTCACGTGGAGTCCTTGCGTTGTTTAACCCTTGCGGGGTTTAAATGACCCTAACAGCGGGTCAACCATGGAAACAGTACGGACTTTGAGCTTTTCTTCAGCAGTGAGTGTCCTAAATTCCCAGGCATCTTTAAATTAGCTAAGATTCGTGTCTTTAACCGTGTATGTCGTTTTAGTGCTGATTTTGAATTTATGCCATTTTGGAGGAAATTGGCATTAATTGCATTTTTCATAAAAACACAAGAATGTTATGCTTTGCTTACTACGTTTAAATACATTCTGCCTTGTCTACATTTAATGTCATAAGAAAAAGTGACAATTTAACGATTATCCTCTTGTAGTTTGTAGTGCACACGCTGTACTTAGTCGCCGGGTGGACTAGTACAAATAGCGTCCGTGTTAATTGAAGCCTTATGAAAACCCGTGCCCTTATAAAAGAATATTATCAAGCTTTTATCAGTGATACCTATATTATTCGCCCTGCTTCATAACTTCTATCCTTAAAATGAATCCGTAAAGTGCTGGTGTCACGGTATAAAGAGTGGTCGTGTTAACTGGTGCCTTAACTGGTGCCTATCTACAGGGCAAACAGACCAGTCTGCGTCGTGACAGGACACACAAATTAAGTCATTAACGGTATTTATTTTTGACATCCCCTCAGCTCGACTTTAAACAGCCAGCTTCTGTGTACAACATGAATGGACGCCTTTTTTCTGTGGTACGGTGTCACGGCTTGAAGGGCGTCCATGTTAACTGGGGACTAACGGCCGTATGAGCCCGCCATTGTCGTGGTGATAGCAGACGTTGAAGACGAAAAATGTGCAAAACAATGCCTTATATTGACGATACTCAGTCTGAGAATTTGACTAAAAATGCAGTTAAAGAAGCTTAAGTTCGAACTAATTCGTATTTGTATATTAGTCGCATTTTACCACGGACGTATTCGGCAGTGAGGCGCCAGTTAACACGGTCGCCCTAAAATCGGGAACACCAGCGCTTGTAAGAAGGCTTTAATTCATGTGTTTTTTTGCGGAAGTTGAGGCAAGGCAACGTCAAAATAAACATTATTAATGACTTAATTTTTGTGTCATGCCAAGGGTCAGGCTGGTTTGTATTTAAGTTTGTTTTAAAGCCTGAATCTGTCTCTGTCTGCACCACACACTGCTGCTTTGTTCCCTCACACAGACTGCCATACATCCATACACAAGCATGAGAGGCTGATTATTATAGGATTTCCCCTCACTGAATATGACTTCCTCTTTGACTGTTTGCTTGTGGTTATGGTTGTGTGAACAGATTGATTATATAGCACACTGCAATATAATTTTGCATCAATTGCAAACTTTCATGACTTTGTGTGATTTGATGAAGCAGCTGAATAAATGGCTGGCTGGTTGACATGATTATGAAATGCTATCATAAAACCCAGATTTGATGATGAATGAGCCAGGCATGTGAGTGTGAAACAGCAGCTGAGGTGTTAAGTACTTCCAAACAAAAAAAAAGGTCAAGCAAAACTTTCTCTGAAGTTTTTGTCAGTATGTCAGCATGCAGCCGGGCTCCTATTGAGACTGTTTTTATTATCTGTCTGTGCAAAGGGGAGAAAAATGTAAATTGTGGAAAGAGGTGTAAAATTTCTACCCTGGTCTCTCCCAGCTGTTCCTGTGATGTCATGGCGAGGGGAAAAGGGGGGTAGGTGCTAAATCTTTGGGGTGATTTACGCCCCGGGGAGCAGCGTGGGCGGGGCGTAAGTGATGTAAACACAGATAAAAAGTGGCACACTGCCTTTTGGGCGCTCAGTGTGGAGAAACCGGTTTAAACTTTCACTACAACACGTGTCGCTGCTGCTGCTGGGATTTACCCAGATCTGATACGGCACTGCTTCCACACACTACTTACTGCCTCAGCTTCTTTGGATTTATTTTTTTATTTATTTCACCTCTTAGATTTTTACATTTTGCTATTTTTTGTCACAGATTCTTCCATTCAACATGTTGCAAAGCTTCGCTCAGTCGCAGGACTGGCTTTACTCTGAGCCGCTGCTGTTTGACGATGAGTTCTGCCAGAGTTTGATGAAGGACCTCCAGTCTCTGCCGACTCCCCCACAGTCCCCTCCGATGAAGACCGGGGCGGGCGGCAGCAAGCCCCTCTCCAAGGAGGACCAGCTCAGCTTCGTGTCGGACATCCTGCTGGAGGATCACGACATGCAGCTCAACTGGAACTACGACTTCTTCCACACGGATGTTGCAGAGAAGGATGGCGAGCCCAGCCAGCCGTGCTCACCGCTGGAGGAGAGCAGCGAGGACTGTCTGTGGCAGTGCTTAGCGGACGACAAGAACCTGGAGGAGAAGCTGGTGTCCACCATGCTGGGTTCCAGCCCGCTGCTGTCTGAAATCAACACCAGCATCTTTGAGGAGATCGCCAGCTCCACGCTCGACTGCCAGAACCTGATGGAAACGCAGGAGACCAGTGAGGCCACCTCAGATTACGGATCAACAGGAGGAGAGTTTTCCACGTATTCATCCAGTGACTCTGGTAAGTTCAGGCACTTTTGTTTACAATTTCTTTGCCAATTATTCACATGAAACTTTGGCACAGTTGTTAAACTTGTAGCTTTGAGATTAACACCATTAGGAGCTCATTTTAAGCCCTTTTAAAGTTTGTATTTTCTTTTTTATCAATATTATTATTTCTTCTGCCAGAATCCTGATTTTACTTTTTTATTTTTTAAGTGTGAAATTTAAGATGAACAGTGGACATACATTGGTATAGGTACAAAGTGTGAACAAGTTGTGTATAATTCACAGGTAATATATAATATAAAAAGTGGATATAGCAGTAATACAAGGAGGGAAATCAATGAATAATAATAGAAATATCAGTCATTATAATAACAATATGAATAGTAATAGTTTTGACAGCAGTAGTAATTTCCGAAATAAGAGAAAAATAGGAAACAAAGGATGAAAGAAGGATGTGGGAGGGTTGGGTGGGTAAATAAATAAAATTTCAATTTTAAAAATGTAATTTTAAGAGGGAAAAATACATTAAATAAAAAACACAACATAAACAAATGGAGCTAGTTTGTTTGTCACATTCACAAGATGAGTAAAAAACGTTCAACTATTTTAATGCAGTTTTTTTTTTTAATTTTCTTTTCAAACTTGGATTCAGTCTTAACTTAAAGGTTTGATGAAACAAGGTTGAATTGCCATTTTCTTCTCCATTTTAAGCAGAATTGCCTCCTTTTTTACAACTCCCTCTTCTTTGATGTATATTTTAGTGCTGATAACCATATCCAGTCTTGCCTCAGTGCATCTTATCTGTATAAACAGCCCTCACCGAGGGCTCCCTCCCTCGTATTTCATTGATAATTCACTGTTAATGTTTAGTGGCTCGGAGCCCAAAAAATCGTTCTTTGAACTCGTCTTATCTGCACGCCGGCCGCCCACCTGTAATCTGCAGGAGAGTTTTATTACAAGAGGATGTCGATTGAGCGTGGGCGGGGCTTTAACTGTTGAATGACAGCAGGAGATGAGAGGTTTAAGTGCAGAGGATCGACTGTAAGTGTGTGCGCGGTGTGTTGTGTTTGTGTGAGTCATGATAAGCATCTCCATCCATTACCTCCTAATGAGTCATCTCAACAACTTTGGCCCTGTGGCGTACTGAGCTTCATAAACCAGAGAAGAGGGGGCAGACTCGTGCTTCTTGAGTTATCTTGTGAGGGATTAGTCATTGCTGAAAAATATGATATTTTCAGTTTCATCTGTTTTGGATATATAAGCAGAAAAAACTAAGCGTGACTCATGATTTCCAATTATCTGAGCGGTCTTAAATTAATAAAGATTCAAACATTTCACGCGAGTCAAATTTCTTAAAACACACATGTCTTAGGCGTTTTACCAGCACATACAAACACTACTGTAAAGACAATTATATTGGCAGAGGTTGAAATTATTTCTGACATTTTGGCCATAGATAATAGCCTTGTATGTCAGCTGCAACATCAACAGAATGTACAGATAATACTTTACTCAGTCATCACTGAATGTCTACACTAAGAATCAATTCAGCATCATTCATCATGGAGCCAAACATTGATTTTTTTGTACCACAAAAGAAATTTAGTTTGGAAATATCAGCATATTGGATAGATGTCAAAGTTAGTGGTGAAACATCATATAAGAATAAGTAGGGGTGTGTATTGGCAAGAACCCAGTATGGTATATCACAATATATCATGCGCAGGGAGTTTGTAACATTAATTAACTTGGTGTATCCCAGTGTCCGAAACAATAGAAGAAAACTAAAAGATGAAGAATGAAAGGGCTGAATGTCTGCTGCCAACTAGTGACTGGAGGTTGAAGTGCAATACAAAACAAATATCCCTACACAATATTGATATTATCCCATAGAATAGCATCACAGTACCACATGTATTGGTGTATTGATATTTCCTTAAACCCCTAATAATGGTAGTGTCATGCTTATTATTGAACTACTTAGCTTAAAAATAAATCTAAATGATCAGTCTAAATACAATTTCTTGAGGTAAAAGTATTACAAGATGATCAGTAATTTGTTTTCTAAAAATGACCAATTCCAACACGTGTTGGCATCAAATGTGTCAATTTAAATGCACAAAATTCACCAACCAAGCATATTTTCTCTGACCAAAATAATTGTTTTAATGTTGCATACATACATTTCGGTGCATTTAAGAGTTAATTCCAGATGTTCATCATAGCAGTTCATTCATAAGATTAGTACATTTATTGAGCATATATTCACATTAAATTAAGATACAAATATTTACCCACCATGTGGCGAATTACCCTCCAATATTCACACACCAAACAGAAAATCTACCTTCATGTGGTGGGTGGGCAGGTGTAAGTTTCAGACCCTGGAGTCTGAGGTTTCACTGGACCATTTGGTTTGTTATGTGGACTTTGTTCAAAGAATATCTGTGACTTTTGAAGCATAGCTTTGAAATGACCATCCCTAGCGCATATCTTATTTTTTCCAGGCTCCAATTACACCTTATAGAGCATTTCAGAGCAATGAAACTACTGTTTACACATCAAACTGAGTTTCCTTTACTCATTAACTGATAGCTTTCAACTGTGGAAAGTTTATGGCTGTTTACAGCACAAGGAGAAATCTTTACTACTCAGTGTATGAGTGTCTGTAAGCCGAGCCCCTGTGTGTACAGTGTCCACACTTGTGTTTTTGGTGTCAGCGTTACTCTGAAATGTCATTACGTCATTTCACAGCAGATACGGTTACCCAAAGGGTTAAAAAAAAAAAAAAACAAGGTTGATCCAGAAAACTGACCTGACATTTTCTTCTTTTAACAGAGGAGGAGATCGATGTGGTCACAGTGGTGCGTTGTTCCTCCAGCCCCTCCCCTCTCCCCTCATTGGCCGAGCTGTCCGCCCGTCAGCAGAAGAAGGAAGAGGAGCAGCGGGCCCTCCAGCGCCACCACTTCGAAATCCAGCTGCAACACAACTACGCCGCGCCGTGTCCTGCCTCGCCGCCGCCGCCGTCCTCTTCCAACAAGCGCACGAGAGGCAGCGACGGCTCATCGCGTTATCACCACTCCTCCTCCCGCAGCTCCTCTTCCTCCTCTTCGTCCTCCTCCTCCTCTTCGTCACGGTACCACCACCACCACCACCACTCCTCCAGAAATTCGACAGAGACCGAGGACGAGGAGGAGCGGAGGAGGACACACAACGTGATGGAGCGGCAGAGGCGAAACGAGCTCAAGAACTGCTTCATGCGTTTGAGAGACAACGTGCCCGAGCTGTCGCACAACGACAAGGCGTCAAAGGTCGTGATCCTGAAGAAGGCGAGAGACTGCATCTACGGCCTTGAGGACGAAAGCCACAGACTGCAGTCCAAGAGGGACAAACTTCGAGCGAAACAGGAGGAGCTGAAAGCAAGGTTAGAGCGGCTCCGCAGCTAATGGGCCAATCACAGGCTGCGATTTCGCTCTTGAGAGACGATTGGGGGGGTGGACAAGGGAAGAGACTTTGTACAGAGAAGGTGGATTGGAGAGGTGGCGTGTCATGCTAAAGAAGAACGCACAAGTTTGAAGACATTTCAAGGACTTAATAGTGACCGAAACGTTGTCCGGATTAAACAGTTGCCATAGACAAATACACTCATTGCCTCAGATCTCATCATTCTCATGCCTTGACTGCTGACTGTTGTAGAGAGTAGGATTTTTAAAGTCGAAAGGAGGACGAAGAGAGCAGATATTTTTTTATTTTAGACGGGCTGGACGCACACTGAAACACAAACTCCTCTAGTTGATTGTTTGTTTGTTGGGGATGCCGAATGGCACAGGTGCACGCTGGGTCCAATAGCCTTCAGCCACATCAGCTCAGTAGTTAAACTTGAATAATGTGTTTTCAGTACGTCCTATAGCCATACTAACCAGTGATCCCTCCACTCTGACCCATGTGTGATGAAGGCTGCAAGGCTATTGGATCAGCTGCACCTATTTCTTCCACTTTAATTCCAAATCTGAAGTTTTTGTAGCTTTTTTTATAAGGAAAGAGGGTCTCAGTGTGTTTTCAGCCCTGTTTGGTATCAGGCGGACCTTTGGGCCCAACACCACTCTGTTATCAGGTAGTATGTATGTTAAAGACAGTACTGTAATGACCAGGTTTCATACTGTATGAATACAAATGCTCGGCCTCCTTCAGTCCACCACCAGCTCACCAGCCTCAGAGTATGTGTGTGTTTTCCCAAGTGGGGAAAAATAACTGTGTGATTGGTTGTGTCCTAATAAAGCTCTGAAGTAGCCATATTAAGCAGCATTCAGGTTCTGAGGAGGCTGAACTGGAGGGCGAACTGAAACGGGGAGTCGAGCAGAAGTAGCAAATCAGCCAAAGTCGGGGAGAAAAACCTCTGAATAACGCTTGGAGCAGAGTGACAGACGGAGATATTTAATGGTTCTGGTTGGAGGAAGCTGCATTGGCGGCCATACTGTGACATTTTATGGTGCGTTTCCACCCAGTGGTCTAGTTTAGCACAATAATTCCTGCATTTTTAAACCCAACTGTACCACTTTACAGTAGACTATAGTGCGCCTAAGGGTTGGATAGGTCCACTCGCAAAAAGGTGCCAAAATAGGGCAGTACTGCTGCATTTTTTGACACCTCCCTCAATATTTGACTGTGGTAGCATCAGCAATAGCTCTAGCTGAACTAGACCATTTTGTGTAGACACACTATTCATTCTGTTGCTGAGCAGCCATTTTTCTACAAATGAGAGAAAAGGATATTTTTTGTTAATGTATGACCATAAATCCAAGTTGCTTAAGTGTTGGTTTCTGTGGAGAAAGTCATTTCTTGCATACATCTGTAAAAATCAGATGAATTCCCTTACGCTTTCATTTAATCTAAACTTAAAAATGTACAAGCAGATGTTACATGAGCTCATACGTCTGTGTTGATAAAATTATAACCCTTTGTAAGATAAGATTTTAAACCATGTATGTTTTACAAAATTAAGTGCTACTGGCTCAAAATGTCCTTTTTATTAACACGTCAAACCTTCACCGGTGCCATTTCGTGCCCCGTTGAGCTGTTAAATATTGGTCACAGGGATGCCAAAAAGCCGTTAACCAAGTAAAGTTTGATACTTAAGTTGGTAAAAAGAATAAAGTTGTAAATTTGTACGTGTTCACCCGGAGCCTGTTGTGTTAACTTTCCGGTGTTTTGTTGGGCTTGTACCTTTTCTGGGTCTGAAGTTTGAAAATATCGACTATTGCCAATATTATCCATAATGTGCTGTTTGTGATGAAATGTGGAGATGGGAAACATTTCCGTCTTTGTGTCAAATGTCTTAAGATGCATCCTGTTGCTATTTTTGTATTAAAATAGAGTTCTTCCTCTTTGGTCTGGCTGTACTTGAACAGATGTGTTCACAAGGAATAATGAGAGTGGAGGTTGTTTTTTTTGGTAAAAACCTGTTCTGCCTTGAAATGTATTCTGTTCAGGACTCGTTTGTTTTTGTTTCTTTCGCTGTCTTGTTAAAACTGTTCATACTTCCAGCTTTAGTTAGGTTTTATTATAGCTTCAAACTTTTCTTTCAAATGTCCTCAATAACTTTGATTTTTTTTGTTTAACATGTTCTGTTCATTAATTTTAACAAGACAGCGAGGGTCTTTTTATTAATATTTAGCATGATAAAACCTACCTCCACCTGGCTGCAGTCTGGCCTGTAATGTTTTTCTTTTGGTTGTAATATTGTAAAGATTTTTTTTATTAAAATGTAAATATTTTTGTTATTGTATCATAAATTATTTTTGTCATTTTTTTTCTCTGTTTCATTAGAATTTGAGGATTTAAGAGGTTATTCAAACAGCACTTTTTTTATTGTTGACGTAATTAAAGATTGAATGAGAGCTGAAAAGTCTTGTTGTTTTGTTGTTTATTTACAATAATGCATACATTGTCTTTTTGGTAGAACAACAGATAATAAGTTTAACAGTGGTGAGGATCCAGTAGCTTAAAAATTCAATGAAAATATAAACATTTGGGTCAAAATTAACTAAAAAAAAAAAAAAAAAAAAGAGAGGATTAATTGTCCTCCCCTGGGTAACATGAGCACAAGAAAGAAACAACGCGCAGAAATATGTCAATGGATGGAGTATAATAACAGTAATTGTAATAAGTTCACCCCACATCTCCAACTGAGCCCCTCCACCCACCCACCCACCCACCCACCTCAACGACCATATGGATAAACAAAAACAGTCAAAACAGAGTTTAGTGTCTTAATGGTATTAGTCCAGCACGTCACAATTTGTCTTTGGTGTTGTGCATTTCAGCAGCTCACTTTTCCAAAATCCAGTTGCGATTTTTAAGAAGACTGTATTATTTTTAAGAACATGCATATAAAAAACGAAACCTGAAACTAATATGTTTCCAACACTTGTCACTCAAAATAAATTCAACTTTAACAAAAAAACTAGAATATTTGTTTCTCTTAATATGCAACTAGTCACGGATAAAGGGTATTGGAAAAATTTTAAATACAATTTTATTTTACCTTGAGAGACCTGGCCAAGGTAGCAGCCAATACAATGTTACAAAATAAACACTTAACAGCACAAAAACTCACATTTTAAAACAGGCTTTCAAATGTACAGTGATCTTTCAAGAAAAACCGCTACACTTCCCTGTCACCATGCTCTTTATGATCATTTAAAATTTTCTCTGCGAGATCAATGAATCTAACTTTAGCTGTTTTTGGAGGCTGTTCCATGCGCAAGGTGCAAAACATGCCCAGAAAATGCCAAAAGTGCTTGAATTAGACTCTTAAGATTGTGAACAAACCCTGTAACAGGCGTATGCTTTTATATTGCCAGCTTCAATGATCCCAGTTGATTGGCATCATTTAACAGTAAAGTCAAACCTGGGATGAGATCTTAAGTGAGGAACACACATCCCAATGATCGGGCTGACTTTCAGCTCGGATCCCTGCTTCTGATCAAACTCAGCAAAGGCGCGATCATCTGGAGGTCCTAAAGGTTATCTTACCTGATTATCCTGTGGTGTGCTAGTGTTAAGATTCTTTTTATCCTCTCTGAAGAGGATCGGGGCTGTCCTGACTTGAAATTCTACATATTCAACATGTTCAATATTTACGACCAGAAGTCCTGATGTGTGTGGAGCATCAAGGACAAACAAGCATGTCCTCTGTGTTTTGTCAGATGGAACAGAGCTAAGCCAATCAGGGAGCAAGCTGGCTGTAATAGGAAGCAAATGTAGCCATGGCAACGAGAGTAAATTTCAGGCAGATGCCAAAATGGAGGTCCAAATGTTGATTTGTTTAAAAAGCATGAGCCCCTAAACAGTGAATTATATAAAACAAAGTGATGAGGTGAGGAGCTGGACAGAAATCACAACCACCAAGGATGTTCTAGCCTCCTGCCATTGTCCGCCATGTTTGTCCTGTGTCTCTCTCTTTGTGGCAGAGCACACACTACGACAGGGGTACCCGACAAGGTGCCTGCGAGCACCTGGTAGCCCGCAGGGAGAGAGTTTTTCAGTTTGTATGTTTTGCTAATATATCACTTAATGAATACAAAAAAACCCCCGCCTATTTTTAATAAACTTTGACTTGCATGGGGTTGGAGTTTATATTGATGCTGACACTGAAAAATAAATAATTGAAAATGCATGTAAGTAAATTGTTCTCATGTAATGTAATAATCTGTGGTTAAAATTATTGTCAGGAATAATTAAAAGTAAAAAAGTAAACATAAAGTGTCATATGTAGCCTATCAAATGCATCATTTTCATTATTTTCGTTAAATTATAACATTTGTATTACTTAAGAACATTAAATCATGCAAGTAGCCCTCGATAATACTCCTCATCTTTAGGGTAGCTCTCAGGCTGAAAATGGTTGGAGACTCCTACAAGAACAAAACTGATAAATCTGACATGATCTATCTACATATGCGGCTGTCATTCTGTTTTAAAATTGGATATGACTTTAAAAATCTTCATGTGTGTACCAGACTTTAATCAAGGTGACTTTCAAGCCTAACATGTCTCGATTGTGTTCGGTGTGAAAGTTCACGTAAACTTGGGTTAACAGAGGTCTACTAGCCTCCAAGCCAACCAGAGTTTGGTTTGCGGTGGGAGTGAAAGTGATCTGAACTAAAGAAAAACCAAAGAAGGGAAGTGACCCAAATTGTTGATTTAATCTGGCCAAACACAACAGTAAGCAAGCTAACACAGTGTTAAATGTCAATATAAAGCAGAGCGTGGCTAATGTTAGCATTGGTAGCACTGACAGGCTCACATCCACAAGTCTGTGCCGAGTGTGGTCACAAATTACTCTGATCAACATTGACACAGCCTAAACTAGAGGGGGGTGGCATCAAGGCACGGAAATTAATGCACAGCAAGAAGGTTGCTGGTTCTATCCCCATGTTGGCCAGGGCCTTTCTGTGTGGAGTTTGCATGTTCTCCTTGTGCATGTGTGGAGAGCACTCCAGCCTCCTCCAACAGACCAACAACATGCTCATTAGGTTGATCAGTGACTTCGAAATGCCCTCATGTGTGAGTGTGAGAGTTAGTGATTGTCTGTCTTGCTATGTGGCCTTTCGATTGGCTGGTTTCCCCTGCCTCTTGCTCAGTGTCAGCTGGGACAGGCTGTAGCCTCTATGACCACGAAAGGGATAAGCAGTCTACATATTGCATGGAGAAACTAGAGGTGCTCTTCCAAGGCATTTCTAAAATTATCAGGCAAGTTGTTATCAAACATGTGGATCACTGCTCTTCTTGCACTGGTAACAAATCCTTAAAAAATCCTTGATCTGCATCAGGATTCAGATCTCTTCTTCCTTGTACTATGACCAACATTCCCTGAAAATGTCATAAAATCAGTAGAGAACTTATGAAGTCAAAAGCAAAAATGAGGGAAACTGCCCTATCTTGCAGTGTTTACAAATATTTTAAAAACATCCTGGATTGGCATTGGGGTTCAGATCACCACCACAATCGAATCACTTCTTCCCCATGCCATAACAAACATTCCCTGAAAATATCTCTGAAATATATATATGCACAGCCCTTTGAGTTATGCTGTTTACAAACTAACATACAAAAACTTGGTCCATGAGAGGAAAGCAGAGTAACCAGGGAAAACCAACACATGCACAGGGAGAACATGCAAACTCCAGAAAGACCCCTGCACAATTTAGGAGTAAAACCAGCAGCCTTCCTGCTGTGGACCAGGACTACTACTAAAATGTATTTATTTTAATTTGGTGTTTAAAATGTCTGTCTGTCTATCTATCTAAATATATCTATCTAGCTATTTTTTAGATAGATACTAGTAGATAAAAAAACTAATAACGTATATATATTTTGATTTATTTACTTTCTCCTATTTGCTCTCTGTTCTTTGTGCTAAATATGTTGTATGAAAAGTGCGATACAAATGATTGATTGATATTTGTTTAGATTGGAAGGCAAAATAATTGGTGAACAATTAATGGAGAGGGGATGGGATTAACTAAGTTTAACTTCTTCTGACTCCTTTTCAGACATGTAACATTTTTCTAAGAGCTAGTTTCTCTTTTTTTCTATAAGTACTTTTAAATTTACCTTTTTTATATGTTTGAAATAAATGTAACAATCAATAAATCAATACTCTTTAAAGGGGCAAAAAAGTTTTAAAGGCAGGAAATAAATTGATGAAATTGTGCTGTTACACATTTAGTTTGTAGAAGTTTTTTTGTTGTTTAAAGCAGTAATATTATGTGATTCTATCATGAAGTCACAGGAAGTCAGCCACAGATAATGTGTCATGTGACAAGAACCAGGAAGTGATTGAGAAGATGACAGAATGGAGAAGCAAAGCAACATGTGGGTTAATCCCTTGATATCTGCTCAACAACTGAAATGTTCGATACCACCCTGGGTATGTATTGTTTATGTGAGGCTAAACTTCATTCCTAGATGATTATTTCTGATATAGTGTTTGGTTTTGTGAGTTAGCATAGCTTGTTCCATGTGCTAGCAGAGTCACTCAGGAACAAATGCAAACTAGAAAAACACTCAGAGAGCGCAGACCTCCGCCAAGCAGCTTAAGTCCATCCCTGGTCCTATCTCACAATGTTGAAGAATCCTTTAAAAAAATTCCTGGATCTGGATGGTGATCCGGATCAGTCCCAAAATCTAATCATTTATTCCTTATTCACACATTTCCTGAAAATTTCATCCAAATCCGTCCATAACTTTTCAAGTTATTTTGAACACAGACAAACAAACAAACCAGCGCCGGCAGAAACATAACCTCCTTGGCGGAGGTAATAAATAAGCAAATTCACTGGTGATTAAAACTTTTTTTTTAACTAAATACAGTGAATATAAACAAATTTGATTTATGAGATTGTGTGTATTAACATTGTGTTCATGTCTAAATGAGCAGAAGGCTGATTGTGACTTTTGTATATTTTAGTTTCATGCTTTTCTACGCCTTTGATAAACCAGTGGACTAAATGACAAGGTCACTGCAGTTTTGAGGTCAGGTAAGAGTTTCTGTCAAGACAAATGCAGCCCATGTGTTAAGGACAGAACAAAGACATTTAAACAGCCAAAGATACTGGTGTAAGCAGCCGAGTTGCCAGGTCTGCTTATGATAAGCGACTTTGGGCTTCTTTTTTTCTGAAAAGTTGCTTGTGAATATTGGCAGTTGCGAGTTGCAATTTTTTTGGGCTTGCTCCAAAAGTGCAGTTGCTCATTTGGGTTTGTTGTGCCCCCAAACCCAGGAGGGATCTGATGTATGCTCTACTACCAACATAAGCTCAGTTCAAAAGAAATCCTTATAGCCAGAATTTAATGTATTTCTAATGCAGCTGTTACTGTTTTCACCATAATAAAGCTGTCGAGGATCAACGTAACTCCTAAATAAAAGCCTGACTATGTCTGTTTGGTTAAAAAAATAATAGTTAGACAGACTGTTTAGCGATAACAGAGTTATAAATAACAGTAGCCTCTCCCTTCACTTCAGTATAAAGAAAATGATGTTCCACCTCCAAACAAAAGGATGTTGAATAAGTAAAAATGTCACTGTGAAATTGAAATGCGACGTAGATGAAAATCAAAACACTCTTTGTTTAGAATTCTTTAAAAAAAAAAAATAGCTTGAGGTCGCTTGTTTAGGGCTTGTTTTTATCAACCAGGTTACTTATTTTAGTAGAAAAATCTGGCAACACTGGTAAACAAAATCTTCATGAAAGTCAAATGCTGTCCAGGTTCTTTTGCAGCCTCTTTCCTGTTTGGTTACTTATGATAATTTGCCGTGTAACTAAATAAAACCATGGATCCAGTAAGTCCTAGACACTCTAACATACTAATCCCATTGTATTTGATGTACTTGACCTTGAATGTCCCACAAAGACACTTCTAAATGTCAACAAATGGAAAGTCCATTTTATCCTGACCACAGCATGAGACAGCTCTGTGAGAGCACTCTCCCTCACACAGCTGTCACCTGGGCCGCCCCTCCCAGGTGTGCAGATATTCCAGTGTTTCCTCAGGGCAAAGTGTGAGGCCGCAGCAGGTAGGTGTGTATTGTGCAACCTGAGCTCAGTCCATGTGTCGCCATGTGCATGTGGAGCAGGTGGACATGTGCCAGTCAGGTGTGTGTGTTACACTCTTCACAGAAATCGTTTTATCTTGTTCCACGACTGCGATGGTGTTCCTTGAAATTTGATTTTGTCGCTCTATCACATCAGCAGAAAAAAACTAAAAAATAGTCGCACACTGATAAAACTCAGAACTAGGTGAGATTATTTGTCCAGTTTCAAGACAAAAAAATTTCTCTACACTTACTCTAAGCTACAGTTTCCTCAAATCACTAGATTAGGATCTTATTCAAAGATATAAAAACTAAAAAAAAAAGGCCTGAGTTGTTTGTAATAAGTAAAATAATCTGCCAACAAGACAAGACAAATTCAACTTGAAGGATGTCTTAAAATGAAATTTTCTATCCAGAGCAGATATTAAACCTGAATTTAAGACCCTCCAAGAGTCAAACTTTCCTTTTTCATTGGAAGATATTTTCTTATCATTGCAAGCACTTCCATGCCTTATTTTTGCCTTTCAGTCCTTAAAGTGAGATATTTTTCTGAACTTTCTCAGTGAATGTGGATTAGAATAACTGTTTTTGATATTTCTGACTTGAAAATGGACAAACACACTTGCCTAGACCTGAGTTTTTGCATTGTAGACAGATTTTTCTCAAAGACTTTTTGTTCATAACTTCAACAATCAAATGGATTGGTGTCAGTACATTTTACTCAGAGTATTTCACAAGCTGAACTGGGGAAAAAAAATAAAGTTATCTGAAGTTCACCCCCGAACACAAGACTCTGTGTGGCTTTTTATCAAAAGTGTCACATCAGTTTGGCTATTTCAGATCTGACTAATAAGACTGTTAAAGAGCCCACATCTTAACTTCAATCATCCATCCATCTATCCATTACCTATACTATACTGATGCTATACAGAGCAGCCACTGAGCAGCACCCTGTAAGTTTTGTTTGTTTTTATTCTTTTAGTGACTGTGTAGGTGGTGGGCAGGGCCCTACATGACTTTTCCTTTAATGGCTACAAGAGAAAAGAATAGGACAGGAAGTAAATACCAGTGACATCTGTGCGTTACCATTTCCCTTCTATCTGTTGGTAAATAACCATGTCACCTTGGAAGGTAAACACAGCTGTGTCAGTGCGCAGGCATAACAGGTGAATTTGGCTAATGAGATGGCAAAGGGCAAAGCATTAAGCTGTGGAAATAGTCCCATTATGATTTTTTCTTGATTAAGAGATAAGACAGAAATCAGTGTAAAATCCATTCACCCATTATCTATACCGCTTATCCCTTTCAGGGTCATAGGTGGCTGTAGCCTATCCCAGCTAACATTGGGCGAGAGATGCAGTACACCTAAAATCGGTTGCCAGCCAATTGCAGGGCCACATAGAGAGACAAACAACCATTTATGCTCACACTTGGGGCAATTTAGAGTCACCAATCAACTCATTGAGTATGTTTTTGGTCTGTGGGAGGAAGCCCACACATGCATGGGGAGAACATGCAAACTCCACACAGAAAGACCCTGACCGACACAGGGATCGAACCAGCAACCTTCTTGCTGTGAGGCCTAAAATCATATGCATATATTTATTTTTGATGACTGCTAGTGTTCACTACCTTCATGCACTGAGTAACAAGTAAGTGGGCCCTCAGATGCCATTTAATAATATTAATGATTTTCTTCTTGATAAAAATCATGTGCAAATTTAAAATTTAGATTGATTCATCGTGACATTTGGACTTTAAAACTGTAAAAAGTGATTAAACATGTCAAAAAAGCAAAAAAAAACCTTTTACAGACTTTGTGAAGGCCGAGGTCTTTTATTTTGAAACAGAATTCAGATTTTACTTCTTAATCTGAAATGATGAATATTTCCTGTAAAAGTAAGAACATATTTTCTCTTCTTTGTGTTGGAAGCTTGCACATTTACTTCAGCCTTGTGAGTGAGTGTGGGCGAGTCAAAGGTGTTATGGAGTAATGCACGGTAAGAGCAGGTATGTGGGATGTAGGTCAAGGTGAAGGGGTGTGTGTGTGTGTGTGTGTAGGTGTGTCAGATAGCAGCAAACAGGTCAGGGGACCATAAAAGCCTTTTCATCAGTCAAAGATTAGGTGTGTTGTTTTATGAAAGAGTGAAGGGAGAGGCCTGATAGTGAGTGAGCTTAAAACACACAAACATTTTCTCAAGCGCTTCCTGCTGTTAATACTTTTTATTGTTGGGTGGAGGCGAGGAGGTGGAGCTTACCTCAGCTTAGTTAACTCGGCTTAGTGCCCCACTGTCCATATTTTTTTTTAATTTGATATTTTTTGGTCATTTTTAGAATAAGTAAAATGACATTTTTCTCTTCTTACTGGTCTAATGAACTGGACTTAAATAGTTCTTTCAAACATGAAAAAAAAATTACACTATATCGGCAAAAGTATTCAATTTTACCCTCACACACATATGAACTTGAGTGACGTCCCATTCTTAATCCAGAGGGTTTAATATGATGTTGGCCCCTTTGCAGCCGTAACAGCTTTAACTCTCCTGGGAAGGTTTGCCTCCAGGTTTAGGAGTGTTTTTATGGGAATTTTTGATCATTCTTCCAGAAGCACATTTGTGAGGTCAGACACTGATGTTGGACGAGAAGGCCTGGCTCACAGTCTACGCTCTAATTCGTCCCAAAGGTGGTCTATAGGGTTGAGGTCAGGACTCTGTGCAGGCCAGTCAAGTTCTTCCACACCAAAGTCCCTCATCCATGTCTTAATGGACCTGCTTTGTGCACTGGTGCTGCAGTCATGTTGGAACAGGAAGAGACCGTCCCCAAACTGTTCCCACAAAGTCTGGACCATGAAATTGTCCAAAATGTCTTGGTATGCTGAAACATTCAGAGTTTCTTTTGCTGGAACTAAGGGGCCGAGCCAAACTCCTGAAAAATACCCCCACACCATAATCCCCCCTCCACCAAACTTTACACTTGGCACAATGCAATCAGACAGGTACTGTTTAATTGGCAACCACCAAACCCAGACTTGTCCATCAGACTGCCAGACAGAAGTGTGATTGGTCACTCCAGAGAACATGTCTCCTCTGCTCTAGAGTCCAGCAGTGTGCTTTACTCCACTGCACTGATGCTTTGCATTGCACTTGGTGGTGTGAGGCTTGGATGCAGCTGCTCGGCCATGGAAACCCATTCATGAAGCTCTCTGCACACTGTTCTTGAGCTAATCTGAAGGCCATATGAAGTTTTGAGGTCTGTAGCGATTGACTCTGCAGAAAGTTGGTGACCTCTGTGACCTATGACCCTCAGCATCCACAGACCCCGCTCTGTGATTTTACGTGGTCTATCTCTTCATGGCTGAGTTGCTGTGGTTCCCAATCATTTCCACTTTGTTATAACACCACTAACAGTTGACTGTGGAATATTTAGTAGTGAGGAAATTTCATGGCTGGACTTATTGCTCTGGTGACCTCCTATCACGGTACCACGCTGGAATTCACTGAGCTCCTGAGAGCGACCCATTCTTTCACAAATGTTTGTAGCAGCAGTCTGCATGCTGAGGTGCTTGACTTTGTACACCTGTGGCCATGGAAGTGACTGGAACACCTGAATTCAATGATTTGGATGGTGAGGGAATACTTTTGGCAATATAGTGTATCATCCAGCTCTGGAAATACATGAAAATACACCTCTTCTGTACAAAGGATCAAAATGTAAAGAACAAGAACATTAGTATTTCACTTGAGCCATTTGTAAAGATGTAGGAAGAAGTAAATTCTTATTTAATCCCACCCATTTCATCAATAAGTAACAGTAATTTATTAAACATCTTTATTGGTTTAACCTTCTAAAATAGTCTTCCCGGCATTTCACTGCACTAAAAGTTATCAGCTAATAAAAGAAAACACCCACTGAGTCACACTAGTGAGACCTTTTATACCACCATAAAACCCACTTAAGTATATTTTCAACATACTCAGATACACTGTGCTGTTTGAGAAACTCATTCTTCATTCTCAGGGCTGAAATTCTTAGAAGCAGCCACACAAGCCTGTGGGATCCCTCAAGGCTGCATACTTGGCCCCTTTACATTTTCTTTGTAATGCTTTGTGTCTTAAGTCCAATTCACAGTCCTTCTGCTCACTCGCAGCACTCCTGTCTCCCGCTCAATGCCTCCTTCTCACCAAAATATCGCACCTTTGTTACTACCTCTGGAGACAGAACAAAGAGGGGGTCCACTCGTTCCCCCACTCCGCCTCCAGTACGTTCACAGCAGAGGCGAAACGTCACAGAGGGGTAAATATTCCGCCTTGAAATAGCAGTTTGAATTGGGCTAAAGATTCAACAAGGTGATGGAGACATTCCTCAGAGATTGGTTCATATCTCCATGATAGCATCACACAGTTGCTGCAGATTTGTTGGCTGAGCATCCATGACACCAATCTCCTGTTCCACCACATCCCAAAGGTACTCTATTGGATTGAGATCTTGAACTGTGGAGGCAGCTAGAGTACAGTGAACACATTGTCATGCTCAAGAGACCAGTTTGAGATGATTTGAGCTTTAGAGCATTATCCAGCTGGAAGAAGCTGTGGTCATAAAGGAAAGACTATGGCCAGCAATAGTGTTCAAATAAGCTGTGGGGTGTAGACGATGCTCAGTTGGTTCTAAGGGGCCCAAAGTGTGCCAAGAATTTGTCCTGCACCCTCCAACACCATCACCAGCAGGTTGAACTGTTACTACAAGGCAGGATGCCTTCATACTGTAGACCCGAATGTCTCACGGTGGCAACAGAAATTGGCTCACATTTTCACAACCTTCTATTGTCCAATTTATGGGCAAATGTAAATTGTATACTCAGTTTCCTGTTATTGACCTTTGCACACCAGACTCAAATTTCAATGCGAATAATTCACACTGTTTTTTTTTTTTTAATCTATAGCCAGTCAGAGACCTGAAGGAGACATAAGGGAGAGCATAACTGTTATAAGGAAGAAAAGTACAGACTTTTGCGAGCTCTTGCTAAAGTCTGTACCTTTTAATTTTTTTCTCCTGTATTTGCTTTCCCTGGCTACATAAATGTAAACATTGTGTCTAGTGTTAAACACGATCCAGTTTCCAAATAAAATTCAATAACCCTCACCCATGAATGTGTTTGTTCCACTGTTTTGGTTACACTGACCTGGAAGTAGAATTTTTTTACATCTCTTGAGAACCGCATATTTTATCTTTATTTATTTATTTTAACCTTCTAAAGTTTTGCAAGAGCTCATTTTGCAAGATCTTGCAACAGCCTGGACTTTTCTTTTTCTAAAACATTTTTTTCCCATTATGTCACCTTCTGGGCCCTGTAATTGTAAGCCTTCACAAAAAAGCAGCTTTTATTTTTTCAGAGAAACTCATTTTTTTCTGAAGTTTCACATCCAGAAAGCCCACATCTGACCAATGAGAACAACCAGTAATGGCATGTATGCCACAATCAGTCCAAACATTCAAAAGGGTTGCCTGCTTGATTGTGTGTTTGCATCACAGCAGCCCATTTTGTTTGACCAAAGCCTTCAATATCACAAGGATCATGACCATTAAGATGAGAGATGGAGGAGGGTTTTGTCTCAGGTGCAGTATAACAACAGTTAGTGTATTTTCAAGCTTTTACTGTCATGAACAGCACTTGAAGCAGCTGTGCTACAGCTTCAGCTCCTAAATTTACAGTGATTCGCATCAAGTTCTCCTCCCCCACAGGATTAGATCTGCCTCAGATCTGTCACCTGATGTTGAGTCTGTTTGATTTCTGTGGGGTAATTTGTTTTTATTCTTTTATTTACCTTGCCTTTGGAGGGTAAAGGTCTTTAGCTGACAGGAGTGTCACCCGGGTTGGTCTTGCTGCTGTGGCCCATCAACATGATGTGCAGTCAGAAATGATCTTCTGCGTACCTTGGTTGTTGAGTACTTACTGGAGTTCCTGTTGCCTTTCTACCATCTCCACTCTGGCCTTTCTCCTCTGACCTTTGACGTCGACAAAGCATTTTTACACCCAGAGAATTTAGGACTCGTCCCTGTAAACCCATGAACATCCCAGTAGATCATCTGAAATACACCAGCCCATCCACCAACAACAATGCCATGTTCAGTCACTTAAATCACCTTTCTTCCCCATCCTGATGCCCAGTGTTCAGCTGGCTGTCTAGACCACATGTACTTGTCCAAATGTATTGAGGTGCTGCCATGTGATTGGCTGGTTTGTGTGAAGAGCAGTTGAATGGTAGGTGTTACTTACTCAAGGGGTTCTCTTCAGAAATGAACAAAAAACAAACAAAAAAAAGGTAAATTCTCAAGATCAAAATTTAATGTAAAACACAGAAAAAATCAGAGTTTTTTTAAAGATTCAAAACTTTCTTTACTTTTTGTGCCCCACCTCCCTAATGATAAAAATGTCACAGTTTCCGCAACTAAAAGAATATTGTGTCAAAAGTAAAGGTTGAAATCAAACATTTGTACTTTCTAAATTAACTTAAAGTCTAGTTCTAATATACACTTGAGTGCAACTTAGACACATCATCAGTGATGTATCCTGGGTTCATTGGGTGTTTCGGGTCTCACAACATCAGACACCCTCGCCCAGGTGACCCAGCCGGGGTTGATCAGTCCCCGGCTTGTGTCTAAGTAGCTGTTGTGGTCCACGGATCTCCCCTCTTGATCCACAGCCATCTGGACGCCTTCTCTGCTGCGTCTGTGATGTTTTTGATGGCTCTTCTGTTTTGCAGTCCCTTCACTCCCAGCATCTTGAGTGCCCTGACGAGAGACTGGCCCACGAATCCTCTGCACCCGACCTCGATGGGGTTGCATCGGGTCCTCCATCCCCTGCTCCGGCACTCGCCTGCCAGCTCCTCGTACTTAGCCCTCTTCCTCTCAAAGGCCTCCTCCATCCGGTCTTCCCAGGGAACAGTCAACTCCAACAGGACCACTTGCCTTGTTGTTTCTGACACCAGGACTATGTCTGGCCTGAGTGTGGTCACTGCGATGTTCTCTGGGAATCTGAGCTGTTTCCTTTCAGCAGCCAGTCCCGAGCTGATGCCAGCAGCCCTCCTGCTTGGCTCTGGCTCTTCTGTGGCTTCTCTCCGGCTCTAACAAAGGCGATGGACTGCCTTGATGGTTGCTGGTGCTTGCTGGTGGAGATCCCTGTGCTGATGACCTCTGCGATAACCCGCAGCACTTGGTCATGGCGCCAGTGGTAGCGCCCTTCTCCTAGTGCACTTGGGCAGCAGCTCAAGATGTGCTCCAGCAATCCACTTCTCTGGCAGAGAGGGCACAGTGGATTCTCGGCCAAGCCCCAGCGGAAGAGGTTGGTTGGGCTTGGGAGGACATCGCACACCGACTCGATCAGAAACTTGATCCGGTGTGGCTCAGATCGCCATAGCTCTGTCCACGTTATCTTCCGGTCAGCTGCCTCCTCCCATCGGGTCCACGCCCCCTGTTGCCGCATCCCTACTGTCCTACTACAGCGGGCTTCCTCCACCCCGGCTCGGATCTCCTGCTGGATCAGCTGACGCCTCTCCTTTCCCTGGACCTTGATGTAGTGAGGTCTTGGGTTGCTCCCGAAGCCTGCACGACCGGAAGCCACTGATCCCACCAGCTTCCTGTGTCGCAGGCGGGACTCAGCCTGGTCCACTGCCTCGTGAGCCTTCCACTTCCTGCTGGTTCTTACTTCTATGCCGGCCGAGGAGACTTTGATGTCACTGGAGTCCCTATACAGCAGCACCTCTCTTGCTCAGGTAACCATAAACTCCTCCGTCACACTACTGAAGGGCAGTTTCAGTTTGTTGTTTTTCCCATACAAAGCGATGCTGCTGAGACTTCGCGGTAATCCCAACCACTTCCGCAGGAAACAACTTACCTTCCTCTCGAAGCCCTCAATGGTGGTCATTGGCACATTGTAGACCAGCAGAGGCCAGAGGAGTCGTGGCAAGATGCCATGTTGGTAAATCCAGGCTTTGAACTTACCTGGTAGCCCTGACTTATCCACAGCTGTCAGCCAGGTTCCCAACTCCTCTGATGTTGCTTGGAGTGCTGCAGTGTCCTTCAAGGTGCAGTCAAAGATCTTGCCCAGGCTCTTGACTGGCTTCTCTCCCACAGATGGAATCTGGGTGCCTCCAAGTGAGAAGCGAAACAGGTCTGTAACCTTCCCCCTCTTCACCACTAGGGACCTGGACTTTGCTGGCTTGAAGGTCATCCGGGCCCAGTTAATGAGACGCTCGAGGCCTTGAAGGATCCATCGACATCCCGGGACTGATGTTGTAGTCACTGTCAGATCATCCATAAATGCTCTGATGGGGGGCTGCCGCGTACCTGAGTTGGTGAGCGGGCCTCTGCACTCCACCTCTGCTGACTTCACCAGCATATTCATGGCCAAGGCGAACAATATCACGGAAACGGTGCATCCAGTGATAATGCCTTTCTCAAGCCGATGAAATGCAGATGTTACCGTTCCGGAAGTGACTCTCAGGCTGAAACAGCTGTAGTAGTCCAGTATGAGGTCCTTGATCTTACCTGGAACGTGGTGTCGGTCAAGCAAAGTTTCCACCAGCTTGTGTGGAATGGACCCGTAGGCATTGGCGAGGTCTAGCCAAAGGACTGCCAGGTCTCCTTTGCCTTCCCGTGCCTCCCGGATCAGCTGGGTGACGACTCCTGTATGCTCGATGCACCCTGGGACCTTCAGAACTCCCCCCTCTTAATCTAATGAAATGTATTTTGTTTGCTTAGTCAATAGTCTTTCTGATTGTTTAGGCCCCAGAAACTCCTCGTATAGGCAACTTTTCTTCCCTCTAAAATTTGTTCAATGAAAAACCACATTAATCCAGCTCAAAAATGGAAAACACTGCAAAAAAAAAGAGGATTGGTTGCAAAAACAACCATATATATACTGTATGTATGCATGTATATATATATATATATATATATATATATATATATATATATATGTATATATATATATATATATATATATATATATATATATATATATGTATATATATATATATATATATATATATATATATATATATATATATATATATATATGTATATATATATGTATATATATATATATATATATATATATATATATATATATATATGTATGTATATGTGTACATATATATATACATACATGTATGTATATGTGTGTATATATATATATATATATACATACATGTATGTATATGTGTGTATATATATATATATATATATATATACATACACCAGAAAAAAAATTAAGTTCAAAAAGTGTGGATCTGTCCTGGAAGGAATAATCCTTTATGGTAAGATCCTTTGTCTCTGGACCAACATGTGCGTCAGTTGGGAGGTTACTGTTCACCCATTCAGTCCAATCAGAACTTATTTCACTATTTTTCTACTTTTCTTATGAACAATGGAATATTAAAAACTATAGACTGCTCAATTTGTAAGTTCAGAAACAATATTTTTCTTTCTGATTTCACCTTCCTGCATTTCTCCCGATCACGCTGAGTCTCCCCCCTTTCCTCTACGCCACATCCACCTTAAACAAACTTTGTTTCTGACATTAAAAAAAGGATTTTGACCCATCTACCTAATTACTTAATATTACAGGGAATATCAACAAACTAGAAAGACAAGAAAACTTTCCCTTCAATTTTCCACATATTATTTGATGCACTATTTTTATCTGTTTATTGATTAATTATGCCTTTTTTTCCTTTCGTTCCTTTTAATTACTTAGATGACAACGTCACACGTGTTCCAACAGTTGAGGAAGTCCTCTTTATTGAGCATTGTTCTTAGGGCCTGTTCATCTATTTCTACAAGTTCCTCGAGCTTCCTCCAGGTTCTTCTATCAAAAACCATTGGCTTCTGGACAGACTTATTCATCATTCAGCAGATGTGTGATGTAACTCAGATACTGGATGCAGCAGCAGCTCTGATTGGGTTGGGAGTTGGTGATCTGGTGAAATATAATATGGTCAAAGAGTGTATGTCTCTTGTTCTGTGAGGGGTCCAGGGGTCCTGGAGATGATCCCAGCTGTCACTGAGAGCCTTGGACAAGTCATGAATCATTTACAGGGTACATGCTGTTCCCAACTTTAAGATCTGATTCAAACCGATAAAAGGACTGAAGTTCAAACTGAATCCAACTGATGAAAAGTGAAGGAGAAGACATCCAGACTAAATGTGGATTTGTCACGGTGGGATGGGGCAGCCCCCTTCCTATGGTCCTTTTTTGTTCCCTCACATCTCTTGTAGCTTCAAATTGCTTCCTGGCTATCTTTTCTGCCGTGAATCTTCAGCAGAATTCTGTCTGAGTTACATAAGAAGCGCACAACTGCTGCTTTCAATTGAAAAGATGTAAATATACAGTTTCCAAGACTGTGACCGAGTGTCTGATTAAGGTAGATTTGGGGTGGAGTGTGTCTTTTTGTGTGTTTCTGGTTGTGTAGATGTTTACAGTAGCTGACTGTGTCCACTTCTCATGTGGTTCACTGACCGAGATATTCTGACTCATTCATTCTGATCTGCCACATCATGACGGGAGGAGAGGGAGGGATGGAAAAGGGATGAAATCGAGAGGGATGAAAAAATGGAAAGAGAAGAAAGTGAAAAACAGAAAATGCTGAGAGATCGTTACTCAACATGGTTAACCTAAAAAGACCCAGAGGCTGAAGTTTATTTTATTTTCCAACAGGGCAGGAAATAATGACAGAGCTCAGAGAGAAGTTTATTACATAACTGAGTCCAAACCACCCTCTGAACACAGACCATGAGCCTCCATAAATCACACACCAGTCATAAATGTTCTCTTCTATTTCAGATCCAAACACTCAACAGGACGCTCAGATGGTTTGAGACCAGCAGGATTTAGATGTTATGCTACACTGCATTGAACTACAGCTAGCATAAGCACTGAGCTACATATAGCTCCAGGGTTTAAGTCAAACCAAGCACTGTGCACTGCTGGGAGAAGCAATCCCAATAACTGATATCACTATCCATCCATTATCTATACCGCTTATCCCTGTCAGGGTCGCTGGAGTCACTCTATACCAGCTGACAGTAGGTGAGACACAGGGAACACCCTGAACCGGTCCCCACATAGAAAGACCAACAACCACTCATGCTTACACTCATACATAGGGGCAACTAATGGCTCTTTTCCACCAGCCCGCCTTGGCCCTACTCTACTTGGCTCTACTCGGTTTACGTTGCGTTTCCACCGGCACAGTACCTCCTAAAACAAACCAGTTTTTAGTACCTACTCTGCTTTGGTTCTAAGCGAGCTGAGTCGATACCAAAAGGTGACGTCGACCGACTGCCGGCTACTGATTGGTCAGAGAATGTCCTCACCGATGGGTCATGAGCGCGACGTCCAAAACAGGACTGCAGTACATACGCTTTGTTACTTTATGGCAATAACTTGCTGCCATCACAATGTTAAACACAGGACTTTATCATTATGAGCTAGCTAACAAGCTAGCAGTAGCTTCCATTAGCTTACCCTCATATGTCTTTTCTTTGCAGCCTGATTGCTCTCGTCCTCGGCTTCAAACTGTTGTATAGCTTCCGAAACTCTCCTGTCCTTCTCAGGGGTATTTCTTCTCGCCGCCTGCAGCCTTCTTCTGCTTTCCTCTTTCATTTGGTTTGTAACAAAAAGCCACAGACCGAGCATCAAGTATACTATTGCCTCCATGTCCTCCATTGTTTTGATGACCTCTGCGATAACCCGCATGTCAAAATGACATGAACGCAGTGTCGCCCAGCTGTTTTATGGTGACCTCGCCCCCGCTAGGTAGGGAACCGGGCTGGTGGAAAAGCAGCACAATGCGAGTAGAGTAGAGCCAGGTAAAGTCGGGGAAAGCCGAGCCGAGTAGAGTAGGGCCAATGGAAAAGGGCCATTAGAGTCATCAATTAACCTAATGAGCATGTTTTTGGTCTACCCCTTACTGAGCTGGGTCATAACCCAGAAATTTAAAGAATAAGTCTAGTGAGATTTTTTTGTCTTGAAATTGGACAAATACTCTCACTTAGATCTGAGTTTTTGAAGTGTAAAGCACAGTACAGACAGGCTGGGCCTGGCCTGTAAAGCCAAATTTCCTCGACCTTGCATTGCCCAGGAGCCTCCCCTCCTCTCTCTCGTTCTGTTTGTGAATGTTTAAGTGATAAGTTGCTGTAATTGCTGTTGCAGTTCTTTTAATCAAACACTCATCACATATTCTACATTTTTTAAGTTCTCATATATGTCTTGATCAAAGTGCAATCTAAAATTTAAGACTCTAGATAAGTACAAATTAGAGTTTAATGGAGTCATAACACTCCTAGTTTTATAAAATATAATTAAAGACTTTTATGTGAGGGAAACATGAATGTTGCTTTGAATTTCCGTTACTGCTGTGAGCAAACAGACTTTCTGACTATGAGGAAAAGAAACTTTCCAGATATTTGTCTAACCACATGCATTATTAAACCTTGTGTTCAAATTTCATGCTTGCTAAAATCAGACCAATTGTATTTTTCGTGTCGGTGTGGCAGCTGCTCGCCGTCATCATCGCCCTCATCATCATGTGTTCTCGCTGAGATGTTAAATCCACACTCGGGTTGTGACTCAACAGCCCGTAAGTCTTCAGTCCTTCGAGCTCCTTCTGAGGCTGACGCAGCTGTCCTACATTCTCCTCATCTGTAACCCATTACCCAGAACCCTTTGCTCTGGTGCCCGGCCAGGAGCTCCCCTAAGGGACACCGACCATCTCTGACGCGGCGTTTCCTGTCTGCGCGTCAACATCAGCGGCTGTGAGAGTCATGTTGAATAATAAGGCTATTATATCAGAGCTCCATCACGGGATGCTGCCAGTGTGAGTGTGTGAGTGTGGATGCCAGGAAAGTGTAAATGTTTTCATGTGAGGGGTTCCCTGTGTGAGGTTCTGCTTGTTAAACTCGTTTCACGCTGAGGAAATTTATATAATTAGCTGCCAGCATGTTCTGAGGTTGAATAAAGAGAGAGAGATAAAGAAAAAGCTTTTTATATGAGCTCAAAGAGCAAAAAGGGCACATTTATGTCTGCTGATTAAAAGATTTTCCAGTTTAAAATACACATTTTCAAGAAAGTATAATAAATTTATTGACTTGATGGCTGCACAGAGATCTGAAAAAATGAAACTCCAAAAGAAGTTTCAAAAATATACAGCTTAAAAATTAATAAGAGACTAAGTTATGTTATTTTTCTTCATTTTAGCCCTTACTTTAAAGGTCCTATTTTTGTCCTTTTTTTTATCAAGCATGCATTGTTCCCAGGTGACCCTGTATGGAAAGCCGTTTGGACATAAAAATGATATCGGTGATGTCATACATAGTTCAGCTCTACTAGTACTCAAATTTGGAGTACATGTTCTCAATTTTGTGCATAAGTAGACTTCACTAGTGAAGCAAAAAATGTCACTAGGACTACTATAAGACTGCTTTGGGTGTACTCGTACTACTAGTAGACTCAAAAATGTTCACTTGTACTACTAGTAAGCCTTATATGCTGATAAGGGGGTCAGGAAATGAAAATTCAGGCTTCCCATTGGCTTTCAGAGAATATAATAACCAATAACGGTGCTGGATTTGGTTATAATCCCTGCTACTTCATTTGCATTAGGTCTGCTAGTACTACAAGTGAATCTTTTGGCTTTAGTAGTTCTACTAGTAGGCTTGAAACAATCTGCTAGTACTGCTAGTGAGATATTTTGAGTATACTAGTAGTACTAGTAAACAAATATTCTGTTTTACTAGTAAACGTTTTTATCACACAAGTGCATGAGTAAACCTTTCTAGTAAAGCAAAATCACCTATTAGTCGACAATTTTCTGTTACTAGTAATATTAGTAGACCCAAAACATTCTACTACTAGTAGTATTGAACATTTTTCGATCTACTGGTAGTACTAGCAACACTTTTTGCTTCACTAGTAAAGTCTACTCATGCACTAGTTGACCAAAATTGAGTACATGTACTCCAAACTTGAGTACTAGTAGAGCTGAACTATGGTTGATATCACCAATATCAATTTTATGCCCAAACATTTTTTGATACACCTGAACATCTTTTTAGCTTGTTTTGAATTTGACAAAGCCAAGTGGCCGCTGTAATATTTATTTGTTGTTTTAAAAAAGGGGTCATCTGGTGTTAAAATACTTTTCAGCCAACAACATAAAATAAAAGCATGACAGTCTTCAAAAGATCCTGTCTCGGACCTTCATTTGGTGAACCACCGTAAGATTTTTAGTGGCCCTTATTGACCACCGCAGTCTAATGCTTTTTGGGGCATTATGGCATGTATTAGCAAAACCCACCTCATCAAACTTGCATGAGGGTTGAGGAACGGTACAGCAGTGTTAATTTTGTTGACTAATTATTTTCGTCACGGTTTTCATCAACAATCTCTTTCCCCCTGACGAACCGCAACCAATGAAAACAAGTGCACATGGACAAAAACTAAAACCAAATTAATTGAAATTTCCCTCAACAAATAAAAACTAGACTAAAATGTTTGACAGAGACTTAAGCCAGTCAAACCTCATTTTCGTCATGTAGAAAGTAAGAACAAGTTAGGAATTTAACCAACCACAGCTACTTTGGTTGTGTGGAAAGGTTGGATGAGTTAGGAGAGACATTCAGTCACAACTGGCTTAGGTTCGTCATGGTGGGATAAGTTGGGGAGTGATCCAATCAGAGCTCCTCTCTTTATGAATTGATATATTCATGTAGAGCAGGTTCACTGTTTGTTGTCAGTTCTGGTATTGTAACTGAGATGCTTTGCCAGGTAGCCTAAATAAAGGTGACTGCATTTCACACAAAAGGAAAATTTGTTTCTGTTCATTTATACATTCAGACTTTACTCGCATTCAGTAAAGGGTTATTAGATGTTTCATTTTATCCAAGTGTAAACATGACTTCAGAAATTCAAGGAAACATAAATAATGCCTTACCCTTTACACTTCATATTTTAGTCGACTAAATTTACAGTAGATTTCGTCGACTAACATTTTGTAAAATTTCATCAGCTGAAACTAGACTAAAATTAAAACAATTTAGACGACTAAATTATGACTAAAGTTAAAAGATATTTTAGGCAAATGACTATTCACAGTGCTTGAGCTCTCAGACTGTCAAACTTAACTTTGGGGGTCAAACATGAATCATGGTCAAGAGTGTGAAAAGTCTGGATGTAGGAGCTCCTTCTGACGCAGTGTGATCATCTCTGTGTGGTTGTTCGATCTTGAGGAGCAGGTTAGAGCTCTCAGCTGTAAATACGCTGTTACGTGTGTCAGTACGGAGGGGGCAGGGTCGTGTGGCTTGGGGTCAGCATGTTCATGTGTAAATTTGGCCCAGACCCTTGGCTGCAGATCTCCACCTCGAGCTTTAAAGGCTTGTTTACGCCTTATGTTTTCTCCTGTGTCCCATCATCCTTTTTAAAGTGTGAAAGTGGTCACCATCAAACCATCGACACTTCATTATCACGCTGAAGGAAACGGCCCAAAGTCTGTTTCACACGTCGGTATCCTCGCCACTCTGCGTCGGCATCGTTTGATCGTAGCAGTGAGGTGACACTCTTGTCTGCTTCCTAAATGTGACTGAAGTTTCCACGCACGCTGAGGAAAACACATCAGGTTACTGCAGGTATTCCAAATGTCGGTAAACAGGTTTCAAGAGCCTGTTTACACCCTGACAAAATACAAACACCAATTCCAATGAAGTTGGGACGTTGTACAAAACTTAAATAAAAGCAGAACACAATAATCTGCAAATCCTCTTCATCTTTTATTTAATGAAATACATGACAGAGAGGAGAAATTTGATGTTCAAACTGATAAACTTTATTGTATTCTTTTGCAATTATTCACCCTTTTTGAATTTAATGCCTGCAAAACATTACAAAAAGCTGGGACAGGAGCATGCTTGCCACTGTGTGCCATTGTTTCTCCTTTTAACAACACTCAATAAGCATTTGGGGAGTGAGGACACTAAAAGGCTGTCCACATTGAGACAATCAAGGTTTTTAATCGTACAGCGTTTTTGCCCAAAAAAACACATATTTGCAGTGTTAATTTTGACCACACTTTTCAATTAAGTTGAAGTCATAGTCTTTTGCCTAAAATATCTTTTAGTTTTAGTCACATTTTAGTAATCTCAATTGTTTTAATCTAAGTCTTGTTTTAGTTGATAAATGAACAGAAACAAATTGAACTTTTGTGTGAAATGCAGTCACCTTTATTTAGGCTACCTGGCAGAGAATCTCAGTTACAATACCAGAACTGACAACAAACAGTGAAGCTGCTCTACATGAATATATCAATTAATAAAGAGAGGAGCTCTGATTGGATCGCTCCCCAACTTATCCCGCCACCACGATGCTGTGATTGGATGTCCCTCTTAAGTCATCCAACTTTTCCACACAACCAAAGTAGTTGTGATTGGATATGTTCCTAACTTGTCCCTACTTTCTACATGACCAAATTAGGTCTGACTGGATTAAGCATTTTTGTACAGTTTTTATCTGTTGATGAAATCGTCAGTTAATTTAGTTTTAGTTTTTGTCCATGTTCACTTGGTTTTTTTTAGTTATAGTTTAGTTTTCATCAGGGGAAAAAAGGTTGTTGCCGAAAACTATGATCTTGACTGCAGGCAGGCCAGTCTAGTACCTGCACTGTTACAATGAAGCCACAATGCTGTGCACAATTTTCCTTGTTTTCACCGAGTGGTCTGGTTTGATTCAATCCAGTTTGGCGCAGTAAAGTTTGCATTTTCATTGCCAACTGTACCCTCACTTGAGAGTAGGGACCTTCAGAGAGGTGCCAAAAAGTGGGACAGCACAGGTCAGTTATTTAAGTTTGTTTTGGCCTGTAATTGCATACTGTACTGAGCCGAACTGAACCGGACTGCTTCGTGGAAACACAGCTAATGTGGCTTGACATTGTTTCACTGAAATAAGCAGAGATATCCCAGCATATGTTGCTCCAAAACCTGTATGTACTTTTCAGCATAAATGGTGCCTTCACAGTCGTGCAATTTACCCATGCCACGGGCACTAACACACCCCCATACCGTCACAGATGCTACATTTTGAACAGGCGTTAGTCTGCCCCTGAGATACCGGGAATACCTCAGACTTCTGACGCAGCACTTTGCTTAGTTTGAACGTTACATTGTACGAGTTAAGATGAACCATATGTCTTCATAGTGCAACCGACCTGAGGTATAACGTAAGCTGGAACATAACTAGTTTCGACGGAGGGTTTGGTGCAGGGCTGCAGCTATCGATTCTTTTTATAATCGAGTATTCTATCAATCATTCGGGTGATTAATCGAGTAATCGGATAATTGCACCGGCTACAATTTTTTTTTTATATTGGATCACTTTAGCTTTATTGAAAGTATCAGTGACATACAAAACAGAAAATAAGCCAGGTCTCTTAAATGATCAATGAATTATTTCCTTTTTGAACATTTTGAGCATAAATGGGATCCCAAAATCAAAATACATATTTTTCTATTTCTATTTCTATTGGAAAAAAGTAGTTCCTACTTGAAACTGCTTGCAACAATGTTTGCAGATTATTTTGAGCAACCAGGTCATGATTTTTAGAATGAGACACTGGTTTTGAATTTTTCAAGTGTACTTTTGGTGCTTTGAGCATCACAGGACTTTTGCTATTTAGTCCAGTTATACTAAAAAGAAGGCAGACATCTTTACAGCTGATATCTCAAACATGTATAACTCATATATACAGTAAAAACCTAAATGGATAAAAAGGCCCCTTTAGTTTTAGTGATAACTGTCTCTGCAGTGAGCACTAAACCAGTTACAACTAATCAAATGATATTGATATTTACCTGTGTGCAATGGTGTAAAATTTTTTGAACTTTTGAGTTTGTTTTGTTTATATTCTTGCAGTATTCTTTTTTGCTGGGTCATATCTTGCTTGTTTTAGTACGTTTTTCAGTTTGGTTATCTATTATTATTATCATTATTATTGTTATTATTATTATTATTATTATTGTTGTTGTTGTTGTTTTTATTCATTGTTTTCTCTTTTTGCTATATTTTTTCCTTTACATCTGTAATGATGCTAATTTCCATATTGTGGATCTACTTTATCTTGCTTCATTACTTGGCCAAAATAATATGAAACTCAGATAAGATAATTCAACTAGCTAATGCACATTTATTTAGTAAATGAAAGGATGCCCCACACCTGTGTCAGGTCTGCTCTGCTGACTTGATGCATAGACTGGATGTTTTCTATTGAGGTGTTGCAGCATTGACGATGTGCTGTTATGCTAAGCTAGCTTTGTTGTACAACAGTCACACTGCACTATGTTTTTATTTCATTTCAACTTGTAGCGATCCCACACTAATTTGTCTTAGGCTTTTTGGACTTTTTAGCGCTGGTGAAACAGGCAACTGGTGTGTAAGCTTACACTGACTGACTATTAATTTAACAACAACAAAAAAAAAAAAGAAAAACATGCAAATATTTGCAATGAAAAAAATGCATCCGGTATGCAAAGGCTGTAGATACCATGGAGAAAATTGCACAGCCATCTAATTTTATGCTGACACAAACACACCAGTGCACGAGCACAGTGACTGTAGGGGGTACTGTACTGTGTATCTGCACTGCAGAAGTGTGAAGCAGTTTTTTTTTTGTTTTTTGGTCTTTTTCACCTCATTATGGTCCTTGTGTAAAACCTGGTTGGAGTGGGTTCAGTGGTCTAATGATAAACTGTGTTATTGTAATAGAAATGTTGAAATGTCCCTCCAGAGATAAACCTGAGAAGAAAAACTCAGGTGTTTGAGTTCAGGTTGCAGCTCTAATCAGACTGATACCTTTGTCTGCTGATGGGTCACAGAGTTCATGAAAATGAGGGGAAGGTCCCACTCTGCTTCAGATTCTGAGTGGAAAGAGAAGCACACATCTTGAGTCTTGAAAATTCCCCCTCTGACATCTGACCAGTTTCCCCTGTGGTTTGAAAAGAGAGTGTGACAGAAACAGAAGAGTTTGGTTTTAGTCTGCGAATCACATTAACGCTGGTGGAGAATTTAGATGGAAATTCAGGCAAAATAAATCAACATTTATTTTTAAGCCTTCGAGATCATTTCAGTCATTCTGCAAGGAGGAGAAAAATCAGTTCTGTCTAATAAGTACATGAATAAAGAAAAATCATATCTGCCAAACTCAAGATATGAAGGGCCCAGGCTTACAAGAAATATGTGAGTTATATTAATGCATGTTTGAACAGTTATATTGGCAGATGACATGCACATAAATTGTGATTTGTATCATCAGTTCCTTCCCCAAGGAGGTCACATTTGCATGTCAGTTTTTTTGAGAGTTTGGACACTGATCTGTCCAGCAGTGGGCAAGATAACTCAAAATTTCTCAACAAATGTGGATAAAATTTTCAAGGTATGTTGGTCTTGGTACAAGGAAGAAGTGATCAGATGTTGGTGTTGATCCGAGTTCTGATGTGGATCAACACACCAACATTTATTTTAGTGATTTGTTAACATTGCGGGACAGGGACAGGGAAGTTTTCCATATTTTTGCTGATAGCTCAAAAAGTTCTCAACGGATTTTGAGGAAACTCAGTGGATATTGATCATGTCACAAGAGAAAAGTAATAATAATTATAATAACCCTTATTTATAAAGCACCCTTCAAAACTTATGTTTACAAGGTGCATCACCAGCAAAGGATTAAAACACAATGGGTAAAACGGTATGTACAAAAAACAATCACATGCATAAAAGTAAATAAGTAATAAATACATATGAAACCAATCAAAAGTAGCACAGATGCTGAGAGAAAGACATCAGATAAAACAAAGTTTTCGGCGAAGATTAAAAGATGAGAAAGAGCTGACTTTTTCATTTTCGGAGCCTGAACCTCAAAGAAGGTGATTCGATATTGTTGGGGATTTAAATCCAGATGTGGATCCAGGATTTGTTAGCAGATAGGGCAGTTTTCCATATTTTGGACAATAACTCTCCTGACAGTGTTAGAAATGCCTTGGTGAAGAATTTTGCTCCTAAGGCACTTCTGGTTTATTAAAAGAGAGCAGTCAGGTATGATGTGCATGCAGGTGGTAACGTAATAATACCTGTTGCATGTTGATGTGCAATAGTCCTGATATGACAAACAAGAGGCAGATGAATGCTGAGGGAAAGTACCTGAGCATGACTCACCGTCATGACTCATTAAAAAAACCTTCAGGACAGGTGGAAGCAAATGGAGCAGCTTCATTAGACTCATAATAAAATGTTATTATGTTTGGAGAAGCTCAGACTTGAGTTATTGTTGACTTCTCTGTCATGTGTTTGAGCAGGTGATTAGGCTAAACAAATGCTTTGTGCCAAGGAGTTGCACTCTCACTTGCAATACAGGCAGTGATGAGGTCAAATGACACCACACCTGAAGTAGTGCAGGTTAATGTACTTTGTCTTCGTGTCTAAACAAGGCTGATCAGGTGCTTCAGATTGAGCAAAACATGAGAAGGGTCTTTCAGTGTGTGAAAACTTGCAGATTATTGGACATTTTGTGATTGTGAACATCTTTTTAGGGGGTACACACATCAGGATTTTCTAAATCTGAAGAGATTTATTTGGAGACCCCACACATAAAGATACAAAATCAGGCGATGAACAGTTGTGATCGTACTGTGTGTGGTGTGCTCTGATAATCTCAACACACCATACCACACACATAACCATTCTGTCCCACCACCGATCTAGAATCTAGTCCTCAAAGCCAGAAATCTCACGTGATCAAACGTGATCTAACAAAAACGTAGAAGAAACATAGCAACAACCGGAAAACACAACACGCAACTTGGGAATGATGGTGGTCTTGGGACTATTTCTGATGGAAAAATCCAGAACTAATAAAAAGAAAAGACTGTGGAAATAATCCTGGAGACAGCGTGAACATGTGAGCTGGTCCTCCATTTCTTAGGTCCACTTTATGTTTCAGGTTGGCCATGCTTGTTTTATTTACGCCTGCTTCAATTTGCTTCTTGATTAGCTACATTCATGTCACAATTCTTGTATTCAAACATTTTTTAAACTAAGAGAAGGGAAATATAATTCACGAGTTGTGCTTATGTTTGAAAGAAGAAAAGTTAGAATAAATATTAAATACAGATGTGTTTTAGTTTTGGGGACGAAGTTTCGGAATGAGCTCAGGGATGAATTAAAATGATGTAAAACTCTCTTAAAGTTCAGAAAACCCTTATAGCATAAATTAATGCTCATAAGGTATAATGATACAGTATTAAGATTTGAAGAAGGATTTCTTATATGTTTTTTCCTTATACGTCAAGTTTATCTTGGATTGTACAGGAGAGGCAGAAATAAGCCACAAGCTTCAGCCTATACCTTTTCTGTTATTGGCAAGTTTGTGTTAAATGATTGTATTCTATATTTGTTCTTATGTAACCAAAATAAAAATATTTATTCATTCAAAGTACAGCTTTCTGCATTTGAGCATGTCTACAAACAGCTGATCAGGAGGCTTTAAATGAAGTAGCTCTACAGGTTTGCTCAGAATATTGACCTATAAAGACATTTCTGTGCACAGGCATGTGTTGTTTGACCTGATTTGGTCCACAGGCCAAACACGCTGGGTCATTGTCTTCAGAGGTAAACAATGAACTCCAAAGCTCAGTAGAAAATGTTTTAATACACACCTATTCTGTACTGGTTTTGATTACAAAGGTACAGCTGGAAACACAAACAAGATCAGGGTTTACCATTCCAGACTGTACCCAACTGTACTGAACCAAACCAGACTGGATTGGTCTGGCTTATGAGGGTTCAGACTCAGGGCCAGTTTACACGACAATGTTGTCACCAGAAACGAAAAGGTTTTTCCTTTGAGTTTACAAAAGCACTCTGTGTTCACACGGAGACAGTGTAATAATGATGCACCTCTGCTGGTCGGAGTATTGACGCAGCGAATCCACATTTTGTAGGAGGAGTGATAACAAACCGAGCACAGTTAGCATCACACATGTTGCTCGGTTGTCGGTCAAAGCTGCTATTGTTGTTGTTGTTGGTCCTTGGTGAGCGCGCTACCTCTATCTGAAAGAGTACTGCACATGCGCCCTTGTTTTCCATGAAAACAGCAATCCCAGTTTACATGGAGACAAAAAGAAAACATTTTCAAAACTTTTCGCTCTGGGCCCCAGTTTCAAAAGTTTGCAGATTCAGGCACTCCGGGCACCGTTCTCGTGTAAATAGAAGCCGCAAACGCAACAAAAACTCTCTGTTTACATCTGTTTTCGTTGTCTAGTTAACAACCCCTTAATCACATCGTCTTGAGACGTGAAAATAGAGGCTGGATTTGAGTGACTTTTCATGGAATTTGAAAACATCATGAGTTTTGTTTTGTGAGGATTCAAACCAGTGTTAATTTTGTTGACAAATTATTTTCATCATAGTTTTCGTCAACAACCTTTTTTCCCCTGATGAAAACTAGACAGTAACTAATAAAAACAAGTGCACATGGACTAAAACTAAATTAACTGACATTTTCATCAACAGATAAAGACTGTACAAAAATGTTTGACTGAGACTTAATCCAATCAGACCTAGTTTGGTCATGTAGAAAGGAGGGACAAGTTAGGAATATATCCAATCACAGCTACTTTGGTTGTGTGGAAAGGTTGGATGAGTCAAGAGGGACATCCAATCACAACTGCTTAGCTTGGTGGTGGTGGGATAAGTTGGGGAGCGATCCAATCAGAGCTCCTCTCTTTATGAATTGATATATTCATGTAGAGCAGGTTCACTGTTTGTTGTCAGTTCTGGTATTGTAACTGAGATGCTCTGCCAGGTAGCCTAAATAAAGGTGACTGCATTTCACACAAAAGTTCAGTTTGTTTCTGTTAATTTATACATTCAGACTCTACTAGCATTCAGTAAAGGGTTATTAGATGTTTCATTTTATCCAAGTGTAAAACATGACTTCAGAAATTCAAGGAAACATAAAAAATGCCTTACCCTTTACACTTCATATTCTAGTCAACTAAATTTACAGTAGATTTCGTCGACTAAAATGATGTGAAATTTCATCTACTAAAATGCAAAAGACTATAACTAAAACTGAATTTAACTAAAGTGCTCTCCAAATGAACAGCGATTCAAACCTATCTCCCTCAGATTGTCCTGAAATAATATCAAACAGTATTAAAGGCCACTTGGAAAAGGCAGGAGGCTTTAACCTTTAAGGAGTATTGTGGTTACTGTAAAGTCAACTCTCTCCTGTGAAGGTGAGCTCACAGATTCACATGTTCTTGTTCACGTGAGGCTGTTTGCTCTCCTGCTTCGTGTTTACTCTGCACACACTCGGCCTCAGTTCTCAAACATCCCTGAGCTCCTGGAAGCTTCAAATCCAGGAACCATTCAGACACTGAAACAAGCAGAGTAAATCTTATTTGGGCTGAAACAAAGAGAAGTCCTAAAGTGTCCCGTCTGTGAGCAGAGCAGAGGAATGTAATGCTCCCGGAGCAGCTGGTTGGAGATCATCTCCTCTCTGATTAGCACACGAGCTAATGAGCCCTTAACGACAACAAAAGCTCAGCAGCAGTGAACCACAGGCTCCTCATTCACTTCACTGAGAGCTCTGTATGAGGCAGTGGGGGTCCCTCACTGTTCTCCAGAGAAACAAAGGAAGGAGAAGAAAGCTGGAAGGAAAGAGTTACAGAGTGGGATTATCTGCAGGAGGGAATTCACCAACTTTAAAATCCTGTTTCAGGAATCTTCTCCCTAAATGTCCAAATGTTCCTCAGCACAGGGACACAGGAGTGTTAATGACAATGTGGGTAAAGCCTCAAGCGTTTGAGTTGAATTTAATACATAATCTCAATCAATCAATCAATCAATCTTTTGTATAGCAGCAATTCATAACAAGTGTTATCTCAAGACACTTTACAATAAAGCAGGCTTCATTTTAGAGATACACACATATGAATGAATATAACAAATATATATTTATATACACATACATACATCCAGAGATGTATCCATCCAGGCAAAGAGACTAAAAAGAAGAATTTATGATAGAGACAAACTCATGCGCACCCAGATCATAAATCTGTCCTCATCACATCTGTCTCTGCTGAATATAGATTCAATCAACCTTTATTTGTATAGTGCCGTATTTGTCCCTGTTGAATATATCATATTTGATACATACTTTTATGTTACCTCTATCTAATATGATCAACAAATTACTAAAAAAAACACCTGAATACAATCAGACAAATGATGAAAATGTCCTCAAATGGGTTATCAGTTGCCAAAAACACCTAACGTGTCAAATGAGATACAAAAATATATGTATTAAATTTGATAGAAATTTTGATTTTTTTAGGATTTCAGTAGAAAGTGAAATAAACATTTCAGCTCCAAAAAAAATTTCTGGCTATAATTTGTGTTTCAGGAATCAAAGTGTTAAATTAGATAGAACTTTATTAATCCCTTTGGGAGACTCCCTCAGGGAAATTAAGATTCCAGTGGCAGTTTGTAAAGCAGATAAATAAAAAGATGTATATAAAATAAACAAAAATATAAATAATTATAAATAAAAATGTGTCTACAGGTAAGCCAATTGAGATGTGGCATCTCATTTTCAAGACAGTCCTCATACCTGTGGTTGTAAAGATGGTTTCTATGGATGTATAATCAATACAACCATGGATAGAGCGATCAAGCTAATATTAACATTAATATCTATAATGAATATAATCTGGAGAGTAATGATGTTGAATATATTGCAGCATCTAGCTGAACTGCCATTAAAATGGTCTAAAGGTATGAATTAATGTTAAATTATGTCATTTCTGTTGAGATGCAGGATAGAGCTCATGGAGTCGAGTGGGTCCACAGCAGCAGGTCATCCATGATTGTTTGTCAAGGTCACACTAATATATGTGTGCTGTTTGGAGGAACTACCATGTATTTAACGTTCTCTAACGTTAATATCAGGAACTGTAATGATAATGGAATGGAGCTAAAGAAATGGCCAAGTAACTGTAGTTGCAGGTGTTGAAAGTCCAAAAGTCCACAGCAGCAGGCAGCCTACACCAAAGATCCAAGGCCGCCTACAAGGCAAAGAAAAAACCTGCTCATTTTCAATTGTTGACTTGAAAATGCCCTTAAGTTTGGGGACATGTGTGAACAGTAATTATTCACTCAAATGCACTGTAGGTATTGACAACAGCGGTTCTCCTGCTGTCCACAGAGCTGAGTGTTGTCATGTTGACCTGTTTTAGCACACTGTGGTCCAAATAAACCAAAACATGCTGGACTGTAGTCAAGTACATTTGTTATTTAACTACATTTTCTGTCCTCAAGAGTTTCCCCCCAGACTCATTTTGTTTGGTTATTGTGCTTTATTGCACTTAAAATGTCAAATCAAGGGGAGGGGGCTCTCCCACTTCATATTTTATCCAAATCCTGCAGCAGCACAACCACAAAAAAACGATCAGCCCCAGTTTAACTCCACTGAACCCCATCCCCAAACTCTTGGGTCTGTTATCAGTCAGCACAGTAGTTCCTCTGGGGCACCAGAAGTCAGATCAGCAACAATAAAACAATAAAATGTGACGAGGGGTGAAACAGGAAAAATTGTTGCTGTAATTAACAAGAGCTGTGAGGTTACACAAAGTGATTCACATAGAAACGTGTCCCTTCTTGATATATAATTCTGGGCAATTATTCTGGACTCTCGCTTGCAGCTCCCACTGAGGGAAGCAACAACACTGACAACAACTGGAGTCATTCAGAAAGTTCACTCACACCGAACCTCCACTATGAGCATCTGTTAGAGCCTGAACATCAGGGAGACGTCATAAAGACAAAGGATGAAAGACACCAGTAACACCTTTTAGATCCCATCAGTACCTTCATCTTTGTCTTCAGTCAGGGTGCACTCGGAGATGTGTACTGTGCCAAAGGAGGTTTGACTGCCTTGGTGTGGACCGCCTGCTGCTGTAGACTCACAAAGCTTCAATAACTGCAACTACAATTATGTGGCCTTTTCTTTAGCCCCAGTCCATTATCATTACAGTTCCTTATATTAGCTTCAGAAAGATCAACAAAGTTAAATACATGGCGGTTCCTGCAAACAGCACACATATATTAGCATGAACATGACAAACAAATATGGATGACCTGCTGCTGTGGACCCACGCGACTCCGTGTGCTCTATCCTGCATCAACCATCAACAGATATGACAACATATATTCATACTTTTAGACCAGTTAAACCCAATTTAATGGCAGTTCCTGCTATATTAATCAACATCATTCCTGATGTTTATGACAGCTCTGTCTACTGTACATCAAGTACCTACTGGCTTTAAGCAATTTATTTTCTCATTTTCCTACAGGAATGCCTCTATTCTCCATTACATGTGTAAAATACACTGCACAGCCTGTTTTATTATCTGTGAGCACAAGTAAAGGGGAGATTCATTAGTTTGTAACCATGGCTGTTGTTTCTTGTTTATAGAACATTACACATCCACACAGGACTGTTAGAGTTTCTGAAGAGTTTTTCTGATGACTGTAGGCAGAGGCTGGCTAACACTACCCACAGCTTCCCAGTGTTTGAGCTAAGCTAATTAGCAGTGGGTGAGCTCTGCCTGTCTCTTCCTTATAACTGCACTCACAGTTAAAAGAATGATGTCTATCTGCTTGTCATGGACTCAGGAGTGAGGCAAGACGAAAACAAAAAAAAAATGTTGCCGTATCCCTTTAAAATCCACCTACAATTATTCAGGGGGCTGTTGGAAAACATCACACTCCACCAGGAGAAGTTTCTCTCGGCTTTAGATTCGCCGAGAATCCGAACACAGCAAAACTGACCCCGGAAATGCATTTTTCACTAAATTTTTGATGATTTCTCAACATCAGTGAATATCAGCTACTAAACCTTGCATAGCAGAGTTTTAGATGGTGCTGCAAACAGGTGATGAGAGATCATGTTGGGCAAATGCTGTTGAAAATGACTGAACTAGTTATCTCCAAACATGGCACCCACCCTCACAGTGTGTGGAATCTTTGAGCAGGTGAGAGGGGCGTCTGTGAAATATTTATGACCGTAAATGTTTGCGGTTAAATCACATTTGTGCAGATTTAGACTGAAGACAAGGCAAGAGGAAACCTGAAGATTAACGACCCCACACCACAACACACGCTCACACACACACACACACCTCCTCCCCTTATTGGAAGATCTCATCCTCTGACGGGAACTCAAAAACAGAAGTGAAAGTGATCTCCCAGTGTGTGTGTGTGTGTGTGTGAACTCAGAGTGTTGGGTGTGTTCTCTCTAACGGATGGTGGTGTTGGGGTTGTGTGGGGGTGTGTGTGTGTGTGTGTGTGTTAACGTTCATTCTCACTGACTTCCAGCATAGTTGCCAGGTCTGCTTATGATAAGTGACTGTGGGCTTCTTTTCTTGCAAAGTTGCTTATAAATATTGGCACATGCAGGTTGTATTTTTTGGGGATTGTTCCAAAAGTGCAGTTAGTTCATTTGGGCTTGTTGTTCCCCCAAATCCAGGAGGGATCTGATGCACACTCTACTACCAATATAAACTCAATTCAGAAGTTACACAAACTATTTATTAACATAAATGTAAATTTTGCTGTAAAAGAGGGGCAAAGATGATGTTTCCACCCAAACAAAATCCTGGTAGCCAGAATTAAGTTTATTTCTAATGTAGCTATTACTGTTTTCACCATAATAATCTGTATTGGATCAACATAAAAAATAGATTAGAGCCTTACTATGTCTGTGTGGTTACAAAAATCAAGGTTAGACAGACTGTTTAGTCATAACAGTTACAATAACAATAGCCCCTTCCTTCACTTCTGTATGAAGAAAAGGATGTTGAATAAGTAAATTTAGAGCCAAATAAGACAAAAAGTCAGTGAGATTGAAATGTAAAGATGAAAATCAAAACACACTTTATATAGATTTCCCTTGAAAAAAAACAAAACAAAACAAAGTAATATATTGCATTAGAAAAAAAAATATCTGGAGGTCGCTTGTTTTGGGCTTCTTTTTATCAACCTGGTTGCTTATTTCAGTAGAAAATCTGGCAACACTTCTCTTCATTCATGTCCATGAGACCACGAGGCTATTGACGGTTTGACACCACAGGGGAGGGAACCAGCATCTTTGAGGTGCTTCAGTTTTTTCTATTACGCTGTTTAACTTTCACTGGAAACACACATGAAAGGCTGCCCTTTAACCTTAAAAGTACCACGCAATGAATGTCATGAAATTACTCATGACCAGATCTTCAGACCTCAAGATAAAGACACTTAACCTGGCACACCAGATGGATCATTACCTCCGCCAAGGAGGTTGTATTTTTGCCGGTTATCTGTCTGTCTGTCTGTTTGTCTGTTTGTGTTCAAAATAACTTGAAAAGTTTTGAACGGATTTGGATGAAATTTTCAGGAATTTTGGGGGTGATCCGGATCACCGTCTGGATCCAGGAATTTTTTAAAGGATTCTTTAACATTGCCAGATAGGACCATTTTCACCAAAGTGGACCGAAGCTGCTTGGCGGAGGTCTGCGCTCTCTGAGTGCTTTTCCAGTTCAATATTTTTCACTAGTCCATCTGGGTAAAAGCCCGTAGAAAGTGTCTGAGGAGGACAGAACCTTACAGAAGCAAATCCAGCAGGTGATTGGACAATAGTTCCATCAAGCAACGTTTATTACGTTTATAACGTTGTAGACTGGAGTAACTGCACTGCAAAACATGACTCACTTAGTAAAACAAACTTTCGTACCATTTACCATTTCTTCTTTTTGCATTTGGAAGCTCTACTGAGAACCTTGTAAATTTTATCAAGATTTTGATTGAGACTGTATATATGTGTATGTGTATATATATTTATATATGTACAGCGCTCAGCATAAATGAGTACACCCCTTCAGATTTGTCAGAACACCTTTAGTTTCCTTTCAAAATCAACATTTTCTATGGCATACCATACCACAAAATAATCCCCCAAATGTGGCCCATTGTTGCAAAGATTTTTGTAAGTTGCACACAAAAAAGTATTTTTCTCAATTTAAGATCAGGATGCAAAAATGAGTACACCCCAATCAAAGGGGTGGGAGCAAAGCTAAATTTGAGTTATCATATTACCCTTTCTTCATCTAATGGGAAAAAAAATGTTATGTTAAACTCAGCTTTGTCAAAACTTTGGAAATTGTTCTTTTGTTCATTTAGATATTGATTAATACATATATATAGGCTATATATGTGTGTGTGTGTATATATATAAACATAAATACTACATATAACTATATATAAATGTATTTCTATATATATATTACTATATCGTGAGCTGTTTCGTAATTACTTATTTTAAAAAGTTCAACTTAAAACTCATCTGTATTAGATCCTGTAGCTGACATGTTGCGATAGTTCTCCCTTTAGCAGTGTAAACCTGCTTGTTTTCCTCCTGAAGTTTAAAATTCTTCCCACCAAACTTCCTGATTTAATCTTTATCTTCTAAACTTACATCCTGCAGCAACAAATCCACCAAAACAAAGTCTGCTGTTTAGCCTGAGGGCTTTTCTTTACATCAGTCTGAATCTCCTTCAAATGTGGAGGAATTCCTACAAATTACAGCCCCCTCCCATCTTTAAAGTGTGTATTGAGCCCCCTCCCATCCTCCCACTTTATCTCCACTTGTCTCCTCTTGAAGATGAAAGACATTTGTTGGATATCAACTAGCACGACACTCAACCAAACTAACACCTCCTCCCCCTACTCATCCTCACTACAGTAAGAGGTTTCCATGCTGCTAACCTAATGGACGATTAAATGTGTCGTTCCTTATATCTCAGAGTGTGCTGCAACTTAAGTGGTACAACCACTCAACAAGCCTTTAAAACAGAAGGAAACATTTTTAAAGCTCAAAAGAAAGAGGACAGCACCTACCGAACAAAGTCAGGGCCCAGGCTGATGCTGGAGCCGCTGAACGTGAACTAAAACCGGCCCCATCCAGGATCCTCTTAAAATTAATGAGACAAAATACCTGCATTTCTATTAAAAACTGAAAAAACGTGAAAAAGTGAAAGTATCTGTCCCATTTAAAGACAAAAAAATCACACTAGACTTATTGTAGTCCACAATTTCCTTACATGTCTGGATTAAGGTCTTATTTGAAGATATAAAAACTAAAAATAAGGCCTGAGTTGCATGTAATAATAAGTAAAAGAATCTACCAATAAGACAAGACAACCTTAACTTGAGCAGACCTGAATTCAAGAGCCTCACTGAGTCAAACTTTCCTTGTTTCATTGACAGATATCTTCTCTTCATTACAAGCAATTCAGTGCCTTATTTTTGCCTTTCATTCCTTAAAGTAAGATATTTATCTCGACTGGTTCAGTGAATGTGGATTCAAAGAAGTGTTTTGGATATTTTTGACTTGAAAATAGACAAACACACACGCCTAGATCTGAGAATTAAACTCAAACCTCGAGGAATCAATATTATCAAACTTTCTGCTTATCAATTCTCTTACCAATTTCTTCCACTTTGTTCTGAATGTTCATGACTTCATGCACTTGTAAGAGGCAGTCAGCATAAATGATAACAAAGATGTCAAATATCATGGCAGACGGGGGGCATCAATGGTCAAAATTGTGACTTTACAAACTTGGATATCAGGGGTGTCATGTGTTTGACATTGTTGGCACTGAAAATCTGCCCACTAAACATTTTCCACACAGAAAATCAACAGAATTGTTAAAGAATCTGATCAATAGGCAGAATCATTAATGGCATTTGTATCAATCAAGTCATCAATTCCCAACCCTAATCGCCTGGTGTATATACTACTGGGTTTCCAGTGTTTTCGTCCACGCAGACACATTTCTGGAACTGATGCCGTGTTTATAGGAAAACTTTTTAAAAAACAAAATAGATTATTTTTGTCTCTGTGCTGCACACATACACCAAAACCAGAGAATACATGAGCAAGCTCATGAAACATGTAGGATGTGAACAAAAAAAGACATATGCTGTTCTCTGTGTCCTCTTGTTGCTCACGGTGTTCGTAGAGGAGCAGAAGATTTTACTGTGAAAGCTCTAAGTGTGAGCGTGCATGGTTGTCCATCTCCCTATGTGGCCCTGCGATTGGCTGGCCAACAGTTCAGGGTGCACCCCGGCTCTCGCCTAAAGTCAGCTGGGATAGGCTCCAACCCCTGTGACCCTGAAAGGGATAAGCTGTGTAGATAATAGATGGATGTTTGTGTTGTTGTTCGGGTCAGCATTTCTAGATTTATTCACTTTGATACCCATTTTCAAAAATGTGTGTTTTCATGCCCCTAAAATGCCGCCCATACGGTAAAAGAAGGTTTGCAGATACTCCTAAAATCCTCTCCATGTGTCTATACTTCTATTATATTTATATTTATATCATATTTATAATGTTAAAGTTCAGTGCTCATATTTACAGCTCCTTCACGGCACCTTTTTTATACACTGTTGGGTAGTGTTTTTGTTCTTCTTTGTATTGTATATTTTGTATATATCTGATACATACCCTAGTCAATTTTGCACTACTTTCTACCTATTTCTATACTTTCTTTTATTCCTCCTGACCCTTATTTTTATTTTAATTATATGTTAGATTAGATTAGATAGAACTTTATTAATCCTTTTGGGAAACTCCCTCAGGGAAATTAGGATTCCATTAGCAGCAAATTATGTAGAAAGATATATAAAAAGATGGATTTAAACAAAAATATAAATAAATATGAAATAAATATGAATTAAAAATAAAAAATATGGCTACTGGCTACTGCTCTTTCCCGTCTTCAGTCTTCCCGTTACTCCTCCTCCCCCCTGTGAGGAGTTGTACAGTCTGATGGCCTGAGGGACAAAAGAGTTTCTCAGTCTGTTGGTCCTGCACTTGGGAAGGAGTTGATTGTGTTTGCACCAATTTACCAAGTCAAATTCCTTGTATGTTCAAATGTACTTGGCAATAAATACCAATTCTGATTCTGATGTGGACGTCCCCTTAGCCTCCCGCTGTTAGCATGCTGCCAAATGTCCAAACTCACCAAATGTCGGAGATCACCTCCTGACAGCGGCAGTAACATCTTCAACAGTCAGAGTGAAGGATGGTGCACAGCTGCAGCAGACACACACACACACATATAAGTACATATATGCACACACTCTAGAACAGTATCTGAGTGCTTATGTCGTTGAAGACACTTCTGACATCTGACCTCGTGGATGAATCTCCTCACGTGAAGAATGGACACACGTCTCACAGCTGCAGAGGACATAGCAACTGTATTATAAACACATGAACAGCTGACAGAGCAACACAAGCCGACACACTTTGTAACTGATGATGAGGACTTTCTTACTTATTTAATTTTATCTTTTATTTTTTATTCACCAATAAGTGCATACAAACAAATATAAGTGAACAGACAGATATTGCGTAGCAGTTGTGGTGGTGATTTACAGAATTCTATACATGTAATAAAAACTAAGACAGATATTGACAAAGGAGAAGAAAGAGAAAAAAAAACAACGGGGTGAAGAAAAAGGGGAGAAAGCAAAACAAAATTAGATAAGGGCAGAAAGATAAGGAAAAAGGAGAAATAAGTCAAAACTGTGGCAATCAAATGATCTTCAGTTAAACAGAACGGTATATTTGGCAGGTATTTCATGATCTGTTTGTTATGGTCAGTTTCCTTTGATACTCAAATAGATTTCATTTTCATATCCAGGTTTTTTTTCCCTTCTCCTCCCTGTGAACAAGCCTTTGTGTATTTATGCTGTGGCATATGTGCTGTGTAAAGAGGTCTAATCATTGTGTTGATGGTGTGTTTTTTTCTGTTTTCCCAGTTAAACGGTATTGTTTTCTTAGAAATAGATGAGGACTTTATAAAACTTAAACATAAATTTAACGCTTGTACTGTGTTAGCTTTCTGTGACACTTTCTACAGCCTTAAATCAGCTGTAAATTACACTAAAAATAATTATATATCATGCAGTTTTTTCCTTATCTCTTGGTTACCTTGTCAGGCTTCATTATCTATGAAATATTGATTTTAATATATTTTGGTGTGGGCTTTTGGGCCTTTCTTTGTCTGTATACCTTTTGATTTCAATAAAAAAATGTAAAATGAACCTCAAGAGAATCATATAAATAAATAAGAGGTTTTATTGTTACTTCACTATTACTAGAGGGTGTTAGAACACATATTGTAGAGGTATATGTATATACATTTTTCCATTCTAATATTATTAACTGTAGTAACATCTATGGTGTGACGGGTCAATTTTGACCCATATATATCTACTTAAAGAAAAAGGCAAAACAGTATTTTTTAGCAAGAGAACTTTATGAGCATGAATATTTGTAAACATTTATGAACATTTATCTGTTTATCTTCACAGATGTACCATGATTTCAGTCTTGGCTCTAACTATTGGTTTATAATGTTATTTTTATAACTGGGTCAAAACCGACCCTAACAACACCAATGGCACTATTTCAAAGAGCACTTATAATTTATTGTTTTCATTTTTTCTTTTCTTTTGTTGTTTGAATAAAGGTTCCTGACAAAGTGAAAAAGCCTTGATGTAATAAACAAATATTAAGTGTTTTTTTTGTGCATTTAAAACCTAAAACAGGTCGGTACTGACCCTAACACAGGAGGAGGGTTAAGAAACGCAAAACCCAAAGCTGGTCAAAGCAAGATCTGAATTTAATGTTAAAACCTCACACATTTAGTATTATCTATTAACCAGACAGCCAACAGATGAACATTTGGCTTGACAGGCAGTGATTTATGCAGCAGACAGGTGATTCAGGTTAAACTGCTGTATGTCAGTGTGTGTGTGTTTGCACACAGCATGACAACAGGTGTGTATGTGTGTGTCGGGTCAGGCACTGCAAACACACTCGCAGGGGGATCCTTCAGTCTGACAGCGAGACGAATGGAAGCGACAGATGCACACATAACTTTTACTGACAAAAAACAACCAGTGTGGATTTAAGAGGAGATCTCTGTGAGAGAGGGAAAGATGTTTGGACGGAGGGTGAGAGAATGGAAAGACATGTGACAGAGGCATCGAGTTTGGGGGAAAAAACAAAACAGATAAACATTATATAATTATGTTTAACACATTTGTCCTACAACACTCCAAATCCAGTCGAAAATAATAAAAACAGAATTCAGTGATTTCAAGTCCTTTCCTATCTGTAATCAATTAAACACACAAAAAGAGAAGATAGTTCATGTTCAAAGTGATAAAAGAAAACTCTAATTTGAATTTGATTCCTGCAACATGCTTAAAAAAGCTGGGACAGGGACATGTTTAATGTGTTACATCACCTTTCCTTTTAACATTACTCAGTAAGTGTTTGTGAACTGAGGGCACTAGTTGTTGAAGCTTGGGAGGTGGAATTCTTTCACATTCTTACGTCAGGTTCGACTTCAGTTGCTCAACAGTCCGGGATCTTCATTGTCGTATTTGTGCTTCACACATTCTCAGTGGGAGACAGGTCTGGACTGCAGCAGGTCAGCCTAGTACCTGCACTCTTTTCCACTGAAGCCACGCTGTTGTAACGTGTCTTCATTGTCCCTCCAAAAAGATGGATGGCAGCATAGGTTGCTCCAAAGCCTGTATGTTCCTTTCAGCATTAATGGAGACTTCACAGACGTGCAGGTTACCCATGCCATGGACACTAACACCGCCCCATACCCTCACAGATGCTGCCTTTTGACCTTTGCTCTGATAACAGTCTGGATGGTCCTTTTCCTCTTTAGCCCGGAGGACACCACGTCCATGATGTCCAAAAACAGTCTGAAATGTGGACTCAGACCACAGCAGACTTTTCCACTTTTCCTCAGTCCATCTCAGGTGAGCTCGGGCCCAGAGAAGCCGGCGGTGTTTCTGGGTGTTGTTGATAGGTGGCTTTGTTTTTGCATGGTAGAGTTTGACCTTGACTTTGTAGATGTAGAGATGACCTGTGTTAACTGACAATGGTTTTCTGAAGTGTTCCTGAGCCCACGTGCTGATGTTGAATGATGCTGCTTTATAATGCAGTGCTGACTGAGGTATCAAAGGTCACAGGCATTCAATGTTGGTCTTTGCCCTTGCGTTTACGCGCAAGATTTCTCCTGAATCTTTTGTTGATATTATGGACTATAGATGATGAAATCCGAAAGTTTCTTGCAATTGAACATTTAGAAACGTTCTCATCCTGTTGGACTATTTGTTCATGCAGTTGTTTTTCAAGTGGTGGTCTTTCAAGGATGCTTCTTTTATGCCCAATCATGACACTTGTCTATTTCTAATTAACCTGTTCACTTGAAGAATATTCAAAACAGGTCTGTTTTGAATATTCTTCAAACTTCCCAGCCTTTTATTGCTCCTGTCCCAGCTTTTTTGGAGCATGTTGCAGACATCAAATTCAAAATAAGTGAATATTTACAAGAAGCAATGAAAGTTACCAGCTGAAACATTAAATGTCTTTTTACCTTTGTAGTGAATTCAGTTGAATGTAAGTCAAAATGTATTTGTACTCTGTTTATATTTAAGTAGTACACAACATCCAAACTTCATTGGAATTGGGGTTTGTAGATTAAAACATTTGCAGAAATCTAAACTGTGAGATGTAATGTCAGATTCTGGCAAATGTGTGTCATATTTACAGCTGAAGAATGAATGAAGAATGAAGAAAAAAGGTTAAAAATACAACTAAGCAAATGTGTCTTTTGTTCTCTGTGTCTGTGTGTGATTCTTGTCATTTCTGAACAGCTTCTTTTGTGTTTAGGTTCTCAAGCTTTGTTGTTTCCATTTATCTGTTTGCTGTTAAAACACTTTGAAAATCTCTGTTTTTAAACTGATGTACAAATTAAGTTATTTTTTGGAGAACTGCAAGTCAACTGTTAAATCTGCAGGCTTGTGTTTTGAACAACTGATAGATATGTAAGTTTGTAGGTGCAATTAAGATTGACCAAATGTTTCTTTGGTTTCAGCCCTATTTATTTACTATGATAGAACAAACCACCAAAAATAAGTAGAGTCGAGCTGAGCTGAGCTGGTGTAATAAATGGAAATGCACCATGAACCACTTTAGGGACAAGTCCAGAGACAACTTGTTGCTCCATGATCAAGTTGTAAAACTCACGGCCACTTTTGTGAGTAAAGTTTGTTATGTAATAAACTGTTGTAATAAATGCTTTTGTTGTATAATTGTAATGAGATATGATTGATCAGAATTTAGACACAAACATTTGCCAAAAAACTTCCCCAAAGGAAGTGAACGTCAATCATTAAATCTGTGCAAGCCCCAAATCTAGTGTCTCCATCTTTAAACACTTCACTGTTGGGACTTAAGCCGGCCTCAGGGGGGTCGGGGGCTGGGAGAGTTGGGAGATTTGAGGGTGAAGGGGTGAGATGGGTGAGAGAGGGTCAGCAGCTAATGATCTTAAATCCCTGACAGGTCGAAGGTCTTTTGAGGATCCACTTCCAGGACACAATAGAGTCCTGTTCCTCCTCTGGACTGGAACAGTTCATTCAGATACAGAGCTCTGACCCCTGAAACCCCCTGTGGAGACGCATTCGGACTCTGACTTTAACTGTCAGCGTGGATGCTGGTGTCTTGAAGAAATGCCTTCAGTTTTTAGGAAGACTAAAGAGCTGGGATTTTTTAAATGAAAAGAGAAGACTCATGAAATGTTGGCTTTTGCTGCAGATTTGAGCCTCATGTAAAGAATCAAGGTCCCTTTTTCCACAGACATTCAAGAGTTTAGTTGGTCATTAAGTCCCTCTTATGAGCTTAAGAAGCTTCATCACTTTCTTCTGCAGGAAGTAGAAACAACATTGCAGCATCCGAACAGGCTTATTGGCTCCTGAAGTTGTAGAGCGAGGCAGATGTGCAGACATAGAGCTGCTTTTCGCCTCAGCTTACCCAATAACTTCCTGCCAGACCCCTGATTCTCATGTGAAGTCGTGAGCGAGTGCAGCAAACAGCACACAGGCATAACAACAATTATATCCAGGCTTGGGGATCAACAGAATATATGTAATCACAGCATCACTTAATTAGGATACAAAAAGTAAAGATAACTGTATTCTGCTACAGTTAGAGAAATAAAAGATGTAATCAGATTACAGGTACATTTATAGTAAAAATTGGGATTTTTTCGCAGGGTTACAATTTTAATGCATTTTATGATATTATATATATATATATATATATATTATTTTTTCATTTAAAATGAAGAGCATGCCTCACACACATGACTTATGGCTCAGTAAAGTTCCCTTCCAGGTCACACAACACAACTTACACCAGACGAAAACATCGAAATCAGATAAACTCTCATGATCCGTTTTTCCCATTTTTCATTTGAGCACCAAAATGGAAATTGGAAAAGGACTCGTTATCTGTGTTTTCATTGTTATTCTAGAGATGAATATCAAGAAAACAAATCCTTTTCTGTATTAAATCAGAGCATTTTGTGTCTGCCATGCCAAAGAAGTAGTTTTATTTTTGCTTTAAAAAATCTGTAGTATGTGGTCAAGACTTGACCTCTTTCATTGTAGGACTGTAAACTACTGCTTAAACCTGGTTTCCTCAATTTCTTTTACAAGGTTACACGGTTCAGTTGTATTACAGAACACAAAAGTTAGTCATTTTATACATATATTTAGTTTCTTTCGTCTCTTAATCATATTTGGCATTGAAGTAATCCAAAAGTGATTGAAAATAATCCAGTTGCATTACTTTAATATTATGGTACTTGGATTTCGTGACTGACTAAATTTTTTAACAAGTACTATCCCTGTGGAAACATTTATTATCATTTCCATTGAAATAAAAAGAAATACTGTGGATATAGCTGACTATGACTTTTGTTTCATCCATTTCTGCTCTGTTCATTTTACACAACATTAGCCTCTGGTGACTCCCCATTTATCCATCAGTTTTTCCCCTTTGAGGTGCACATGAGCACAAGCAACCAAAGATCATGTTTGGAGCCTGTCCTGAAGTTTCTGAAATGTTTCATGAGTGCATTTGAGGATTAAGACCCAGTGTTCTGCTCAAATTTCGATTCATTCATTCATTATCTGAACCGCTTATCCCTTTTGGGGATGCGAGGACTGGAGCCTATCCCAGCTGACATTGGGCGAGAGGTGGGATACACCCTAAACTGGTCCCCAGCCAATCACAGTGCCACATAGAGAGATGGGTGACCGTTCACACTCACACTCCGACCTAAGGGCAATTTGGAGTCACCATAAGCCTAATGGGCGTGTTTTTGGTCTGTTGGAGGAAGCTGGAGTGCAAGGAGGGAACCCACGCATGCACAGGAAGAACATGCAAACTCCACACAGAGAGGCCCTGATCGACACAGGGCTCAAACCAGCAACCTTCTTGCTGCGAGGCACATACACTACCTGCTGCACCACCGTGACGCCCTCAAATGCACATTGTTAATGTTAAAATAAACATTAGATCAAAATGCTGTTTTTTTTCCTCCCTGACTTATTTCTGGTTTGATTGTTGTTGTGACTTTGTTTCAAGGATTCGAGGCTTTTATACGTCAATTCGTTGTACGTGCATGACATACTGAGTCATTGAATTGGCATTTCTCGCTTTGGTCAGGATGAAACAATTAAACAACAACAAACCAAGGCTGTTCACGGCTCTGACAAACAAAACAAGAGACAAGATGAAAATCACGAGGGGCCACTGCTTCATTAACTTTTCTATGACTGTTTGCAGACACGTGAATAACATGACATCACTCAGCTCTGTAGATGGTGAAAGTGCCACAAGTATAATGCATTTTAGCTGATTATTACTTCAGAGATTCATTTTTGAGCCACTAAGGAAACAGAAAGTATCATTTATATGGTTAAAAAAGAGTTGGGTTGCCCAAAAACAATAACAAAAAGCCCTTTTGATCGCCAAATTATCTCAAGAATAGAAAGCATGCCTATTTATTCTGGAAAATGAAAACTAGATAGACATTTTAACCTTAATCATTCACTCTTCCTGATGGTGCCTCAGAGTTAAGGCTCGGTTTACCTCCTCTGTGGAGAATCTCACCTCGTTTGTTCAGAATTATTTAATTCTGCAGCTGTTCCAGGTCTATCTAAGTTCATTATTGGGGTGATATTTATGAAGAAATGGAGCTGTGACAGCGGGAAGATGCAGCCACACCATAACACACACAAGCACCTGGTATGAAAGCCATAGTGTTCTCAAGCTGGAGCTTGCACATGTGTCAGCCAAAAAGATTTACAGCATCCCCTACATGCTAAAAAAAGCTGACATCTTAACAGATACGTTTATCATGGTAGTTTGACTGGCTTAAGATGTTGTATTTGTTTGACGGTGCATAAATATTTCATCAATGAATGCAAAATTTAGGCATCTCATGTTAGTTCCTAAATGTGGTCCCCAAAAACACATTAAAAAAAGTATTTTGCTGTCAGATCAGAGACTCTGCGGGGGACTTTTTTTTTTTAGTTATTTGTTGATGTGGATATTCATATTTGGATTATGGTGGTGTTTCCCCTCCCACAGCCTGTTAATACGCCGTAAGTTTCATTTCTGAATTTCACACCTAGAGTTCACAGATCAGTAGTTAGGGTGTGAAAAGTGTAACAGAGAAAAATGTAAACACCTAATCATGTGAACACAACAGATGTCCTGGAACATGAGTGAAAATTAAACCAAAAAATGAGAATAGAAAGTTAATGTGAATTTTCCGTGACGGACAGACATAGTCATAAAATAATTATCTTTACAGCCATATAGACATGAGGTCCCTTTTGAAAATGAGATGCCACATCTCAAGGAGCTCACCTTTAATACATTTAAATTCAACAAAGACAAGTATGGTGCTAAACAAATAAAGATTGTTTGATTGAATCTATATTCAGCAGAGACAAATGTGATGAGGACAGATTTATGATCTGGGCGTCCATGGGTTTGTCTCCATCATGCATTTTTATTTTTAGTCCCTTTGTCCCTTTGTCTCTGCCTCTGTCTCTGTCTCTATGTTATACATATATATTTATATTTATATGTTCTTGTATATGTATATATGTTGATCTATAAAATGAAGAGTTTGTCTTCAGCCTGCTCTATTGTAAAGCGCCTTGAGATAACACTTTTTATGAAATGGAGATATACAAATAAAGATTGATTGAAAAAGGAGCATTATAACCTCCTCAAAGATCAACCTTTTTCAAGTCTTTGCTTTAATTGGGCAATTTATTGAGCATGCAGTCAAGGGAACCAGTGCAATGCTCACTCCTGCTTTGGCCTTCAAAAATACGTCATCCCTGCACCACTCTATTGGTGAAGAGGGGGCAGTTCTGATGCAACTGACTTTTTGTCTTGTGCATAGAAGTGCTCTATCATGCACAGGAGACATTTAAAACACACTAGAGGCAATAAAACTCAAAATCAAAATATGGGCTTTTTAAAATGACAGAAAATGTAACTGCCAACACCTTTAAAGAGAAGTGTCCTGAGGTTTGACAGCCCTTATCTCTCATGTCTTCTTATTTTAAAAATATTTAAAATTCAGGAGTTAAATCATAAATTATCCCAAGGGTACTTTTACATTACAACCAAAACTGCAGAAAATTAAGGGTTTTTGTTGCGTTTGCACCTTCTGTTTACATGAGAACGGTGCCCAGAGTGCCTGAATCTGCAAACTTTTGAAACCAGGGTCCAGAGTGAAAAGTTTTTGAAAAAGATTTTGTTGTCATCTCTTTGTAAACAGGAAATAACAACAACAACAGCTATGGCCGACTACCAAGCAACATGTGTGCTGTATGTGCTCGGTTTGTTATCGCTCCTCCAACACAATGTGGATTTGCTGCGTCAACGCTCTGACCTGCGGAGACGCATTTGTTATATTCACCAAGGACACTACAAACTTCATGCACACTACTGTGTTTTTGGTTGTTCTCTCAGATCCTTGTGAACGTGCATCGATATCACACGTCTCCGTGCGAACAAGGAGCACTTCTAAAAACGTGAAGGAAAAATCTTTCCATTTCTGGTGACAATGTTGTCGTGTAAACTGGCCCTAATTGAGTCAATTTCATCCTTTAACAACCTTCAAACGTCTCATCACTGCCTTGTGTGTGTGCGTGTGTGTGTGTGTGTTTCTGGGTGGGACAGCATTTGTGCGTTGAGGGCTGAGATGGTAAATAAAACTGTGTGTGTTTGTGCATAAATCCAACATCTCATAAAATTACAGGACAGCTTTGAGGACTGAGAGGACTGTGTTTGTGTGCTCTGATTTTTGTTTACAGACCATAAATTACAGAGAAATTACAGGGAGTTTGTTTTTCACAGAAATGCAGAATATTGTGTAATTACAGAAAACTCCGAGTAAAGCTATACCTAATATTAAGGCCTGATAGCTGTGAATCCCCCACTCTCGTTGCTTCAGAGGATTTTCTCCTCTCTCTTCTCCTCTGAGATTAAGCCACCTCTGCTGTGAATGGATTGTAATTTGTAATTTAGTCTAAATTACGCCTCAGTTGTCAGCTGACGCTCCTGCGGAGAGTTTCCTGCAGGGTTGTTGTGACCTCTGCTTCCTGAGCGGGGAGGTTTCCTGTGGTGATTTGTGTCCTACAGTATTCTGTAAAGTTTTAGAGCAGAGAGGAGTCAGGGAGGTAATTTGCAGGATGAAAGAAGCCCAAATTTTCCAGAAGGATCCGGAGTGCCGAGCAGCATGGGATCATGGGAGGGAGGAGGGCAGAGGAGAGGGAGGGCATGGAGCAGTGGACCACACACACCTGAGATAAATCATTCAAAGGGACTTTATGTCGGTGGTACCGGCTCAACCAAGCTTTTGTCTGTTTTGGATCCAGGCGCTCCCTTTTCCATTGCAGCAAAATCTTTGATGGCACCTCCTCAGCCCAAGGGGTCCAACACGACAGCAGTGGAGGTGATAGTGCAGCTGGTACACAGGGTATGTTGGCATGGCAGCGAGAATATTCAGGACTAGAAAGCACTCAGAAGGCACAAATTTCCACCGAGGTAGCTCACATATTGCTGTTACATCTATAAGCAATAGTTCCATGATAAATTTACCATCATAATATGATTCCTTGACACTGAAAACCCACACCTATCACTCAGAATCATGTTGATATCATTATGAGTTAGACAGTTATTGAGCAAAAAACGATCGTTCACTAATGGCGGTTATCAGGATCACCACCAAAATCTAATCATTTTTAAGTTGGGCCATTACCAACATCTCCTGAAAATTTCAGCAAAATCTGTCCAGTAGTTTTTTCGTAGTCTTGCTAGAAAAACAAACAAACAGACAAACAAACATACACCACATATACCATATGTGTATGTATCCAACACATAAATACACTGGTAAAAGTTGTTTATTATCATGTGATGATGTCTGACATGCAGCAGTTTCACAATTTTTATGTAAAAGTGGCTTCATTTTCACATCTATTCGAACCACATCTCTGACATGTGTTACAGTTTAACTCATGACCATGTTAACTGATGTTGGAAGGCAGTTTTAGCACCAGTAGGGATGGGAATTGAAAACCAATTCCAGTTGAGAATCATAGCAACTCCCTGAAGGAATTGACCCCTCTGGATGTGACTGACGGTAGCTCATCCAATCACCTGCTGGATTTGTTTTTGAAAGCTTCTGTCCATTTCCAAATACTCTCTATGGGCTGTTGCCCAGATGGACGAGTGAAGTATACTCAACTGTCCATCTGGTGTGTCAGGTTATGTCGTAGCACAAGGACGAAGTGATTAAATTCTGGGGGGGATCTGGGATGCAGATCCAGGATTTTTTAAAATGATTTATTAACATTGTGAGCGAGGGCAGTTATACACAAATTTCATTAATAACTCAGAAAGTTTTTGACTGATTTTCACAACATTTTCAGGGGATGTTGATCATGGCACAAAGAAGAAGTGAGTAGATTTTGCTTGGTGATCTGAACACAGATGTGGATCCAGGGACTAGTTCAAAGATTTGTTAATAGTGAGGGTTTCCCACATTTAGTTGGTAATGCCTTGGTGGAAGTTTGAGCTTTTGGAGCACTTCTAATTGTTAATATCGTCTATTTTAACATATTTGTCCAAGTACCTAAATCAAATTTAAAAATCTGGAATATATTGTGTTCATAGCACCAAAAATGCTTTGGCATCAGTAGCTTTAGCTCACTTTTTTGTACGTCAGGTGTTACAGTAGCTGTTGCTCTACCTCCCAATCAAAGCTACTCTCTCTGCACTATTTAAATGACACTGCTCTATCATTATTACCTCCGGCTAGGAGATTATGTGTTCGCCAGGGTCTGTCTGTGTGTTTGTTTGTTTGTCTGTTAGCATGATAACGCTAACAGATTTACATGAAAGTTTTACCAGAGGTGTGGTTTGGTGGGGGATCCCCATATTTGTCTGGATGCAAAAAATTCCCAAAATTTGAGAGCAATCCCATAACTTAACATTAGGCAGTATTTTAAAAAATCATATCTCTGACATCACTTGATGGATTCCCTTCAAAATTTACAGGATAATATATATAATATAACTCTATCATCACGGTCAATTTCATCTGGATCTTGACATCACAAAAAAGCATTGAAGTTTATAATGGCAAATCCCATTCATTTCTCCTGGGCTGATGTGAGGGTTCTGCCCCCTTTACGTCATTATGGGAACTGTAGTTTATTTGCAAACTAACGTCAACGTTTTTCAAGCCTATGTCCCTACATTACCCACCTTCCCTTGCACTGCCAGCGTAGGAGTTCTCCACATGGACAGACATGAGCGGAGACTTGGCCATCATATCGGAGCACATGGTGATCCAGAAACGTATCTTGGCAGAGGTCTGCGCTCTCCGAGTGCTTTTCTAGTTGCTACTGTTACCATCATAATTTTGCACTTTACCACTTTCTTTGTACTGCCCCTCCTGCTCCTCTCACTGTGCTGAGAGATTATGTTTACAACAAGCTGTAAACTATCTCATATTGTCTTAATTTCAGAATCTGTCTTGAAAGGCAATTTTCATTACTCTCTACATCATGCACGTACAAAGAGTTGACAAATAAAAACCTTAAATTGTTGCATTCTTGAACTTTTATTCTGTTTAGCTCAGGAAATCAACATTACAATTTGTGTTTAAGTTTAAACCCATAAATATTGACATAGTATGTCCTTAAAAAAACCCTTTAAATTCACTAATTTCTGTTGATTTATAAAATCAACAACCCACGGCAAAAACATTTCTGTCACTATTCGCTCCATCTTGCAATGTTGACAAATCCTTTTTAAAAAATTCCTGAATTTGCATCTGGATTCTAATCACCACCAAAAACACATTACTTCTCCCTTGTAGTGTAATCAACATTCCCTAAAAATGTTTTCAGTTGAGAAATTATTGATTTATTTGTTAAATGCGGGGAAACTGTCCCATCTATCTTGACAAATCTGTTTTTAAAAATTCCTGGATCCATGTCCGTGTTTGGATCACCAACATCATCAAACCACGTCTTCCTTGTGCCACAGCCGACATTCCCTAAAAATTTAATTTAACTTCATTCATAAACTAACAAGGGTTTGGTCCTTTGGCTGATAGAATATGCTTGCGTGGAACCTTTTGGTAGCTTAAGTTGCCCATCGCTGTGTTCAGGTATCAAAAAACAAGCTATTGACAAGTGATTTTTACATTGAATAACCCAACTTTTCACATACACTCATGCCAGTGTGACCCCACTTTGCAGAAAACAACCTTCTGTGATTTTAAGAAGAAAACTTCAACATGTGCACTTCCTCCTCTTCCAAGAACCAGCCATATTTTCCTTGTATGTGCCCGGCTACTCGGGCCCCCCGCCACTCATAACCACACTGCAGCGCGGCATTTCCAATCTGTTTTTAGGCTTAGGTATGGAAAGAGGAGGGGGTACCTCGAACATGTTCTTTATAATCTGCAGGGGCCCAAACTGTTCACAGAAACTCCCTCTTTGCTCCATATTGTTGCCTCTGTTTTGAGGTCGGACCTTGAAAGCGTCCTGACTGGTAATCAGCAGTTTTTAAGATGATCAAACGGCCTCCTTTATGGCGGAGGACAAAGGGGCTGACAGGAGAGGTAGGAGGGGGCAGAGCAAGAAAAAGATGACAATAGATTTCCTCTTTCTTTCCCTCCTCACGTGTTCTTTCACTTTTCCACTCTGGCTATTCAGGCTCCTCACCTCTTTCCATCATTATTCATGCCTCTTACCTCTCTCCGTGTGCACGTCCGCTAAAATGTTCTGATGCTTTCTCACACAGTTTAAATAAACCCTTAACTATGGACAACAGGAATTCACTGGAACCCCTTTGAGAAAATGAATTTAAAGGGTTATTGGAGTTTTTTGAGGTGGAGAAGGCCAGAAAAGCATCGTCCCTGTGGGGAGATAGCTGGATATTGATGCTACAATGCAGTCAATAATACCAGCAAAAGCCTCATAATTAAAGGGATACGCCAACATTTGAAGAGTTTATCTGATGACTGTAGGCAAAGGCAGGGTAACACTACCCATTGACTCCCAGGGCTCTAATTTCGTAGACCAGGCACAGCGCAGGGCAAGTGCGCCGCGCCTGCGCCGGGCCAACGGGGTGTGTCCAGGGCATAATGCAAGTTTCGTGCACGGCGCAGTCTGGCGCAGGGAGGCGCACCCACGCCTCCGTCCTTCCCACCGGCACAAGTAGCAGAGAGGGAGGAGAGTAGGTGTGAGTGGGTTTAACACAGCCGAGTGTAATCTTCACCTATCAAATGAACGCCTCTCCTCGCCTTTAAATGCGCCGCGGGCGAGGAGCAGTGACAACTTCACCTGGGTGGTGAAGAAGGTCAGAGCCGCTGTTACTTTTACAGCAACTGGGAGAGCGCAGAGGCCACCGGGCCACGCATCCGAGGCCACGATGCGCGTCACCGTGTGGACCACCTCGCGGGACAGATGTAATCTGTTCCTGTCTCATAAATAGGAGTACAAAATTAAGTGATAATTACATTTAAACACAGCAGCAGGCTAATCCATTCATTCAATCATGCTTGTGATCCACCTGCATTCCTGGTCTGTCATCGCCAAATAGCAGAACCTTTGGTAAAATCCCCCCCCCCCCCTGCAATGCGCCAGGAAATTAGAGCCCCCAGTGTTTGAGCTAAGCTAATCAGTGGTGGGCAAGCTCTGCCCGTCTCTTTCTTGTTACTGCACGAACAGTCGAAAGAATGGTTCCTATCTGCTTGTCATGGACTCAGTAGTGAGGCAAGACACGAGAACAACAAAAATGTTGGCGTATCCCTTTTACCAACTTACAGGTTAAAACTACACAGAAACAAATATTGTCCCCACGAGACATTACATGCAGTGACGAAGCCCCTGTGTTGGGAACTATTTTGTGATGCATCATTTAGGCTTGTATCCTGCTCAGGTTTGAATTTATAGGACTATGGGAAGAGGCGTAGTAGAGGTATGGACCTGCTCCCGAAACTTTGCTATAAAGCATCACTTATCACTCCCGTATTAATCCTGTATGTAAAATAGGATCTATTTTCTTATCATTATCCTACTTTAGCAGATTGTATGACACATTTGGTGTTTGGCTATCTCATTTTACCACAGTATTATTTTAAATGTTATTTATTTATTTTTTTTTCCTTAAAGTATTTTGTATCATGATTTTTGTTTAGATAATTATGTCATTTTATTCTTACCTATCTGTTACCTCATTTTTAATTCAAGATAGCATTTCCTCCGTCCTCCAATTCTGTTTTCTGTTAGAAGCTCCTCTTAATGTCTTTGTGTCTGTGCTGTTTGTGGATAGCGAGGGTGGGTAGGGTCTTGTGTTTTTATTGTATTCAATGTTCTACTTTAAAGTTTGTTTTTTTGTTATTTTAACTTCCTCCACCAGGAGATTATGTTTTGCCAGCATTTGTTGTGTGTTTGTTAGCAAGATTACACAAAAACTACAGGACAGATTTTGCTGACTTTTCAGGAGATGTTGGTAATGGCCCAACATGAAAATGATTAGACTTTGGTGGTGACATGGATATTTGTCTGGATGCAAAAAATTCCCAAATTTTCACAAAATCCCATATGATGACATTGGGCAGGATTTTAAAAACTCATATCTCTACCATTTTGTAACAGATTTGCTTCCAATTTATGGGGTCCATGTCTCTATCATCAGCATTAATTTCAACTGGATCCAATCCAGATTGACATCACAACAAAACATTGAACTTTATAATGGAAAATCCCACTGACGGCATTCAATAATTCATATAAAATCAAAGTATGAAGTGATGTTCCCAAAACCTGTTGTGTTCATACAGGATAACAACCTCCATGTATGTGCTGAGTTTGGTCTGGATCCTGGTATATTCTGGATCTGGTGATCCAGAACTGTATCTTCTACAGGGGTTGTGGAAAAGCCACTGCCAGAACTGAACTCCTTGGCAGAGGTCTGCGCTCTTTAAGTGCTTTTCTACTTATTTCATGTAAAGCACTTTGTGTTTTAAGATTTTGTATGAAAAATGCTACACAGATAAAGTTTGATTTATTAATTGATTGAAATTGTTGAATTTTCCCGTATTTATTGTTTGTAATTTATTGCCCTAACTTTTCTTGAATTTGTATTTATTATGACATGTGCAGCTGACCTCTTGGCCAGGTTGCCCTTGAGAATGAGATCCTGTCTCAGTGGACTTATCTGGCTGAATAAAGGTTAAATAAAATAATGAAAAAATAAGTAAATAAATAAACAATGAGCAGCTGAGTTTGTTACTTCTGCCAAGGAGGTTATGTTTTTGCTGGTGTTTGTTTCTCTTGATTACACAAAAACTACTAGATGGATTTTGTGGAAATTTTCAGGAGATGTTGGTAATGACCAAACTTTAAAATGATTAGATTTTGGTAGTGATCCAGATAATAAGTGAACGATTGTTTTTGCTCAATAACTGTCTAACTAAAAATGATATCAACATGATTTCGATTGCTAGGTTTTGTGTTTTCAGGGTCATGAATCATATTATGATGGTAGCTTTATCAGGGAACTATTGCTTATAGATGTAACAGCAATATGTGAGCTACCTTGGCGGAGGTTTGCGCTCTTTGAATGCTTTCTACTTTGTAATAAAGTGGCTGGTGAGTGTTGATCTGCAAATGCATGCAAAGATCCTTCTGTATATATCCATACTTGTTCTTGCACCATGAGCCTCTAAGTTTTTGACCAGGTATTCTAGAGGGCTTTGTGCAGTGAGGTTTCTCTGCTGCTACAAACAAACAATCAAGAAAGAGCAACACATGAATCATGGCTCTCCAGTCTGCCGTGCCAAATCATGTTCAGATCAGAGGAACAGATACTGCAGTGTGAAATTACTACTCTGTCTTTGATTAAGTTATAATTCTGTGTAGGCTGCTATTTTCATTATAGTCAAACATACGGATATTAATGTGGTTTTTGTGGGTAAAAGTAGTTCAGTGTGTTCAGTTTGCAAGCTGGTTTGTCAGCAAGCGTCAGTTCGACCACTTGTTAAACTCCGAGTACCACAGAGCACAAACTCTTCCAAGAAAACACACACTCTCTCACACTCACACTCACACACTCTGTGCCCAGTGTTTGCGCCTGAATTTAAAGTGTGTGTCTGCATGTGAGACGAGCAGGGGGCCGAATTTAAGGGTTACACTCCCGGCCAATGAAGCTGCAGGAAACCCCTCTCTCTGAGCCAATCAGGGCCGAGGGAGCTCTGCTGTCGGCCAATGAGGAGCTGAGGAGGGAGAGAGGAGCCACGTGGAGGAGAGACTCCAAAACACAGAAACAAGTGGAGATACTGAGAAGAGGAGCAAGACGGGGGCAGAAATGAAGAATAGAGAACAAATGCATGGAAAGAAAGAAGAAGGACTGTGGGGTGCAAAACGCAAATTAAAAGAAAATGATTGTGGGAAAGCAGCTTTTGAGGGGAGAAAGTTTCAGAAACATGCAGGGCAGAAAATGCTTTTATGGGCCAAAATGTTGAAGAAGGGGACAATCAGCAAACAACATCCTGAGGAATCAATTACGACTAAAATAAGTTGTTCAAAAAAGAGATACAGGAGAAGAATGTTAAAAAATGTCATTTTCACAATATGTGCTTTTTATAATCATTCAAATTCATATACAAAAAGAGCTTTATTGGTATGGATGTTGTAAGGTATAATTGTCAAAGCATTCCATTTAAAATAAAATTTTCTAAAAAATAATAAAATAATTGTATTCAAAATAAAACAAGAAACACAAAACACTGTAATGACATTCAGTGGTATTATTGTGATGATAAGGATTAAAAAGTGAAATACAGATAAACAAGGTTACTATCAGTTAATGTGCAATATCACCCACATCTGATATGCAACACTTTATGGTGCAGTAACCACATGTAAAAATAATCATGTTACATAACAGCAGTGCAGTCTTTAAGAGCAGCAGAATCTACCATGTAAAAGTATTTATGGTGATATTTTATGTGCAGCACTGCCTTTGTGCAGAAGATTTTAATGTACTAGTTAACACAGATCATCATAACATCAGTTAGATATGAAGATACTTTATTGATCTGGAGGGAAATTCAGACATCCAGTTGCAGTTCACATAGTTCACTCAACATAACAAAAACAAGATACACAAAATTTAACTGAAAAACATGCGCTCCAAGAGCTTATAGTTCAGGAAACAACTTTATTGACCCATGTGTTTTAGCTTGTGGCCTTCGTCAGGGTCATGGCCCTCTATCCACATGCCAACAGTGATTTAGGTCACTGAAAACACATTTTTCTGAAAACTGGGTGAAGATTTTCAGAAACAACACTCAGGGAGTCCCAGTGTGGACAGGGAAAACAGCATTTTGAGCCTTAAATATGTATAAAGAATATATATAAGGATGTAAAGAAGCTTGAATGAGAAAATCTGCATCTGTAAACGTACACTCACACTCTTCTATCAAACAGGAGCTCCTGTCACACACACACTTGTTTGTGATAAATGAGCTCAGCTGTTGATATTCACACTGTACAGGAAGTCCACTGTCGTAGCTGGTTTGTTGTGTGTGTGTTTGTTTGTTAAATCAAACAACAGTGTGTGGTGGATCTTCCTCCAACAGCTGCAGAGAGACAAATGTTCTCACAGCAAACTGTGAATGAGTTCAACGGCACTACGGCGTTAAAACATTCTCACTGAGAAACGTTTGGATGACCCGACGCTGACAGGATAGGAAAACACCAATAAACAGCCTCTTCTGTTTTTGTTGTTGTTTTATGGTACTAAAATGAGAAGCAGCAGATCAGTGCGAGTGCCCCACAGCAAGAAGGTGCTGGCCCCTCACAAAACCTCTACCTGTGCCTGTTTGACCCTTATACAGTTTAAAGTTGATTTAGGTGTCATTATTCAAAGACAAGGCTGGCACAGATCTGCCTAAATTCAGTGTATGTTTGTGACAAATGTGGAGGCTCACCCTGCAGTCTTATGCATATGTTTTTCTCTTGTCCAGGCCTCACAAATCCTTGGCAAATTTATGTTTAACACCGTGTCCAAGGTACTCTCATTATTGATATTCACCACACACTGGTATTTTCGGCCTACCCGAAGAATATGCCCGGGACTCCACAAAAGAATTGGAAGTAATAGCTTTTACCTTCTTAATGCCACCTACACGCTACCTCCTTCTTAACTGGGAATCCACAACAGCTCCTTTCAGCAAACAGTGGATTAATGATGATAATAGCAGAGAGAATTAGACATTCAAAAAGAGGAAACTTCAGTCAGTTCTGCATTACATGGATTTTTTGCAACAATCTAACCCCTCCACCCTCCTTTCTTTTTTTAACTTATTTATTTTTATTTATTCTTATATAAAGGTAAACAGTTTAATTTATTTCTATGTCTACGTATTTATATATATATATACATATATTTTTTTTATATTTAAATATATGTAGAATGTAACCTCTCTTTCCTTTTTAAATTTTTAAATTAATTTATTTTATTTTTATTTATTATGTTTATGTGACCAGTTTAATTATTTTTATACATACTATGACTAAATGTTTTTATTATTATATATATGTTTATATATACTTGCAGCAATGTAACCCCCCTTACTTTTTGATTTTTTAAATTAATTATTATGTTTATGTGACCAGTTTAATGACTTTCATTATACTATGAGTATTTCTTTAGTTTTTTATAATATATATCTATATCTCTATATCTCTATATCTATCTATGTATTTATCTATCTATGTATCTAAATATCTATATATCTATGTATTTATCTATCTATCTATCTTTCTATCTATATGTATATATAAATATCTATATAAATATATATGTATATACATATATACATATACACACACAAACATATGTATATAAATATGTATATGTATATATATATATACACATGTACATATATATATATATATATATATATATATATATATATATATACATGTACAGATATAGATATGTATATTTCTCATTGTTTTGTCTGTCTGGTGTTATTTTTTTGTATTCGTTGTATGTTTTTAAAAATAAGCAAATCTAATGGTGTATACAAACATGTTTGATGCAGCCCTGGTATGTGTTTGTTCGTCTTGTATGCACATTCATCAAAATATGAAACAGAAGATTTTAAAGATCTTTATGTGTGCACCAGGCCATAGATGATGAATGAATGGATGGATGGATGGTATAAAAATGTGGAGCTCAGACTCAGAGCTGTCTCATGTTAACAGCAGGCTCTGACCTCCACTTTAACAAACCCAGTTATGCCAACAGTTCATGTTTGAGTGTTTTAAAGACATAACGGGAAACGTTGTGCTGCGCGATGCCTCACAGAGCAACCACATGGGCACAAAAGAAGAGAGTTACAAAAACAATGTTGATACACAACAACAGAAACCAGGCAGAAAAAAACTGTTTGTCTTTCTTACCAACTAAACTTTGACATCAAACCTCAAAACAGTGCTGCAGTAGTTTCTCAAACCACGGCTCTGAGCCCCATATGGGTCACAGATCAGTTACTGGAAAGTTCCCAAACACTTCCTGAGACTTACAGCAGCAGAAAGCAGTTTCTGAAGCTCTTGAGTGGGCCGTTGACCTTAAAAATACACTTGATTTTATCTCTAATTGACTCGTCTGCCTCCTCTTTGCACACAGGCTCATTTCTTTAACCTCATGTGAAAACCTGTGAGGCATCTTAAAGGGGGATTCCACCAGTCTGAAATGACAGAAATGTAGATTTTTGTCTGAAAGAGGTTTGTGAAAGAAATGACTGATAAGTTTACTGCAGATTCTTGATTTGAGCTCGGAAACAACACATGAATAACAGAGAGTAGCGAGACATTTAACAACCCTGCATGGGCGCCATTTAAAAGTCTGGCTCATTCGCCAATGTCACACCTCTAGAGAGTGCTGGGTGATGCTGATGCTGAAGACATAATAGTGGTCTGGCGTCTTACACCACCTGATGTGGAGGCAGAACTAACAGATTCAGTGGAGGTGGAGGGACTGACAGAGACGTCATGGACATCTGACACTAATACTGTTGTTGGGTGCTGAGTTTTCATGTGGCGGTGTAGATTATTTGTTGATCAGGACTTTTTTTTGCTGGCATATGTTTGTTTGTCTGTTTGTTAGCAAGATTACGAAAAAAACTACGGGATGGATTTACATGAAAATTTTACCAGTGGTTTGGGCCAAGGAAGAAGCCATTAAATTTTGGTGGTGATATGTATATTTGTCTGGATGCAAAAGAAAGTCCCCAAATTTCAAAGAAATCCATTGGGTGGAATTAAAAATAAATTTTAAAAAAATCATATAGTTGCCATTTTTTTAACAGATTTGCTTCCAATTTCACAGGATAATATGGGGTCCATGTCTCTATCATCAAGGTAAATTTCATTGGGATCTGATCCAGTTTGAAGTCACAAAAAAAACATTGAACTTTACAATGGGAAATCCCCTTGACGGCATTCGATAATTCATATAAGATCAAAATATTAAGTGATGGTCCCAAAACTTGTTGTGTTCATACAGGATAACAACCTCTATGTATGTGCTAAGTTTGGTCCAGATCCTGGCTCTATTCTGGATCTGGTGATCCAGAATTGTATCTTTTACAGGGGTTGTGGAAAAGCCACTGCCAGAACTGAGCTGCTTGGCAGAGGTCTGTGCTCTCTGAGTGCTTTTCTAGGTTACAGATATGGTACTGAGCTTTGCCTTGCCATTCGTCTCCAGAGAAGTGCATCCAAATGCTGCTATGTTTCCGACTCTGGCTCATTTTGTGGGTTTTTTCACCCGTTGTCTCCTCCTTCCTGATACAGCTGTAAATGCTGCCTCCAGTCCAATAAGTCGGACTTGGGCGGTGCTGTCCCCTCACTACTTTCTCTCCTACTCCTCCCTGATAATACAGCAGTCTTCAGTCCAGTCAGCGGTGCTCACTAATATCTCCTCCCTGAAGTTAGCTGTACAATGCTTATGTGTATAGCTGTGTTTACATGAATGGAGCGCACTGTGCGCAACTCATACTAATTGGGCACGCAGATGACACGTGAAGGCAGCGTGGGCAATCTGCATTTAAGAATGGCTCACAAACAAACAGCTCACTCACAACTGCGAATCACTTCTCATTATTCACTTTTAAGAGCTTTTGAAAAGACTCGACTCGTTCGCGAACGTCACATCTCTACTTCAGACATAATCATGGTGCTTTATGGGACACAATAAACCAGGTGTTGTTTGAGTTGTAAATAACCCGGCACACCATTTTGGACCATTCAATTAATTTCACCTGTCCATTTGGAAAGAGCTCATAGAAAGTGTTTGAGAATGGGCTGAACCTTTCAGAGGCATATCCAGCAGGTGATTGGATGATTGTTCCATCAATCACGTTCATTACAGCAGTGTTTTTCAACCTTGGGGTCGGGACCCCACATGGGGTCGCCTGGAATTCAAATGGGGTCGCCTGAAATGTCAAGTAATTGATAAAAAAAAAAAATTAGGCTACTGATAAAAATATTTTTTTAACCAATTATTATTCTTTTTAAAATGAAAACACTACACAATCTTAAAACAACTGTATTCTATACTTTCACTTTCTCAAATATAAATGTAGTTCAAATAAAATGCAGTATTTAAAAATTTCTGAGCTGGCACAACTTGATTGAAGGCCGCGATCATGTGACTTTACAGTTACTGGTACTTCACTTCCCTCGCTTCAACTTAGCACACAAACTTGCAGTCAGTAGGAAAAAACAGCATAACAAACATCCATGGTTCTTACAGTATAGAAGCCATGATGAAAAGCTAATTCTAGAAAAAAAATGTCTCTGGGGTCCCCAGAAATTTGTGATGCCAAAAAGGGGTCACCGACCAAAAAAAGGTTGGGAACCACTGCATTACAGGCCAATCAGATAATGTCGTAGGTGGGTGCTACTACACCACAGAACTCTCTTCAAAACATGTTTGAAGTGGAGTGAAAAACATCCTTTCAATAGAAAGGTTTGGAGTGCTGATATTTGTTTTTAATGTAATTAAGTAATGTGGTCCAGATCTGATAAAAATTCTACTGAAGCTGTTAGCATCTATGCTAATCTCCGTACGAGCAGTCCCTTCCTGCTGTCGTCTCTCTCGTAGCTCCCACCTCTTCACTCAAGTTCATGCAGCAGCCACTGCTCCACAAATTGCATTGTTGAAATGTCTGCTCTATTTTTCTCAATCTTCTTCTTATCACTTTGTCACATCTTTGTTTATGCAATTGCACAACAACATCCATATTTACTTCACAGCGTGTTGTGTGTGAGGTCATTTTAGGGTCGAAGGTTCATACTGAAGTCTGAAGATGGTCAAATTTTAATTATCGTGAACAACCATGCAAAAAAAAAAAAAAAAACAGATTATGTGGAATGTTTTACCTTCAGAGCTTACACTGGAATAATTTTAAACACAACCTGAAAGTTTTTAAAGATGATCACGTGCTTCCTGTTTTACCTTTTTTTGTATTGTTGTATGTATTTGTATGTATTGTTTCCTCCGCCTAGGTTATGTTTTTGCAAGTGTATGTTTGTTTGTTGTTTGTTAGCACGATTATGCAAAAAGTACTGGATGGATTTTGCTGAAATTTTCAGGAGATGTTGGCAATGGCCCAGTTTAGAAATTATTAGATTTTGGTGGTGATCCAGATAACCACCATTAGTGAACCATCATTTTTGCTCATTAACTGTCTAACTAATAATTATTCCAATATGATTCAGAGTGCTAGGTTTTGGGTTTTAAGGGTCATGAGTCATATTATGATGGTAAATTTATCATGGAACAATTGCTTATAGATGTAACAGCAATATGTGAGTTAGCTTGGCGGAGGTTTGCGCTCTTCAAGTGCTTTATAGTTCTGTCTGCAATTATTGAGGTTTTTTTTTAATTATTTCTTTTTTAAGATTATTTTTGGGTATGTATATGGGTCGTGGTGGTTGCTCACCACCCCGCTAAACCAGTACCCTTATTACTTTTTTAAAATGGTATTTATTGTTATTTTTTTATTGTCTTTGAAGGCTCAACTAGTGACAAGCATTGCAAATTAGCTCAGGCTATAAACGCTGTTTGTGCGGCAACATTCTCTTGCTTCGTACTGGCCCTGTACAAATAAACATAAAATAAATAATTTCAGCAAAAATTCTGAATTGAGCATCAAGACCTGCAGTGTGAATGCAGCCTTACAGAGGAGCTTGTGTGTTTTGTTTGTTTTATTCTGCTGTAATGTCATGTTTTTTGATGTCATTTTGAGTCAAAGACGTTGGTTTATGGTCAAACATTTCTGTTTTCATGCTCAGGTGTAAATAAATACCAGTTACCAAAGTGACCTGCATCATGCAAAGCTGCTGTGGACGGAATTTACAGAAAGCAGCAGTGAAATTACACTGTACTGCTCTCCACAAATACACAAACTGAGATCACTGGTATGGAAATAAATGGGGCAGAAAGAGTGGGAGCTTTGCTGTGGGTCAGCGATCACTCTGCTGTAAACACCAGGGGGTTCGGTTCTCTTCTCAGTGGTCTGTCTGCAGACATGGGGGGGAAACCTTTGTTCGTTTTCTCCATCCTTCTTCACTGGCTGAGAGCTGAAACTGAAAAAAACCCGAGTCCGTACCGAGCTGACTGTGTGTGGTTTATCTCTACTCAGTCTATGAGTCACTGAATGAAGCAGAGCGAGGTGAGAGAGCGACAGGGAAACTTTCTCTGCGACTGAGCGATCATGGAGGCTGTGGGTGAGTGTGTCGTGAAGCAGATGAAGAGTTTTCTTTTCTGGTCTGCTTAGTTTCTCTCAGTCTTCTGTGGGAAGCAACTCCGACCTGTACAACCCCAATAACGTCATCAGCTTCTCTGAGAGAGAAGTTTCCTTCATAACATCTTCACTGTCATCTCATTGGTCCAGGTAAACCTCAGTGGACGGAGCAAAGTAACCACATCATAATTTATACTGTTTAAAGCTGCACAAAACAGCCCCCTCCTACAACTATGACCCCTTTCCGGCATTGATGATGTCTCCACTCTGTTTAACCTTTGTGTCATCATGATAGCGTCACACAGTTTCACCACATCCCAAAGGTGCTCTATTAGATGGAGATCAAGTGACTGTAGGGACCACAGGAGTAAAGTGAACTCATAGTCATGTTAAGGTTTGAGTGAGGGCTGGGCAATTAATTGAAAAAAATAGAAACCAACATTTAGACCCTCTAATCGAAGTAAGTTTACTCATGTCAATTATTTTGATTATTTTCCCTGTGTAAGTCATGTGACCGTGCCCCCTCCATACAGTCTCAATCACTTTCGCCAAGAGCGAAGGACCAGAAAAGAAAACTCTTCATCTCCAACATGGAGGAGACAAGCGGCAATCTATCAGAGGACCTTGTAGCCAAGAAAAATGTTGTCTCTGTTGTTTGGGCACATTTTGGATTCTGTGCAGAGGACATTGAGCAGAAAGAAGTTAAGAGTAAATACTGTAGGAAGACCGTTTCAACGAGGTCGGTAACATCACCAATTTGTTCCAGCATATCATAAAATAATCATTCATTAATCGTAATCGAGGTAAGAGCTTCAGTTAATCATGTTACTGAGATTAGGTAATATTGCTCAGCCCTAGTCTGAGTTCATTTCTTTGTGACATGACCTTGAGGCAGCCATCAGAGGACACTGTGGGGTTTTAACAATCCTGAATTGGTACTAAAGCTGCATTTCTGCCAAGCAGTCCAGTTCAGTTTGCCTCCGTAAGGTGAACAATTACAGGTGTTTCCACTGTTGGAATAGGAGAAAAGATACCCAGATAACCCACCTGTGCTGTCCCACTTTTTGGCCCCCTTCTGAAGGCGTGCCGCGCCTACCAAAACTGAACATTTTGAGTTGAGAGAAGAACCATTTAAAATCTGTGAAATGTCTCTAGCAAGTCATTTTGGGCATTTTGTCCAAGTAGGCTTGCCGTAGCACAGGCTGCCGCACATGTGCAAATGGGCAGTTTATCCAGCAGAATCAACCAACTCGAGCTGGAGGACACTAAACAGCATGCTAGCCCTCTTGGCGGGAAATTTGACTGACATACAGTAATATGCACACTCTACAGGAAGAAGTTTTCTTTTCACCGAAGCACTTCCAGCTTAAAGTACCACATTAACGCGAAGCATGCAGGGATTCTGCTAGCACTTCAGCTAACACGTTGCTTGCGACAAACCACCCTCTCACAATTAAAACAGATAAAAAATGAATGATATTTGATCGTGGCTAATCAAAATAGATCCACAACAATCCTGTGATTAATCTGAATAAAAATTATAATCATTTGACAGCCCTAGTTTTTATGCAAGCCCTGTCTTCAGAACTTAGCCTGTTTTCACCTGACCTCACCCTAACCCATCCATCCATCCATTATCTTTACTGCTTATCCATTTTGGAGTTGGCAAGAGGGTACACCTTGAATTGGTTGCCAGCCGATTGCAGAGCCACATAGAGAGACAGACAATCCTAAGGGCAATTTGAGCCACCAATCAGCCTAATGATATAATAATAATAATAATAATATAATAAGAAATTTTATTTGTATAGCACTTTTAAAAACAACGGTTTACAAAGTGCTTTTACAGCAGGCAGGAACATATAGTCAGCAAAGCACAAGAACTTAAACACAAAGGAAAAAACAACTGAAAAGGGTCAATTAAAATCAAAGAACATTTAAGACATACACAAAAGGCAAAATGAAATTAGAGAATTCCACAAAACATAGAACCCAGACAATACAAGAACCCTGCTACATAGAATGAGACCATGAGGACCAAAGTAAAGCTAAAAACAACACAAACATAAAAAGACAATAATGAAATAATAGAATAGAGATAATAAAAAAGAGGTAGAACAATAAAACAATAAGCTTAAATTTTTTCTTTAAAAAGATTAAGAGTACAACGTAAGGTGAAGCAAAAATAAAACAATCTGAATTAAAAGTAAATAAAGACACCAATCTGTTAACATAACAAAGCAGAAGTCAATAAAAACAAAGGAGCTAAAATAAGAGCAATACTAACAAATAAAAGGCTAAAAGAAGATTAAAACACTAATAAAAGACTAAAACACAAATAAAAGGCTAAAAAAATGCTAAAACACAGAGAAAGAGAGAAGAAAAAGACTATAAAAGACTATAAAAGACTATGCAAGACGGCCTCACATAAAAGCAATGATCATATCATTGGTCTGTGGGAGGAAGCCAGGGTGCCCGGAGAGAACCCACGCATGCACAGGAAGAACATGCAAACTCCATCTTGCTGTGAGGCAGTGTTCATTCTGACAGCACTTTTTAATTTAGTTATAGCCTTTTGCCTAAAATGTCTTTTAGTTTTAGTCATTATTTAGTCATCCAAATCGTTTTAATTTTAGTCTAGTTTTAGCTGATGAAATTTCACAACATATTAGTCGACAAAATTTACTGTAAAATTAGTCATCTAAAATATGAAGTGTAAAGTGTAAGGCATTTTTTATGTTTCCTTGAATTCTGAAGTCATGTTTCACACTTGGATAAAATGAAACATCTAATAACCCTTTACTGAACACTTGTAGAGTTTGAATGAATAAATGAACAGAAACTAATTTAACTTTTGTGTGAAATGAAATCACCTTTATTTAGGCTACCTGGCAGAGCATCTCAGTTACAATACCAGAACTGACAACAACAGTGAACCTGCTCTGCAGCTTATCCAACCACCATGAAGCTAAGGCAGTTGTGATTGGATGTCCCTCTTAACTCATCCAACCTTTACACACAACCAAAGTAGCTGTGATTGGATGTATTCCTCAATGGGATTACTTGGATTAAGTCTCTGTCAGACATTTTAGTCTAGTGTTTATTTGTTGACAAAAATGTCAGTTAATTTTGTTTTAGTTTTTGTCCATGTGCACTTGTTATTATTAGTTACTGTCTAGATTTCTTTGGGGGAAAAAGGTTGTTGACGAAGACTATGACGACAATAATTAGTCAACAAAATTAACACTGCCGTGAAGCAAGTGCACTACCAGCTGCGTCACCATGCCGGCCCCTGACCACACCTGACATTAAACTAATGGTTTTATATTGCCAACTTAAGTTTAAAAATTATTCCAACTTCACATAAGAAAACTTAACGAGGATAGTTGAGATGCCTCCTTTGATTAAGCTCATGACGAAACAAAAATATTTTGTTTTGTTTAATGAAAAATTCATTTAATGCCAGCGATTTTTAATTTTCATCACTACAGTGTATAAACCCTAGAGATGGTTGTGCATGAAAATCCTTGTAATGGGTAAATGGACTCGAGTTTATAAAGCGCTTTTTTAGTTTCTTTGACTACTCAAAGCTACTCATGCCCTTTCATGCCCATTTACACACCACTTCGCCATGTGACAGACGGAGCTGGGCTCGAGCCTGCAACCTTATGATAATACCGTGTCTGAAATACTCAGACCAGCCTGTCCAGCACAACCATGCCACACTCAAAGTCAGTTAAATCACCTTTCTTCCCTTTTCTGATGCTCATCTTGGACTTCAGCAGGTCGTCTTTACTATGCCTACTGCCATGTGATTGGCTAATGAGCTAAGTTAATAAGCAGTTGAAGGTTTGTACCTAATTAGTGGTCGCTGAATGTGTTTTCTGGAACAGATGCTCGATTAAAGCTGTTTCTGATGCCCGAGCTTCCTCCAGTTGTCATACGATTGCATTTAAGCAGCATCACAGCAGATAATCCTGTTTTCTCTTTTGTTCAGTGATAAAAAAAAAACCTGAAGTTCAGAAGGTTTGTTTCCTGGAACAACAGCAGCTGGTGTTGGTATAGTGATATGAATTAAATATAGAAATAATGAATTAATCCTTTAATCCACTCTAAATAAATCCTTCCTGTAGATCTTTTTTGTCCAGGATGTTGATCAGTTTTGTTTACAGATGGTTCAGTTGCAGCAGTGTGTCCCTCACACTGTTCGGACCGCGCTGCAGGGGGTTAAATGCTTCTTCTTGAACACACATTGGATGACTCATATCACACTTTCAGTTTCTGCTCAGACTCCCCCTCTGCTTCAGAAACACATCTGAACCCACAAACCACAAAAACTATATATTTTTATCATCGGAGTAAAATTCCACAAGCATATACATCAGTTTATGTCTTCCCACTCGTCCAGGAACATGAGAGCAGGTCAGAAAAGTCCCTGAGCACTACAGTAAATAAAACCTGTGCACTTCAGGACAAACAATTGTTCAAATGAAAGACAAATGTTCTCATGTCTCTTTATATCTTTATCTTTCACCTGAAAATGATCCTGGTTTTTGAATAATTGGTTGCATTTCCTCTTGCATTTCTTAACATTTTGCATGTTTTGCATTCATGTGGCAGGAAAACTCAGCTGCTACTCATGTTTTTTATTTAAAAAAAACAATGAAGTACTTAAGTAACCATCGTCCAGCATCTACTGAGTCACTAAGCGGGGTACATACATAAAGATTATCAGGCTGTTGTGGTCCCGACTTTCCCCCCTTTCTGACCAAGGACAGCAAACACCAGATTATTTTATTTCTTATAAGATTATCCTATAAGAGTACCATGTGGTCTGAGGTGTGTTAAGAGTAAATTTGTCCCAATAATCAGCTCCAAAATGGGTCGGGGCCGACAATTAATTAATTATTAAACTTCTTCAATATTTACGACCAAAAATCGTTGTGTGTGGGGAAAGCCGACCACTCCTGAGTCATGACTCCATGAACTGTGATGTGAATGTAGCCAATCAAGAAGCGAGCTGACTGAGGTACAAGGAAGCAGGTGTAAATAAAAACAAGCATGGCCGACCTGAAACACAAAGTTCGGTGGACCTCAGAAACGTAGGACCAGCTCATGTGTTCACACTGTCTCCAGGATTTTTTTTTTCTTTTACTTAGTTCAGGATTTTTCCATCAAAAATAGTCCCAAGACCGACATCATTCCCTCTTCTCATATGTCCTCTCCCATGTTGTGTGCTGCGTTTTCTGGTTGTTGCCATGGACATTTACGTTTATGGCTGCTGTTATGTTTCTTCTTCTTCATTTTTGTTAGATCATGTTTGATCAGATTTCTGTCTTGGAGGACTAGATTCTAGATCGGTGGTGGGACAGAATGGTTATGTGTGTGGTGTGCTGTGTTGAGATTATCAGAGCACACCACTCACAGTATGATCAAAACTGTTTCGTGCCTGTTTTTTTATTTTCATGTGTGGGGGGTCTCTAACAGATAAAACATCTCTTCAGATTTAGAAATCCTTATGTTTATACCCTGCCAAAAGGCCCATTTACACAAATATTGAACAAGTTATATATTTACGATTGTTGGCCTGACTTGTTTCGGAGCTGATTATCAGGACAAATTCACTCTTAGCACACCTCAGACCACAGGATAATTGTACACGATAATCTTAAGACATAAGAGAGTCTGGCGTTTGCTGTCCTTGGTTAGGACAAAAACGTCCCGATGATCTTTAAATGTGTCCCCTGCTTTAGACAGGGGAGCAGTCTTCGGGGGAGCTGGACCTGAACACTGATGAGATGATTGGAGGTGCTGATGAGGCCTGCAGGATGACAGGAGTGTTTAGATTAAGAGAAAATGCTAAATTAACTACTTATATGAGGTCATATTTACCAACACTGCTGACTTAAACTGATTTGAATCTCTGGAGTGGGCCCCAACAGATAAGATGACCTTAAATTCTAAGCAAACAGTTGATCTTTACTGAAATCATGTATGACACATCTAAACCTCAATGGTAGCACTCTTCTGTTTACTTGAAGCCCTTTAAAAGTTCCTTTTGTGGCTCTGATCAGAAGACTGAAAATAAAGATGAATGATCAGAGGAGGTGAGAGGAGGCTTTTCATTCTGTCAGAATAAAACCACAACATCACAAGAGTCTCTTCTTCTAAACACCCCCTGCTCTTCATTTGCATGTGTTTCATCCCTCAGGTGTTGGGACTTTTTTTTATTATTTGTGAAGTGTCATTTTTCCTACAGAAGGTAATGCAGCACGTCTGATCACTGTCACAGTTACTCCACATTCACACCTGAGAAACTGTTTTTTATCTGAGGACTATTTAAGAGTTTCCTGTTAAGCTTTACTGCAGGGATCTTCTTATGTATTTTTTATCTCCCTGGACATCACTAACGGGGCTACCAAATGGACTGTTCAATAAATTTCACCAGATCATCTGGGAAAGAGCCCATAAAGTGTTTGTGGAGGGAAGAACCTTTCCAAAAGCATATCCTGCAGGTGATTGGACAATCGGCCGATCAGTCACATTCATTACGGGCCAATCAGAAAGTGTAGAAGAAGAGTGCTACTGCCATGGTGTAAAGGACAGAACATGAACCACTTTGTAGAAAAAACTCTTGCAAAACATGTTTAAAGTAGAGTGAAAACATCCTTTATAAAAAGAAGTTTGTAGTGTTATTTGTTTTTCATTTCAAAGAAATGTGGTCCAGATCTGATAAAACTTCTGCTGAAGCTGTTAGCATCAATGCTAATCTGAATACAAGCGGTCAGTTCCTGCTGTCATCTCGCTTGTAGCTCCTCCTCTTCCTGCTCTAAAGGATTCTGATTGGGCCGTGCCGCTTTTGGCTGCTCACAGTCATTATAGATTGGAGCTTGGCAAGATGCCTGATTACAGATATTGAATCACACTGATCCAGCTGCACTGCAAGGTTAGGATATCACATGTTTATGAAGGAACAGTAACCTAAAGAAAGCGCATTTGTACGCTGAATTAAACTTCATTCACACACTGAGGCTTTGGCTGACTTCAAAAAGTCAAGCTAAGTCAGATCACGCAGAACTAAGATAACGTCAGTAGGGTAAATTTTCATTTCACTTTGTTTTGTTGACTAATTTACAAGCACATCTGCTGTGGGTTGCGAATGAGCCCTGCAGTTTAGTTTGGTATGTACTTCTTTCAACAAAACAATGCCTCTGTTTACGAGTAGAAGGAGATTGGTACTAAGGGTTATGGCCGACTTTGTAAGAGAGGGTGAGGATGATTTTTTTGAGATTGATAAAGATCCACAACCTTATCTATTGACTGAGAATATACAGAGGAGAAATTCTATTTTTTGGAAGCTGAGCATGCATGAAGAGAAGCTGAGGCTGCAGTTTTGTATGTACTTCTTTAGAAAATTACATAAAGTGCTGATCTTTGTCTAAAAATAGATAACGTAACATAATGCGGTAAATAAAAACAAAAAAAAAACAGTCACAACAAGCACGCAGGGCCATTTAGAGATGCTGAAGAGTTTATCTGATGACTGTAGGCAGAGGCAGGCTAACACTACCCATTAACTCCCAGTGTTTGAGCTAAGATCACTAGCAGTGGGCGAGCTCTGCCTGTTTCTTCCTTGTTACTGCACGCACAGTCGAAAGAGTGGTGTCCATCTGCTTGTCAAGGACTGGCAAAAATGTTGGTGTATCCCTTTTTTTATGCACAGACACAAGTGAACATTAGTGGAAATGACTTGAAGCTGAACTCGTTTAAACTTCCTATTTGAAAGTTCGTAAGTGTGTCGATAGCAGATGTCACTGATTTGAGCAGCGATAGAGAAAGAGGTCAAACCAACACCAGACTAATAATAAATGCTGCTCCAGGTGTAACAAACTCAAGATAACCTCACCTCAGTCGATAAGAGCAGATGTAGGTGCTTCTGAAACTTAAAGAACAGTTAAATGGTCTCTGGGGGTCCTCGTGTGCACACCTGTGATCTGATTGGATCTTTTTTAACGTTTGATGGTTCAGTCGTCCTCCTGCTCCCTCTAAATAACCCATCCCAAAACATTTGAACCTCTCTGTTCATCCGGCTCCTGCAGACCAGACTCTTCTCTTTCCCAGAGGTGTTACATTACCACAGAAGGTTTCTCAAAATCAGGGGTCAGGACCCTCAAACGGCCCACAGGTGCCCCCCTTACCCGGCCCAGACCCCCATCAGCCTTCACACAGGCCTGATTTAAAGAGCCGAGGGGTCCCCGGGGTTAGAGGAGGATATGTCACATCTGACATCCACAGCGTGAGGACTTGGCCAATCCACTTTACGTGGACAACAGACTGACGCCACTCTCAGCTGTCAGAGCGCCGTCAAAAGAGAGAGGAGTAAAAAGGTGGAGAGGAAGTGGAGTTTGTGTTCGATCAGAAAGTTCTTGATAAAAGGTGGAGTTTCCTTTACGACAGGAAATCACTAAAATAAACACTTCTCCCTTCAAAACAGTTACATAACTAGTTTTAACCACGTAAAATAAACTCAGAAAACATCAAAATATGACTGCACCATGTTTCCCCGAGAGAGTTATGTAAAGATGACTAATCCTAGCGTGTGTTCACCTGAGGTTTCAGGGCCAAGTGCAATAAGAAACACTTTAATTTATGGAGACAGTTCAGAGGATTTGATTTTATGCCATTGTGTGCAGCCGTGTACTCACAAAGTAGGGCACTGGTTTGAGGTCTGCCTGTTTTCAGGGGTTTGGTTTGACATTTTTACAGTTTTGAGACCAGAGGTGGCAACGTTGGATCCATAAAACTCAATTTTAAGATGATTAATTTTTGTAGTGATCATATATTTGTTTATCTTGAAAGCTTTTAAAGCAACCCCAAGTATGATTTTTTACAATCATATACACTAGAGAAAATATTTGATGTTCAAACTGAAAAAAACTGTTTTTGCAAATATCTACTCATTATGCCTGCAACATGTTCCAAAAAAGCTGAGACAGGTGTGACAAAAGACTGAGAAAGTTGACAAAAGCTCAAAATACACCTGTTTGGACATTCAACAGGTGAACAGGTTAATTGGAAACAGGTTAGTGTCATAATTGGGTAAAAAAGGAGCATCCCTGAAGGGCTGAGTTGTTCAAAAGCAAGGATGCAGCGAGGTTCAACACTTTGTGAATAACTGTGTGAGCAAATAGTCCAAAAGTTCAAGGACTTTGTTCTCAACATATGATTGCAAAGAATTTAGGGATTTCATCATCTACAGTCCATAAAATCATCAAAAGATTCAGAGATTACAGAGAAATCTCTGCATGTGAGCAATAAGGCTGAAAACCAACACTGAATGCCTGTGACCTTCGATCCCTCAGGCAGCACTACATTATAAACCAGCATCATTCTGTAAAGGATATCACCACGTGGACTCAGGAACACTTCAGAAAACCATTGTCAATTAAAACAGTTCATCTCTACATCTGCAAGGTCAAGGTCAAACTCTACCATGCAAAGACAAAGTCGTATATCAACAACACCCAGAAACACCGCCAGCTTCTCTGAGCCTGAGCTCATCTGAGATGGACTGAGGCAAAGTGGAAAAGTCTGCTGTGGTCTGAGTCCACATTTCAGACTTTTTTTGGACATCATGGACGTGGTGTCCTCCGGGCTAAGAAGGAAAAGGACCATCCAGACTTTTATCAGAGCAAAGGTCAAGACAGCTGTGATGGTATGGGGTTAGTGCCCATGGCATGGGTAACTTGCACATCTGTGAGGGCTCAATTAATGCTAAAAGGTACATACAGGTTTTGAAGCAACACATGCTGCCATCCATCTTTTTCAAGGACGCCTCTGCTTAATTCTGAGACAATGAAGACACATTCTGCTTGTGTTACAACAGTGTAGCTTCAGCGTAAAAGAGTGCAGGTACTAGACCGACCTGCTGCAGTCCACACCTGTTTCCTACTGAGAATGTATGGAGCATCATGAAGCACAAAATACAACAACTGAGAGACTGTTGAGCAACTTACACCAAGCAAGAATGTGAAAGAATTCCACCTAAAAAGCTTCAACAATTAGGGCTCTAATTTCGTAGACCAGGCGCAGGCGGGGCGCACCTGCCCTGCGCCGCGCCTGCGCCGCGCCAACAGGGTGTGTCCAGGGCATTTTGCAAGTTTCGTGAACGGCGTAGTCAGGCGCAGGCAGGCGCACCCACGCCTCCGTCTCTCCTACCGGCGCACGTAGCAGAGAGGGAGGAGATAAGACTTGAGTGGGTTTAAACAGCCGAGTGTAATCTTCACCAATCAAATGAACGCGTCTCCTTGCCTTTAAATGCGCCGCGGGCGAGGCGCAGTGACAATTTCACCTCAATGGAGAAGAAGGTCAGAGCCGCTGTCACATTTACAGCAACTGGGAGAGTGCAGGGGCCACCGGGCCACGCATTGGAGGACACGATGCACGTCACCGTGTGGACCACCTCACGGGACAGATGTAATCTGTTCCTGTGTCATAATAGGAGTACAAAATTAAGTGATAATTACATTTAAACACAGCAGCAGGCTAATCCATTCATCATGCTTGTGATCCACCTGCATTACTGGTCTGTCATCGCCAAATAGCAGAACCTTTGGTGAAATTATATCTCCTTCTCATCCTCCTTGCATTAAGGTACTCCATCTTTTTAGATTACGTTACGAATAAAAATTAAAACAGAGAAATATGGGCAATCGCAGGTAAATCCTTAAGACACCAAGTGACATACATTTATTCAGCGAGCGTCTCTCTCTTTTTTCTTTTCTTCTGAATTTCATGAGATGAGAGAAGCCGGATACTCCGTATCGGATGATGTGGCTGTTTGTGGTTGGCTGAGAGATGTGAACTCGTTAGCTATGACAAACGTCTCTGATCTGACATCAGATGTGACGGGACAAATAATATAGATACAAATGTATGTGCTGGTTCAGACAGTTACATTAAATAGTGGTTGCTGTGATTGTTTATTGCATTGAAATGTGCCTGACACTGTGGATACCTGCCTGTGAGGTTTTGGTGACGTGTGAGCTCTGTGCGCCTGTCAGCCAAATTACCACTGCCCGGGATGCGCCTCGTCTGCGCCGAGAATAGACCACGTTGGAGCTGGCGGGCTTTCAGCACACCTTCCGCGCATTTTTTTGGCACCAAATTGTCACTGCGCTGAGCTGAATCTGTGGACACCTCCCCCTGGTGCGCCGTCACACCCATCTCGGCGCAGCCGGTCTACCAAATTGCCAAATTGGCTGCGCACGGCGGTGCGCCGGACGAAATTACCACTGCGCGGGGTGCGCCACCCTGAGTTGCGCCAGGAAATTAGAGCCCTTAGTGTCCTCAGTTCACGAACACTTAATGAGTGTTGTTAAAAGGAAAGGTGATGTAACAGTGATGAACATGAACCTGTCCCAGCTTTTTTGGAACTTGTTGCAGGCCTCAAATTCAAAATGAGTGAATATGTTTATCAGTTTGAATATTACATATGTGTGTAGTTTGTTCAATTGAATATCAGTCAAAAAGGTCCCAACTTGCCTCCATCTTTAATACAGTGTTCAAGCCATTAACCCCATACAGTACCATTAAGAGCCTGAGAGGAAAGAGGCACTAACAGCGGCCTAAGAGAGAGAGAGAGGGAGAGCGTGCTGTGTAAACATTCGTCCTGCAGATGAACGAGACTTCCCCCAGTTTGTTATTACAGTGATCGGCCTGACAGAGACAAACGATGAATGGATTAGTGTGAGAAAAAGAAAGAGAGACAATGAATGAGGCTGAGGGAGCAGTGGGCGGGGCTTCATGGAGGGGGCATGGCCTCTTAAAGACCTTACCCCACAAAGATACTAATCAGCCGAGTACATTTGCTCATTTGATAGGCCAGGCTTGTAAAAGTGAGAATCTTGTCTGTGCTGGTTAGGAGTCACAGTAGAGATCATATAGAAGTGATCAGTCATTCCTGTTTGCTCTTGAAGAATAAATCAGTACAGACAGACAAATACGCTCTCAGGCTGCGGTCAAAAGTCAACACAGAGTTAAAGATCTGCACACACAAGCAGAGGTCAGCACACACACCCACACAGAGTCACAGCAGAGCGTCCCTCCGAGCCTCTCTGTGAATGAATGAATGAATGGCGGAGCCTCCTTCAAAGCTGCAGCTGAAGATTAATCCTCTCTTTTCTCTCTCCTCCTCTTTTCTTTTTTAATTCAGTTCTTACACACAAACTTTCCCGTCCCTGCTCTGAACTCACTTGAAATTTTTAGCCGTTACACATTAACAAGACAAAGATCTCTAGGAATTTTCACAGATACAGTAAAACATCACAGCGTTGTGGTGAATGAACGTTGTAGAGCTTTTTTGGGTGCTAAGTTTAGTGAAATTGGATTAAAAATACAGTGTGATATTCTACCACCACGGGGCTCCTAATCAAATCATTAACAAAAGATATCAGTCAGCATTAATAGGGCCCTATAAAATAAGTTGTTTGCTTTTTCTGTTTAATTTTTTGAGAATTTGGTTCTCAGTATTTTACACAAATTTAACCCCGAGACGCTGTATCAGGAATGAAATATATCACCAGAATATAAATATAATCACGGGTCCAGTCAACAGCATTTTGACAAAATTTGCAGAACATTTGATCCCCTGGCACATAATAATCATGTGAAACTGCTCTGCCCTGTACTTTGGAGTTAGCCAACGTTTTGTAGCTTCTTTGCTGACTTAGCCGGTGTGTCAGGCGGCCACTTGGACAAGTTTGCATTGTTGATGAGGGGAGGGGAAGTGAAGCTACATTGTCCCCAGCCTTAGTGACCCCCTTGGAGCATTTTCCTGAGAGATAAGTTCCTTTTTACTCAGAAAAAAAGCTGCCATTTCCATGATATTCTGGGTTTATATTAAATTCCGTGTTAAATGTCCAATTCCATGATTCCCTGATCCTGGATTTTACAGAGCCCTGGCACACCAGATGGAGCATTCAACATATTTCACTAGTCTATCAGGGAAAGAGCCCAAAGAAAGTGTTTGAACCTTTCAGAAGCATATCCAGCAGGTTATTGGACAATTGTTCCATCAATGACATTTATTTTGGGCCAATCAGATAATATAGTAGAGCATAAGCCCAATTGTAAAAAAACAACTCTTGTCAAAACAGGTCGGAAGAGGAGCTAAAATATCCTTTAGATAAGTTTGTAGAGCTGATGTTTGTTCTTCATTTAAAAAAGAAATGTGGTCCAGATCTAATAAAACTCATACCGAAGCTGTTAGCATCTATGCTAATCTCTGTCTCTGCCTTCACACTCGCACCCTCCTCTTCCTGCTCTAAAGGACTCTGATTGGGCTGTGCCACTTTGGGATGCTCACAATCATTGTAGATTTTAGCTTGGCAAGATGGATCAGCCTCTTTACAGACTATAAATTAGGCTGATCCAGCATCTGCGCAAGGCTAGGTAAGGCAAGGCTTCATCAAACCCTGATGAAACCAACTCCAAGCAAACAAACATGTGTTTTACAACAACCACACAGCAGTTGATGATTTAGCTGTAATTTCTATAATACTTCCTGATATTTAAAATTCATTTGACAAGTCCAGATGAATATTTTTTTTACAAGGAACAAAAAAAATAAATATGGGCGTGAATTAGTTGTATTTTTCCAGATCAAATCTGCCAATGAAACATTCAAAATAGCACTTGTAAGGGTCTTGAATTTAGGTATAAAACTAATAAGAAAGGTCATCTTAATTTAAAGACCAGTAACACTTGTCTTGTCCCATCGACAGACATTTTAAGTTATTACATAACTCCAGCTGTTTTTTTTTTAATATATTAAAATAAGTTGTGAAGCTGGACATGTCGGGCAATTTTGTCTTTACAATAAGTCTAGTGAGACTTGCAGACTTGAAATTAGACAAATAAAATTACCTAGATTTTAATGTTGGTGCTTTAAATGCTTTATTTTCTTTGTTTTCACGATAAAAGAAAATGCCGTAAAATTTAAAAAAAAAAAAATCCCTTGAAAAGTTTTGCAGTTAACAGTGTAAGCAGGTTGGGATAAAGATGATAAAAGAACTGTTTGGAATTGTATTTGTACATATATATATAGTAAAGTTATTGCTTATTTCCAAATCTTTTTGTAGGTTGGCTTTTGAATGTACACTTTTAAAAATACAACATTCGAAATTTCACATGAAAATACAATAAATGTATCAAAACACGGCAAAACATACATTTCTTTAACTGTTATAAATTAGTTATGTAAAAACACATCAATCTGAAAATGATGACAGCTCTGTTTTGGTTTTTAAACAGCACTTGACGTTTTAAGTGAAAGATTACTGATTCATAGTTGGGTTTTTTCTGTTGGTGATGTGCTCCAGTGTTTACTGCCTTTAATGGAGAAGTCTGATTCTCCAAAAGTAGATCTACGATGTTGACTTCTACTTGAAGTTGGCACAGGGCACTGATGTCCTGCTGAGATTCCCAACACAACGGCAGTGGAGCAAACTGAGGAAAAAGTGTCGCTGGAGTAGAGCTGAAACAAATGAAGTCTTTTTTATCTGGACCAATGGCACCAATTTTCCTCACTTTTTTGGTTCGGTGTTCAATATTTATGTGTGCAGCGGGTTTCAGAGGAGAGACAGAACAAAAGCATTCCCATCACTCCTTCAAACTTCAATAAGATAGATCTTCTCTACGTCAACTCTTCTTTGACTGGCATTCATATTCATATCCCCTTTCTCTCCTCCTCTTTTGTCTCCTGAGTCCCTTCACGTCTGAAAGTCTTTGTCTTTAAATCCCATTACCTTCTGATCCACGATGACCCTCAGAGACCTGCGGTAAGATGAGGTCAGGACCTGCTGTGTCTGTGTGTTTGTATGTGTTAAAAGCTAATGGATTTCTGCAGGGGTCAGGAGGTCGAGCAGTGCTAATGATGAAGCCCATAATGTGCATAATGTGCACGCGCCACACAGCGAGAAACATAACACAACTTCCGCTGAACATATGTGACCAATTTAATAAATGATAACATGGATCACAGAAGCTGTAGGTCTACACACAGTTAGGATGGGAGGCCTTGGGGTCATAGTGGACCCTGTTATTTGGGGTTGCTCCAGGCTTCATCTAAAAGAAGTTTGAGAAGCATTACCTTCATACCTTTAGACCAGTTAAACCCATTTTTTTGATTATAAGATGAATGAAAAGTATGGCTTCAGCCTGCTCTATTGTAAAGTGCCTTGAGATAACACTAACAAAACAACTGAAAACGGAGAGTTTTCATTGTGTTTGCGGCTTCTGCACACTAGAACAATGCCTGGAGTCCCTTAAAACATAATATGTGCTGATAGCAGTACGACCCTCGCAGGCTACAACAGTCAGGCTGAGAGCTGAACTACCGTAATACATGTAGAAGAAGCACAATCCAAAATAATTCAACCTTACTGACACAAGTAGCAGAAAAAATTGCACGCTGAGGACTTTGAGGAAAAATACGGTAGATCATCATGCAGAAAGACTTAATAAAATGGCTTATATAAAAGTGTGATCAAGATTCTGGATTTTAAAGCATTTTTTTAAAGATGTTTTACCACGTTTGACCCTGCGACCTCTTGCAGGATAGGTCATACAGATGACAGATTAATGGACATTTGTATAAGCTAACATCTCCACTCATCTAAACTGACTTTACTCTCCGACTCTGATTTCAGTCTTGTTTCTGTTTTTCTGCAAAGCACCAAACATTTTTTTCCTCTCTAATCTCTGTCACGCGTCTTGTTGTCTTTCCTGTCATCATCAATGATTTTTCATTTCCTCTTATTTTATTACATCCTTTCCCAGCTCATCTATTTTAGTTATTTTCCCATGATTCTCTTCTCTTCCTCTCTCTCACCATCCTGTCTTCTCAGATCCTGTTTTTACCCTCATCATCTATTATCGTCAGTCTTTTCTTTGTATTTGTCCATCTTTTCTATTTCACTGTTTTTGTTAACCAACTTGCCGAACCACTAAAGTTTAATTCATTTTCTTACTATACGTCCTCTACATCCTTTTAAGACATTAGATCTCTGTCTGCCTTTTTTTAAACTTATTTTACTCTTTCAGCAGCATTTTTCTTGATGTTTTGATGCACTGGCAGCTATCATTGGCCAAATTTAAGTGTACTAACCTAAGTTACTAGTTACTCATGAGAAAATCAGCTTCGCTACAGTAAAGCTACACCCTGGAGAAACGCAGCAAGCTAAGCTACAGCAAGACGACCAAAGTAGCTAAATAAATCTAAGCTATTTTCATCGTTTTTTAAGATATTTTACTGTTATTGCCAATTTTATCCACATCAAGTGTTTTTTGTACATTCAGTTGGATTGTGGGCAATGCGTGTGCCTCACAACAAGAAGGGCCTTGCTGTGTAGAGTTTGCACATCTCCCTGTGCATGAATGGGTTCTCTACAGGCATTCTGTCTTCCTCCCACTGACAAAAAAATTGCTTTTTAGGTTAACTGGTGACTCTAAGGGCCTGTTTACATAACAATGTTGTCCTCAGAAACAGAAAACATTTTCCTTTGCATTTTCAAAAGCGCTCTGTGTTCACACAGAGACTGTGTGATAACGTTGCGCTTTCACACAGATCCGCGAGAACAACTGAAAACACGGTAGCGTGCATGTCAGGCCAGTAGTTGGCAAAGTAAGTTTGTAGTGAAAGAGTACTGCGCTTGTGCATGCATCCTGCAGTTTAGTTTTGTATATACCGTCATTTCTCATATATAACACGTCCTCATTTATAACACACAACCCATTTTTTTCATGCTTTTTTCCAGGAAAAACGCTGTATTCATTTATAACACACACCCACATTTTGCCCAAATCTTACTCTCTCAGAAAAGTCAAAAATTACCTTTATTCAAAGTTTTAATCAATGAAATTTCAGTCTTTTCACGATAAATACCGTGTACAATTTTCGCTCTCACCTGGATGTGGAAATACCTTTTTGCTTCACGCATGTGCACTTACTTGATTTCTGCCCTAGCATGCTCAGTCGTAGTGTACCGACCAATCAGAGAGCAGCTATCAACATGCTGATGTCTTCGACCAATCACAGCGCAACTATTTTGGTCCCCTTGCTTACAAGATGGTGCCCTGTGTTTACATGTGAGTGGTACCGTAATGCCTGAGAATTACACAATCATTACACAAAGGTATACTAAATAAGACCCAAAATATTGGATTAGAACAGTTTAACAGTCCGTTTTATAAGAATTATGAAGGGTTGGCAGTAATGTTTCGCAGAGAGAGAGAGGATATTTCGGCTTTTTGTATCAGATGTGCTGTAATCCCGATGTTGGTGAGAGAGAATATTTGACATATTTTGCTTGTGCGTGTGTATAATACACATCCGTAAATTAGACCTTATATAAGAGCAAAAAATGTGTTATATACGAGAAATTACGGTATATATCTTTCAAAAATTTACATAAAGTGCTCATCTCTGTCTCAAAGTAGATAACATAACATTGCACGGTTAAAAAAAATGAGTCACAACAAGCACACAGGACTGTTTAGAAGTTGCTAAAGCGTTTATCTGAAGACTGTAAGCGGAGGCAGGCTAACGCTACCCACTGACTCCTAGTCAAAACAGTTTTTTTTCTGTCGTGCAGTCTCTTTGTCATCTCAACCAGAACACAAAGCCTCCCTTATCTTGAGATTAGAACAATGTGATTAATATACCAACGTCCGATGACTCAGCATGTAACAAGCACACTTTTCTTCTTATGAATGAATGAATGAATAAAAACCAGAGGGGTGGGTCCAGCTTTCCAGTAAACTCTAACTTGTTTTTTTTTATCATAGACTTGTGAGGAGGAAGGAGGCTGTTAGTCACTCTGAGATTAAATTACACAGCAGCTTTAACCTCGTCCAGTTTAAATGCACCGGCATTCCTTTACAGCCAATCACAGCATTCCCCTCCACCCACGGGATTCTTCCTGGCCAATGAGACTCGAGTATTGAGCGACACAAGTGGTATTCCATTCATTCCAGAGCGCTGAGCGTTAAAGTGGTGGTTTTCTGTTTCCTCTTTGCTGTCGGCCGTCCATCCCCTCCCTCTTTGTTTCCGTTATGTGTGTGTGGGCTGTGGAATGTGCAGTGGGATGTGAGCAACTTCCTGTTTTTAGTTGTTAAATAAATCCCTGTGGGCTTTTTACGCTCTATGTGTGAAAGAGAGTAGAAAAGTGAAAGACAGAGGGAAGAGATGCAACATATGGCTCACAGTAAGAGGACACTTTCAACCATATGTGAGGCTTTAATAAGAGCCGTGTGCATGAAAGTGTCTGTGTTTGATTTTAACACACCTCTGGGTCTAAATGAGAAGAAGATGGAGCTACCGCCTGCCTTTGACAAGAACACAAGCTACAGTAGTGGGTCAGGAAGAGAAAATTTTACATGGGACAAACATGAATCCTAAAATCTTTCACATTAAGGTGCCTATATGCCTGGCTCAAGCACTTAGGTATGCATTGCAGATATCTTTCCAATTTTCCGTGTGTAGCAGGTCTCATTTTTACCTCCACTGAGCCCCCAACTAGATTTGAAATGCCAATGTTGATGTAACACGTGTCTCAACTTAGGAGAGCTTTGGCCCAATGAAGCTTTGCACTGCTGAGTGTTGCACAAACATATTGTGACATCACTCAACGAACACCATATAAAGCAAACATACATCATTTTCTCACATGCAGCTGTAGCTGGTCTCAGTGCTCTGACAACTTATCTGGGATCCTTGGTGTCGACTGCCTTATAGTAGACCGCCTGCTGCTGTGGACCTACAAAGCTTCAGTAACTACAATTACAATTATGTGGCCATTACTTTAGCCCCATTCCATTATCATTACAGTTCCTGATATTAAGTTTAGAGAGATCAACAAAATTAAATACATGGTTGTTCCTGCTAACAGCACACATGTGTTAGTATGACCTTGGATCATGGATGACCTGCTGCTGTGGACCTGCTTGACTCCATGTGCTCTATCCTACATCAACACTCAACAGAAATGACATCATTTAACATAAATTCATACTTTTAGACCATTTAAACCCATGGCAGTTTAGCTAGATGCTGCTATATTAATCAACATTATTCCTCTCCAGATTCTTTATAGATATTAATGTTAACATTAGATTGATCTCTCTATCTATGGTTGTATTGATTATACCTCCATAGTAACTATCTTTACAACCATATAGACATGAGGACCCTCTTGAAATTGAGATGTCACATCTCAAGGGACTTACCTGTAATAAATTTATATTCAACAAAAACAAATATGGTGCTATATAAATAAAGATTGAATGATTGAATCTATATTCAGGAGAGATAAATGTGATTTCAGTCCCTTTGTCTCTGCCTGAATTGGATGGATACATCGCTGGATGTATGTATGAGCATGTACAAGTATATATTATATATGTATTTGTATGTATATATATGTGTATCTATAAAATAAAGAGTACGGCTTCAGCCTGCTCTGTTGTAAAGTTTCTTGAGATAACACTTGTTATAAACTGGTGCTATACAAATAAAAATTGATTGATTGATTGATGAACTAAGTGTGATGGATCAAATGTTGGAAAATTTTTAAGCACGTTTGAAAGTCTAAAAGTATCCAGAGGACATCAGAGTCGCCCTACTGGACCTTTCCCTATACCGGTGTTACTCAAATACCATGTTGCGACTTGGACAAGTGCAATTTTGGCATGTTTTACAAAATCGGTTGTTGTCCAGTGACCACGTGAATGACTGATAAACTGCCCAAAAAGTTAAATGATTGTGCTTTTATATCCTGATGTCAGATTTATGATTAACTCAAACTGTATTGTATGAGGTAAAATATGGAAAAAAAAGCATTTGACCTTTCACCCTCTCCTGTATGTAATACTTGACATTCATTACAGGTAGGAAATCAACAATATGTTCTTAATGACCTTTGTTAAGGTAGAATAAATGAACTGAGACAGAGCTATGACAGCAAGGAGAAACACAAAGCACACGCACCTGATGTAAACGCCGCTGTGTCGTGGGCCTGAACTTAAAAACGCTGCAGCTATCACGCAGCCAACATTTATGGGGTGTGTTTAAGCTCTGAGCTGTTGAGGCTTTAACACAAGTGGAGAAAATTATTAAAAAAGCAGATGATGAGGATTTAGTTTCTATAACAAGACTATAATTCTTTGTTTCCCGTTTGTGTGACTGTAAAATACATTATGTCAGTTTTTGTCCTCAGGTGGCTGAGCTGGGTCTGAGATGATGAAAAATGAAAATGTTTACAGTTCAGTCTAAACAGTTGGAGATCAGGCTGAAAGAGGTCACAGGTCAAGTTCACATAGGGGCACTTTCTCTTTGTAATCTCTCTTGTTGTAAACTTTCTGGTTCCAGTCCTGCTATAAAGGAAACAGACTGAATGAACAGGAAACAGAGTGGATGTAAGTGTCTCAAACAGAGCAGACTAAACACCAGATAATCATCATGTTAATTATTTTAACAGCCCGTCAGCCTGTTAGCTGTTAGCAGAGAGAGCTAACTGTTTGTTTTAAAGAGGCCACGCATGTAAATACATCCGCTCGCTGGAAATGGCCCGTTTAATGGATGATTACACACACAGACTGCTGATGACACCGAGTCCGTCCAGGAGAAAGAGCCTGGATATGTAAATATGTGACGGCAACTTGTGACTAAAAGGTTTCAGGTTCAAACCCGCTGAACTGTGTCAGAGGCGTGTGGGTCTGAGGGTGATCATGCTCTCCCCTCCGTACACGGTGTGACCGTGTCTTCACTTTGGTTTGTTTGTTTTGTACATGAAGGAGCTGAAGCCCGCTCAGACCGCAGTAAATGTCACTCTATGGACTGCTTGTTCACTCAAAGTTCAGGTTCAAGGTTCTTTATTAGTACCTCAAGGGTGGATTTGTTGGGACAGTGCAAAAAATCAGATCTTAGCAAGTTTATGTGTCTAATTTCAAGTCAAAATTGTCCATTATTCTTATAAAATGTCATGTTCCTCTGATGAGTCCAGATGTTTATCTAAAGCACTGAATCACTGACCATGAAACAAGGAACATTTTACTTCTTCAATACAAATTATAACCACCTAATATAGCACATCTTTCCTCTAAGACATTGTACAACATTTCTCTTGTCTCACTAGCAGACAATTTAACTTATTCAGGCATTATTTTTGTTCTTACATACTGAAATAAGATGTGCAGCTGGACATGTCAGGCAATTTTGTCTCACAATAAGTCTAGTGAGACTTTAAGTCTTGAAATTGGACAAATAAACTTCCTTAGATTTGAGTTTTTACAGTGGAGATCAACTAGAGATAAAGAGGGATGAACACATAAGGATTCTCTAAATCTGAAAAGATTTTTTATTGATAGAATTTAGTCCTCCAAGCCAGAAATCTCACGTGATCCAACCGTGATCTAACCAAAACAAATAAGAGGAAAGATAGAAACAACTGGAAAACAAAACAAACAATATGAAAGAGGACATACAAGAAGAGGGAATGATGGTGGTCTTGGGACTATTTTTGATGGAAAAATCTTGAACTAAAAAAAGAAAAGACTGTGGAAAAAATCCTGGAGACAGCGTGAACGTGTGAGGCGGTCCCCCGTTTCCGAGGTCCACTTTATGTTTCAGTGCGGCCATGTTTGTTTTTATTTACACCTGCTTCCTTGTTCCTCAGTCAGCTTCAGTTCTTGATTGGATACATTCACATCACAATTTCACGGAGTCATGACTCGCGAGTCGTCGGCTTTCCCCACACACATAAACATTTTTGGTCGTAAATATTGAACAAGTTTAATATTGCAATTGTCGATCCAGACCCGTTTCAGAGCTGATTGTTGGGACAAATTCACTATTAACACACCTCAGAACACAGGATAATCTTATAGGATAATCTTATAAGACGTAAGATAATCTGGCGTTCGCTATCTTTGGTCAGGAAGGGAGAAAGTTGGGACAAAAACAGCCCAATAATTTTTATGTGTGTACCCCGCTTAAGTGAGGGGATAAATGATCGTCGGTCCATACACTGACTGACGTAGGCTTGAATCGTTTATCGTCTGAATTGACTTACCGCATATGCATGTATCCAACACAGTCCACACAGAGACAAGTTTTTATTCGTTTAGGCGTTTCCTTCACATGAAAACAGGCTGCTGGGTGACTGAAAAGATACATTTTTGAAAATCTGAAAGTTGCCTTTCCGTGTGGACAACAGTTACAGATATTTTCAGACACAATGATCCCTCCTTTCATGTCTTCTTCTCTGGTTTTGGTGTAGTCTGCAGCAGCGTTCAATGCTGCTTACAGGCCTGGCACATACACTACAGTATTTTCAGTGTTCCATGTGGACGGACACTTTTCTTGAAATGATGCCGTCTTTACAGATCAAGTTTTACACCTGGGGCCATGTGTTTGTTTCTCCATTTGATGAATTAAGTCTTCAAGACCCCTCCTCGGAATATGGCCAATCTTCGTGTTTTTTTGTTCAGGCTGTGGATGCCCTGCGGGGTACAGAAAGGGTAGTGAGTGAATCTCTTGATGTGAGGAGATGAGTAGAGCTGTGTGATCAGAAAGAGGGAAGGTGTGTTAAGACTGAAACTGCTCAAGATTTCCAACTGCTGAGCAGAGGTTTATTCTTGCCGATGTTACTGTAAGCTCCCTACAGACGCAACTTCCTGTAGTTTGGTTGGCCCAGTGCTGTGTTCATGATGGATTCACGTTGGGTTTTGGATATATGTATGTGTATATATGTGTATCAATAAAATGAAGTGTATGGCTTCAGCCTGCTCAATTGTAAAGTGTATCGAGATAACACTTGTTTTGAACTGGTGATATACAAATAAAGATTGATTGAATGACCTTTAGGCTCTGGAGGGGTGAAGACTGACTGTATTTAGTTGGAGTGATTTTGAAAGGACTATGTGGAAATTGTGCGTAGAACACAACCAAGCATGACCTCTGATCATGTTTATACTTTTACAAATGTTACACAAATATAGAAGAGTAATGCATTAAAATATCTTTTTTCCACTCGGAAATCTTTGCTGGTGGGCAAGTGGGTTAGGTCCACATCATGGACTGACGTTCTTGCCTCATGTGGGCGTCCCTGGTTTGATTCCAGCCTGTGGCTCATTGCTCATGTTCCCCTGCTCTCTGACCCTCTTCCTCCTGTCTCTCCACTACCAGTGAGGCAAAAAGCCAAAACAAATCATAAAGAAAACATTTTCCCTCCTATGAATTTCTCCTCACTCTGTGGTCACAGAGCTGAGGCTGGACCGTGACCTTCTAACCACAAACTGACGGTAATGATTGTGTCATTGAGGAAATGAATCCTGTTCTGCTGAAATAAACACACACTCATTGACTAAAACTTGGCATCTGTTGTGCCTACTCCTCACACTGAGTGTTTGTTTGGACGGGCCCAAAGCCAGAGAGCACACGGTCATGTGCCGAAACCTCCTGAACACAAACACACACTCTGTAGATAATGACAAGCCTCTGAGCTCTCTGTCTTTATGTCCACATATGATTTCATTGTATTTATGTTAAGTGGGGTCCGCGCATAAGGATTTTCAAAATCTGAAGAGATGTTTTATCTGTTAGAGACCCCACACATGAAGATAAAAAATCAGGCATTGAACAGTTTGGATCGTCATGTGTGTGGTGTACTGCGATAATCTCAACACAGCACACCACACACATAACATTCTGTTCCACCACCGATCTAGAGTCTAGTCATCCAAGACAGAAATCTGATCAAACGTGATCTAACAAAAGCGAAGAAGAAGAAACATAACAACAACCGGAAAACACAACACACAACATGGAAGAGGACATGCGAGAAGAGGGAATGATGGAAGTCTTGGGACTATTTTTGGTGGAAATCCAGAACTGATAAATAGAAAAGACTGTGGAAAAAATCTTGGAGACAGCGTGAACATGTGAGCTGGTCCTCCATTTCAGGTTGGCCATGCCTGTTTGTTTTTACGCCTGCGTCCTTGCTCCGCAGTTAGCTCGCTTCTTGATTGGCTACGTTCTGTTCGAAGACACAATTCACGGAGTCATGACTCGGGAGTCGTCGGCTTTCCCCACACATGAAGATTTTTGGTCATAAGTATTGAACAAGTTTAATATTTATGACTGTCGGCCCGACCCATTTCAGAGCCGATTATCAGGACGAATTCACTCTTAACACATCTCAGACCACAGGATAATCTTATAGGATAATCTTATAAAACATATGAAAATCTGGTGTTTACCATCCTTGGTCAGGAAGGGGCAAAGTCAGGACAAAAACAGCCTGATAATCTTTATGTGTGTGTACCCCGCTTTAGTCTGATAGGCCTATGGCACTAGTAAATACGATTGCCAATGAAGCAGCAGACCATTTCTCCCCCTGAGGAGGGATAGCATTGATGGGAGCCATTACATAGCTGTCAGTAGTGCCACCAAAAGCCTCATAATTATCCAATTTTTTGGTGAAACTAAAAATACCTACACTGGCTGAACTACATGCTACAGCACAATTCCTGACATTTCACTTTCATGAAAACCCTTTTTCATGATACAGTGTTTTGCCTACGTATACTTCCGCCATCAACACGCTGCCTTCCTCTCAATAGCTGTTTGGGCTGACGGTCAGCCTATCCCAGCTGACATTGGATGAGAGACAGGGTACACCAGCCAATCACAGGGCCACATAGGCTACATTTACATGAGAGCTTTAATTCCCCTTTAATTCAGAATAAAACTTTAATCCTCTTTAAAATGATTAAAAATGACCTTGTAAACACCTAATCCAGAAAAAAAAAAGACCATTCTGAATTAAACATAATTAGGGTGGTAATTTGGTTTATTCTGATTTTAAATCCGAATTGAATAATCATGTTTACGTTCATTCCACTTTAAATTAATTCAGGTCATTCTACGCATGCTTGTTCCCTTGTCCTATCGCGATGACGCACATGACGGAAACAGGATGCCCGCCAGAAGCAAGCGTTGGACTCGAGCCGAGACAATTTATTTAATTAGAGCCTTAGAAGATTTGGAAATAACTAAGAGTGGATGGATGTAAGCATAAAAATGCGGACCTTTTTAAAGTTGTAGCGCCCAAGTTGGACGAGGTTTCCCTGACAGAGACGCTGAACTGGAGTTTGTTTTGTTCTGGTAAACGTAAATATGTCACGTCCACCACCTGTCCAATCAGAACCATTCCCAACCCCCAGGCCTTAAGCGGAATTGAATAAAGGCGAATAAATGTGTTTTTCATGTAAACCTCAATTCAGAGTTACTATTTCCATGTAAACACGAAGGAGAATATTTTAATTCCGAATTATTTAATTCTGAATACTTAATTCCGAATTAAAAAACATCATGTAACCATGGCCATAGAGTAACCAGTTGACCTAATGAGCAAGTTTTTGGTCTGTGAGAGAAAAAACCAGAGCCAACACAGGGTTCAAACCAGCATCTTTCTTGCTCCAAACTGCTAAGCCATTGTCCTGCCCTAATCATAACTATGTATTGGGTACATAAGTCTTATGACTGGAAAAGTTTGTATATGAAAGCCCAGCCTGTCCCTAAAAATGATCAGAAACAGATTCTTAGAAAAGTCAGCAGCTCATTTTCTGCATCACCAAGATTTTTTACAGTGTAATTTAAAGCTGCCTGAAATACTTGGTCTCTCACATACACGCAGTATACGGCGTTCCCTGGAAAAGCGTTAGTGGAGTAATGTCTCTGAGCAGCGAGGACTCCTCTTATGTGTACGGTATGTATTCCTAGAAAGAGAGTGAGGCATTATATAACCTCCTGCTGCTGTGAACCTGAACACTGTGTGACTTTGAGCCTCAGGCAGCTGCTGAACGTTAAACTGGATCTACGTTTGGACGCAGAGATTTCACTTTACATCAACAGGCAGGTTGGAGGAGTTGATCCAGACACAAAATACAGATCAGATAGTAAATTATGTACTTTAACATTTAAGAGGTATCAATGGACTTAAGAGGGCCTTGATTTCTCCACTAATTGGCCACTTTCTCAGGTGCACCAGTTCCTCTGCCTAATAAAGCGAATAGCAAATAAGCCAGTCACATTTAGGCACGTAAACATTGTTAAGACAACCTGTTGAAGTTCACTCTGAGCATCAGAATGAGGAAGAAAAGGTGCTTTTGAGGCTCAGACAGAGTATTTCAGTACTGCTGCTGAAAGACACTTCAGCAACATCTTCATATTCCGGTGGATAAAGACAATGAACTTAATCAGAAACAAAACTGATGCTGCAGTCAGGAAGCAGCCTCTGCAAGATTAAAGCATTGTTGACTGTCTCTGCATCGATGTATCTTTATCTACCTCAGCATTACCATGCATCGATTAAAATATTATTTATTACACCCCTACCTTTAGTGCCTTATTAAACACAAAGCCATGTTTTAGATGGAAAATAAAGAAACATGTAGATATTTCTTAATACTAGAAGAGCTCAGAGGAAAAAAAACGTTCTTGGATACAGATCTGGATCGATTGCCCCAAAAATTGATTCACATCTTCCCTGCGCCATGACCAACATTCCCTGAGAATTTCATTAATCTACATTTAGGTCTTTTTGAGTTCTCTGTAGGTTTGGGGACCAAGATCTGGTCCCACTTTGGTTCCAAGTTTCCAAAAATTGAAGGTTTTGATTCCACTTTTCGGTTCCTTAAAGGTGCATAAATCTTTTCTAATAATCAAACCTCAGTGACGATGCTGCCATTCATATAATTTTATGCCTTTGTAAGGACCTGCTGTGTTGCTGTTGTATTATGCCGTCTGTGACATATAGCATGTGCACATAGCTTCGAGAGGAGGATCATGGTGGACCACGGCAGTGGAGTGTTTAACTAAATCTGCAGAAAAAATAATTACAGCTCCTTCAGTAAAGACAATTGGTTCAGACAAGGCATTAAAAAGGACATTTATGCAGGATTTCCTTCAACACGTTATATCCCCAGCCACAAGTAGCAGTAGTGTCTGTGCTAACTTCTCATTACACATCAGTAAAACTCAGCTGAGCTCACATTTCAGATATATTCTTCAGATACAAAGCCAGTACTATGGGCTCTTTAAATCCAGCTCATCATGTTGTGATAACTGTAAGACGGAGGGTTTATGTGTAAGCACAGTAAACATCAAGTCATCATTAATATTTAAGTATCTTACTCAAAGTTATGATATTTTATTCTCAGCATTGATGTAATTAAGAATTTCCTGGTTTTGGGGAGTTTGTGTCTGCTTGAGTTTTATAGCACCATAAAGTCTCTTCGTGTTGTGAATATGCTGTATGTGTTAAAACCTCCACCTCACTGCCCATTGGTCCTCTGATCGACACTTTAAATGTCTGGAAACAACAGCTCAGCTGCTGTGAAGGTGTATTGAAAGGTTGGTGATCAAAGTGGAAAACAAATGGACTGACTGAAGTGTAAAATCCTCCTCCAAACTGACCTTTAGCCTCCAGATGTTTGTGTTTCTTCAGAAGTTTCCAGTAACAGTTAATTACAGTTAAAGGCAGACAGGCTGTGATTCCTGAGAGGTTTAGAGATAACTGATCTCACATTCTTCTCTAAAACATTTGAATAAGATTTGCATTCCTGTGACCTCGCCCTGAGGGGTGATCAGGCTGATAGAGGAGCTCAGAAAACAGAAAGAAACAACACCTTAGCGCCACCGTCATAAAGTTTACAGGATAAACATGGAGGTCTTTAAAATTAAGCAAAGACTTTTTTCACAAAGGGGCACATACAAAGAAACACCCACTTTTTCTAAAAGAGTTAGTAAAATCTCTCAAGTGCAGATTGGAATATGTATTATTACTGAGGCTGTGTCCTCATGGAGGCAGGTATTTTTAACCCTTGAGTGCATTCATTATTAAATCAGAAAGAAATAATCATTTTAAATGTTTGTTTTACTTTCAAACAAGTAAAAATCATGGCCATTTTTTGCATCAGTGGTATAAAAAATAATTTAATGGAACTTAATATAAATTCTCAAACACATATCTTTATGATGTGAATAGGACAAAAATGAAAAATATCATCTATACTTCCATTCGCTGACCTGAAGTCTCTCTGAGAGAGAACATGATATTTTGGAGGAATAAGTTATTACAGTTTGTGTAATTACACTGTAATAACCCAAACCTCATAACAATTATGCAAACATGCGCCGTCCCCCCACACACTCCAAGGCTTTCCTGTCCTTGCATGGGCCTCTGCTTTTACAAGACCCAAAAATAAAGTTTTAGGGTTGAACTAAAATGCAAAATCTGACCATATGTAATATTGCTGTTTAATTAAACTATTACTTGTGAATTACACCAACATTTTAAACAAAAAATATACAATTAGGGGAAATCTGATTACAGTCATAATATGTAGAGTATACTCTTCAGTGCTCAACATCCACTGGAGTGGACAGATGAATTTTTGATCAATGAAAAAAAAAAAAGAGAGTTGAAGGATTAACATTTATCCCTGAAGGACGTGGTGCATTTCCTCCTGCGTTGGCCATTTTGGATGTATGATGCTGTAACTTAATATGACAAAACAATACCAAGTTCACATTTTTATGGAACTAGTTTGGGAGTTCACCACCTGGTAGTTGAGACATGGTGCTGCAACTTGAATGGTACAATGTGTATTCTAAATATCTGTCCACTGCAGTGGACACTATACATGAAAGGGGTAAAACACAGTTTTTCTCCTGCATTTTCAAAAAATATCCCTGCCACACAAAAACACAAAAAACACATAAATACACTTTTTTTTTTTTAAGTTGTAACTACGGGTAGAGTTTAATACAGTTTAATACGTTTGTGAAGTAACAAAGAGCTAACTTTGCCATGCAGATGGATTTACCTGAGTTAGTGTCTGTGATCAGGAAGATCCATCTTGTCAAGCTCCAGTCTACAACGATTGTAAGCAGCCCAAAGTGGGACTGACCAATCAGAGTCCTTAAGAGCAGGAAGAGGTGGAGCTACGAGTGAGACGACAACAGGAAGTGACTGCACATACTGAGATTAGCATAGATGCTGACAGCTTCAGGAGCAGTTTTATCAGATCTGGATGACATTTCTTAATTAAATGAAAAACAAATAACACAACAAACTTCTCTAGGAAGGATATTTCCCCTCCTCTTTCCACACATTTTGCTGAGAGTTTGTTTGACAAAGGGGCTCACTTTCTGTACTTTTCACCGCGGCAGTAGCATCTGCTTACGTCATTATTTGATTGGCCCATAATGAATGTGGTTGAGGGATCGATCGGCCAATCACCTGCTGGATATGCTTTGAAAAGTTCTGCCCTCTGCAAACGCTTTCTGTAGGCTCTTTTTCAGATGGACAAGTGAAATGTATTGAATGATCCATTTGGCATGTCAAAGAGCTGAAGCTCCCAATCATGCTCATCCCTGACCTTTGTCCCATCCCTATAATGACATTAAATGACCTCTCTTACATGAGTTTCACTTACTTTCTGATAAATTCAGATAATACATTTTTATATTTCAGCAAAGGGTAATAGCTTTTAGGAACATGTCCACGTCTGTCAGGCTGCTTTCTGAGGAAACTTTCTCCAAACCACTCAGGATGTGTCTCCTGAACTTTGACCCCTGAGTCCTTACAGTAACCGTAGAGAGGTCTGAACACGTTCCTCAGCAGCCACAAAAGTTCCTGAATTCCAGAGAATTGCTCAAGAAGGTTGGTATTGAAATTTCCTGCAGCTGGAGGATAAATATTTGCATGACATTTGCATATGAGTGGGAAGCCGACCGGCGGTGACCATGAAGGGATTTTACACCAGAGCGATGAGGCAACGAGCCGTTGGAGAACATTCCTGTGAGGGTAACGCTTATCTCTGAGGACGTTTATCTGCCGCTGACAGGAGGCGGAGCTAACGGGGTCGCCTCACACTGACCTGTGTTTACTTTGACCTCTGCACAATCAGATCAGAATCCTTCGACATCACTGCTGATCCACAAACCTGCTGAGAAAGTAAAGAAGCAGCTCCACAAAAATACTGATCAGGAACAAGGAAGTAAACAAACAATGTGATTTATTAAAGTTAAAAGCTGAAAAAAAAGGTGGAAAACTTTTTTGGCATTGGGTTTTGTTAGTAATAAATCCAGCTGTCTTTTTTTGTCTTCAAGTGTGGTTGCATTTTCATGATAATATTATTAAAATAAGTCATAAGCAGTATATTTAAATGATGCCTTTAATTCTCTGTCAGTAGATGCGATTTTAACCCTTAAGAGTCTTTGGGACCTGTTCTGCCATTCAGTTTATCTTTATTTTTAAGCCATTTTGGCTGTGTTGAAAGAATGTAGCTCAAATTTGCCAGAGGATATTATTTATATTTATTTTTTTTAGAATTCTTGTCTCAGATTAGCCTAAAATACCTTCACAAAAAAACAACATAATTATTCCTAACGACAAAAAATGTCCCATTGAAAACCATTGAAAAATCAGTTCTTGATCCCACATTTACCTAAACATAAACTAATGCATTTCTTTATGTTAAGATTTTATTTTGGAATATGAGCTTTTAGTCTATGATTTTAATATTTCTCCACCATATGACGCCATATTTTCCCCATCCAAAGCATGACCCAAAATGCGCACTTTTTACTGTTTTCTGCAAGGGTGCCTGCCAAAATTATAACAATGCATCAAAATCAGTGTTGCTGCTAATCACTGATCCATCTAAGGGCCTAATAAAATTAACACTGAAATGCTCATTGGAATGTGCTGTATGGGAATTATTTTATTTTTTGGAGGTTAAAAAAAATAGTAGAATTGTGTAAACATACCAGCCTTTGAAGGGTTAATAACAAAAATATAATCAATATTTGGTAGGTATATTTGAGGCTTAACTTGTTCAAAAAGTTTGAAATGTTGAAATCAGACTGAACACACACACATATATGTGTGTATATATATATATATATATATATATATATATATATATAATTTATTTTTTTTTCCCACAGTGTTGATTTTAGGGTGTTGGCATTTTTTGATCCTGAGACCGTGAGAGAAAGGATTTTATTTAATCTGACACTTCAAAAAAAAACAATGCATCAAAATCAGTGTTGCTGCCAATCAGTGATCCATCTCAGGGCCTAATGATATTAGTAATTATAAAAAAAACTCCTTGAAATGTATTTATGGAAATAATCATTTTTAATTATTTTATATAAAAACATTGGAATTGTGTGAACATACTTGCTTTTAAAGGGTTATAAACAGTAATATAATCAAATTTGGTACATATATTTCTGGCTCAAGTTGTTTTGAAAGACTTTAAATTGGAAAAATAGCTAATATATAATATTTTTACTGCCTATTTTAGGGCGCTGGCATTTTTGTCCCTAGGACCACAAGTTTTTATTTATTTGACACTGCAAAAAAAAAACAGTGTGTCAAAACCAATCTTGCTGCCAGTCATTGACCCAACTCAGGATCTAATAATAATAATAATCAAATACTCACTGAAATGCATTTTATGGAAATCATTTTTGTTTATTTTTTTGTTGGTAAAAACAGTGGAGTTATGTGAACATACTGGCCTTTAAAGGGTTGAAAAATCCCAATAGTTAATAATTAATATACATATTTCCGGCTGAAGTAGTTTTAAAGACTCATTTAAAGGGGAAAAAATGTTGATATATATTATTTTTACAGCATTCATTGAGAAGGTGACATTTTTTTCATTGGGACAAATGAGTTAGTTTATTAAGGGTAAATATTTACAGTGAATATTTATGTTATCAAAAGTATTTTGAAAGAATGGCTGAACTTTAAAGTGCTTCTAATAACATAATTTTTTATTGACTAGCATGTACATGTATGAACTTTAAACCCTCGGCCCCATCATTACATCAGGAAGTCAGTGAGGGATCAGCAACAACATGTTGAGGCTTAAAGCAGATGAACAACTACAGCAGAAGACCACACCTGGTGCCACTCCTGTCAACTTAAAACAGGAAACTCAGGCTACAACTCACACAGGCTCACTGAAATCTTTAAGTAAAAGTTTGCAATGATAGTCTGTGGTTTGAGTTTGGATTTCTGTTGTTACACTCAGATTCAGTGCAATAAAGAAATGAAGCAGCTTCTTCTCTTCTTTTAATAGAACTGACTGGCTGGGTATTCTTCAGTTTAATCATCTGAATAACAAGAATCCAAATCCAAGCTCTGTTATTTTTGAGCTTTAAGCCTTTTCTTCATTCATGTTCAGGCAACATTTCCAAAAGAAAATCAATCACGACGGATTTCTCATGACAGTGTGTGACTGAAGATGATTGATAATTGAGACTGATTTTGTTTGCAGATGAAATGAGCCCAGTTCAAGTCTAGCTGGATTTTACCCACCTACATGTATTTATTTAGACTAAAGAAAAATTCCACATTTCTCTGTAGACATTTATTATGAAAAGTTATGATCAACATTTGTCTCTACCCAGCTTCCTTCCTGCACCCACTCACACCCTCAACATGGCTTCTGTAGATGGCAGTTCAACACCAGTCTGGATCTGCCCAGGATTTCCTGCTGCAGAGGTTTTTTCTGACACTTCAACTATCTATCTATCTATCTATCTAGATAGAAAGATAGATAGATAGATATCTGCCAATGTATTAAAAGTTAAATTGGCAGAATGTACAAACATAGTACAACGGTTTGTCATCGTCACTGAATGTCCATGTTAGTATTAGTTCTGTTTTATTTGCACACATTTAAATGAAAAGCCAAAGAAAACAATAAATAAGATTTTCATGATCCCGTTTTTCTTTTTTAGTTAAGTTACCCGTATTGTGCTTCCTGTTTTATTTTGAAAATTCACCTGTCTTTCCTTGTCTCTGTCCGTTTTGCTTCCTGTCTAGCGTTGTCACATCTGATTCCTGATTGTTCCTCCCCAGCTGTGTCTAATCACCCCCAATCACCTCATGTAATTAAATCGTGTGTCTTCCCCTGTCCTGTTGCCAGTTCGTTTGTACCTCAGTGTCACGTTCCAGCATTCTCTCTAAGTCTTGTTCCACGTCTGATCTGATCCTGCGTTGTTTTTTTACCTTGCCTTTTTGCCTCAGCGTTTTTGGATACCTCTGCCTTGCCTGACTGATCTTCTGTGTACCAGACCTGACCCGTTTAATAAACCAAGCTTTTTGGAACTGCTTTATGCCTTGTGTCCTGCATTTGGGTCCTTAAACCTGGTTTAGTTCTTGTCAAAGATTAGGTGAGGTAGAAACCCAATGAGAGCTTACTTACAAACCTCATCTTAAGAGTAAACACAGATTAAAAAAAGGAACAGAAAAAGCATTAAATCCTCGTAATGAAAGAAAAACAAAACAAAAAATTACCAAAATGAGAGTGTGCGCTAACCAAAAGAAATGGGTACATCATTTAGAAGTTTTATTTCTTAAAAATTAAAATGTTGTTTTTAATGCCACATATAGGCTTTAACACAAATAAACTGTCACCATCAAAAACAGGTCCATTTTATTAGAGCTGAGACTTTTTGCTCTTAACCGGAAATACGAATACAGCGTTTATAAGCTTGGAAATATCAATACATGCAAAAATCCAATATCAGGCATCTCTGAAGAGTAAGGCTTGACCTGCTCTTTGGTAAAGTTTCTGGAGATAACATTTATTATGGTTTTGCTCTATACAAATAAAGACTGATTTAGATTATTTGATTGAAATGGCTGACATTTACAATCACTGAAAATCTTGAAAAAATGGTCATTTAAAAAATAAAACAACTCCTTTTATATCGTTTTATGTTTTTGTATGTTGACAATATTTTTTACTTTAATATTCAGAAACTCATCACTCAATCATCACTTTTCATGATCCATACTTGAGCAGGAAACAATAATTTGGAAAGCCCACGCCTTGTTTTAATTCAAATTATTGACCAACCAATCAGACACCAGGCCTCAAGCTGTGACAGGAATCAGATTGGCTGACAGTTGAGGTGGCCACAGCTTCTGACTTTCAGAATTAAAGTCATCTCATTTTCACTCAGACGCTGTCAATGATTAAACTCTCTCTCCACCTACTCTCTCTGCCTCTCTGCTCATTCTGAGAGTCTTAATGACTGAAACACACAAAGACGTTGAGCAGCTGCTTTCAGCCTCACAGTAAAAAAGAAACTAAAGAGAATCACCATTAGCCCAGCGCCTATTCATGGAGATATTTATGGTACACTAAAGGAGGAGAAAGGAGCTTGCATCACGATGTGCTGCCGTCCTGCTGAACCCAAAGACAAGCTTCACTGTTTCTTTTCACTGCTTCATTGATCGAGTAAATAAGTGGCCACCTCAAACTCTGGAAACTTTGCGGCTAATAGATCATTCTCTGTGGCCCAAAGTGTCTTTAATCACTAATTTGTGGCACAATCATCATCATAGTGATACCAGATATTAAAAATAAGAACGGGTGAAATGAAAAATTGACTTTAGTTTTCAAAGGTAGTGAATTATACGCAAGAAACGGGGTGGATAATGGCTGCCGTTTGTTTATCGTTGCCGTGAGAGCACTTAGTGATGTGTGAAAGGCTGTTGGACCTTTTGTGCTGCTTACCTGTGATGGACCACCTTTAGTGTCTGTCTGCTGTCCCTCATGTCTCCCAAATGTCTCCTGTAGCTCCAAAGCCCCTAAATAGACGTCCCCAAGGTGAATGGGGATCTGCTGTCTTCTTCGTCTGCCGGCAGTGTCACTTCTTTTCTAGAGTTGAAGGCTCGTTGGGTTTCAAAAACAAGATTCCCATGCACTCCTGTGATGGTGAAAGGCAGGGGGGCGGGTTCGCAGTGATGAGACAGCAGCATGAGGGGCACTGGAGCTTTAAAAACAGGGTTATACAGCACATGTTTAAATACTGAATCCATAGTAATCTTTAATCTCCTCCTATCTTACCCGTTACCTGCATTGTGTTCATTTTCACTCGCACCTGTGCCATTAATTAATTTTTTCTTCTTTTTTGCATGTACCCTAACCCGGTGACAGACACATCTTCCCTTGTTGAGTCCCTGTATGCTATGTGCAGTGAAATGTAAGAAGGTTAGCAGCACTTTTTAACAGATTTTCTCCATCATTTTGTCACAAAAGTACTCTAAAACAAACTAATATTTTGGACTATTTGGGAAGACAACAGAACATTTTGAAAGCACCGTTGATCTTACTTATCTCTAGATATATATACTGTATATCAGTTTGAACATTGAATACCATGTCATTGGCATTGTAAATGGTAGCAAAAGTGGCTAGCCACACTTTTTAACAGCTTTTCTCTCTCATTTTGTCATAAAAACACTTTAAAAAAGCAGCATTGACAATTGGCAACATCCTGATGGTGTTTGTGTATCATTGCTGCTCTCTCTGCCTCTTCACAATTCCTGTTGCTCTACAATTTCTCCACCTTAATTAAGGTGAAAAGCCTCAAAAATTATGTTTTTAAAAGGCTTTAAAGACCATGTATCAAACTTGATCTCAATCTAAGCAAATGCTATTAAGGTCCAGAAGACAGGCTTACACCGAAGAAAGTACCAAACCAGGGACCCTGGACTGTGGTGTGACTGAAGTCGTGCAGCAAGCAAGAATAGAAAAGAATTCCAACGACAAAACTTAAACAATTAGTGTCCTCAGTTACCCAACGCTTACTGAGTGTTGTTATAAGGAAAGGTGATGCAACACCATGGAAAAGCTGCCTCTGTCTCAGCTTATTTGGAACATCTTGCAGGCATTAAATTCAAAATAAGTGAATATTTGTTGTCCATCTATCTATCAGTTTAATGTTAAAATATGTTTTCTTTGTTTACGATTTGGAATTATAGGGTTAGTGAATGGTAGCAAAAAAGCCTTATACTAAGAGGCTAGCAGCGCCTTTTAACAGCTTTTCTCCCTAATTTTGTATATAACTCTGCAATGTGGCAGTACTGACAATCAAGCAAATTCTGATGGTGTTTGTATATCATTGCTGCCTCCCTGACTCTTTACAATTCCTGTTGCTCTACAACTTCATCTAAATTAAGGAGAAAAGCCCAGAGGAGGATGCTTCAAAAAGGCTTTAAAGACCACGTACCAAAATGAACCTTAAAGTAAATGAATGCTGATTCAGTCCAGAGGATAGACTAACTTTTAAACTGTTTGGGAAATTACAGAACATTTTGATAAAATCTTTGAGCTATTTTTTATCTACTGTGTGGGACCCCTAAGTCCACACGACAGGTGGACTTTGTGCTAAATAAGTTAAACTGTTTTAAAGTCATAATGAGTCCAAAACAGAGCCGGATAAACCTGAATATTATAAACCCAATATAACTTAAGTGATCAATTATTTCATCAAAAGACCAGTCCCTCTCTGATAATCCTATTTAATAGTTTCCATCAGATGTTTTATTCATTTTAAATCACAGAAAGAACATGCGAGTAATGCAAAAAGTCTATCTTGGATTATGAGCAGGCTGTTTTAACCAACTGTGCCTGCTTTTGGAGCACAGTAATCAAAGGAAATGTAACTTTATGGTCATAGAAATTAAATATAAATGTCAGATGAAGATAATGCTTACATTTCATGGGTGTTGGAGTAAAGTATGAAGAATTCAACAGTTAAGGTGTATTTCCTGGAACACAGTCTCTTAACGTCTTGCTTTCTGAGCTGTTTCAGGTCTCAGTTTGAATCCCAACCATGAGTCGGACATGTTCTGAGACAGTTTCTGAATGACTGAGTTCACACGCTCTGCTGCAGGCCGTGGTGTCAGTGTCAGTTATACACTTAAATGTGTATCCGCTGCACTTGCATGAGAACTCTTATCAGTCTGAACCACAAAGAGTTTGGAGGATTTTTGCTCGAGAGTGTGAAGAGATAAGAAGGTTCAGCTGAGGACATGGTTGTATTGATTATACCTCCATAGTAACTATTTACAACCGTATAGACATGAGGTCCCTCTTGAAAATGAGATGCTACATCTCAAGGAGCTTACCTTTAATAAATTTATATTCAACAAATGGTGTCATACAAATAAAGATTGATTGACTGAATTTATATTCAGCAGAGACAAATGTGGCGAGGACAGATTTATGATCTGGATGTCCATGGGTTTGGCTCTATTATAAATTCTTATTTTTAGTCTCTTTGTCTCTGCCTGAATGGATACATCTCTGGATGTATGTTTGTGTGTATTTTATATATGTTTATGTGCAAATAGGTGTATCTATAAAATGAAGAGTTTGGCTTCAACCTGCTCTATTGCAAAGTGCCTTGAGATAACACTTGTTATGAACTGGTGCTATAAAAAAAAAGATTGATTGACATAATGATGGATACACAATTATTCAGCTTAATTTAATAAACACACTCACAGCCCCTCTCTCCAAATACGTAACCAGCAGGGTTAGCAGATTTTTCTACTGAAATAAGCAAACAGGTCTATAAAAACAATCCTAAAACAAACAACCTCCAGCTGTTTTTTAACAGTGTGTTTTTTTTTCCAAAGAGAAATCTACATAAAGGGTGTTTTGATTTTCATCTACATTACATTTCAAATTCACAGTGACATTTTATTTATTTGACTCTTAATTTACTTATTCAACATCCTTTTGTCTGGAGGTTGAACATCCTTTTCCTTATACAGAAGTGAAGGGAGGGGCTACTGTTATTTATAACTCTGTTATCACTAAACAGTCTGTCTAACCTTGATTTTTGAAACCAAACAGACACAGTCAGGCTTTTATCTAAGTTTTATGTTGATCCTCGACAGCTTTATTATGGTGAAAACAATAACAGCTACATTAAAAATAAATTTAATTCCATCTATCAGGATTTTTCATTGGTGGAAACATCTTTTTTCCCCGTCTTTTTACAGTTAAATATACATTTATATACTTCTGAATTGAGTTTATATTGGTAGTAGAGTGAGCATCAGATCTCTCCTGGGTTTGGGGGCACAACAAGCCCACATGAGTAACTGCACTTTTGAAACATGGATGGATGTCTCTCATTTTTTTCTGTTTTGGCCAAGGAGCATGTGGCTCACGGAAAGCCCAAGCGAGCCTTGTATTTTTGAGATTTTTAGCACGGGAGACAATCAGCTCACTATTCCAGCTCTGACTTGATAATGTGCTTGCCCAAAGCCTTACTCTGCACAACAGTATATAATCTATGGATGTAGAGGTGGTGAGGTTTTGTACATCATTTAAAAACAAACATCAAGCTCCAGTTGTTTGATTTTTTTTTTTTTCCTGACCAGCAAAAATGTTTCACACAACTCTGCAATCTTCATGGTAGACTCATAAAACTCCTCTGACATGACTGATAACAAGTGGCATAAACTTTTCTGGGTCAGGGATTGTACCAGAGATTGAATCTGCTCTGCTTCTTACTTCTGTAGCTGAATCTGCGATTTTGTCGTGCAAACAAACACAAACCACACATCTTTAAAGAACCCACAGATCTACTGATCATAATTCATGTAGCAGCGAAAGGAAACCAACGTCTTACTGCACAGCCTGTGTTAATTCATGTCACATGAAGCAAACCTAAATGTTGACGTGTGGATTGAAAATGTACCAATTCAGAGATTTTTTGTTTAATTTTAATGAGGAAAAATTCAGTTTATTAAGTTGTTAGGGACTTAAATAATCAGCAGTGTCTCTCTATTTGTTGCCCTCTTCTCTCTTATTGTATAACGCCTTTATTTTCTCTCACAGGTGTGTTGTTTTTCTTTGTGGTTTCCTGCTCTCTCATCTGCCTCTCTCTCACCTACACCTACATGAAGCCCATAAAATATTTCTTTATAAAGGTGTAGACGAAGCGGGTAAATGGTGGTAAAAAATGCAGTAAAAATTTGACAACCCCCAGTTTTCATTTTTGTTTCCACATCATAGATGGCCTGAATTTCATACAACAGTGCCACCAAAATACCTGAACAAAACACTCTGTCATAACCACACAGCCACCGCCTTCACACTCTGACTTTGGAAATAAATCCTCATGAGGGCATCATCTTGTCTGCTCAAAGTGCTGGAAAAAAGAGCTGGCAGCTCCACTTTTTGACATCTTGTCTCCCTCATTGGGTCAAAATTTTTTTAAAAGCAAACTCAAGACCTACCTTTTTAGTCTGGCTTTTATCTGATAATATTTATTATTATATTTATTTCATCTGATTTATTTATTTATTTATTTTATTCTTCTTAATCTGTTTTATTTCTCCATCTCAGTTCAGATTTATTGTTCACAATGTTATTCTCTGTTAGTCAATTTTCTTTCCTTTTACTATAGTATTTTTATCTCATTACTTATCATGATTTTTTTTTCGTTATGTCATATAATTCTTAGCTTAGTTGATTTTTTTGCCTTCCCCAAGCCCAAGACACAAGAAGAAAGATGTCGGGTGTGGATAAAGCACAAGAACATCAACGTTTGTTCTAAAGTAAGGTGCTAACTAACGTTAGCTAACCATAGCTCTGCGTGTTAGGTAAGATAACGTTAGCAAACAAAGACATCTCAAAAGTAGCTTACTTCTGTTAAACCTTGAGCAAAAGATATGAGCAAAAGAAATACTAGTAACAGATAGAGACAAGTTCTATACTGATATCTGTTAGTAGCTGTTTTGTTAATGGACGCCATAGAAAGGGGCAAATACAACAATAATGAAAGCTAACTTAACATTAATTTAAATTTAAACAATATATATCGACTTACCCTGCTGTACAAGAACATTGTTGTTCTTGCATGTGATTATTTTGAATGTGAAGTCTCAACACATCAGGTGCTTAACAAGATCTGTGCACTTTCCCCTCTACTTTAATGTCATCTTCATTTGAACTCCGACTTTTGATTTGGTGAATGTATCTCTCAAAATCATACTGAAGACCTTTCTGTCTGCTTCTTTCCGATATCTCTGAAGAATTTATCCAGAAATTTGCAGATATTTCCTTAGGAATATCACTCACCTGTAAGGATAAAAATGCCATATTTCTCATTCTAGGAGGGAAAGCTTGACAGGCATAGCAACAGTAACCAAGGGGGGCGGGGCTTAGCGAAGGGTCAATTCTATTCTCTGTTAGAATCTCCTCTCAATGTCTTTGTGTGTGTGCTGTACGTGGATCACGAGGCTCGGTAGGTGTTTTCATTGTATTCAATTTTCCGTTTTTTCTTATTATATCTTTTTTTATGTAAAGCACTTTTTGCTCTACAAGATTTTGTATGAAAAGTGCTATTCAAATAAAGTTTGTTTGATTGATTCATTAAAAATTCTGCACCGATAGAAAACTTTGGTGTTTCGTTATTACCTCCGCCAAGGAGTTTATGTTTTGGGGGGCATTTGTTTGTTTGTTTGTTTGTTCGTTAGCAAAATTACACAAAAACTACTGGACAGATTTTGCTGAAATTTTGTGGAGATGTTGGGAATGGCAAAACTTAAAAATGATTTGATTTTGGTGATGATCCAGGTAACCACCATTAGGGAACGATCTTTTTTGCTCTATAACTGTCTAACTAATAATGATATCAATATGATTCTGAGTGCTAGGTGTGTTTTTTCAGGGTCAAGGAATCATATAATGATAGTAACTTTATCATGGAACTATTGCTTATAGATGTAACAGCAATATGTGAGCTACCTTAAGGTTTGCACTCTCCAAGTGCTTTCTAGTGTTGAGAAGTGCTTGTGGAGAACTGGATTGTTAGAAAAGGCACCTCAATTGACTCTTTGTTGGCTCTCTGATTTGTTCACTGAACATACATCAAAATCAGAGAGCCCCCTCTCATAATCTACACTGGTTTAGCCATTCATTCAACTTTTGTGTTGGTAGTCTACTTTAGTGCGTTGTGGTAAAATTGTCATCATAAATTTGTTACTTCATTACAGAAAAAGCAGTTATACATACTGATACTGAGAATACATGACGTCCAAGAAATAATAAGTAGAAATAATAAGTGACCTCTGCAGTCAGCAGATCTTAATCCGGTGGAGCACCTTTGGGATGTGTTGAAACAGGAGATTCTCATTATGGATGCAGCCAACAGATTTGCAGCAACTGTGATGCTATCATGTCAGTATGGACCAAAATCTCTGACTTGTTGAATTTCTGTCACGAAGCATTAAGTCAGCTCTGAGATAACAAAGGGAGTCAAACCCAGTGGCAAAGTGTACCTAATAAAGTGGCACCAGATTGAAAGTAAGTATGATTCAAACATTGTAGTGCAAAAACTTGTTGAGGTCAGTGTAGAGGGAGTGATGTTGTGCTGGGCGTGCCCTGGATTGGGCACTGCTTCAGGTGCTTAAAGGAGAACTTCAGGAGCACATTGTCAGTTTAGCAGTTTTAATGAGGTGCAGCAGGACTGATGATTCGATGTCAAAGCAAAACTTTGTATTGACTCTGTGTAAATTAATCCAAGTGCCAATTTTCTTCTTTTTATGGCTGGACTTCTATTTTTGCCCTTTGTTCTATGTTTAAAACAAACCTATCAATCAGTCAATCAATCAACCAATCACTTTCTCCATGAAGAAGAGATTTTCACTCCTTTCCATCAGGTTGGCAAGAGTTCGATTTATAGACTAGCTCAAGTTATGTACTCGCTCCTTAACAGAGTGTCCACTCACTGCATCATTTAAATGGCCTGTAACACTCACTTTGTGGCATGTCTTTGACTTCACCAGTCTCACAGATGTTGTGCCGTAATACCAGCTTCTACTTGCAGACTTTGGCAAATTCTTGGCTAAACGTTTAGCTGCATTGCTCATTCCATGAATGCACGATTGTTACAAGTTGTACCTTGTTGTAAAGGTGACTAATCAGGCTTTTATCATATTTTCTATAGCTAGAACGGCTGATTAGTCACCTTTGTAATGAGGTATGACTTGTTAGGATCCTGTATTCGCAGAATTAGCAACATAGCTAAAAGTTGTAGCACTCCCCAAAAAAAATGGCCGAAATCCCCTCTCATCCTACTGATTGTTGAAGCAAGGGTGAGGAACTGGTCTCCTTGGGGTGTTGTCTCCCTGGGATGCTCCAAGTGTTTTTCTGTAATTTTTAAAATATTTTTTCCTGTTATGAGATGCACCGGTTTGCAATGTTCATCAGATGAGGCGTATATTTACAGTTCGCCCTACTTTATATCAGTGGTTTTCAAACCCTCACACTCATACGTGAGAGCAATTTAGAGTCATCAGTTAACCCAATTAGCATGTCTGAGTCTGTGAGAAGAAGCCAGAGAGCCCAAAGAGAACTCCACACAGACAGGCCCTCAGGGACACGGGGTTCAAACCAGCAACCCTCTTTATGTGAGGCACGTGCGGTACCTGCTGAACCACCGTGCCACCCATTTATGGGATATATTATTTAATATATTTTTCAAGAAAATGTTGAATTAAATGAATTAATAAAGAGAGCCTGCTGTTTGCCAACAAAAGCGTTCCCATGTTAGTTTTAAAGGCTTTTTAGTTTCGACATTTACAGTTGTTTATGAAAAATAACTGAATAAATGAGTACATTCAAGATTGTGTTACAGATGGAGGTAGTCTGTGACCTCCAGCACTCCTAACGAGCCTCTCACTCCGCTCACCTGGCCTCACTGCACCCAGCTGGTGCTCATCAGCCTGGGCAGTCTATAAAAGGAGGCTCTTTCCCTCAGTTGGGTGTGTGACACCAAAGAGCCAGCACCTTCAGCTGGTTTTCTTTTGGTTTGAGGAATGAGTGTTGTGAGAGCGAGTGCATGTATGTGTTTTGAGGAAAAGGGTGAATTCACAATTTTTTTTGTGAGAGTTGATCTCTAAGGAGACTTTTGCACTTGTTTTCTCTCTACCAAGTGACTCCACTTTTGTGTGAGGCCTGTTTTCTTTTAGTTTGTCTACTTTTTGGTAGAATTAGTGGGTGGCTGTGGAGAGTCATAACTCCACTCCACCTTTTAGATCTCAGAGGCCTTATTTTGGTTTTAGTATTAAGGTGCAGATTTTCTTTTGTTAGTTTCCCTGTCTGTGACCCCTGTTATTCACGTCACGTGACTGGCAGAAACGTATCAATTGAATCATCATTTTTGTTCATAGTTGTAATGATATCTGGGTGTAAAAAAACTCAAGGTACTCCTGGACTTGGCTCAAGGCTCACCAGTGTGCCCTGCTACACGGTTTGAGAACCATAGCTGTCACAAAAGCATCAGAAACATTAAATCAAACAAATGGCTTCAAGCTACAGTGGAAACATTTAAGCTATCTTCACACCGGAGGCGAATTTCTAATTGTAGCGCAACGGAAATACATTGAAAGTTAATGGGATGATGCTGAAGTAGCCCAGCCAATCTGCTGTGAATTTTGGTGCAATTTTTTGATGCAAATTTTTCCGCTTTCATTGTTTTTGAAAATATCCAACTTCTGTGACCAAGTCGCCTGAAGCCATGGCATGACAGCCAATCAGCATCAAGAGTGAACGGCGACTAGAATGACATCACAGATTGAGGAAGGAGTATCAATGCTGTACGCCAGCATTATAGTTCCTTTACACGGTTATACCAGTGTTCAAAGACCAAACCACAGAGAGGAGATGAGAGGAGAAAGCCTCTGGAGAGTTTTGAGTATCCGTTAAGTTCAGCTCATGTTTATTTAACACTTTTCATGAGCTGTAGTGTGAATGAAGTCCGCCAACACAATGGCGAGCTGGTTGCTGGTGTGTTTTTCTGGTTTACTAGTGGTTTTTCATGAGAGAAAATATCAGGAACTTCACAGAAGAACAACTGGAGCACCAATGAGAGAAAGAATAGATTGAGGAAAGAGAAGGAGCAGGTCTGCAATCATACCAGGAAAAAGACGAGTAAAGCTGGGCAGGTTCGGCAACAAGGGGGGCATCCAGCGGACGTCGTTGTGAAACTGTCCATGTGCGGCTCTGAGGGATGTTATGGATCATAAAATAGATGTTTCTATTTCAGACTTTTTGAGACATTTAGTTTCTCATTTTCAAGAACAGGAGGGAGACGGTGACTGTAGAAACATCCAGCATGGATGATCATGGATTGAGGAGGTGGAAACACGATGTTGTGGCCAGGAGACAGGCTAACCCCCTAACTATTATACAAAAGAAGAGGATCGAGGCCACTGCAAATATATTTATTAAGAGATTGAGCTTTGTTTTATGATGGATTAAAAAGTCAGAAATCTGAGAATGAATTCAGAATTTTGAGATTAAAATCACAACTCTAAAAAAAGGATCTGTCTTCATGCATTTTTTTTTTTTTTTTTTTTTTTTTTTTTTTTTTTTTTTTTTTTTTTCTGTGGCCCTAATCCTCTTCCATGGCAAAAAAAACAAAAGTTGTGAAATCCGGCCTTTGTACAAATGTAGTTGATGATCCGTTATACTTGTGGTTGATTTTAAAGACACAAATAGCTGCTCAGAAATTAGTCACCAACGCATGATTGAAACAGTTTTTTTCATGTTTGATGTGAACACATTTTTACTCAGGTCTGCTGGAAATAGCTCAACAAACAATCTGACAGTAAAGACTTACTATGATTCTTTTAAAAATGTTCTAATTCACTAAGAAATTGCCCTCTCTTTATGGACAGCTGTTTGGGCATAAAATTAATATCAGTGATATCAACTTTACTTTAGTGAAGCAAAAAGTGTCACTAGTACTACTAGTAGAACAAAATGTTCACTAGAATTACTAGTAGACTTCTTTTTTTTTTATTTTTATTTTTTATTATTTTTTTTTTTTATTTTACAAGTACTACTAGTAAAGCTTTGAGTTTCTACTAGTAAAATTTTTTTAAGTCTACCAGTAACACAAAACTGTGTACAAGTAGAAAATTTTGCTTTACTATAAGGTCTACTAGCGCACTAGTGCGCCAAAACCTACACTAGTAAACTCAAAATATCTCACTAGAATCACTAGTAGACTGTTTTTAGTCTACTAGTAGTATAGTAAAGCCAAAAGATTCACTAGTAGTACTGGTAGACCTAATGCAAACAAAGTATTATGGGTTATAACCAAATCCTGCACCCTGATTGGTTGTAATAGTTTCGAAAGCCAATGGGAAGCCTGCATTTTCTTTTTCCTTTCCCCTTATTAGCATTTAAGGTTCACTAGCAGTACAAATGAACATTTTTAAGTCTACTTGTACCACTAGTAGACCCAAAAAAGTCTACTAGTTGTACGAGAGAACATTTCTCGATCAACAAGTACTAGTGACACAGCTGAACTACAGTTGATATCACTGGCTACATTTTATATGCAGTCAATATTCGGGTTAAGATCAATATTCCGGTTTCTGAAACATTCGGAATAACCCAGATTACATGCGTGAGCAAACAGGGTCCTCTTTGCATAGTATCCCGGACAAAACAGCAATGCACGGAAAACGTCGTGACGCAATGCGCGTCATTTCCGCTTCTTCCTCCTGTATCCAATAGCAACGAGAACAACAGCAGCAGCATGGCAGATAATGAACGGCCCGGAGTAGCTAACAGTCGGCTTTGTTTGCGCTTTGGTGCTGGTACTGACCCACCACCAGTACTTGACACTATTCTATGTCGGTTTCTTCATTAATGGAAGATGAGAACGTGAAGAATTAGGAAATCGAGCCGGAGCTGTGCCATGTTACAACAAGTACTTCCTGTACTCAAAAGACCAAGATTCCTTGCGAAAAGGACATGTGCAGAACACAACTTAATGTTCCTTTCGATGAGGATATTCTGATCGGCGTATACATGACCAAATATTCGGGTTAGAAAAGGAGTAGCCCAGGGGTGACATTCGGGTTTTAAAAATCCGGAATATGAGCATATTCCGGTTTTTCAAAAGTTTTTTTTTTTGGTGTTTACATGGCTGCACGCAACCAGGTTATAGCTTATATTCCGGTTATGAAAGTTTTAATGACTACATGTAAACGTAGCCACTGATACCAAATTTGTGCCCAAATGGTTATCTCTCTTCATTGAGCAGCTGCTGTGACAGCATGCAGCATGTTTATAGAAATATCAGTGTAGGTGTGTGGAGGATGTTTTGATTTGAGTGAGAATGACCCTCTGAGGAGAGATTCCTCTCTCCGTCTGTCGTCCCCTCAGGAGGGATTTCACAGAAATTCCCACGCTTTCACCGAAACATCTGAATGGAATTCCTCCACAAGCTTTTGTCTCCTTCATGTTTCCCTCCTTCTCTCCCTAACAGCAGCCTGCAGGCCTCCATCCTGTCTCCAAACCTCTCCACACCTCCACTCACTTTTATCATTCAGGCTCCATCTTTGTCTCTCTGCCATCACCTTGTGCACATTTTTGACTTTCTTCTTTCTTTTCTTTTTTGTTTCTTTCTGCAGAAACACCACTTCAAAACCCTGCACCCTCTTTATGCAAGGCATCATGACATGTTTGTGTCTTGTTTACTGACTTTGACAGGAAGTTGTGGTAGCTATGGTAACAGGACACAGTCACCTGTTTCTGTGGTCACACACACACTGACATCAGTCATGCCTATCAAGCGTGTTCTGTGATGTGTGTGTGTGTGTGTGTGTGTGTGTGTGTGTGTGTGTGTGTGTGTGTTTTTTTTTTTTTTTTCTTTTGAGCCGCCACAAAACACCGAGCTGCAGGGAACTTCCTGTCAGAGAGGAAGTGGATGGAGATGATTTCATACTTCGAGGAAAAATACAGAAAAAAAACATTTTATTGTCATCACAACAAAGAGGCAGAAAAAGGTCACTGTCTCAGAGTTTCCTGTTGTGTGTTTTTTTTTTTTTTTTTTTTTTTTTTTAGTTTTTGAGCAATGCAGTGTTTCCTCTCCAACAAAACCCAGTTCTAATAAAGTTGGGACATTATGTTAAGTGTTAAAAAGAGCAGAAAACAATGCTTTGCAAACCATTTTTGACCTGTTTTCAATTGTATATTCTACAAAAAAAAAGATATTTAATGTTCAAACTGAAACTGTTTTGTTTTTTTTTGTTTTTTTTTAATTTTTCAAATATTCACTTACTTTGAATTTGATGCCTGCAACATTTTCTAATAAAACTGGGACAGAAGCAACAAGGGACTGGGAAAGTTGTGGACTGTTTGGAACATCCCACAGGTGAACAGGTTGATTTGTAAACAGATGAGTGTTATGATTGGGTATGAAAGGAGCTTCACCCAAAGAAGCCACAGCCCCCTTTTCCCCTGAAGAAAGTCTGCAGTTCCTGATTTAAATAAGGGTAAGTAACTGGTCTTCTTGGGGTGTTGTCCTCCTGGGATGTTATAGTCTGTCTATATCTTCACCAGTCTCACAGAACTTGGTGCTAAGTTTGGAAATGGTGGAGCTGACACCAAATAAACTGGACCACCAGCAGGTGATTTTGGCACTTTTTCAGGGCACCACCCATACATTTAGCTGTGATGCTAATTGCTCAAATGAGCAATCCCTCCAAGTTGTACCTCAGTGAAAAGGTGACTAATCAGGCTGTCCAGTGGTATAAAAGGTTATGGAAAGTGACGAGTGAAAAAGACGACATGATTCAGACCTGAACCTTCTCCACCTGGAGGAAGTAAATCTCCTGAATTCACTGTACAGCGTGTTCTCTTCGATATTTGTTCTGCTGTGTTAACAGACACGAGACAGACATGAACATACCACGCCGAGGGGATTATATATTTCATCTGGTCTGCAGGGAACGCCCACAAAAGTGGATAATTCAAGGTTCTGTATGACTATGGCTAAGAGCTGCAGATTTCTCTGCACATGAAGCCGTCTGGTTTAGTGAATATATCAGAGAGAAAAGTGTAATTTAAATCAGGGAGGAGCCGCAGAACAGAACACGCTCTGTCAGCAGATCCTTCTGTGTCAATAAAGATTATTCAAACAAAACCTCTCAGAAGTCGTCTCTAAACCGTCTTCAGTCATCTGTCAGCTCGGGTTAAAGGGAGAGACGGCACTCCCTCTGTTCATACAGGCAGGTATTATCGGCCTGTCATTTACCCACAAGGCCGTTCAGCAGTACTGTATATTTACAGTCTGAGCCCGTGATGTACTCGTGCTGTCAGTGGACCGAGACCAGATAAATTACAGGAATACTTCATTACTGGACTTTATAGTGAGGTGTACAGTTTAAATGAGCATTTATTCTTCATTTAATTATATATATATACACATAAAGACATGCTACCAATGATCATTTCTATAATTTATTTAAATAATCTTAAAGTACTACAGAAAACTGAAGTGCATTGGCACTCCAAATCAGGTTAGAAGGGATGTATTTATTTATTCTTATATTTTCTCAACTCAAAGGAGAACCAATTAGATTATGAAGGTCAAAGGTCACTGGGCTCATGCTCACTCTTTCACATGCTAATATGATAACTCAAAAAAACTCTGAGGGACTTTCTCCAAACTTGTCCAAAAATGTCCATGTTGAATTAATGATTTGCAAATCCTGCTTGATTTATATTAAGTTAAATACACAACAAAGACAAGATATTTGATGTGCAAACTGATGAACTTTATTGTTTGTTTATATATATTTTTTGCAAATTTTTCACTTATTTTGAATTTCATGCCTGCAACAAGTTCCAGAAAAGCTGGGACAGGGGCAACAAAAGACTGGAAAAGTTGAGGAATGCTCATTTAACATCTGTTTGGAACATCCCACAGGTGAACAGGTTAATTGGAACAGATGAGTGTCATGATTGGCTATAAAAGGAGCATCCCTGAAAGACTCATTCGTTCACAAGAATGGATGGGGTGAGGTTCAACACTTTGTGAACAACTGTGTGAGCAAACAGTCCAACAGTAAGAACGTTTCTCAATGTACAAATGTCAGGAATCTAGGAATTTCCTCTGAAGTCCATAATATCATCAAACAATTTAGAGAATCTGGAGAAATCTCTGCACATACATGGCAAGGTCAAAAACCAACATTTAATGCCTGTGACCTTTTGATCCCTCAGACAGCACTGCATTATAAACCAGAATCATTCTGTAAAGGATATCAGCATGTGGACTCAGGAACACTTCAGAAAACCATTGTCAGTTAACACAGTTCATCTCTAACTGAGACCTCACAAGGTCAAGGTCAAACTCTACCATGCAAAGACAAAGCCAAATATCAACAACACCCAGAAACACCGCCAGCTTCTCTGGGCCCGAGCTCATCTGAGATGGACTGAGGCAAAGTGGAAAAAGTCTGCTGTGGTCTGAGTCCACATTTCAGACTGTTTTTGGACATTATGGACGTGGTGTCCTCTGGGCTAAAGAGGAAAAGGACCATCCAGACTGTTATCAGAGCAAAGGTCAACATTAATGCTGGAAGGTACAAGAGATGTCTTTTTCAGGGTGCAGTCCAGACCTGTCTCCCATTGAAAGTGTGTGGAGCATTATGAAGTGCAAAACACAAAAAACAATGACCCAACTAAAGTCATACATCAAGCAAGAATGGGAAAGAAATCCACGTACACAGCTTCAACAACTAGTGTCTTCAGTTCACAAATGCTTATTGATTTTTTTTTTTTTTTTTTTGTTCAAAGGAAAGCTGATGTAACACAGTGGTAAACATGTCCCTGTCCCAGCTTTTGTTGCAATGTGTTGCAGAGATTTATTCAATTGAGTGAATATTTGTGAAAAAACAGGGAAGTTTATCAGCGTGAGCATGAAATATCTTGTCTTTGCCATGTGTGCAGTTAAATAAAGGTAGAAAAGGATTTGCAAATCGTTGTATTGTGTTTAATTTCATTGGAATTTGGGTTTGTAGATATTCCCAACTGCCGAGCTGTAGTTTTGGTTTCCACATTTTTCATAAAAACGTCCTAGAGAGATTAACACACACCCAAACCACAACCCTAATACACACTTTCTCCAAAACACACACACTAAAGCGGGCATTCATTAGTGAGAACGATCCCATGGGAATCAGAGAGTGGGTGTGTGTTTGCTTTGGCACTCTTTCACCCGTGCATGCTCTGCACACAGATCTGTACACACTGATCACGGGTGTGTGCATGTTAGAAACCAGAAGCTTCTGTAACCGTTGCCAAGACTCCTCAGTCACCCGCACCTGTTGGTCCTCTCTATCAGGGTAAAATAGTCCATCAGGTCTGTGTCACCTGGGGCTGTATTTTTTATCATCAGTCAGGTTTTTAGATCAGCAGCTGGTTTATCACCATGCAGATCAATACAGCGTTTGTATTTAGAATATGGTATGCCACATTATTTGGCACAAGATTAAAATAGCAAAGGGATAAGATGTACCACTTCCTGCTCCTCCAGGTGGCCTGTTGTTCGTGAATTGCCAGACTCAAACTTAGTGGGCTTTCACTCCCTGTTCACTCACTCAGGTGTTTGTAATCACTCTGTTTGGTTAAAACCAGGCGGGGCTGTGGTGAGCTTTGTTGATGTCATTCGTTTTTAGAACCGGCTGAAATGATAACAGGTCAAAGAGGCCTCCAAGATCCTGGAGCTCAGTCAAACAAACTCCACCACACCCAGGGGAGGTGGATTTACGCTTGCCTACAACTGTTGTGCCGACCAACCAAACCATGAAAAAAGGGACTTACAAAATATAAAATACGCATTTTACTAAGTTGGTAAATAAGCAATGGTTTTTAATTAATCAATCAATCAATCTTTATTTGTATATTTTTTATTTGTATTTATAACAAGTGTTATCTCAAGACACTTTACAGTAGAGCAGGCTGAAGACAACCTCTTCAGTTTATGGATACACATATATGCATAGATATACAGTATATATACATATATACACATGCTTACATCCAAAACCCACATTAATCCATCAGAGGAAAAACCTCTGTTTAGCAGTAGGAAATCTTGAATGTGGATCCCAGCCTCATGATGAACAGCCATCCACACTATGCTGTGTTGGGTGTGAGGGTGAAGGAAGGGAGGTGGGCAGAGACAAGTGGACTAAGAGGTGAGTGACTTAAGATGCAGCATGTAAAAACATTTTTTGACAGTTTAACTCAAATATATATCCAAGAAAAAGACATAAACACAAAAGGCGTCCACCTGGATGTGCATTAACACACAATCTTGAAAATGAATAAATAAATAATACTCAGTCCCAAAACAACTAGAAAGCACTTATAGAGCGCAAACTTCTGCCAAGGTAGCTCACATATTGCTGTTACATCTATAAGCAATAGTTCCATGATGAAGTTACTATCATAATGATTCATGACCTGAAAACCCACACCTAGCACTCAGAATCATGTTGATATCATTATTAGTTAGACAGTTATTGAGCAAAAACAACCGTTCACTAAAATCTAATCATTTTTAAGTTGGGCCATTCCCAACATCAGGAAAATCTGTCCAGTAGTTTTTGCGTAATCTTGCTAACAATCAGAAAAACAAACAAGCAAGCAAACATACACCAGCAAAGAGATAACCTCATTGGCGGAGATAAAAAAGAAAGTGTCCTTGGGTCCACAGTAATCCCCAGTGTGACACAGGTCCTACCTCAGTTCCTTCACGGTTTAAAAGCAAACAAAAACAACAGCAGGGAAGAAAAATGGTGGACGAGTCCATGGCAGGTCCCACCATCCGGCCACAATGCCCTGAGATATGCTCACCAGCTCCCTAAACCTCCTCAGGTGGCTCCCAATAAGAACTGGCTGTGCCTGGACTGCTCATGAAAAGGTAACTATGTTCCTGGTTGGGGTAAAATCCACCATGGGCTGATTGTGAGTCCACAAATACCACTCTCCACCATTATTCCAACTCTATGTTCCCTCCCCTCTATCCTTTCTGTGGGGGAAGGATAGAGGGTAAAGCATTCAGGCTAACAATGACGGCCTGCACCGCGAACCAATAAGACTGGTGCAGGAATGAGTCAAAAACTGTGGAAGTAGGTTAGCATTTTAGCAAATATGTGCACCACTCTACGGGCTAAAACTGATGACAAAACAATGGTATGATGTCACACTTGTAAGTCTACTCGGGAGTTGTGGGAATGAGCCTTTTTTTGGCAGCTACAGGTGCCATAAACATGGTGAAAAGGAGAAGTCTTGATACCCCAATCACACTGAGTGTGAACCAGTGTTAATTTTGTTGACTAATTATTTTCGTCATAGTTTTCGTCAACAACCTTTTTTCCCATGATGAAAACTAGACAGTAACTAAAAAACAAGTGCACATGGACAAAAAATAAATTGACATTTTCATCAACAAGTGAAAACTAGACTAAAATGTTTGACAGAGACTTAATCCAATCAGACCTAATTTGGTCATGTAGAAAGTAGGGACAAGTTAGGAATATATCCAATCACAGCTACTTTGGTTGTGTGGAAAGGTTGGATGAGTTAAGAGGGTCATCCAATCACAACTGCCTTAGCTTGGTGGTGGTGGCGGGATAAGTTATGGAGAGGTCCAATCAGATCTACTCTCCATGAATTGATATATTCATGTAAGAGCAGGTTCACTGTTTGTGGTGTTTGCATTTCACACAAAAGTAAAATTTGTTTCTGTTAATTAATACATTCAGACTTTACTAGCATTCAATAGTTTTTAATAATTAAATGTTTCATTTTATCCAAGAGTAAAACATGACTTCAGAAATTCAAGGAAACGTAAAAAATGCCTTACCCTTTACACTTCATATTTTAGTCGACTAATTTAACAGTAGATTTTGTCACAAATGTTGCGAAATTTTTTTCAACTAAAACTAGACTAGAATTAAAACAATTTAGATGACTACAACTAAAATGAATTTTAAGCAAAAGGCTATAACTAAAACTAAAAAGTGCTGTCAAAATTAACACTGGTGTGAATGCAGCTTTATTACTCTGATGGTCCTTTACTACGATGTGGTACTGGCCTGTTGCTTGTCAGCTCTGCTCTTTTTTATCTTCTTTTATGGATTATGCCTTAACCTGTGAGCCGAGCAAACACGTAAACTGATGGCAAGACCCTGCAGACCGCTGACTGACCTGAAAGTATCACCACAGGAAACATCAAGAGTGGAACAGAGCGGGAATCAAACCCCTCTTCACTGGTTTCTACTGCTGAGTGACTTTATTTATAACAAATCTTAATGTAATGCCACACTCCCATTTCTTAAGGAGTGGCCGTGAGAGACCATAAAGGTCACAACACAACACAAATGCTACACGAGGTGATGAGACAAACTGTGGTGCCAAAGCCATATTAACACTCCCTAACGTTATTTTAAATTGTAGTATTTAAACAGTAATTAAATGTGTTTAAAATGGAATAAATTGTCACTTTTCCAGTTATTTTAACCTCTAACAGCCCCCAGCAGCAGTCTTCCCACCACCAGGAGCAATTTCGTCCTCTGATGACGATCTTCACTCGACGTTCGATAATTAATGACCAGATCAAATCATCCTGTCAGTCATAAGTCACGGCTCTGCTGCTTCTAAGAAATGTTGATGCTATTATTGAGCTTCAAAGAGCTGCTGAGTAATGACATTGGAATCAGCCGTCGCAGTTTAACCCGAGCTTCCTCTATCTCTCTCTAACTCCATGAATGAGGGACTTTTTACATGACATGATACAGATGCTTCAGTGAAAGGAAAGACTCATGCTGAATGATCTGGGTAAATGTGGGATAAGAAAACGAAGGAAAAGGACTCTTCTGACTGTGACCTTTGAACTCGTCCTTCCTTTTAGGTCAGTGTGTGTGTGCCTTTCTCTGACACCTCTGTCGTACATCGACACAGCTCTATAAACAGTGTCCTGCCCTCTCTCATTGTTCATCATGGGAAAGTATTTCAGCAGAGAGTGAATCACAACGTCAGCTGCTCTGGTATTCAAAGAGCGAGAGAGAGAGTGTGTGTGTTTGTGTGTGAGAGAGAGAGGATAACAGTGACATCAGGAAGCTCAGACCTTCATCAATAGAAGAAAGAGTGACAAATACAATCATATCTCATTCTTAAAAAAAACAAAAACACGTCCCTGAGTCTTATCACGCCTTTGGACTTGATTCTTTTTATCTAAATAGCCGACTGGAGTGAAGCTGTGTCCTCTGACCTACATGGAAAGAAGAGCTGCCATGGAGGGTGAATCAGGGTGTGATATCTACCCCAGAAGCTCAACGCTCAAGCCCTCCTTATATAGACACTCTCGTATCATTGAACTGTTATTGTTTGGTACTGTGGGACCTTAACTTCAGATCATGTAAAAGCAGTAAGGCTGTCACGGTACCAGTATTGCCAGCTTCAACAATATAACAGTAAAAAAAATAAACAAATATTTGTGACAAAAATAAAAAAAATACGATGATTTTTTTTAACCAGTTTAGATCGATACATCTTAGAAATTACAAAAAAAGTATTAGAATACGAAGCAGAACGTCCCAGCAGATTAAGAACAACACAGAATTGGTATAATGGATCATCTATTTTTATTTTATTTAATTTTTTTGGGGGGGTTGTTGTTGTTGTTCAAAAATGGTGCCTCAAGCCTGAGCATTCAGAATGTCACCATGTAATACAGTTTAATACATGTATCAGCAACAAAACTGCAAAATAACAGCTAAATATTACCCACAGTACAAATCAATCTAATTTAATGTACACACTGTTTTAAGGCTCCATTTTACTATATTTTGAATATATTTTTGCCCCTACCTAATGTACATGTTCATTTCTTCAGTGCAGCTGTTTTATAGATTAACTCCTCTTGGTGATCTGCAGTGTTGTCTCATATCAGTCTTCACTGTTTGTTTTTTGCTCTAAGACTATGTTTAAACTCCCTTGGCTGGAAAAACTTTTGAATACAAATAAATTACACTTTTTTTTTTTTTTTTTTGTGACGTCAATCTGGATCAGATCCGGATGAAAATGACCGTGATGATAGAGTTATATTATATCTATTATCGTGTAAAGTTTGAAGCAAATCCATCAAGTGATGTCAGAGGTATGATTTTTTTTTTTTTTTAAATACCTCCCAATGTTAACTTATGGGATTGTTCTCAAATTTTGGGAATTTTTTGCGTCCAGACAAATGTGCAGATCACCACCAAAATGCAATGGCTTTTTCCATGGACCAAAACACACCTTTTGGTTAAATTTTCATGTAAATCCATCCAATAGTTTTTGCGTAATCTTGCTAACAGACAAACAAACACAAACAGACAGACCCTGGCGAAAACATAACCTCCTTGGCAGAGGTAATAAAGACGGCAAAATACTTGAACGTAATACCCAGTGCAATATCCTTGCTGTCAAATTGTATCTTACTGTTATACTTTGCCTTTCAGACAAACAGCACTGTCATTTATATTCATTTTGTAAATATTTTTAATGTTAATAGTGAGAATTCCTTGACCTTGTTTATAGTTTTGTTAATTTACTTATTTTCCTTCATGAGGAAGTTGATATTGCTTAAAGATTCTGCATGTGGCAACCTGCCTCCTTAATTTTCATTTGCTTTTATTTTCATTTAAGTGTGTTTAGATTGTATGCACTTATCTAATTTAATGTCTTTATTTATTTCATACTGAAACAACCAAACGTCCCCCCTGGGATAAAGTATTTCTGATTCTGATTCTGACAATGTTGCACAAATTCATTTAACCAGTTTACCTGAGTGTTACCACAAAGTGTGTTACAGAGCGTGACATTGGGATGATTCAGTGTGTGTTTGAGGAGTTTGGTGTTGGCAGAGCGGGTATACAGTAATATCTCTGAGTAAATGCATGAGAACTCCTCAGGGGAGTGTATCAGTTTTAAAGGTGTCAGTCAGGAATGGAACATGCTTGGGTGTGGACGTATCCCACGATCCTCTGGGAGCGCGAATCGATTTCACAACCATGATGCTCCTGTTACATCTCACACACACACTCCTCGAGTACGCTCATTACTCAGACATTAGATGACACACACGCCGATTGTATCTTGTTTTCTGTGTCACGTGCACATTTCTCTCCTCTGGCCTAAAGTTTCTCCCCTCTTCTCACCTTTCCTCGCTCCATATTTCTCCGTCTGAGGTCTGAATATTGAGTTTTCACATAAATTCTCTTTGTAACAGGCATGGACCTGCTGGAGGGCCGGCCACGCTCGGCTAATCTCCCCAGGCTTTACTGTACAGCATTATTGCTGCTTTCATGTGAGGAATGCTTTGATTCGTCATCGCAAACGTTGCACAACTTCATCCTGAGCAGAACAGAGAGGAACTGTAGCTGCGAGGACTTCAAACAGGCAGCGGGACGGGCTTTAGCCCTGAAGTGCGCACACACTCACAAAGGCCATAAATCAATCAACCATTTAACTGCTGCTGCAAAGTTATGAACATTCACTCAAAGAGGAGGCTAGCTGGAGACTTATGAGGGGGCGTAAAAACGTGACAATAACTCCAATAACTGATGTTTGTGTCATCAAGATGTAACCAAGTTTGCTTTTAAAGGGATAGTTCAGGTTTTTTGAAGTGGGGTTGTGTGAGGTAGTGTTAATTTTGTTGACTAATTATTTTCGTCATAGTTTTCATCAACAACCTTTTTTTCGCTGTTGAAAACTAGACAGTAACTAATAAAAACAAGTGCACATGGACAAAAAGTAAAATGAAATTAACTGACATATTCATCAACAAAAACTAGATGAAAATGTTTGACAGAAACTTGACCTAATCAGACCTAATTTGCCACTTTGATTAGGAACTATTTTGAGACACAACACGGCTTACGTGTCCTTCCACCAGCAACGTAAGGATCAAACTACGGTCTTACTTGAATTTTCCAAATACACAAAACACTTCCTCCCAAATAAAGATTAATCAAATGTCTGAATGTTTAGGGATTATCCTGCTGATCAAGCCCAGTAATTTTGACAAAGAGCTCAGTTTACCTGCAACATTGAACACACCGTGTGCTATCATGAAGTAAACTTATCACTGAAACTGTGGCTTCTGACTTTACAAACTAATCAATCAGTATGAGCTGAATACTTCCTCTGAAGATGAACTTTCATTCAGCTCTGCTGTTTTGTTTGTTGATGCCTGCAGCACATTCTGAAAAAGCTGAGATGAGTTAACAAAATACATAAAGTTGAGGAATGCTCAAAAACACCTGTTTGGATCATTACACAAGTTAACAGGTTAGTTGGAAACAGATGAGTTTCATGATCTGGAATAAAAGGAGCATCCCTGATAGGCTCAGCCATTCACAAGCAAGGATGGGGCGAGGTTCACCACTTTGTGAACAACTGCGTGAGCAAATAGTCCAACAGTTTAAGAACAACTTTTCTCGGCATAAAATTGCAAGCAACTCAGGGATTTCATCATCTGCAGTCCATAATAGCATCAAAAGATTCAACCAATCAGGAGAAATCCCTGCGTGTGAGCTGCAAGGCAAAAACTAACACTGAATGCCCATGACTTTCAATCCCTTGCACTGCATTAAAAACCAACATTCTGTAAAGGGTATGGCCTTCAGAAAACCATTTCAGTACACACAGCTTGCCGCTGCATCTACAAGTACAGGATAAACTCTACCATGCAAAGTTAAAGCCATATATCAACGACACCCAGAGACTGAAAAGTTGATTCCCATTGAAAGTGAGGTCTGCACAATAGTATTATGATTTAGCTCTAAAGACTGAACCGACAAATTAAAGAAGAATATTGACTTTATTATTAGTTAAAGATGATGAGTGATTATTTGTATGACCAGTTTTAAATCCTGGAGAAACATTGATCTTTAATATTTATACTTCAAGGCCTTAACAAAGAGAGCTACTGTATCAGTGTGTCTGCAGGCCTTACACACACACACACACACACACACCCTAACTAACGGATACCCGATCGTCTTGCTGCCTTATATGGTAGTTCCTGTGACACACTGCTCTGACACACGTGAGGGTTTTAAAACCGTTTCTCCGGGCTGAAAGATCGTATTTCACCACACCACACACACATATATTGATAGGCCAGGCGTGTGTAACAGCTGCTGTAAGTGAAGACTCTTCTCTGGAAAAGAGATAAGGAGAAAGGGTGAGTGAGGGGGGGAGATGTGCCAAGGGAAACAGTGGAGGAGGGAGAGGGTAACGGGTATGAATGCCTAATAATGTTTTAAAGAAGAAGGAGAAAATCAGAAATATACTCTAATAGATACTGTTACACCAGCAGCAGCCTGACCTGTTGATACAAAGGACGGATTCTCTGAGAGTTGAAGCACAAGTCCAGATTCATTCAGTTCTCTAGTCTTCCATGTCCAGTTTTGGTGAGCCCTGTAGCGTCGGTTTCCTGTTCTTAGCTGACAGGAGTGGCACCCAGTGAAGTCCTCTGCTGCTGGGGAGACGCTACTGGCAAAAGTGACTTTTGAGAAGTGCTTGGGAAGATGACTACAGTTGTTACTTTTGGTATGGCTACTATAAAATGCTTAGACTTATTTCATGTTTTAAGTGATTGTCATGTTTTGAATAAAAACCTCTTGAGAGCTGGGCCGACACTTTTATATGAATTACGAACCTCCAACAGTGTTGAACATCCTGTTGAAATCAGCATGTCAAATATATCACCTACATCTCAACAGGATTTACAGCTCAGGGACAGCACATAAACAAACAACTCAACCCTCTTCATCAGCCGTTTTTTCGAATATATAAGAGAATAAACCTCGGGTCACTGGGGACCATAGTTGGAGTTACTTCAGAGCACATGCTGTTACCATGACAACCCATACAAACCACATAGTATACAGACACCTGTTCTGAGATGTCTTTAATACTAATAAAAAATTAAGACTTTATAAGGACCTGTATTATGGAATTATTATTAAAAATTTTTAAATACTTTGTAAGATTATTTAAGGCCTTTTAATTAAAAAAAAACCTGACTCGATGTTTTGAGCTTTGTTATTCAGAAATCTTAAGACCTTTTTGAAAGTATTTTAAGGCCTTAAAACTCAACAACCTTGTTAAACATTTTATAAGACTTTTAAAGTTTTATAAGGACTTTTAATTCAACAATCCAATTGTCAAACATCTTCTGCGCAAAGAGACTGGGGAAAAATGGGAGATTTATGGATGTGTGGGAGAACACACATCCATAAATCTTACTCACTATGTTTCCCATTATAACATTTATATGTTGGTTGTTTTCTAGATATCCCAAGTCAAAAGTTTGTCATAGGAAACCCCAATTTCTATGTGAAGATGACAGGATATGTCGAGATCCTTCATCCAATCAAGTCCGCCTTCTCTCTCTCCTCACACACACAGACTCATCGTCTTGAAAATCAGATGCCACATCTCGAGGGGCTAACCTTTTTAATAAATTATGTTCAACAAAAACAAATATGATCCTGTAAAAATAAAGATTGATTGATTGAATCTGTCTTCAGCAGAGACAAATGTGATGAGGACAGTTTTATGATCTGGGCGTCCATGGGTTTGTCTTTATCATAATTTCTTGTTTTTAGTCCCCTTGTCTCTGCCTGAATGGACACATCTCTGGATATATTTGTGTAAATACAAATAATTATATTTACATATATTTGTATATATGTGTATCTATAAATAAAGAGTGGCTTCAGCCTGCTCTGTTGTAAAGTGTCTTGAGATACTTGTTATGAACTGGCACTACACAAAGATTGATTGATTGATTGAGTGACTGATTGATTGATTTGGCTGTTGAGTCTGGAAACTGGAGAATGTCACTGCAGTAGAATTTTCACTGCTGACTACGTTTTTAACGGAGTATTGCAGAGCTAACCTGAAACACTAAGGCATAAACATGTAGTGCTTATCAGAGCTAAAACTACTACAGCTTCAATATGATGAAGTATAGACCAGGTTTTGGGCTCAGACAAAACACCAGGGATAAATACCATGGTATAATTGAAGTACGATTTTATTGAATTAAGAAGGAAAAATAGAAGCCCTCATGTGGACAAGGTGTTCAACATGAGCCACAAGGAGAGTGGGCATGAGGATGAAGAAGAGGGAGCATTAACCAGAGCGTCTGCAGGTCAGGAGGTTAAAGATTTTACACAGCAGCACTGACAGCTTTACAGGAAGAACACGCAGCAGCACAGAGCCATCAACACTTTGTCACACTAACTACACACTCCCAAGAGACAAATATGTTTTTTGAAGACATGCAGAGAGATGAGGAGGACCACAGTGGAGAGGTGAGGAACATGGACACCATCAGTTCAAGTAAAGACATTCAACCTGACAGTCAAGGTCTGAGGAGAAGCTGCTCTTAAAACAGACTGCAGGAGCTCAGTGTTTGTACCACCAGGTTCAAAGTAACCTGATTTAAGAACTAAACAAGTCAGGACTCTGTCATCTTCATCAGATGATTTTCAGTTGATGATAATTATGTTTCGATTATTATGTTGTGTTCAGGTCAAAAGTTTTCTCATCTCAGCTCTAATCTCCACTCTTTTGTTGCTATCTGCTACTTCCATTGACTCTTATTTTTTACTTTTCTTTTCTGTTTTTAATTTCTATTCCAGAAATGTTTTGTATTCTATCGCTGGATTTCCTGTTTTTACCCCCCACACTGTGATTCACCATCAATGTTCATTTCAGGTGGGAGAGGACTTTGTATAAGCCCTTGGGCTTCCCTTCCCTCCCTGCACTGTATTGTAAATTATTCATTGATTGTGTTTCCTTTTTTTAAAAAAATATGGTGCAGACAAAAACTAACCTAAACTAACTGCCAGAGTTAAGAGATACAGCATGACTATTGGAAATAAGCTAAAGAAGAATGTTTTGCATGATAAGATTAGATATTCCTTTATTAGTCCCACGGGGGGAAACTCCAAATATACAGCAGCTGCAGGATACAAGAGAAATATAAGAAAGAAGCATTATAAATGAAAAATAAGGTAATTACAAATCAAATACAGTAAAGTAAAGTAAAATAGAAATAAAAAATTTAAAAAGGGTATAGTAAGTGGTATATTTACAGTCCTTATGTACATGTTTGTTATTTTATAGATGGTTATGTACATGTTGATATTTAACAGGTGGAGATTTAAGATATCATAAAAATAAATATGGTGGTACATGTTTGGTATTTTACAGTGAAACATTTTAGTTATTACAAATATAAATATGGTTTATTGCACACTGGAGAGGTTTTTGTTGTAAAGTCTGACAACTGCAGGAAGGAAGGACCTGTGATACCTCTCCGTCACACACTTCTGGTGGAGCACCCTGTCACTCACGGAGCTCCTTTAGTGCAGTGAGTGTGTGTTGGAGGGGATGGAGTCTTTGTCCATCATGGAGGACAGCTTGGCTATAGTCCTCCTGTTGCAGTAAACCTGAAATGAATAACAATTGCAAGAAATCAAGCTTACAGGCTCTCTGATTTCAGATTGTACCAATTTAGTGGATACAAGCCCGTGTTGGTCAGAGAAAGGCTGGGAAGTGATGGTTTGTGTGGCTGCCTTCATAGCCTAGCTAGGATTTTCTACACCACCCTCACCTCCTCTCCACAGGTCTGGTAATCCTTGGAGAACCTGGGTTCCTCACTATGTCCACCAGGATCTTGAGTGAGCTGACCCATTCCAGGTGAGCTTGGCTGGTTGTTTGTGCCAAAACAGGGATTCACAACTACATAAACAAGCACCAAAGTGCTCACTTGTACTGGAACAAGTCTCCCAAACGCTTGTAACTACCCTTCCTGTCTATCATCTTGAACCACTTTGGTCATTCTCCTCTGAGCTCTGGCATCAACAAGGCATTTTTGAGAACCGAGAACAGATTATCAAGGTTAAAGATTCTCTTAACTCAGATTGCACCAATTTAGTGGATACCATGGTCAAAAAAAAGACTGAGAAGTGGCGTGTTTGTGTTTACGAGGGAGTGTGTTAGCAAGTCAGAGCCTTCAGACTGGGAGTGTGAACCTTGTGTCTCAAGTGCTGGAAATCTTGAGAATGGGAGGCTCACCTAGCCATATTTACCTTAATCCAACATGTATGTTTGTCCACAGCGGTAGAATATGGCAAAGAAAGATAAAAAACTGTCCAGATACTCTACCCGTCTGTGCCTCTCAGTTAAAGCTTCAATTTTCCTCCCCTTTTTTGTCAGAGTGCTTTTATTCTGCAGATTTCAGGTCATTTATTCATTGAATAAGGCTCCTATTGGCACATTCATTGCAGTTCTTCCTAAACTTTCAATTGAAACTCATTATTGGGGTGATATATGTCATCCCCCTGATTTTGCGTGAAGTTTTTCAAAAGGTTTTGGCAAAATTTGTGATTCTTTTTAAATTATTATTTTACCCAATAAAACAGCCATCCAGGATTCTGCTGGACTCTACTGAGTGAATGTGTGGATGTGATCTGCAGTGTAAAAGTGCTTTAGGTAGTCAAAGAGACTAGAAAAGCACTTCATAAGCTCATGTCCATTGCTAAAACAATAGCATGCAAAGGCAGGAATAATATACTGTTACCTTACATAAATACTATGTTGCAGTAAAACACTAAAGAACTTCTTGTAATAATGTTCCTGCTTTTCCTGCACATCCTTTAACCTCCTAATAGAAAACTAACTTGTCATTGAGTAACCAGAGATGACATAACTGAGCTGAGACGTGGAATCACATGATCAGCCATTAAATTTAGACCATAAAGAGTCAAACTTCAGAAGAATCCGCTGCAGAGTCATTTTGGAGTTTTTGGTTCTGCTTTAGCCGTGGTAATGCACATCTTCACATCTTTGGACATAGATCTATATTTACTATAGGAGCCACATGACCGAGACATTATCAGAGGGTTTTAGTCCGTCATGGATTTTCTCGATTATCTCTGGATTATTTCCACAAATTTTTCCAGAGATTTGTTGACACATAGAAGAAACTGAACTTCTTTATCTGAAGTGTAAAACTTAAAGAATGAGTGTGACAGGATTTCAGACTGGAAATAGCATCTGTGAACATTTCCTGTGAAATCAGTGATAAAAATAGATGTTTGTGTTTTTGATTGGAGTTTTCTGTTCTATCAATGAACGGATGAGGCGACAGACATTTTCACATTTTTAGATGTGCATTTTTTTTGTAAGATTAAGGCTATGTTACGTCAGCTAAGGAGATTTTCCAAACAATGTGGTCAGGGAAAACAGCCTAATACAACACTCTCTGCTCCAACCTCTCTTCAGGTGCTGGTGTAAGTGTTGCTAACTGTTTAAATGCTAACACATGCTATTTGTTGCTCTGTCACTATAGCCAAACACACAGTGCCTTTACGCAAAAGTGTGGCAACAAGGCTGTGTTATATTTTACACTTCATGAAATTTTAAGTATACTGCCTGTAGTGCACGATATGACACATGCCCTAAACCAAGTAGATTTACTTGAGTACTGTACTTAAGTACATTTTTGAGTATCTGTACTTTACTTGAGCATTTTTTTTTTTTTTTTGAAACTTAGGACTTTTACTCCACTACATTTGAAAGACAAATATTGTGCTTTTAACTCCACTACACTTCTATAAAGGGTCTCGTTACTTGTTTCTTTTTCAGTGGATGAAATTTCTTTTCTCTTCTAAAATGCGATCTGCGTGTGATTTGTTGAAGTGATGCTGTACCTGTACCTCACGTATGCGCTACTCAGATCGGGCGGATAAGTGTTGAGCTAACTGATGGCTACGGCAGATACAGACGGAGATTCCACACCAGAACGCCCGTGGCCATATCTGAAGTCGAAGATTGTCGAAATGAAGAATGATTCATATCATTTATCGTGTGAAATAAAATAAAATGAAAACAGCAACGGTTGTCCTTTTGTCAATTCAATCATGTTTCATTGGGCATTTCTGTAGGCTTCGTAGCATATTTTACATTTTGTTCTACAGGTTTTATAAGCAGGTCAATGCATTCAGTAGGCTGTTTCAGTCATTAGGTTCTGTAAATTCATTGTGGCAACAATACAATAACACGTTGACATTAAAATGAAAATGTACTTTTAATACTTAAGTAAAAATTTGACTGAACAACTTTCACTTGTATTGGAGTAACATTTAACCAGGAGTATCTATACTTTCACTCAAGTAACGGAGTTGAGTACTTTGTCCACCAGTGATTTCGATGACCTGAGAGTCCGCACAGAGCCAAGAGGAAAAGAGAGGAAGACACAGAAACAGGAGGATGGATGCTTGAGAGGAGCTCTCAGCTCTCAGCTCATCAATCACTGTAGAAACATCGGACAGATCCATGCTGGCAACACACACACACCAAAACACACACTTCTAAATACAACAGGGACACAGAATCAAGCAGAGACACACACTCGGGCTGCACATGTGACATCTCAGCTGCTTCGCTGTGGCAGCTCGCAGGAATCTCCGAGTCAGCAGCTTTGAAACAGCAGCAGGATTGACTGGCAGTAAATTTATCTTATTGAGAAAGACGTAATTACACTCACTTTAGGATAAAAACACCAGTTATCACATAAATCTGCCCCTAATTAATGTCTGTACCTGCCTGACAAAATCATTTTTCTGCTAAACACAAATAAATTGCATTACTGTTACATTTTTTGTTTATGCTGAGCTCACAGTCCTGATCCTGTTACTAAGAGTTTAATCACACTGATGTATACTTAATCTTATTCTGCTAATAAAATCGGTCATGTGCTCATTCAGCAAATTCAAAACTTAAACGCTTGATTTTTACTCTGTTATAAACATGATTTACAAATTACTGAAACAAGCTCTAGAGTATTATACCCCTGCGAGGTACGCAAATCCCGCACAGAGATCATGCAGATGTAGGCTAAGATGAAGGCTGAGATGGAAATAAGAACAAGGGCTCCAAAGACCTTCCAAATCCAGTCCCTCCAGGATTTTGCAGGATTTTTTTTGCAATTGTTTGACCACAGAAATCCCCGATTTTGTATGTTTTTCGAAAAAGTTGAGTCTTTAAAACTTGATTAGATCAGATGGATGAGCTGTCAGGGTTGCGTCTGTTCAGTCTCTCACATTATTAGATGCTGATGATTGAGGTCTTGATTTCTCAGTTTGTCTTTCCAACTTTTTATAATTATTTCCTGTTAGTTGTTTCTGCTGCTGTGATCAATCTCTCATCTCTCCTCCACTTGATCCTACTGGTGACGTGCACTGTGGCTCGTGTCTGTGTTGTGTTTATTCTGGATGACATACACAGCCATGGTGCTAAATTGATGCAGAGGACAGGCGGCCATCATGTTATTTTGTCTGCAATGTCGACAACTAGTGAATCTTTTTTAGCATTTCTGGTGCTACTAGTAGACTAAAAACAGTAGTTCTACTAGTGAGATATTTTGAGATTACTAAAAGTACTAGTTAACAAAAATTTAGTTTCATTAGTAAAGGTTTTTGGTGCACTATTGCACCAGTAGACCTTACTAGTAAATCAAAATCGTCTACTTGTAGACTATTTTGTGTTGCTAGTAGGACTTGCAGACTTTAAAAATGTTACTAGTAAAAAGTCAAATTTTTACTGTAGTACCAGTAACACAAAATTGTCTACTATTAGGTGATGTTTGCTTTAGCCTACTAGTAAGGTTTACTTGCGCAATAGTGCAAATAAACCTTTACAAGTAAAACTATTGTTTTTGTCTACCAGTATTACTAGTAAAATCAAACTATCTCTCACTAGTACTATTAGTAGTCTACTCGCGCACTAGTTCACCAAAATTGAGTACCTGTACTCCAAATTTAAGTACTATTAGAGCTGAAGTATGGTTGATATCACTGATATCAATGTTATGCTCAAACGCATACTGGGCCGCCTAAACCAGCTACAAAAGAAAGACTTTGTAGCTCTATGCAGTTTTCCCTTTTAAGTCTGTAAAAATTGTAAAAAAAAAAAAAAAAGTTTAATTCAGAGATTTAAGTCTGAATTCTAAGATTTATGGTCCAGATTCTGACAGTAAAGTCGGGATTATGAGGTTAAAATCAGAATTCTGACTGTTATCTTAGACAAAAAAAACTCTATTCAGTGAGTTGATGAAAAATGGTGTGTTAAATAATGTCACCTTTGGCCTTTTGTCTTCAGACATTTTGTTCTTTCCCATGTACCTTTGAGTTCATCTTAGTTCAACGCTGTGAGCGTCTGTTGATTGTATGTGACTGTAGTTTTAGAAGTGCATGTGACTGTATACATGGAGCAATAATGCATGCTAACACCACTTTAATGGAGATCCTAATAAAGACAGAAACAGACATAAAGAGAGGAACCATGCGTGTTAAATCTGCTCTGTTTTCTCACAGTGGGGGGGGGTTCAGAGTCTGACCGGCAGAGGACATGTCGGGACATGCCCGCACAGTCACAAAGAGGGACACACAGATGCTAATGCTAATTAAACCCTGAAAGAAAAGAGCTGAGGCAGACAGAAGAGAGACAGACGGGGGGAAAGGGAAGATGGAGAGGACTAGTACTTGCTGCAGCTGACAGAGCTTTTAAAATATCAAATTAGATTTCCGACTATATTCAACTGTGATTCGATTTACAGTTTTGAGCAGCATTTCTTAAACAATTTGCTGTTGAGGCACCCTTAGGAAATGTGAAGAACCTTAAGTCACCCCAGTCAAACTGTACTCAAGAAAAAACAAACATTAAACAGCCCTCTGAACACCAGTTTATACTAACAACAGAGTTTTATTTGACTGTTACAACAATTTACAAATGTACATTCCCATTAACCCTTGCACTCTGAGGCTGACGCCGTAGACAGAAAAAGACATACATGATTCAAATTATTGTTACTCCTTGAGTATCCACATTATCCAAATATTTCGGCTTCCACAACAGATTCTGAAAGCTGAGGAGTGAAGCTTTCCAGTGATATATGGTACATTACGGTAGAGCCTGAATTGCCTGAGGGAGAGAGTCAGGAAGTGAGCTAAACCAGGGAGCAGTGAGAGGTTTCAGAGAAAACTTGAGAGATTTATACGTGGTTTATCAGTGTTTTCCATGTAAATAATGTAAGAATATCAGAATCAGAATCAGCTTTATTGGCCACGCATGTTAGACATACAAGGAATTTGGCGCCGGTTCACTTCACTCTCCAAGAACAGAATAGATTGTAATTACACACTGTTTTAAGCATTTATAACATAATAATGACAAATACTTGCCAGAATTCCTTACTATTATTTCTCATGAAAAATGGGTGAAAAAAATTACTCAAAGGACATTTCCTGACACATTTATTGACAAAAAAAGAAAAAAAGACCAGACAGACTGTTATAATTATAGTATTAAAAGGGCTAACTAGAATCCTGAGCCTTTAACAATGCACACAGCCTTGATATTACTGTAGCCACGAGGTGACTCCAGGGCTTTACCTGAGAGCTTTGCAAATGTAATCATTATTTGTCAATGCTGTTGATTTTTTAAACAAACAAGATCATCTTTTTATCTCCCGTCACTGCCACTGAATGATGAAGTTGAAGACTAAGATTCAAGCGATGATGATGAAAAGTCTCATTGCAGCAAATATAACCCTTTCATACATGTTGTGGTCCGACTCAGTTTTAGTATAAAATAAGTATACTCATAGTACACTTGAATAAACGACTTCTTGGTAAGGGTTGACTTCTGCCGACAGACCAATCACACGAGAGAGCATCCAGCTGGTCCAGAATGCAGTGAACTGACCACAAGCCTCTGCGGGCTAACTTTATGCCACCAGTTTGGCCCCGCCCACAAAATACGCCACCGCAGTGTTCAATAGGAAATGGCGTATCATGAGTTGTTTGGGAATCTAGTGGCGGATACTGGGAAATATCCCCACCTCTCACCAGGGCCACCAGGGTCTGTTAGCCAATCACGGCCCTCTGTGACAGCTATCTGTCAATCAGAGTCATTTATGAGGCCTCAGAAAGAGCAGACGTCCAGCAGACTCATCACCAGCGGCTGTGTGGGTGTGTTTTAGTGTGTCTGGTGTGACTGAAACAGACAATGAAACAGAGACACAATCGCTTGTCAGGGTGAACGATCGAGAACAAAGGAAGTCAGCAGTGCTCTCTCTCTGACCTGCTGATGCACTGAAATGACCCTGCTGTGTGTGTGTGTGTGTGTGTGTGTGTGTGGGTGTGGGTGTGGGCGTGTGTGTGTGTGTGTGCGTGTGTGTTAAGCCCTTTTTTGTGATGGTGCATTTCCATATTGGCGTCATCACAGAGCTCTGCTGTCATCACGCAATGTTTTTAAAAGCAAACTCAAGACCTACCGCTTTAGTCTGGCTTTTACCTGAATTTAATGTACTCATCTTAATTAGTTTTGGTAATTTAGGTTTTATCTTATTTTAATTTAACTTCAGAATTATCTTTTAGTAATTTATCCTCTTGTTTATTTATCCCAAAGTTCTTCTTAAGTGTTTTATTCCCCTGTATGAACATATTGCCGTTACCTTTTAGTGTTTCTATTCTCATTACAGCACCCTTTTATCATTGTTTGTTTTTTACTTCATTGAACTTTTTTCTATTTGATGATATTTTGAATTTTACACTTTAACCTAACCTCTAGTGTTTACTCATTTTAAGACTTTAAGATGGCGTTTCCTCGGTGTGTACTGGGTACAAAACGTTTCTGTTCTACTCCTGTCTTTATGATGTATTTTACTGATACTGTGTATGGACTGTGGGGTGGATGGGTTAGGGGGTTGGCAGAGTGGGTTTGGGTCATACTTCCTTCTATATTCTTTTGATTTATCTTTCTGCTTGTAAAGTGCTTTTTGCTACATTTTCTTACATGAAAATGCTATATAAATAAAGTTTGGTTGATTAATTGGTTGATCAGGCAACACATTAACAACACAAACACAGCTAGAAAGCACTCAGAGAGCACAAACCTGAAGGAAAACTGAGGGAAAACTCAATCAATCTTTATTTGTAGTGCCAAACCATCACTAGAGAGCGCAAAGGTAGCTCACATATTGCTGTTACATCTATAAGCAACAGTTCCATAATAAAGTTACCATCATAATATGATTCCTTGACCCTGAAAACCCACACCTAGCACTCAGAATCATGTTTATCATTATTAGTGAGACAGTTATTGAGCAAAAACGATCGTTCCCTAATGGCAGTTATCTGGATCACCACCAAAATCTAACAATTTTTAAGTTGGGCCATTACCATCATCTCCTGAAAATTTCAGCAAAATCCGTCCAGTAGTTCTTGCGTAATCTTGAAAACAAACAAACATATGTTGTCAAAAACATAACCTCCTTGGTGGAGGTATAAGCCCAATGTTAGGGTGGCAGACTGTAGAATGAACATAGAGTCATTGACAACATGATGCTGACCAATCACCTATCAATGACCTATCAGAACAAATCATGCATACGTGGGGAAGGCAGCTCTAACAGGGCATCTTGGATAGACTGAGAATACAGGTGGATCAGGGGTACTGGGTAAACTAGAAGATTATTTTTTTATGTATGACTATAAAGCAGAACCTGTGCTCTTTAAACTGCTCTGCACGCTGGTATGTAAAATAACCAAGAACAAGTGACTAAGACAGAAAAGTAAATATCCGTGCTCAGTGTTACATCCTTGTTTTCTCTTCAGGACCTGAGCTCTCAGGACTCATGCTGTACGTGAGTCATGAATGTTGAATGTTGAATGTTCTGACTCACTGAGCATCGAGACTCACCTGTTTGGACTGGTAAATACTCTGGATTAATGTCTTTAAGTTACACACTGACCCAGTTTGTTTTACACTTACCCGTAACAATGTCAGGATTAATAAAACAAAGGTACACTGAAGAACTGGTTTTAATAGACGGCATCATCACATCACTCCTGTCCTTGCTTTCCTCCATTGGCTTATTAATTAACTTATCCATTTTTAGAATTGATTTTAAGATTGTACTGATCACTTTTAAAGTCCTTACAGGTCTGGACCCAACCTACATATCAGAACTATTGGCTCCTGAACCATCTCGCAGCCTCAGATCCTGGGGCGGGGGCCTCCAGCTGTCCCAAAGTTGAGGCTAAAGGTGATCGAGCCTTTTTTTGTCAGAGCTCTTTGACTTTGGAACAACCTAGCGAGGAGAAAAGGCAGCCGAATCAGTGACATCTTTTAAATCACATCTTTAAACTCACGTTTTTAGACGTGCTTTTACATTATGCTTTTTATTGCATAATAATCAATCTCTGCTGTTCATACTCCCCTCATGGTTCGTCATAGTTTTAGTACTTTTTTTACCATCTCCTCATATTTTAATCTACCCTCTTCTTTTCCATCGGCCTGTGATGTCAACTATCAATTGTTATCTATTTAGCTGTGCATCTATAAATCTATCACCTTTTTATTGTCTTGTAGTCACCTTATAATTCTATATAAAATGAAATACTTTCTTTACTTATGTTACTCATATGTGCATGTTGACATTTTAACCTGTACTTATATAATTTTCTTGTAGTACTTCAGTTGTCTCTAGTTTACCATTTTCTTTCATTTTGTTGCTTTATTTTAACCTCTGTGCCTTTTCCTTGAACTCTTTTGGTCTCTGTTTGAGCTGATTGTTAGAGTCTTCTCCTTAAAAAACTAGACCCAAGTCCAGTTACCTCTTGGATTAAAGTCACAGGATTGAGTCATATCATTGTTACCACTCTGTTTTTCTGAATTACCTCAAAGAATGCTGTAATATCAAAACATCATAGTAATTTAGACCCCTTAAGGCTCTTAAAGAGTCTACATAGACATTTTATAGACTTCATAAACACTTAGATGAATCATCAGCATAAATAACCTCTCTGATTCTGATTCTGAAAGGCGTTTGTCTCCAAAAATGATTTTTTCATATCATATCCCCCAAATTGACCTGATCACATTTTCATCCTGATCAGACATTTAATCTGATTATGTGCTTTAATGCAATCATAGCTATTAGACCACAACAATGTTCAAAAGGACAACCCAAAAAAACATGATACCAAGATGCATAAAAATGTTATTTTATATGAATTTGTTAGTTAGTTAGTACGAGTAATGATTGTTGTTTGCCTTACCCATGAGACCCAGCAGTGGACAACATAGAGGCAAAAAAACAAATTTCTTTAAAGAAAAAATTACATTTTTTTTATTAAAATGCAAAACCTTATCAGTTAATGTCTGTGTTTTATTAGTTTAGTCTTAATTTTTAGAAGAAAAAGGCACAGATTTTGAGTCTATTTTCAGTTACGCTGCTTAAAACGCTTTTTTTTCAACGTCCCGTCATATTACGTCACTAAACTGACTCCAGTTGTAGTTTTTGAGAGCACTTGTTTTATATTATCATTATTTTAACATTCTTACACTTACAAAATTTACCTGTTAAACAGATGAGTCAATATTCTGTTTGTGTCTGTTGCAGATTTATGAATAACTAAATTCTTTCTCTAGTTAGTCAGACCGTTATTATAAACTATATTTATGTAAATTCAGGCAAACTCAGTGATGCTTCTTCTTTTTATGTCACGACTTGTCTGTTTTCAATGTGGGAGTAAAAGCAAACGTACAAAAATAAAATTAATGTAAAATATATATTTTTAATTATTCTCCAATGCTTTGTGTCATCTAGATCAATATCCTGCAAAGTGCTCAGAAAACTTTCAACAGAGATTTTGGCAGGTGAGGTTCAAGTTTGGGATATTTCACAGTGTGTGTGCCTTTTATGTGCTTTTCATTTTTCATTTTGTAATAATTCTGGCAAGATTGTGCATTTTAATTTGATCTTGTTATTTACAATTAGTCAAAAATACAATGTCGATAGGTTGTGTTACATTTGTACTGTTCAGCAAAAAAAAAAAAAAAAAATGTGCCAATGAAACATTTTTTTTTTTTGTAAAAATGGTTGGCAATCATGACTTTTGCCTCAGAATTTATCATTTTTTTCTGCTGTCCATCAGGTGGCACCATGTTAACCATATGAGCATGAACCATATGAGCATGAATATGAGTATTTGACACTGCACAAATTACTAATAAAAAAAAAAATCAATGTTGCTGCTAGTCAACCCATCATCCCAGGCTGCAAAAATCCAAACCAAAAAAATCTATTTTGCATGTAGAATATCATATTTTTTAAAATCTGAAAACATGGTGCCATCATGACAAAAACTGTTAGAAATAATATTAATGTATAATATTATTACAGCTAACTTGTGAAGTGCATATTTATGCCCATAGGGATATGAGTGTGACTAGTTCTAGATTAGATTAGATTAGATATAACTTTATTAATCCTTGGGAAGACTCCCTTGGGAAATTAGGATTCCAGCAGCAAGCACACAGGGTAAAAAAGCACACAGGTATCAGAACAGAAAAAAAAATTTAAAATGTAAATATAAATAAATAAAAAATAAAAATATGGGCACAAGCTGCTGCTCCTTCCCATCCTCTGTCTTCCTGTTACTCCTCCTCCCCCCAAGTGAGGAGTTGTACAGTTTTATAGAGCTAGCCCGAGGAGTTAATCTAAAAAAACAACTGTGATCAGGTCCCACTAGGAGAGGAATCCCGGATACATGAACACAAACTCATTTATTCATAAATGTTTGACCAACCAATGTTGACTGTTCCACCAGGCCTCCAGCTCCCCCCTTCCACAGATAAGGTCACTTCTGGCTCAAACATTTCAGTGACCAGTTGCCAAAGTCTAAGTTTCATTTATTCAGTTGTGAAATCCATTGTTGATGTCACAGTGGTTATATCCGTTGTTTATTCAGGCTTCGCTTCACACCTGCTGCCAGCCCCTTATCATCTCCTCAGTTTAATCTTTTTTATGGTCTTGATTGCCATCACTTCCTGAATTCACACAGATGTTCTCTGTCACATTAGAGCAAACAGTAGCAGTACTGACTTAAAGAATAAACCCAGATTAAGAGGACTTCAAACTGACAAGAATCTCTCCCTGTGATCATGTACATACTTTATATACTGAACTATTGCCAAGAAGGTTATGGCTTTGTCTGTGTTAGTTAGTTAATTAGCTTGTTTGTTTGTGAACAGGATAACTCAAAGTTATCAACAGATTTTGTAGAAATTTTCAGGCAATGTTAGTCAAAGCACAAGAAAGTAATAATTCATTTTTGTGGTTTTGGCTGATGCCAAATGATTTTTTTTTTCCATTGCAAGATAGGACAGTTTTTCCACATTTTTGCTACTAACTCAGTAAGTTTTCGTCATTTTCAGTGAATGTGTCACAGCACAAGGGAAGTGAGTAGATTACTGCAATGATTTAAACCCTGATAAGAAAATAGGATTTTTTAAAATGTATTTTTAGCAATGAAAAATAAGACAGGTTTGCACATTTTCCCTAAAAACTCAAAAAGTTCTCAATGGATTTTCACGTCATTTTCAGGGAATGTTGGTCATGGCACAAATAAAAGAGTAGATTTTGGCAGGGATTTGAATATGGATGGGGATCTAGGAATTTCTTTTTTTAATGATTTCTAACAGTGGACGACAGGGCAGTTTTCCACATTTTCACTAATAAGTCAGTCAACAGATTGTCAAGACGCTTTCAGGGAATTTTGGTCATGACGCAAGAAAGAAAATTTTGTCAGTGATCTGAATTCCGATGCAAATCCAGGATTTTTTTGTAAGGATTTCGAAACAATGCAAGATAGGGCGGTTTTCCACAACTTGATAGGTCTTCAACAGATTTTCATGGTGGTGAGCTGAGTACGGATGTGGATCAAATAATTTTTGAGTGTTTTTTTTTTTTTTAATTGAGAGATAGGGCAGTTTCCCACATTTTCATTGGTAATTAAATAACTTCTCAACTGATTTTTTTTTCCCCAGGGAATGTTGGTCATGGCACAAAGTATTGATTAGATTTTGGTGGTGATCCAAGAACAAATGCAGATCCAGAATTTTTTTATTTTTTTCGTATATTTAGAAAAATGTAGTTTAGTTGTTTTTGCTACTGTTCTGGATAGATTTTCATGACATTTTTCAGGGAATGTTGGTCATGGCACAAGAAAGAATTGTGTAGATTTTGTCAGTGATCTGAATTCCGATGCAAATCCAGGATTTTTTGTAAGGATTTCAAAACAATGCAAGATAGGGCGGTTTTCCACAACTTGATAGGTCTTCAACAGATTTTCATATCATTTTCAGGGAATGTTGGTCATGGCACAAGAAGGAATTGAGTAAATTTTGGTTAACATTGCATGATAGGGTAGTTCTTCCACATTTTTCCTACTAAATTAATAAGTTTGCAACAGATTTTCATTTCATTTTCAGGGAATCTTGGTAATGAAAAACGAGAAGTTTTATATTTGTGGTAGTGATCTGATCCCGGATATGGACCCCAACATTTTTTTAAGATTTAAATTTTTTTTTTTGTTGTAAGTTAGGACAGTTTTCCACATTTTTATTGGTAACTCAACAAGTTTTAAACTGTTTTTATGACATTTCCTGGGAATTCTGGTCATAGCAAAAGGAAAAAGTGATTAGATTTTGGCTGTGATCTGAGTACGGATGTGGATGAAAATCTTGAGTGTTTTTTTTTTTTTTTAATATTCAGAAAAAAAGTAGTTGTTCCACATTTTTGCTACTTACTTCGTAAGCTCTGGATAGATTTTCAGGACATTTTTCAGGGAATGCTGGTCATGGCACAAGAAAGAATTGGGTAGATTTTCGTGTTGATCTGAAGATGGATACTTATCCAGGATTTTTTTTTTTTTTAAGATTTCTTAACATTTGAGAGGGCAGTTTTCTACATTTTCATTAATACCTCGACAATTTTTAACAAATTTTCATGACGTTTTAAGGAATGTTTTTCATGGCACAAGGAAATAATTAATTGATTTGTGATCCAAACACGGATTTCTTCACATTTTAGATAGGGTAGTTTTCCTCAGTTTTGACAATAATACGGCAGACAATCCTGGGGATGCCTTGGCAGAGACTTGTACTCTTAAAATGTAATATGCATGTTTAAGTTTTTTCAGGCTTTTTAATATGCTGTAATGCAGAGTATTATATTTTTTTGCAGAAAAAATCTTCAGCACACACGCCTTAAATTCACTTCAGGTCAGAAGTTTACCGAGGCCATGACTTCAGTGTGTTTTGTTTCTTACAAATCCAACTTGGCTCACCTTCTTTTGTTAAAAACCATAAAACCTTACTCTTCACACCCAGCCGGCATCAGAGCTTTAATCTGCAGCCAGAGACGGTAGAAAAAGCTTTCTGATAATCCTTGAGAGAGCGACAGGCAGTGAAAGTCACACAAAACTTTACTACAGGAAGTATTACTCAATCGCACATAGTCATACTGAAACCAGCTTATATGCATTTATGGTCAGAGTCATTGTGAAACTGGTTTTTCAGATCTAATAATCCCAGTTTGTTCACCGCTGTTCAGTCTGAATCAGAGGAGAGGAGCCACAGACCTTTTGGTGCCACCACACATGGTTTTAACGAAGCGCTACATCCAAAATGTGATGGTCAACCACAAGGAGAAAGTGGGAGATTGAACCTTCAAGTGAATCATTTTATCTGACCTTTTTGTTTGTTAGTCATTGCAGACTGGAATATCCTGATGTCTCCTGAAAAATAAATATTAAAATGTATGAAGCAGCTCCTTCAGTCTGTGCCTGCTGAAAAACTTCTAGACATTTTTCAAGAAGACAAGGCCAAAGCTGAATGTCCTTTCCTCTGTTCTGATGGATCTGGATCTCCAACAAAACCTACAGCATTCCTTCAGTAAATTGTTCAGTGATCTCAGACTGGATGCGTGTTGGTTGCGGCACATGTAAGCTTGTGTGCTGACCAAGAAATACATGCTCTGCTAACTTCTGCAACAGACCAGGTTTTTAAAAGCACAAATTGTCACCCACACAGTTTTTCTGGAGTGTTTTGTCACCCCAAATGCCAAATATCCCCAAATCTAGTCAGTCAGATGGTTGATGATCTATCCCTGGCGTGTGCCCAAGGCATCACTCACGCTGCTCCACTGGCAATGAAAACTGAGTCTATTTTCAGCAGGAGACGCTTCAGGCCGGTGTCATCCTTGGCTGAGCTGATTGACCAAAAGAGGAAGACAAGAACACAGTGTGCAGGAGATTTAATAAAATCAAAAAAGGAGAATAACGCTCCATGTCTCAGATCATCTCAAACCAGTTTCTTCAACATAACAAAGAGTTCACTGTACACCAGATCTCAATACAATAGAGCACCTTTGGGATGTGGTGGAACAGGAGATTCTCATCATGGATGTGCAGCTTTCACACCAATATGGACCAAAACCTTTTGAGGAAGGTTTCAGCACCTTGCTGAACCAAAGCTACAAGAAATTAAGTTCTGAAGGCCGAGGGGATCCAACCAGGTACTAACAAGATGTACCTAATAAAGTGGCCTGTAAGTGTATACAGTAACCCCCGTTATATCGCGGTTCAGTTTTCGCGCTCCTGGTGTTTCGTGTTTTCTTCTGTAAGACCTATTAATTTTGATATCAAGTACATTTTTCACCATTTCGCGACATTCTGCAGCATTGTTTGAGTTTAAATCTCGTGCGTCACAATATAATGCCCTGATGTACCAATCAGCCAATCAGAGTGTCGGTATGTTTTTCTCGCCCGCTGATTGGCTGTTGTGTATCACGTGGCTTCGCATCTCGCAGGGAAGAGAGATGCTTGCTTTGTTCTCTCTCAGTTCTGCGTCTCTATGTTCTCCACAACTTTAGTGTTTTGTGCATTGATTCTGTGTTTGTGTTTTATTGACATCCACAAGGATGCCATCCAAACGCTCATTTTCTAAGGCTTTTATCCTGTTTGTACAATATTTTTGTGTTTTCTTTTGCTATTGCTCTCTCAATATCTTTTCATGTGTTTAAATGTATTTCTATTGTTTTAAAATTGTGTTTAAAGACCTTAAAATTATTTAAAAAGTACCGTAAAAGTTATAAAAACATGCCTAGGGTAGTTCTATTCAGAGATTTTCACTTATTATCCACTGTATTTACAATAAGAATAAAGAATGGGCGGATACTTTATCAGGCCGAAAGTTATTTGGAAATCTCAGATATCCTGTCAGGAGGAGGAATGTTAACTTCATAAAAGAAATTTTTAGCCGTCAGCAATTTTGCAACAGAAGGAGAACCATCACAAGAAACTGACTGTGCAAAAGTTAGAAAAACAAAACACTTTCTGTAAATTGAACTCATCATATGGAAATGAGTCTGCAGAATGTGATAGGTCTGCCCTTTACCCTTGAGCAAAGAGTTTTCATTACATCGGCTGCTCGGAAAAACTGAAGGCTTAAAGGAACCGACTGAATGGAGGGAGTGGCTGAGAAACGGCAGTTCAGTCGACTTCTTTGAATAAATACAAATTAGTCATCAGACCCAGAAAAACTCCGCTGATATAACCTCTAATCCACCTCGGCCTCACAATAGCAGGACTGTTAATATTTTACATGTTGCATAATGAAGCTTACAGGAGTACAATGCTCAGTGAATGATCATTTCAGAGCAAAAGAAAACTGATCACAACTTCTGCAGGCCGCTTCAGCAACGACAAGAAATCCAAGAGACTTCAAACTTCATGCTGAGTTTGTTAAATCTTTACCAAAAGTCCAAGTGAAGCAGTTCCACAGAAGCATAAAAAGGCTCTTCCTCTTTGCAGATCCTCTTTAGATACTCGCACGCAAGGCTGTTGCTGCAAACATTTACCCATCCTGTTAAACATACAGTGTGGAAGATTTGATATTGTTTTTTAAATGAAGGCAAACATTCCCTCAAATTTGTCGCTAATTTTACAAAAACAGAGAATTTCTGTATTTTGTGGATGACAGGGAATGATGGCAACTGTTTGCTTAACGATTGATTGATTGACTAACAAATGTAGTATTTAATGTGCACTGCATGTATTTGGAAGTAGCATGTACTATGACTTTTTTATTTAACCTTTATTTAACAGATAAGTCGAGATCAGAATCTCATTTACAAGGGCGACCTGGCCAAGAGGTCAGCAGCACACGTCATAATAAATATAATTTCAAGACAAGAAAAAGGCAGTAACTTACAAACAATAAATATAGGAAAAAAATTAAATCTAATTAAAAATCTGATTAAAAACAGAAGCATTGCTCGTAGGATTCTTGCTGCTTAGTGAGTAAAACTGAATGAAAAGCTTGGCCTGAATACCAAACAGATGTTATTTTGCAGTTTGCATATTTACCACATTTATTTTGACTACATTTCTAGATTCCTTGACCATGAAAACATACCACTGGCAACTGAATTCATAATGATATGATTAGTTCAGCAGTTATTTACGAAAATCACATTTTCCGTAATGGCGGTTTTCTTCTGGATCTAGTTCCACAGCTTTTGAAGATACCTCAAATCCGTTGGCAAATTCCAGATTTCACAGTTTCTTGGCTATGTAGTGGTGTTTGGTGCGTGTTTATAGCTTCATTTGTTCTCTTCCTATGATGAAAATTCCAAAGGTCCCCTATTTTTTCATATTCTGGATCATAGTATCCGGAATTATTCCTTTATCCGGATCAGTCTTTGATATACTGTAGAGCATGTTAGCAACTTGTCCTGTATTTTTTTCCCAGGTGCCCTGACCATTATTTGTGGAGTTATATGCAGAAATGTCGAAAATGGCCCTATCTCCTAATGTTAAAGAATCCTTTAAAAAATTCCTGGATCCAGACAGACAGAGATCCGGATCACTTCCAAAATCTAATCATTTGTTCCTTATCCCAATCCGGGCATTCCCTGAAAATTTCATCAATATCCGTCCATAACTTTTTGAGTAACGTTGCTAGCTAACTTACAGACAGACAAACAAACCCTCCCAAAAACATAACCTCCTTGGCGGAGGTAATAATAATATAAACTGAATATTGATGGATATGCGTCTCTTATTGACCTTTCACATATTTAAGCAAAACAATCTGATTCCAGCTCCCTCATCATGATGAGCTGCAAGTGCACTCATGAATAGTCGTGTTTAAACAGCTGATAATTAAATTGAAGGAGCATGTTAAGATGTTGTTGGCATTGTAAACAAACCAAATACAAATATCACTGTATCATCAGCAAATTTCTTTTTTATTGATTCTACGTTTTCATCCTGCATTTGGTAATCACTCTGCAAACTAGCCTTCTTAATTTATATATCATTTGTTTATTTTCAGATTAGTAAGACTCGCGAACAGTTGTAATTCTGCCCCACTGAAACAACATACAAACATAAGCATCCCTCTTTGTCGTCTCCACCTTTGAACCAGAACAGGATTTCCAGTTCCTGTGAATTTGCATTCACATGCACAGATACCCGAAGGTGTAAATATCAGAGAGAACAGTCAGCTAATGCCAGCAGAGTTTATTTAATGCTCCACAATCAATCCACACCCGCTTCAACAAATAAGGAAATCCAGGTTCAGTGCACGGTTTGTCTCAGTCAGTCATTAAACAACTTTTAACTGAAGGTCTGGGAGCAGGAACAGGAAGGACAGACTTGGACGGGATGGTCTGTGCAGATTATGGAGTGGAGACCGAGCGGGAAGCTCCAGTGTTGAAGTTTGAAGCCAGTGTGTCGGTGCTGAAGCTGCAGGTCTTAAGGATCCACTTTAGGCTGACTCTTGATGGTCCATGTCATGCACAGCATCCATGTTAAAATAATAAATTTACAGAAAAATCAAACAGGATTTAAAAGTAATTGTGTTGGATTAGTTCACGCCTTTATGTCCTCAACTTGTGCAGCAATTATTTTTGTTTTATCACTGTTTTTTTTTTTTATTAAAGATTTAAGTTTTGATCAAGCCTTAATGAATGACGTCATGAAACACTTGCACTTTGAAATCATAAAATTTACCATGACAAATATATTTCACTCAATTTGGCAGCCATTTATGGGCTGGTATAACAAAAACAACTCCATGAAACAATAACAATTTAGAGCACCTCCATGTTACATTATTATTACTATTGAAATCTCCTTTTTTAAAATCTATTATTAGATTATTCTTTGGTATTTTATTTCTTCTTTAATTATGTTATTTAAAAGTATATATAAGATATATATATATATATATATATATATATATATATATATATTTATATATATTTATATATATATATATATATATATATATATATATATATATATATATATAATGTATATATATGTATATATATATATGTATATATATATTTTATTTTATTTTATTTTATTTTATTTTTTTTCCTGTTATTCATTTTTACCTCTGCCAAAGAGCAAAGCGGTTATGTTTTCACCAGGGTCTGTCATTTGTTTTTTTTTTGCTTGCTTGCTTGTTTGTCTGTTAGCAAAATTATGCAAAAGCTACTGGATGGATTTACATGAAAATTTTACCAGAGGTGTAGTTTGGTCCAAGGAAGAAGCCATTACATTTGGGTAGTGATCCGCATTTTTGCCTGGATGCAAAAAATTCCCAACATTTTCTGAAAATCCCATAACTTAACATTGAGCCGTATTTTAAAAAAAATCATATCTCTGACATCACTTGATGGATTTGCTTCAAAATTTACAGGATAGTATATATAATATAACTCTATCATCAAAGCAAATTTCATCTGGATCCCATTCAGATTGATGTCATAAAAAACATTGAAGTTTATAATGGCAAATCCCATTCATTTCTCATCAGCTGCTGTGAGGATTTTGCCCCCCTGTACATCAGTATGGGAATTGTACTTTACTTGAAAACTGGCGTCAACATTTTTCAGCCTATGTCACTGCATTTCCCAGCTTCCCTTGCAATGCTAGTGGAGGAGTTCTCCACATAGACAGACATGAGCGGAGACTCGGCCGCCCAATCCGAGCACGTGGTGATCCAGAACAGTGTCTTTTACAGGGGTTGGAGAGAAGCCACTGCCATAACTGAGCTGCTTGGCGGAGGTCTGCGCTCTCTGAGTGCTTTTTTAGTTTATCATTTAGTTTTGTGTGTTGGTTTGAGGTATGGATACATATGTCTCAGATTTTATTGTCATCTGTATTTCAAAAAGTTAAAACCCCAATTAAGAGAATTAAAAAAAAAAAAAAAAGTTTTGCACAAAGAGAGGCCTGGCTTTCTTTTTTTTTCTGTAATTTGAGTTTTCCAGACTTCAGGATGAACTGTCTAAGGCCCTGAAGACTACTTGACTTCTCATGCAAGTAAACATGGAAGCATAACCATTCAGAGTGAGGTTGCGTTGAGAAACATCAGATGTATCTCTTATTAAAGACCACATATCAAAGGTCAGATTGGATCAGATTTAGAAAAATTGCATTTGTGCCATTCAGACTGTCACAGAATAATCAGATATGGGTCACTTTTGCCTGCAGTGCAAACGTAGCCTTGTCGTTAGGATCAGCAAAGGTTGGATTGAGAGAGTGGATTGAACACAAGAGCTCCCTGTACCAACAAAGCTGATATGATTTAGGGCCAAGACCAGACATAGGCAGGTAATTTGGAAAACAGAGGTTTTCCAACCCTGTTTGTTGAAAAAAAAAAATTGTTCCCTGTCGCAGGCATGAAGTCTGCTAAGCAAGGCACAACCCTGAGATGAAGGAGGGTTGCTCTTCATCATGTCATTAAATTACTTATCTGAATCAAATGTCTTCACTGCAGGAGCTGTCATTAGTTTTTAGCAGAGTTTAGTCCAAATTTTGCCTCATGCATCATGACGCCACGGTGATGCAGCAGGTCCTTGAAGATATATAAAGCTTTAATGGATGTCAGTACACTCACTGAGGTTTTTCATTAAAAAAAAAAAAAAAACATTTATGTACCTTTAGGGACTGAAAAGAAGAACCGAAATGGATGCCTCTCATTGATTCTTGGTATTTTGAAAACTTGGAACCAAAATGGACACCAGCTCTCAGTATGCTCTATCCCTCTCTCTCTCACACTCTCTCTCCATATCTGCCTCTGCCCCTTTCTGTTTGCTCCTGTACTCGTCTCTGGCTCTTGTCTTTTAGGTGGCCTGGGATCCTTGGTGGAGACTGCCTGCTGCTGTGGAGTCACGAAGCCTCAATAACTACAATTACAGACATAACACATATTTGGCCATCTCACTCCAGTTCATAATCATTACAGCTGTTAATGTTGATATTAGCATGATCTTTCTATCCATGGTTGATACATCTATAGTAACTATCTTTAGCTCCACATGGACATGAGATCCCTCCTGAAAATGAGGTGTCACATCTCAAGAGGTCTACCATTAATACATTTATACTTAACGGAGACAAATATGGTAGGGATGCACTTGTGGTCTGGGCACCCATGAGTTCATCACTACCATAAATTCTTACTTCCAGTAAGACTTTTATTGATTATACTTCTATAAATTTTTCACCACAACCACACAGACATGAGGACCCTCCTCTAATAAATTTGTTTGCAGCAGAAACACATTTGACGACGACAGGTCTATGATTGGTCCATTGATCTGTCACTAGCTTTAGTTCTTACTTTAGTCCACTTGTCTCCACTTACCTCCCTCCCTTTGCCCACACACCCAACACAGCATCGTGTGGATTTGCTGTTCATCATGAGACTGGGGTCCACATTCAAGATTTCCTGCTGCTTAACAGAAGGTTTTTTCTTGCCGCCATGATGGAGGGATTCATGATTGGCTATATGGATTCATGTTGGGTGTTGGATGTATATATTTGTATATATATGTATATGTGTATTTTTATATGTATATATGTATCTATGCATATATGTGTATCCATAATATGAAGAGCTTTGTGCTCTATTGTAAAGTGTCTTGAGATAACACTTGTTATGAATTGGCGCTATACAAATAAAGATTGATTGATTGATTGATTGATTGATTGATTGATTGAGTATGCAAGCCTAGTCATAGCCCAAATGTCCCCTCACAGTGAAAATATGAAGCAGGCACAAGCATAGTTTTGACCTATAAATAAAAATAAAATGAAGAATGCTGAAAAAATATAAAACACTCACTCAAATGCTTAAAACCTACAACTGTGCATTGATGAAAACTCGATTGGGAGACCATGATCCCCTTAAGAGGCAAAATATAAAGCAATGTTGAAAAAAGTGGAAAATAAGCTTTAATTTAAAATTTCCATCTTTGGAAAAACATTAAGAATAAAGAACAAGCTCATAAAACAGACAAAGTTTCACATTACTGTCAAATAAATGTGTTTTTAAAGTCTGAATGTCCATCATAGAAGAGAAAAGTCACTTTTAGTACTAGGGTGGCAGGTAGTGCACATGCCTCACAGCAAGAAGGTTGCTGGTTCGATCCCCAGGTCGGTCAGGGCCTATCTGTGTGGAGTTTGCATGAACTTCCTGGGTTCTCTCCGGGCACTCTGGATTCCTCCCACACACCAAAAACATGCTAAGGTATGAGTGTAAGCATGAATGGTTGTCTGTCTCTCTATGTGGCCTTGCGATTGGCTGGCGACTGGTTCAGGGTGTACCCCGCTTCTCGCCCAATGACAGCCGGGATAGGCTTCACCCCCCGTGACCCAAAAAAGGGACAAGGGGTAAAGATAATAGATGGTGGATTAAATAAAATACAGAAGCATGAAGGAAGTTCAGCAGGATGGAGGAAACAGACTTTCCTGTCACAGAGTTTCAGACAGGTGACTCACCTGTCAATGTTTTACGGTCTTACATAACAGAGACATGCAGTATATCTCAAACTACATCACAATGTAAGCCTGCTGGAAGTTTGTTCACTAACTGACATGCTGGCAAGTTTAGACACACACACACACACACACACACCAGCATGCATATAAAGGTGCTGATGTGTGCTATAGATAGAGACGTACTACAGCTCTCATAGGTGAGAGTGAAGAAACTCTCACGCGAACTCAGTGAACCAGAAATGTGTACTCGGTCCTGATCAGCCTACCACTGCTCAGGCTGTGAACTTTTTATCTAAAGGCCTTGTTACATGACAACGTCTTAGCGTGAAAATGTTTCTTGTGGGTGTTTGTTTACATGAAAAAAGGCCTTTGAGCCGCCTGAAAACAGGAAGATATGAAAACAGGTTTTTAACCGTAAACTTTCAATAATGGCACCAGTCCTTTAGTTGCATTTACTGGTGATATAAAGTGCCTTTGTAAACAGAGATGATTAAAGCAGGGTACACACATGAGGATTTTCTAAATCTGAAGATGTTTTTTATCTGTTAGAGACGCCACACATGAGGATGAAAATGTTTGTGATGTGCTCTGATAATCTTAACACAGCACACCACACACATAACCATTCTGTCCCACAACCGATCTAGAATCTAGTCCTCCAAGACAGAAATCTGATCGAACGTAATCTAAGAAAAATAAAGAAGAAGAAGCATAGCAACAACCGGAAAATGCAGAAAAATGACAGCAAAAATCCTGAACTAAAAAGAAGGAAAGACTGTGGAAAAATCCTGGAGACAGTGTGAACACGTGAGCTGGTCCTTCATTTCTGAGGTTCACTGACCTTGATGGGAGCGTCTTATAGTCCTTTTTTCATAAGGAACCTTCCTTACTGAAGAAATGACCCGGAAGCGTTTCAGCGTCGTCCATGATAAGTGCTGTCCGAATTGTCCAATAGTTAAGGAAAGGAGGGTCGTTGCTTCCTTTATTATCTCTTTAGCTTAGGAAACACTGGACCATAATGGAAAGTCCCATAATGCTTTGCGGCACGTGACGTGTATAAATACGGCTCCTGCCGAAGGTTTCCAGAAACTTACAAAGGAGAAAGGACAAGTTTTGTGGGACTTTGAAGATATGAGTATAATACTGTGTGAACGTTTTTGGCAGGTATAGAGAAAGAGGTATGCTTCAAAGTCAGTGCTTTCAAACATATAAACGTTTGTGCATTTCCTTTCAAATCATTTTTAAATTGGTGGACGGATAAACAATTACATGTTATAATTTATAAAGCACTTACTTTAAAGCATTTCTTTTTCTTAATAACTGCCTACAATGTGGATGAATGTTAAACATACAACTGTGGTACTTGTTTCCTATATTAATATTATATATTAATTACCACATTTTTTATCTATCTTAATTTATGAAGTAAATCATAAGACAGAACAATTGGGTCTCTAATAACTTTTATTAAAAAACAATCAGTAAAAGGACAAATGAGGCATTTTATAATACTTCAAATACAATGACAAATTTGAACAATGTTCACAATGATATGTGAATGAAACAGGGAGAATAGTGCTTCTGAATCATGTATTATCAGACCTCAGGTAAAGTGCCCTGTAAAAGATGTCAACATGTATAGATGCTCTCACCTAACCTCACAGCTGTGAGCAGAAAACACACACTGCATGACCAAAGGACAACACACCTGTCACGGGTAAATCCTCAGATCATGAATTGTTAAATGCAAACAGGTCAAGCCGACACAAAACAACGCTGTGAGGTAAAGCAGATGACACTTCTTGTAGTTCATTTTCAGAACATTATAGTTCGTCATGGCTTTCCTACGTCAAAAGAAGTCGTCGTCGAGTAAATATGACACAAAAGTGAAAGTGCAGTCGAATTCATCTTTTACCGCAGTTCTCCTTTCCTTTCCTCTTATTCCCTCCTTTCCTTGACCCTGTGACGTTTTCCATCAGGGTTAAAGATAAAGTGGATAGGAAAGGAAGGACTTTTCGGATGCACCCGATGTTTCAGGTCGGCCATGCTTGTTTTTATTTGCACCTGCTTCCTTGTTCCTCATCAGCTCGTTTCTTGATTGGCTACATTCACGTCACAGTTCATGGAGTCATGAATCAGGAGTCGTCAGCTTTCTCCACACACAAAGATTTTTGGTTGTAAATACTGGTACAAGTTTAATATTTACGATTGTTGGCCTGACCTGCTTCAGAGCCGATTATTGGGACAATTTCACTCTTAACACGCCTCAGACCACAGGATAATCTTATAAGACACAAGATAATCTGGTGTTTGCCGTCCTTGGTCAGGAAGGGGGAAAGTTGGGACACAAACAGCCCGATAATCTTTATGTATGTACCCCACTTTACACGTGTATTTTGCGGTCCTACTGGTGAATGCTTTTGCACAAGTTCAGTCCAAATATTTCAGGTGCAGCAACACTGATACAGGACATTGCAAGGAAAGGTCACTGCTGTGTGAATAGAGTCATCACAGCTCATAACAAGTTAGCCAAGTGTTGCCTGCAGTTTAGTTCATCAAATCACCGGCTGCTGGCTTTAGAGCATTAAGCTGGTTTCTTTAAACTTGGTCAGAGATCATCAACTATACTTCTCAAAAACAGTTTGGAAACGACAGATCAGTTGATTATTTCTCTCCTTTAATAATACCAATCGGTACGTATTCTATATTTCACAAGTCCATCTGGGAAACAGCTCATAGACAGTGTTGTGGGAATGGGCTGAGCCTCTCAGTAGCGTATCTGGCAGGTGACTGGACAATCGATCCATCAGTCACATTCATTACAGACCAAATGACGATGCCAAAAAGATGAGAGCCACTGCTGTGATGTAAAGAACAGAACGTGAGCCACGCCATAAAACAAACTAGAGAAGTTGTATTGTTATTTTTTTATTTTTCATTTAATAAAGAAATGTGGTCCAGATTTAATAAAACTGCTACTGTAGCTGTTAGCATCTATGCTAATCTCTGTACAAACATTGTTTCATCATTTTTGTAAATTAAGCGAATGGCACCTCAAGCGTTTCAAACAAGAATGAAAAAAAGAAATCAGATTTTTGTTGGATTATTGTTTTCTAGAGAAAGCCTTAGTCTTCAGTTTCCCATCAGACTTTGATTAAATATCTTTTGTTTTTATTTGTTTTCATGTCTGATCTCACTGTATCTTTATATCTGACAGGAAAGAGGAACGTTTCTCTGAGAAAGCCCTTTGGCACATTTTTCAGTCATAAAAAAAAAGAGACTCCTCGTTTTGTGCCACAATAATCCCTCAAAGTTTCATGAGTTTCCAAGAACATCAAGTTGAAACAGGACTGTGTTTTATCTGAATATTGGAATCAGGCGCAGACAGGCTTGAATAAACTCAGTGAACCTGAACTCTGCTCCTCGTTACATGTTCTAACCTGCATCAAGCTTTGACGGTGGGATTTACTCCTCCTATAGAAACATTTGAGCTCATTTATCTAAACCAGAAATGTTCAGATGGCAGAGGATGATACAGACTATTTAACCTTCATTAGGATCCAGCTGATATCTCCCTGATACCAGCTCTTTGGGAATGATCATCGTGTGTTTACCAAGCCATTCTCATCCCCTGTGGGTAAACAAGGACTTTTTTGTCCTTTCAGGCAATTTTTTTGCTCAGCTCTTGGCCATAATTTTGGCAGTGTTTCTCAGTATGGGATGATTTTTTTGGAGGAAGCTGTTTTTCATGAAAAGTCTTAAAATTCAAAGTTTGATTTTTTTCAGAGGTCAAAGGTTAACTGGGGCCAACTTCAGTTATAATCAAAAAATACCAAATATTTAATCATTTATTTTATTTTAACCCTTTAAATGCCAATTTCATTACATGATGTCAGTGTTTTTATGAAGAAAAAAAAAACACAAAAATGAGTTATTATCAATAAAATAAATGTTGGAGGGCTGGGGATTTTTTTTTCAAAGATCAGGCTTAAATACACATAAGATTAGTGACAAAATCGATTTTCATGCATTGTTATTTTTTATTTTTATTTTTTATTTTTTTGCAGTGCCAGATTTGTAATGACTACCCTTTGAGGTAACCAGAGGACATGAATGTCCTCTCTCAAAGGCTGCTATAAAAACACAACAGATTAATATTTTTTGTACTTTTTTTTTACTCAAATCATTTAATCAACTTCAGTTATCAAAAATACCAAATATTTAATTATCTATTTTATTTTAACCCTTTAAATGCCAATTTGAATACATGATGTCAGTGTTTTTATGAAAAAAAAAACACAAAAAATGAGTTATTTAATAAATATAAATAAATAAATTTATAAATAAATAAATATTTGGTATTTTTGTTTAGAACTGAAGTTGTTTGAATGATCTGAGCAAAAAAAAGTACAAAAAATTTTAATCTGTTATGTTTTATAGCAGCTTTTGGGAGGGGACTTTTATGTCCTCTGATTACCTCAAAGGGTAGTAAGTTATGAATCTGGCACTGCAAATAAGAATTAACGATGCATGAAAATCAATTTTATCACTAATCTTATGTATATTTAAGCCTGATCTTTGAAAAAAAAAATCTCCAGCCCACCAACATTTATTATATTGATGATAACTTATTTTTTGTGTATTTTTTCCACAAAAACACTGACATCATGTATTCAAATTGGCATTTAAATGGTTAAAATAAAATAAATAATTAAATATTTGGGTTTTTTTTTCATTACAACTGAAACTGTTTGAATGATTTGAGCAGAAAAAGTACAAAAAAAACATTAATCTGTTATGTTTTTTTTTTTTTCAGTTTTTGGGAGAGGACTATTATGTCCTCTGATTACCTCAGAGGGTAGTAAAATAAAGCAACCCACAAGGGTTAAGACAATGAATGCTTTTAGGGCTTCCTGTTTAACTGTTATCAACAAATTTGGTTATCAGTTCATCATGTCACTCAATTATTATATCACTCACAGACCATTCAGCAGGGTAGTCCCGAGGGACGCTATGCATATGTGGGATATAACAGCAACCTCTCAAAAATAAGCTTTGAATTTAAAAATTCCATATTTTATCTTTTGTAAAACATTAAGAATTAATAACTCGCTCATAAAACAGACAAGGTTTTAAATTATTGTCAAAATAAATGTGGTTTTAAAGTCTGAAAGTCCATCGTTCGAAGGAAAAAGTCACTTTTTAGAAGAAGGTTTCTGGTTTGATCCCCGGGTCCGATCAAGGCCTTTCTGTGAAGTTACATGTTCTTCCCGTGCATGCTTAAGTTCTCTACAGGCTCTGGCTTCCTCCCACAGACCAAAAACATGCCCAGTAGGTTGATCGTTGACTCCAAATTTCCCTTAGGTATTAATGTGAGAGCGTAAATGGTTGTCTGTCTCTCTATGTGGCCCTGTGATTGGCTGGCGACTGGTTCAGGGTGTAGCCCACCTCTCGCCGATGTCAGCTGGGATAGGCTCCAGTGACCCACGACCCTGTAAGGAATAGGGATGGATGGAAGAAGTGGATTTAATCAGAACATATATTTTTGTATATTGTTTTATTTTTTTATTTGTCATATTATTTTTGTATATGTATCCACACCCTAGTGTGTCTCTAGTCTGTACTTAGAGAGTAAAGTAAACTGGCATCAAATTATGTCTAACATGCCTAGTCAATAAAGATGACTCTGATTCTGATATATTAATACCGTGAATTGTATATCAAATATCTCACTTTTGGTGTTTTATTTATATAAATCAATCGTCAGCATGTATTCAAACTGGCATTTAAAGGGGTTAAAATCATGATAATTATTCAATATGTGGTAGTTTTTATGTGATTTAAGAGATTTATGCTGAAAAATATTGATTATTTCATAGCAGTTTTTGTGCATGTAAACTTTTGGCTCAAGGGTCCCCAGAGGTAGTTTATTAGAGGGAGACACAAGGGTCAAAAAAATCATCCAGTCCAATTAAACGGAGTGAAAACTGTTTTTACATTTAATTCGTGAAACTTCGTTTTCTTTAAGTCTCAAATTTGCTAAAATTTTGTCAACTTTGTATACTCGTTATACTTCTGTTTGTTTGTTGAACCTGTTCATTTTTGTTTTATTGTTGATTGTTTTTCTTTTTAAAACTTGAATGAACACGTGTAAGTGTATGCATGGATAAGTTTGTGTTCTTACTGAAATCTTGATTGTTCTTTGTTTTTTATTTTGCTCCTCATTGAAAGTTGAGGTCCCCCAATTTGATTTTTATGTAATCACTCATTGTGCAAACTGAATAAAAAAAAATAAAAAAAATAAAACAAGTTACAAATGTACGCTGCTCAGGTAAGAATCGTGAAACCAAAGTGGTCTGAGCGAATGAAAGGGTTTCCTTTATCGCAGACTTGTGGTGTCCCCGTTGCTCCTCACAGTCAGACTTTCAGTGAGTCCGTCAGCTGGTGCGTTTCAGATCCACGTCAGTGCTTTGAGCAGCCATCTGAGTTAATCTGTAACTGCTGTGTGTGCGCAGTGTTCATGATACACTGACCAAGGTCGTGGTGACCAGTGAGCTATCATGTTCTAACAGTGGAGCTCATATTTTACTGCCTTTAGGAGTGTTATTGTTCGAAGGAAAGGTAAAATAAGGGGATGAACCAGAGTGAACCACCCTGACCATGATCCACTTTATCTCTGTCACATCAGGACACAAGGTCAAGATCATTAATCATTAACCTCTGATTCCTGCTGCAGCCTCAAAAAGCTTCTTTTTCTGATGTGAAGTTTGTCAGGATGGCTCTTTTTACATCCTTCCATCATCTACACCAGGACTGAAGTACAGCAGGTACACCAAGAGTTGCCAGGTCTGCTGATGATAAGCGACTTTGGGCTTCTTTTACTGAAAAGTTGCTTGTAAATATTGGCAGTTGCGGGTTGGGTTTTTTTTTGGGCTTGTTCCAAAAGTGCAGTTGCTCATTTGGGCTTGTTGTGCCCCCAAACCCAGGACAGATCTGATGCTCACTCTACTACCAATATAAACTCAATTCAGAAGTTACACAAACTATTTTCTCCCACCCCAAACACAAATGTAAATTTTACTGTAAAAAGAGGCAAAAAAAAATTATGTTTCAGCCAAAAAGAAATCCCTATATCCAAAATCAAATTTATTTCTAATGTAGCTATTACTGTTTTCACCATAATAAAGCTGTAGAGGATCAACATAAACTTAGATAAAAGCCTGACTATGTCTGTTTTGTTGCAAAAATCAAGGTTAGACAGACTGTTTAGTGATAGCGGAGTTATAAATAAGGATGTTGAATAAGTACAACAAATGTCACCATGAAATTGTAATGTAATGTAGATATAAATCAAAACACGCTTTATGTAGATTTTGTTTTAAAAAGGTAATATATCACATTAGTTAATTGTGATTTTAATTTAGTAATGGATCTGATTTGTAAGGAAGGGGCAGGACTAGATATGCTCTTAGCTTCTTTCTGTTCCTTCTCAAACTAATTGTTGTGTTGGCGTTCATATGAATGTACTTACATGTGTAAATATATTTGATGGACATGTACAGTTATTTGATGTACTTATGTATGTTGCTTTGGCTAAATAGTTTGTTTTTCATTTGTTTGGTTTTTTAAGTTTGAGATGAATTTAAAAAAAAAATAGAAAAAACGGCTCGAGGTCGCTTGTTTCTGGCTTGTTTTTATAATCTGGTTGCTTGTTTCAGTAGAAAAATCTGGCAACACAGGGTACACCCTGAACCGGTTGCCAGCCGATCACAGGGCCACATGGAGAGACAGACAACCGTTCACAATCTTTCAGATAGGTTTATCTCTCTATCGATGGTTGTTATTGATTATACATCACTATCTTACAACCATAATGACATGAGGTCCCTCTTGAAAATGAGGTACCACATCTCAAGGGGTTTACCTCAAATGAATCTTTATTCAGCAGAGACAAATGCGATGAGAACAGATTTATGACCTGGGTGTCCATGGGTTTGTCTCCATCATAAACTCTTATTTTTAATTCCTTAGTCTCTGCCTGGATGGATACATCTCTGGATAGGTGTGTATATCTATAAAATGAAGAGTTTGGCTTCAGCCTGCTCTATTGTAAAGTGCCTTGAGATAATGCTTGTTATGAAGTAGTGCTATACAAATAAAGATTGATTGATCGATTGATTGATTGATAGTAATAAAATAACTGTTGTAAGAAGGTCTTCTGATGCAAGAGCTTAAACATGTTGATTTCTCACCAAACCTCAAACTGTTACCTAACATCTTTGACATCGACTTGTTCCCAAACCACAATCTTGAAGTGAGTTAAAACAACAGTTTAGCAGCATGAAGAGATGGCAGCAGGTTCTTTCTAACATGTTTACACTTTCTGGGATGATCTTTGATTTTAACCCACAGTTGAACCTCTGAGTACATCTTTTTTAACACTGTTGTTAGAGCAACTTTGAAACCATGAAAATACCTCAGGCACTTGTTTATCACTCTCTAGAGGAACTGCTTTGTGTCACCATCGCTTTAAATATTTCAGATTGTTCAAGACTTCATAATTGTGAAAGTGTTGTGGTGAAATTATTGTTTGTCAACTGAAGATCCATCATTCACCTCAGAGGAGTTTTTGCAGGTTTCCAGTCGTATCACCATCAATCAAGATGGATATAAATGATTAAAATGTGTGTGCAGCTGTTGCTGATGAGCTTTATGTCTCCTTGTGGAGCTGCTAAAAAATGCATTCCTCCAGCATCACCGTGGGAGTCTGTAAGTCTGAAATATTAGCAGTTTTTCTCAGCTTGGATCTCCATTTTCCAGCAATATGTAAGCATTTATTTGACCTGTTAGCGCTGGTTACTGGAGGCCTCTGAGTTTTACTGTATGATTCTATTTTAATCTAGAATGGAAGATAGAAGATTCTTCTTCTCACCTGCAAAGCTCTTAATGGTCAGGAACCATCTTATCTTAATAAGCTTGTACAACCGCTCTAGAACATTACGCTCCCAAAATGCTGGCACTGCTCGTGGTGCCATCAGTCTCTAAAAGTAATATGGGAGGTAGAGCCTTCAGTCCATGAGGCAGACACCCCCTCTGCCTTTAAGCTTAGACTTTGATAAAACTTTTAGTTTGGGCTGGCTCAAGCCTGGACCAGCTCATAGGCTTAGACTGCTGGGGGGTTCGGCACACTCCCTCTCTTTCTAACACTTTCTCTCATTGTCCCTTTTTTTCACTCCTGTACTCATCTATGGCTCTTGTCTTGTATTTTAACCTCCGCCAAGGAGGGTCATATTTTTGCCGGTGTACGTTTGTCTGATTGTTTGTCAGTTAGCAACTTTATGGAAAAGTACTGGATGGATTCACATGAACATTTTACCAGAGGTGTGGTTTGGTCCAAGGGAGAAGCCATTACATTTTGGTGGTGATCCAGATATTTGTCCGGATGGAAAAAAAATTCCAAAGTTTCAAAAAAATCCCATAGGTTAACACGAGGCAGGAATTTAAAAAAAAATCATATCCCTGCCATTTTTTAACGGTTTCTCTTCCAATCTTACAGGATAATATGGGGTCCATGTCTCTATCATCAAGGTTAATTTCATCTGGATTGGATCCAGATTGACGTTACAAAATGGAAAATCCCATTTACGACATTCAGTAATTCATTTAAAATCAATTGTGTTCATACAGGATAACAACCTCCATGTCTGGGCTGATTTTGGTTTGGATCCTGGCTCTTTCTGGACCTGGTGATCAGGAATTGTATCTTTCACACGGGTTGTGGAAAAGCCACTGCTGAACTGAGCTGCTTGGTGGAGGTCTGCGCTCTCTGAGAGCTTTTCTAGTTGTTTATTAGGATCCCCATTAGCTTTGGCACTTTATACACACATTAAAATAAAATTACAAACCAATGATTCGTTAAAAATGAAGTACAAGTGTACATTCAAAAGTTAATCATTTTACTACATGCCCTCTCTTTGTCCAAAGCAACATCAAAATATATAATCGACCTAAAAAATACTATAAAACCTGATACAAGTCAAAAACAATAAAACCAAAATAACTCACTAAAGCCAATCTAAAACAGTTTAAATAAGACCTTATGTATTATAACATAAAGAATCAAAAAATTTGTGAAATATATTACTACATCTATCTATAAGTTAAGTCTGATTGTTCATTCATTGCTATGAATGTTTTTTATCATCTCTTGATTTTTTTTTATTTTTTTTATATGTTCTTTTGCATTTTTTAAATGAAAAATCCTAAATTAATACATTAACTGGATAATAGCCAATGATGTTGAAATGCAAAACTTTAAAGAAATATATCTTGTACAACATAACACAAAAGAAATCAAATAAACAGCAAACAAACCAATTTACATTTGTATCAAGCACTCTCTTTTAAATTGTGTTTTAAATACACACAGTGTGCTCGATTTTCTAATAAAATCTTGTCACCTGCTCATGATTGTTGATGTGGACGACCTGCTGCTGTGGACCTGCAAAGCTTTAACTACTACAGTCACACATATTTGGCCTTTGCTTTAGCCTCATTCTGACAGTTTCTAAATTAACTTTATAACTTCATGATTTATTGAGAAACTGCAGCAAAAGACTGAAGATAAGGGTTGTTCTCTTTTGGCTCTACTATTTGCTTTGATTGTCTTCCTAAAAGTCTGCACTCACTGGCCACTTTATTAGGTACACCCCTTTGGCTGCTAATCAACAGAAATACCTAATCATCCAATCACATGGCTGAATGCAGGAAGCACTTTCTCCAGATGTGTATCTAAAGTCTAAGCAAGTACCCTAGAATTAGTCAGGATTATGAAGGTCTTTTTTCTTTTTAAAAGCAAAGTAATGACACATTAATGTGCCACACTATTTTTGTATAAACACTGTCCCAAATGTGAAAAGTTAATAACAGAACAGAGCATTACAACATGTCTCCATGTTCTTGTCAAAATGGCCTCAGGGAAAACAATGGTGAAGCTAAAATAAAAGTGTTAAGCTCTAAATAAATCCTCATCATTAGGACAGACTGTCGAGCTTTTCTCACTGGAGGACCTGCTGAACCTGCTGCAGGATCAGCGTGTGTGTGTGTTTTAACGGACAAATATTTGCCTTGTAGTTAATGTTGGGAAAGTTTCCATGTGTTTAAGGCTCTAGTAAAAGTAGTGGTGGGGGGGCTTCAAAAACAGATTCAGTGTCAAACATTCCTCTCTGTCATCTCTGAGTTATGCTCATCATCACTGCATGAATTTCACCTTTGACCTCTGACCAGAGAAGAGTCGTACAGTCAGTCTGCAGTGAAGCAATAGTTCTATGATAAAGTTACCATCATAATATGATTCATGACCCTGAAAACCCACACCTAGCACTCAGAATCATGTTGATATCATTATTAGTTAGATGGTTATTGAGCAAATATGATCGTTCACTAATGGTGGTTATCTGGACCACCACCAAAATCTAATCATTTTTAAGTTGGGCCATTACCAACATCTCCTGAAAATTTCACCGGAATCCGTCCAGTAGTTTTTGTGTAATCTTGCTAACAAACAAACAAACAAAGAGACAAACAAATCACCATCAGATCTTAAAGTGAGTTTAGTTTTAAGACTTACTCCAAGACTTAAAACTAAACTCACAGCATGCAGATACAGGTCTAAGCTGTATGTGTATCTTCACCAAAATAGAAAAAAGGAAAAGGAAAATTGGAGTTATGTTTACCAGGGATGCACAACATTATTATTAGGATTAGTATCAGCAGATATAAACATTTCTGCCTATACTTACAGCTGATATACGAGCCGTACTGGGAGCCACCCAAACTTTAGGCAGAATTTGGTTCAAGATCCTTTATTTCCCATTTCACAGATGCATGGACAATTTGCCATAACATCCCATGAAAAGAAATCAGATTGGGCCCTGCACAGTTTCTCAAACCAAACATCTTTAAAGCAACTTGATAAATAAAAATGACAGAATATACATATATATTTTTAATACCACCTATAATTATAACAGCAAAGTTATTCTGTTTAAAGACACGAACAAACTTTAAACACTCTTCGGTTGAAATTATACAATAATGATGGATTAAACATACAGAATTTTCTGGCATTTGGACCATTTTAAGCATTTAAAATGATTATATTGATCATATAATAATTCTTCATGAATCTCTGATCTTTTAACCCTGTAAAGATGTAAAACTGGTGTAGGCTGCACATTATTTTTCTTTATAACCTGTTTTTCGAAAGACAAAAATGTTCTAGCATGATATTTGGAATAACAAAAGAATAACAAGACAAAAACCCTCTAAAAAATGTTCAAAATGGCCTATTTTCATATAAATGTTATTTTATGGGAGTTAACCATGCCAAAGAAGCCTGAATATAACTTTTTTGTAATAAAAAACAAAACAGAAATGCAGCATATTTCAACAGTTTTAGGAGTCTGCACACTGTTCAATATATGAGGCGGGAATATGTTCAAAAACATGAGCATTTTTCTGATGTGAGTCTCTTAACATAATTTTATTTTTTTCCCATAATGGCCCAACCATATTCAGATATGAAAAAGCTTGTTCATATTTAATCTATGTGTGATTTGTATGATTTTCTGTGGCATTTAAATTCCAATTTGAATTTTGCTTTTTCTCTTTGGTTGCACAACTTTCACTACAACATAAATATTCTGATACTCCAGGTAATCCTGAAAAACTTTCACTTGGTTGTGCTTTTCAGGTTTGAGGTTTTACATTCATTATTCAAAAACAAAAAGTCCAGGCGGACCACAAAGAGCAGAGAACGTCTGGAGCTGCGAGGGTTAAACTTGAACTTGGTCCGTCCTGCTCAGCACGTCCAACATGTTGATGCTTACAGCTCGTGTAACTCAGATGTTTCAGATGTTGTTTGAAGTTGACCTCAAACTTCGTGTTTATGACCTTTAAACAGGAGCTGGAGCTTCCTCTTTGTGTTTTCTTCAGAAACATGAACCTCGTCTCTTGCACCATATAAACTTTTTACTTCCACTTTTGACTTATAAATATCCTTCCTAAAAAACACGACACTTTCATCTCAGAGTGACATGCACGCAGGAAATGAGCGTGTGAAACAATCTGTAAACACCTGATGTGTTAGAGGAGTTTTCAGAAACCTCAAACTTGGTTGTCTGTCTCTCTATGTGGCCCTGCGATTGACTGGCAGCCGGTTCAGGGTGCATCCCTCCCGCACAATGACATCTAGGACCCTGCGACCCTGAAAAGGATAAAGTGGTGCTAAAAATGAATGAATGAATAATCCAAAGCAAAAATCACAAAAACACCTAGAGGTCACGAAAATTCATTTGGATTAATCACTCCATGTTGACACCTCCACTTTAAAAAAAGTGTAAGTCAATCCAATCCAATCCACTTTATTTTTTTATAGCACATTTAAACAACAAAAACGTCTCCAAAGTGCTGTACATAGAATCATAAGTGTCAGCAATACTGGCACTGTACATTAAATCTTGCAGTATTGTATACCACAATTCAATCAAACAATCAATTAATCAATCAAGTAATCAATCAATCTTTATTTGTATAGCGCAAGTTCACAACACGTGTTATCTCAAGGCACTTTACAAGCAGGCTGAAGACAAACTCTTCATTAATAGATACATATATATGCATATATACAAATATAAATGTATTTATATATACACATACATACATACAGAGATGTAACCATCCAGGCAGAGACAAAGAGTCTAAAAGTAAGAATTTATGATAAACACATGGACCCCCAGATCGTAAATCTGTCCTCATCACATTAGCTTCTGCTGATTATAGATTTAATCAATCAATCAAGTCCTTATTTGTATAGCACCTCATTTGTCTCTGCTGAATATAAATTTGCTAAATTTATATTTATTTTTAATTATTTTAAGTTATTTCTTCAATTTTTAATTTATTTTTTAAATGTATATCATTATTATTATTATTATTATTATTATTATTATTATTATTATTATTATTATTATTATTATTATTATTATTCAATGTTACTTATCATGCATTTATTTTATCTATATTTATTTTATTTTATTTATATATTTATTAAATTAATTATAAATTTATATATATTATTATATATATTTATTATTTTAATTTAAATTTATTAAAGTTAACCCTTGAGATGTGGCATCTCATCTTCAAGAGGGACCTCATGTCTATGTGGTGGTAAAGATATTTACTATGGATGAATAATCAGTACAACAACTAAGAATATACGTCCTCAAAATATCAGAAAAGAGCCCTAAGAGTTCAGCCCAAAGTGGATGCTATGAATCTGCTGTGTGAAGCTTCACTCTTGTAATTTTACAAGTTCTTCCTCACACAGCTTCAGATTTGTAATGCTGATAAAAAAAAAAATGTCTTTACATAATTATAAGACTTTATTTTATTATTGTTTTAACTGTATCTGCTTGACTCCTTAAACTGAGTCTAAGATAAAAGCTGACGTCATTCAGAAGATCCACGTCAGTGAGAAAATCCACCTCCGGTTATGGAGAGTAGGTCACCTGAGAGGGTGTGACAGGTACACACAGACACACAAACACAAACACACACTCATTCAGGTTTATGTAGAGCAGCCCTGCAGAGTGAGTGACACCACAACACCGGTTTAAACATTTAAGGTCTGCCCCGGGGACCTGTGTGAGTGAGTGTGTAGCATCGTGGGTGTTTCAGGTTCCAGCCTACTTCCAGCGGAGGTGTGACTTGGACTTCACATGTCCGAGAGAGTTTTCCAAGAAACTGACGGTCAGATTTAACCCTCTCCGTCGCTGCTAGGGTTACACAAAACAGAGAATGAAACATGACGACACGGCTCAGAGCTACTACACACGATCAGAGAGGAATAAATCAGAGTCAGAATAAGAATCTACTGCCAAGTACATTTGCACATACAAGGAATCTGATTTGGTAAATTGGTGCAAAAACAATCAATATACAATTAGAATAAAATAAAAAAAATAAGGGTCAGAAATAAATAAATAAATAAATAAAACCTGAAAATAGGTAGAAAATAGTGTAAAATTAACTTGAGAATATATCAAAAATATAAAAAATGTACAATAGGCACGAAGAAGAACAAATCACAACCTAATAATACAAAAATAAAACGAAAGGCGCAGAGAAGGAGCTGCAATCATAATAAATGAGATGGATGTCATACAACAAGAAACATGGAGGCAAATTACAACAAATCTGTCAGCAGTCGACGCCTCCACCTTTAAACATCTTCACTACGTCTGTGTGTGTGCGCGTGCATGTACGTGTTTGTGACCTTGTAAACTTACACCACGTCAAACATGTTTTCAGGAGCAAACTGACACATGTTGTTCAGCTCACATGTTCATGTCCACACAGTCACTTTCACCGTAAACACTGAACTGTGGATCTGATCTGCTGTCAGGTTTTATTAGGGTGACCATATTCTGAAAACCCAAAAACAAGACCCTCAGCAGCATGTGTTGTGTCGTAACACTCAATATCTTGACAGGTAGGTACACTGGAATAATGCCAGTGGTCCAGTGCAGCGCTTTATTATAACTATTATCCCTTTTACTACTATGAATATAAATGGCCGCCTGGTCTTTTTTTGCCTTTTTTGTCAATAAATGTGTCAGAAAATGCCCTTTGAGAAAATTATTTTGCACCTTTTTTCGGGTAAAAATAAAACATTCTAGCAAGTGTTTGTCATTATTAAGGTGTAAATGTTTAAAACAGTGTGTAATTACAAGAAAAGAAAAAAAGATGTGAATTTTCAACAGGTTATAAACAAACTAAATGAACATGAACAACACATTTGAGAAGACAAAACAAACTCAACCTATTTTATATTATTTACTATTATTATTTATATTATTTAACTATTTATGAAATCCATAAAACACGACCTATGATGAAAAAGACGATGACAAAAAAGATGAACTAGGTGAAAGTATGGCAAAAGAACAGCAAATACAAATAAACCATCAATAAATGACTCACATGTTTGTCTCTGAATCCTCTCTCTGCTCTCTGGCTCAGTCAGCTCACTTCCCGTACTTCCCCCTTAGGAAATCCAGCCTTTACCGTAATGTACAGTCTATCAGTGGAAAGCTCCCCTTCTCAGCTTTCAGAATCTGTTGGAATTTTCAGGATAGTGTGGATACTCGAGGATTTACAGTAGTTTGAATCATGCATGTCTTTTTATGTCCCCGGTGACAGCTTCGTCTTTACAACAAACTGAGCAAAACCCAGACATTTTACAGAGCTTTATAAAATCCCCCTGGACATAATTTTATGACCAAAAAGGAGGACATGTCCGGGCAAAAGACAACGTATGGTCACTCTAGGTTTTCTGATTAGATCCTCATTAATTATCAGAAAACCTAAAGCCTCCATAACTGACATAAACAACCATAACAACCCTCTGTCCATCAGTATGTCCTGATTTAAGTTCACAGAACAAACACATGTAAAACCTGCAGAATGCTAAAATTACCCATTTGTTGACTTAGAATAAGGACATCAGTTATGTTAACAGTGCAGAATCATATATCAATCAATCAATCAATCAATCTTTATTTGTATAGCGCCAATTCATAACAAGTGTTATCTCAAGACACTTTACAATAGAGCACAAAGCTCTTCATATTATGGATACACATATATGCATAGATACATATATACATATAAAAATACACATATACATATATATACAAATATATACATCCAACACCCAACATGAATCCATATAGCCAATCATGAATCCCTCCATCATGGCGGCAAGAAAAAACATTCTGTTAAGCAGCAAGAAATCTTGAATGTGGACCCCAGTCTCATGATGAACAGCAAATCCACACGATGCTGTGTTGGGTGTGTGGGCAAAGGGAGGGAGGTAAGTGGAGACAAGTGGACTAAAGTAAGAACTAAAGCTAGTGACAGATCAATGGACCAATCATAGACCTGTCGTCGTCAAATTTGTTTCTGCTGCAAACAAATTTATTAGAGGAGGGTCCTCATGTCTGTGTGGTTGTGGTGAAAATTTTATAGAAGTATAATCAATAAAAGTCTTACTGGAAGTAAGAATTTATGGTAGTGATGAACTCATGGGTGCCCAGACCACAAGTGCATCCCTTCCATATTTGTCTCCGTTAAGTATAAATGTATTAATGGTAGACCTCTTGAGATGTGACACCTCATTCTCAGGAGGGATCTCATGTCCATGTGGAGCTAGAGATAGTTACTATAGATGTATCAACCATGGATAGAAAGATCATGTTAATATCAACATTAACAGCTATAATGATTATGAACTGGAGTGAGATGGCCAAATATGTGTTATGTCTGTAATTGTAGTTATTGAGGCTTCGTGACTCCACAGCAGCAGGCAGTCTCCACCAAGGATCCCAGGAAACCTAAAAGACAAGAGCCAGAGACGAGTACAGGAGCAAACAGAAAGGGGCAGAGGCAGATATGGAGAGAGAGTGTGAGAGAGAGAGGGATAGAGCCCAATGTGCCAGATCCCCCCGGCAGTCTAAGCCTATTGCATCTTAACTATATGTCTAAACTATGGACTATGAGCTGGTCCCTAACTGAAAGCTTTATCAAAGAGGAATGTTTTAAGTCTAGCCTTAAAGGTAGAGAGGGTGTCTGCCTCCTGAACCGTGGTCGGTAAATGGTTCCAGAGAAGAGGAGCCTGATAACTGAAGGCTCTACCTCCCAGACTACTTCTAGAGACTGATGGAACCACGAGCAGGCCAGCATTTTGGGAGCGTAATGTTCTAGAGGGGTTGTACGGCACTACAAGCTCTTTGAGGTAAACTGGTGCCTGTCCACTGAGAGCTTTATAGGTGAGAAGAAGAATCTTGAATTCTATTCTATATTTAATGGGAAGCCAGTGCAGAGAGGCTAATACTGGAGTAATATGGTCTCTTCTCCTAGTTCTAGTCAGCACACGTGCTGCAGCATTTTGGACCAGCTGAAGCGTCTTAAGCGACTTACTGGGACAGCCTGAAAGAAGAGAATTACAGTAGTCCAGTCTAGAGGTAACAAAAGCATGGACAAGCTTTTCAGCATCGCTCTGGGACAGGATAGGCCTAATTTTAGCGATGTTACGAAGATGAAAAAAGGCTGTTTTTGAGATTTGCTTTATGTGACAGTTAAAGGATAGATCCTGATCGAATAGAACCCCAAGATTTCTAACAGTTGTGCTTGGCGTCAGGCTTATGCCATCTAGGGCAGTTAAATCATTAGAAAAGGTTTCTCTAAGGTGTCGAGGGCCCAGCACAACGATCTCTGTCTTGTCTGAGTTAAGGAGAAGAAAATTTTGGGCCATCCATGTCCTAATGTCCTTTAGACACGCATCTAGTTTAGATAACTGATTTGTCTCACCTGGCTTCATCGATACATACAGCTGAGTATCATCAGCATAGCAATGAAAATTAACGGAGTATTTCCTCATGATATCACCGAGGGGAAGCATATAAATGGAGAAGAGAATTGGACCTAGCACAGAGCCTTGAGGAACTCCGTAACTTACTTTAGTGTACACAGAGGACTTGTTGTTCACGTGTACAAACTGGTATCTATCAGATAAGTAGGACTTAAACCAATTTAAGGCAGTCCCTGTAAACCCGAGTAATACCTCTAATCTCTGTATAAGAACATCATGATCAATGGTGTCAAAAGCCGCACTAAGATCTAATAAAACAAGTACTGAGAGAAGTCCCTCATCTGAAGCTGAGAGTAGGTCGTTAGTTACTTTAACTAGAGCAGTCTCTGTGCTGTGATGAGCTCTAAATCCTGACTGAAAGGCCTCAAAAAGGCTGTTGTCTTGAAGGAAGTCACATAGCTGAGTAGCCACTACTTTCTCCAGGATCTTTGAAGTAAATGGAAGGTTTGATATAGGCCTGTAGTTAGCCAATGTTCCCGAATCGAGGTTAGGTTTTTTAAGGAGAGGTTTGATTACAGCTACTTTAAAAGACTGTGGCATGTAGCCTGTTGACAGAGATATATTTATTGTCTCCAGCAGGGATGGACAAACTAGGGGAAAAACCTCCTTGAACAGTTTAGTTGGGATCGGGTCTAAAAGGCAGGTAGATGGTTTGGAGGAGGAGACAAGAGAATTTAGCTCCTGAAGGCTAACATACTGGCAGTGGTCTTTCTGTTTTCTTTGGTTTTCTTTCTAGGCAGCTAAAAGTATGAAAAAATGAACATGCATGAAGCGAACATGACAAAGAGCAGAAAATACAACTTTCAAAGAAAACAGAGATGTACCTGTCTGTAAATGTTGCTGCAAAACTCAGGTATTCAAATGAAATAATCCATTTTTGAGAATAAAAGTAAAAGTTTATAATGCATGATGATATGTTCATTTGCTTATATTAGTTTTGTTAGTTATTTGGTTTATTCTACAAACCTGATTCAAATGAAGTTGGGACATGGTGTAAAACATAAATAAAAAGAGAAAACAATGGACAATCAACCTAAATTCAACTGAATCAATACAAAGACAAGATATTTTTATTCATAATGAAGAACTTTATGGTTTATTTTCCAAATATTCACTCATTTGATCTTGATGCCTGCAACACATATTAAAAAAGCTTGCACAGGGGCAACAAAAGACTTGTAAAGTTGAGGAATGCTCAAAAACACCTGTTTGAAACGTTCCTCAGGTTAGCTGGAAAAAGGTGAGTGTCATGATTGGGTATAAAAGGAGCATCGTTGAAAGGCTCATTGGCTCACAAGCAGGGATGTGGAGAGGTTCACCACCGTGTGAAAAACTGTGTGAGCAAATAGTTCAACAGTTTAAGGATGTTTCTCAACGTGCAGTTGCAAATCAATAAGGGATTTCATTATCTACTGTCCATAAAATCACCAAAAGGCAGCACTGCATTACAAAGCACCATCATTCTGTAAAGGATATCAGCACGTGGGCTCAGGAACACTTCAGAAAACCATTGTCAGTTAACACAGGTCATCTCTACATCTACAGGGTCAAGGTCAAACTCTACCATGCAAAGGCAAAGACAAATATCAACAACACCCAGAAACACCGCCGGCCTCTCTGGGCCAAGCTCATCTGAGATGGACTGAGGCAAAGTGGAAAAGTCTGCTGTGGTCTGAGTCCACATTTCAGACTGTTTTTGGACATCATGGACGTGGTGTCCTCCGGGCTAAAGAGGAAAAGGACCATCCAGACTGTTATCAGGGCAAAGGTCAAAAGACAGCATCTGTGATGGTATGGGGGGTTGTTAGTGCCCATGGCATGGGTAACTTGCACATCTGTTAAGGCTCCATTAATGCTGAAAGGTACATACAGGTTTTGGAGCAACTTATGCTGCCATCGATCTTTTTCAGGGACATCCCTGCTTATTTCAGAGACAATGAAGACATATTTCGCTGGTGTTACAGAAGCGTGGCTTCAGAGTAAAAGAGTACAGGTACAAGACTGTTGAGCATCTGAAGTTGTACATCAAGCAAGAATGTGAAAGAATTCCACCTACGAGGCTTCAACAGTTATTGTCCTCTGTTCCCAGATGCTTATTGAGTGTTGTTAAAAGGGAAGGTGATGTAAAACAGTAAACATGCCCCTGTCCCAGCTTTTTTGAAACATGCAGGAACACAAAAAAGTTTATCAGTTTGAACGTTAAATATCTTGACTTTGTTGTGTGTTAAATTGAATATGGTTAAAAACTCAACACCTACCATTTTAGTCTGTCTTTTAGCTAAAACAAAAATAATAATAAATATTAATATTATTATTTCATGTTATTTATTTATTTTAATCATCTTAATCTGTTTTATTTCTCCATATCCGTTCAGATTTATTGTTTGGAATTTTATTCTCTGTTAATCAATTTTCTTGTCATTATCTTACTTAAGCAGATTTTATAATGCTTTTGGTGTTTGGCTTTATTTACCATAGTATAATTTAAAATTTTATTTTATTTATGAATTTATTTATTAATTCATTTATTTTCCCTATAGTATTTTTTATCTAATTTCTTATCATGATTTTTTTTCATAATGCCATTTTAGTCTTAGCTCCTGTGTTTCCTCATTTTTAATTAAAGGTATAATTCTGTTTTCTGTCAGGATCTCCTCTTAATGTCTTTGTGTGTGTGTAAGTGAGTGTGTGTACTGTATGTGGATCACGAGGGCGGGTATCGTCATTGCATTCAATTTTCCAATTTTTTTCTTCTTTTTTTATGCTAAGCATTTTGTTGTACAAGATTTTGTACGAAAAGTGCTCTATAAATAAAGTTTGTTTGATTGATTGATTAACAAGAATTAGCAAATCATTGTATTTTTTTTTTTTTTTACACAACTTCACAACTTCATTGGAATTGAGGTTTCAAGACACGCAAAAATACAGTTTGTGCAATAAAACTGTAAAAGTGTTTCATAATTTGTGCCTGAAAAACGTAATTTAACAATGAAGTTCGTCTCACTTTAATTATTCACATACACCCCTAAGTTTTTGTCACATTTTTATTTCATTCTTTCTGCTGAAGGAGCCCTTTCACATTATCATTAGCCCACTCTGTGTTTGCAGTATTTATTATGCAGCTTCCCACACAGACCGAGACCCCCCGAACATGCAGGGCCCTCTTCCCCTCACGTTTCAGCTCTTTTTTTCTCCAGCACACACACAGAGGGGGTCAGCCGCGGTGAATACCAGCAGCATGTTCGCATTTGTGAATGAAAGACTTTCTGTCTCCTTCCTTCTCTCTCTTTTCTCGCTCGCTTGCTCGCTCGCTGGAATTTTTCTCTTGGCCGGATTCCAGAAAATTCTCAGTGGCGGGAAAACACACACAGCAGCGAACACACACACACCGCACTGTAAAAAATGAGGACGGTAATGTTTTTATCATCTTTGTTGATGTTTTTGTCTGCAGGGAGCACGGTCAAATCCAGAGAGGTCTTCAAAGAACATTCAGGAATGAAGATACAGGACGTCTGAAGGATCGGAGTTTAAGGCTAGAAATCAAATCAAGAAGAGAATTCATAAACGTCTCAAACCAAATATAATAACTGATAAATGGGCACGAGTCTATTGACCATTAGTTATGCCACACTTTGTTCCATTTCAACTAGACGTTTACACTAAATAGATAAAAATTGGACCTATGCTCAGCCAACTCACAGACAAAGAGGCCATGTGAAGGTGGCCTTAAACTGAATATCTCAACAAATGCTCTGATATTTTAAGTTGAGGTGCGCTGTTGTGCATCACAAGTGTGTGAGACAAGCTCAGTAAAGTGTGTGTTCGATCTTGTGGATGTGTCCATCTCTTTGATTTATCCTCAAAATAGCAGAAACATTCTGAACCACAGCCTTTAGACTTTAGACCAGGTATAACCTGCGTCTTCAATGTAGGAACACACCAACATTGCACCTGATCGCTCATTTTCAGACAAAAACACTCCTGGGTGCAAATGGAAGTGTATGATCATTTTCTATTTAAACAGCCTGAGTGCACAACGCAGGATAGGGCCCTTAGTCGAGCTGGATGTGCTGAGTCGACAAAGATTAGCCTCAATATCTCTTCCCTCAATGCCAGGGGTGAGCTTGTTACTGACCCCTGTTGGTAAGAAGCTAAGACAACGTTGTCACCAGAAATGGAAAGGTTTTTCCTTTGCATTTTCAAAAATGCTCCACGTTCACACGAAGACACGAGAACGACTGAAAATGCTGTAGCGTGCATGCCAGGCCAGTAGTTGTAGGTTTGAAGTGAAACAGTGAGTCTTACAACACGCATATGCTCTCCGGTGAAGACAAACTTTTTATAAACAACAATGGGGAGTGAACAAAAAGACGCAGGAATTTCTTTTATGGACAAGAAATGTGCTGGATATTCTTGTCTGGATAACAAAACAAGCACAGTAAGCAGCACACGTGTTTCTCAGTAGATGGCCAAAGATGTTGTTTTGTTGTTTTTCCTGGGATGCGCGCGCAACCTTCATGTGAAAGAGTACTGCGCATGCACTGCTCGTCCTTTTACATGGATACAGATACGTTTTCAAAACTTTTCACTCTGGACCCTGGTTTCAAAAGTTTGCAGATTCAGACGCTCCAGGCGCCGTTCTCGTGTAAACGGACGGCAAAAATGCAATGAAAACTCTCAGTTTTCGGCCGTTTTCATTGTTGTTTAAACAGGACCTCAGAGAGTGGGGTGCAGATATTTGGACTAAAGTCTTATGACTATTGCTGAGGGCAGACTGCATGATTTATGTAATATTATGGCCTGCCCCAATTGAAGGACTTCTATGGAGTTAAAATCATGCCAAAACTTCACAAACGCACAAAACATGTTTTACTCACTCCCAACGATTCACAAACAAACTCAGTGTGGTTTGCAAATACAGAACATCATTCACAAACTACTGCATTTTTTTTGCAAATGAGAAATTTACCTATAAAACAAATACATTTTACTTCAGAAACAAATACAGCATGTTTTACACATACAAAGAAATTCGTTTACAAAAAGAGATCCCTCAAGTGCTAACTAAAACCCTTTAAGTATGTAAAAAATATCATTCAGGTACAAACTAAAATCCTTCAAGTACGTAAAAATATCCTTCAAGTACTATACTTACTTACTATAAACTCTAAATGGAAGAGCTCACACTTATTCAAATGTAAAGCAATGCCCAATTAATATTACTACAAATGATAAAAGCAAATTAGTTATTATTACTTATTCACTTATTTACAGGATTTTTATTTTGTGGTAAGGATATTCTAATTGTATTCAGATTTTTTGTATTTATTAGTAATTTGTTAAGCATGTAAATTAGGTGACATGCTATTGTAAAAATCAGAGACAATTGTAAGAACAAAACTATTCGATTTCTTTTGTAAGCGTACGTAAATCACTGATGGAGGGGGGCGCCAAAATCTCATCTGGGGCGCCCCATTGGGTAGGGCCGGCTCCACTGACCAGTCAAGCCCACTCGCAGTGTGAGCTTATCACCCCTTTAATGCTTCCTCGCTGACCACGCCTCGGTCTGTCTTGTCCCTCTGACTGTGATTAAATAGCTTACATCCTCAACACAAGGTTGATTTTTCTCTCTTATTGTTTGAATATCTGATTATGTTGTATTTTAATATCTTGGCAAAAAACCTAAATAGACATTAAAAATGTGTTAATAATCAATAATGTCTTAAATTATCATGATAAAGTCACAAAAAATGATCACGCCTGGATGAAATCAGTCTTTAAAATGAACCAAAGTGAAAACATTCGAGCCTGCCACAATATCAACCTGTGTGTCATTTTTTACAGTGTGATGCCACCCACAAACACTCACACATGCTCTCTCCTTCCCTCCCAGCTGCTGTGTTTGGCTGCTCGCTCGCTCGGCCCCTCCCTCCCCGGCCCCTGATTGGCTGCTGAAATTTGGCGGGCTTTCTCCTCCTCGTGACTGCTGCTGCTGCTGATGCGGTCATCGAGGCAGCACGAGGGAACAAAAGTTCAGCCGGGTTGGTTTCCCCGCAACGCGTCCCCGAACACAACCTGTTCTGTAAACACAGCGGCTGGAGGCTGACACACACTCGAATGGGCTGGCCCTGAATGAAACCACGGGACAGAGAGTCTCCCTTACATAAATGTTTTTATCCTTTGGAGCAGATGTCTCCTGAAAACTTTGGTATGTTGTTAATCCTGCTCAGTGTGGCAGTTTTATCACAGATGCTGCTTCACCTCAGGGCCAGCAGACAACTAACAGAACTTTAGCTTCATTTTTTGATTGATTTGTCCTTATTTAGACAAAATTTTGATCATTTGTATGTTAGTTTTTTTGTTTGTTTGTGTGATTCTTTGTCCATTTGTTTTTCAGGAGATGTTGGTAATGGCCCAACTTAAACATGATTAGATTTTGGTGGTGATACATATGTCTGGATGCAAAAAAAATCCCAAAATTTCAAAAAATATCATAAGCTAACATTGGGCAGAATTTTAAAAAATCATATCTCTGCCATTTTTTAACATATTCCCTTCCACTTTACATGATGATATGGGGTCCATGTCTCTATCATCAAGATAAATTTCATCTGGATCTGATCCAGATTGACATCACAAAAAAACATTGAACTTCAAAATGGGAAATCCCATTGACCACATTCAATAATTCATATAAAATCAAAATATTAAGTGATGTTCCTAAAACTTGGTGTGTTCTTACAGGATAACAACCTCCATGTATGTGCTGAGTTTGGTCTGGATCCTGGCTCTTTTCTGGATCTGGTGATCCAGAGTTGTGTCTTTTACAGGGGTTGTGGAAAAGCCACTGCCGGAACTGAGCTGTTTGGAGGAGGTCTGTGCTCTTTGAGTGCTTTTCTAGTTTCTAGAATCTAATCAATCCTGGTCTACCTTAAGTGGTTTGTCTCCTTTTGGTCTACACTGCCAGAGTGAAACTACAGTGATGACTCACTTGACCTTTGACCTCATACCTCCCAAAATTAATCAGCTTAATGTCAAGTGGCAGAGGAAATTAGTGCAAAATCTGACAGAAATCCCTAAAAGACCTCTTAACATATCAAGTTCATGAACAAAGAATGACCACGAGGGCCGAGGACTTTCCCCCTTTCCCCCCTAAATACTGCCAAATTGTTCTTGAGTCGAGTGGACATTTGAGACAAACCCAAAGAAAGTCCTGTGAGGCATGTTTGGGATATCACGTTCACAAGTTGATGCTGAACAAAATGACTTTGACTTGTGACCTTCAAAATGTAGTAAGAATGACTGTATTAGAAGTGCATTAGAAAACTGTGCAAAGTCAGTACATCATTCTGTGTAGTCATTTGTTAATCATTCCTATCTATCTATCTGTCTATCTATCTATCTATCTATTCTAAGATGAATGCTCTTTATTCCTCTCACAGGCCAAACACATTATCCTTCTGTGTGAGCTTGAATGGTTGTCTGTCTCTCTTATGGCTCCAGTATGTTGTGGTGCCTTTTATTCCAGCAGAGTGATTGTTTGCTTTCGTCTCTTGTTCGATGAAGCTGCAGAAAAATCCTCAAAATTAAAGTATTACCCATTCGTCGTCAGTCTCATTTCTGCATTAAAAATGTGGAACAAATGATAAAATCCTGCCTCTAAACCAGTGTTGTGACATCTGTTATATTTATAATTATGCTTAATATCTGTGGAGCACTTTTAATATGTACAAATGTCAAAATGCTGCAGAGATAAAAACATGATCAGGATAAAGTAATTCTACAGTGTTTAAAGGAGCAGTCTGTAAAATATGTCAGACTTCTTGCTCACTTGTTGCATCAAAATGTGTGCAGTTAAATATAGAAGTAGGTCAGGTAAGATATCATCTATGTTACCATCACTCTGTAACTGAATGCCTGTTAGAAATACCTTGACCTCGTAAAAGCAGATAGCCCATGAAGCCTCTGTATTAAATATCTGCTTCATTAGACTTAAATCATTCTGAGAGCAGTGGTTAGCTCATTCATTCACATAAATTATTATTAGACAAGTTTACTCGGCTGTAACTCATATGAGAAAATGGACTTAGTTTGCTTTCCTGTCCTCTTTGATTTTTGTACTGTAAGGTGGAATGAATCAGGGATTGGTATGAGTATACGAGTATTTATTTGTGACATCTTTACTTCAGCATTTCATTACTCAATTACCTGACACACCAGACAGAGAGTTCCATAAATCCGTTGCGGAAATACTTCACTAGTCCATCTGGGAATGAGGCAATATAGGCAAATGCTAAGGTTGGCGTGGCCTCCATGGGGCACCACAAAATGGGAAAAACACCATCAATATAATTATATTAAAGCTAGTTATTAGTATTAACACTTAAAATGGAAAAGCTAACATTGATTCATTATGCCCAATTAATATCACTACAAATGATAAAACCAAATAAGTCTGTATAGTTATTTTATTTAATATTTGTATACAGGTATAGCACAATGTAAATGTAGCTTATTTGTTAGTGTGTGCAAACTGTGTGGTTATTTAAATTGTCCCATGTTGATTGTTGTACTTATAATTTATTACCATTATTATTATTTATTGACTTATTTAGATGATTTTTATTTTGTGGTAAGACATTTATATTGTATTCATTTGTAATGTTTTTAGGCATGTAAATTGTCTCTCTGTCTTAAACACCTTACGCCCTCAAACACAGGATTGCTTTTTCTCTTTTATTGTTCGAATATTTGATTATTTTGTACTTTAATATTGTGACAAAAAAGGTAAACAGACATTAAAAATGTCTTAATAATCAGTAATGTTTTACAGTTTCATGATAAAGTCACAAAATGTAATCATACCTGGATGAAATCAGTCTTTAAAATGAAACCAAAGTGAAAACATACATTGTTGTATTTATAACTTATTACTATTATTATTATTTATTCACTTATTTACTTGATTTTTATTTTGTGGTAAGGGCATTTAAACTGTTTTCAGATTTCGTTGTATTTATTTGTAATTTGTAAAGCATGTAAATTGGGTGACATTTTATCTTATAAATTAAAGACAATGGTAAAAACAATGGCGTTCGATTTCTTTTGTAAGCGTATGTAAATCGCCAAAGGAGGGAGACATAAAATCTCACCTAACATGCAACATTGGGTAGTACGGAAGAGGATTAGGGCCACTGTAAAAATAAAACCTGAGTTCTGAGTTAACTCACATTTTATTTTTAATCCTAATCCTCTTCAGTAGGGTAGGGCCGGCTCTGTTTTGGAGGATGAAAACAAAAGTTTTGTTCTTTGTATAAAATGACAGTGATGGCTGCCATGTTGAAACAATGGGACTGTGGATGTTCAGTGCCAAGAGAAACTCGAAGCCTCCTGTTGCATTACCCTCACTTTATATTTAACAATAACTGAGATTTTGAGCCACCCTGACAAAGAAAGCCTTCAGCAGATCCACACTAAGGCAGAGCCGGATTGCTTGATTCCTGATTGCTGACCCAGCAGATCTACATTGACTCTTCAGGCTTTTCAGGCATGTTTTGATTTGACAAATATTCTTGCTCCATTAATTGTTGCTCTCTTACACTTACATAAGTATGTGCATGATCTTCAGAATGAGTAATCTTATGACTAGCTGAGGGTGACAGGGATATTTTAAAAGATTTCAGTGGAGGTCAGAGATCTAAATATTGTTTGGTGATAAACCACAAACATGTTCAGCTGGGTTTACACACACTCTCCAGATGCCTTGAGTTCTCCTCGTCTGTTGGTTTTATTTTACCCAAATCAGATAAGAGAGAGGCAGCTGGCTCCTTCTGGTTTATAATCAAATCAGCAGCTGGACGGGATGCGTGGACAGTCGTTCACTCTGTAATCCTTGAAGGAAAAAAGAAAGAGAGGGAGACGGGAAATAAAGGGAACACCAGAGTGTGGTCAGAGAGAGAGCAAACACAGGGAGGTGAATCTTGGCAGAAAGTTTGGGACAGAATGACGTCTGTGTGCCGGGAGGATCACAGGTTTTGTTTTTGGTCAATGGATCAGAGAGGACTCACTGACAAAAGAGAGAGAGAGAGAAAAGAAAGTCTGTTTCCAAACCAACCCTTCAAGGACCCCTGGTGGTAGGAGGAGAAACTGACATCTTCACCTTTTCAATGGAGCTCTGTGTAAGAAGACATGTCCACACATGAGAGCATTTAATATGTTTAAAGTACAAAGAAACCCTGGATCCCAACATCTCTGGTAAATTAGACACACATTTATGTGTAGACTGACACAGTGAACTATGATTTTTACAGTGAAAAACTTGAGTCATTTGTCAGTTATAGTAACTGTGCTCAAGCCATTCAGTAATGAATATAAGTCGTCAATCAATAAACCAATCCATGAATCCACCATCTATTCATCAATACAGAAGTTAATCCATCCACAAGGCCATCAATTAATCCTTTATTATATAGCTATCAATGACTCCATCAATCCTTCCAACAATCAATCATTCAGTCATCCATCCATTTAATAATTAATAAAACAATCCATCAGCTTATTATCAAATTCATCAACCAGTTGATCAATCCTTTCATCCATCCATGGATTCATCCATCCATCATTTGTCCATCATACAGCGTATTTATCAGTCACCTGTTAATATGCCCATCCATCATCCCATCCACCCAACATTCCACCAATCAATCTATTAATCAATCAATCAATTCATACATTCATTCACTGATGCATCAATCCAACCACATCTATGAACCATTATTCAGTCAGTACATCATTCTGTGTAGTCATTTGTTTATCATTCCTATCTATCTATCCATCTATCCATCTATCTATCCGTCTGTCTTTCTATCTCTATCTATCTATCTATCTATCTTTCCATCTATCTGCCTATCTATCTATCCATCATCTCCATTAATCTATCTTTTTATCAACTGAACAAACTCTGATGAGTGATAAAAGTTGATGAAAACCAAGAAAATCCTCAATCCATCAATCTCCGTCTTTCTTCGCTCCTTGCACACATTGGAGGGAAAAATAGAGATGGGCATTGTTAAGTCCTCAGGTACTTAACAGTGAAGTTCTGTTTTTTGCTGTTTCGCTTAGACAAGAAGAATAATCTGTTTTTTAATTTAAGTAGAAGAACTTAGGCAATGAAATAGTCTTAACTGTTTTTGTTTTTTTTCCAATTAAAAATGTATCTGTGTCCATTTTCTATACATAAAGTCCTTCAGTAGTCATCGCAAGCTTCTAAATCGTATCTTGGCAAGTTTTGATTAGCCAGAGAATCAATATCATCATAAAACTGGGGATGTACACTCCTACTTTACTCCAAATCCAATCAAAAACGTATTTTATAATGTAACCTTATCTTCACAGATTTTTAAAAACTGCTGTGTAACTTGGTTGTGTAATGAGCATGGATTATTTCATGGTACAAATTATTACAAAATGCCTTGAGTTCAGACATAAAAATACAAAAATGTGTGTTACTGTGTGTGATTCACGGCTGTTTTGTGTTCTGCAGGTGTCGTCTGCCACGTGGCTCAGCGGCAACATGAGTCGACTTGTTTTTATCAGCCTGAAAGGGTCAGTGAGCTCCATCAGCCGGGGAGGGGAGATCCAGCGGAGGACAGGTTTGGCTGGAGCTGTTGGTGTGTGAGTGAGTCTGTTTTGTGTGTACGAGTAGTATGATTGTGAAATGATCTCATAAAAGAGGAAACAGGATCAGTGACCGTATGTCCTGTGTAATACAATGCAAATGTTTCCAGGTCATGAATCTGAAGAACAAGGACATTTGTTTTGTTCATTGTGTTTTCATTACCTCCGCCAAAAAGGTTATGTTTTTGCCAGCGCATGTTTGTTTGTTAGCAAGATTAGAGAAAATGTGTTGGATGAAAATTTACCAAAGCTTTAGTTTGGGCCAAGGAAGAAGCCATTACATTTTGGTGGTGATACGTATATTTGTCTGGATGCAAAAAAAATCCCCAAATTTCCAAAAAAATCCCATAGGTTAACATTGGGTGGAATTTCAAAAAAACAAAAAAACAACAACAACAAAAAAAACATATCTCTGTCATTTCTTAACGGATTCACTCTGAATTTCACAGGTTAATATGGGGTACATGTCTCTATCATCAGGGTAAATTTCATCTGGATCTGATCCAGATTGATATCACAAAAAAACATTGAACTTTATAATGGGAAATCCTATTTACAACATTCAATAGTTCATATAAAATCAAAATATTAAGTGATGTTCCCAAAACTTGTTGTGTTTATACACGATAACAACCTCCATATGTGCTGAGTTTGGTCCAGATCCTGGCACTATTTGTATCTTTTACAGGGGTTGTGGAAAAGCCACTGCCAGAACTGAGCTGCTTGACAGAGGTCTGCGCTCTCTGAGTGCTTTACTAGTTTGTGCTTTCTTAGCTTTACTCCTTTGTGCCTGAAACAGTTATAAACAGAGAACATGAACTTTCAGAATGTAGGAAACAAAAATGTCTGATGAGCAATCTTATGTTTTAAATAGTCTTTTACATTAATTTGAATATTTCAAGAAGCTTTTAAAGCAAAAGAAATCTTTAAGTTTCAAAGTTATTACAGGATTTTTGGTGATGCAGTGACTGCAATGACGAAGCTCCAATTACATGGTTTTCATTGCCATGGAAACTACACTGAAAAAAAAAATTGGAAACATTATTTCGTTGATTATTTCTCCAATTTAATAACATCAATTGGTATTGTATTATATATCATTGGAAAGCCTAATTAGTCACCTTTACAACAAAGTACAACTTATAAGGGTCGTGCATTAGTTGAATGAGCTAAATCCCCTGCAAATGGAAGCTGGTGTTCTGGTATGAAGAGTGGCAGCATAATTTGGATTGAGCCTTGGTACCATTCCCAAAATTAGACAGGTGAAGTCAAAGAGAGATCCTGAAAATGGCATTCCAACAACACCCCAAGAAGACTGGATCCTCACTCTTGCTTCTTTCCTCCAGAGGAAGAGGAGATTTTGGCACATTTCATTGGGGGGGCTACCCACATGTTTAGCCATGCTGCTCGTACCATGAATGTAGGATCTTTATAAGTTGTAAAGGTGACTAATCAGGGATTTTCATTGTTTTTTATTAAAGGGGAGGAATAATGGACCAAAATAATGTTTTCAAACCTTGAGGAGTATGTGATGTCATGTCAGAGCCTGAGGCACAAAGTTGGACACTTACTCAACTTAGCAGCTCTGTTTCTGTATCCCATTCGTGTTTTGTGTTGCCTACTAGTAATGGACCACCGTTATCCTCTGGCTGATGATGGATGGATGAATGTGACTGACAGAATGAACATCCAATCAGCTGCCAGGAATGTTTTTGACGGATTCATCCCACCCCAAACTGTTTCAGAGAGCTGGGGTGAACTTGTGAAATACATCCATCCATTCATCCATTATCTATACCTTTCGGGGTTCGGGGTCATGGGGCTGGAGCCTATCCCAGCTGACATTGGGCAAGAGGCAGGGTGCATGCTGAGCCAGTGGCCAGCAAACTGTAGGGCTACACAGAGAGACAGACAACCATTCACACTCACACTCTTACCTAAGGGCAATCTGGAGTCACAGTTAACCTAATGAGCATGTTTTTGGCCTGTGGGAGGAAGTCGGGGTGCCTGGAGAGCCCATGCATGTACGGGAGAACATACAAACTCCACACACAAAGGCCCTGACCGACACAGGGATCGAACCAGTGACCTTCTTGCTGTGAGGCATGTGCATTACCTGCTGTGCCACCATGCCGCCCTGAAATATACCCTTTATTACCTCTCTCAGTGAGGTTATGTTTTTGCTGGCATTTGTTTGTTTGTAGCAAGACTACTCAAAAACTACTGGACAGATTTCACTGTACTTTTCAGGAGATGCTGGTAATGGCCCAACTTAGACATGATTAGATTTTGGTGGTGATCCAGATAACTGCCATTAGTGAATGATTTTCTTTTGCTCAATAACTGTCTAACTAATAATGATATCAACATGATTCTGAGTGCTAGGTGTGGGTTTTCAGGGTCAAGGAATCATATTATGATGGTAATTTTATCATGAAACTATTGCTTATAGGTGTAACAGCAATATGTGAGCTGCCTTGGCGGTTGTTTGCGCTCTCCAATTGCTTGAAATGTTTATCTGGTGTCTGGTCTCCAGGAAACTTAATACTGAGTCAAGTCAGATCAATACCACTTATTGTAAGTGTTCTGATAGTTTAACCAATAAATACTCAGCTCTATGTTTGATAGAAAGTTTGCAGTGATTATGATGCTTTGTATAATCAGCTCGTCCCTCCTTTCTGTCTCCCTCTCTGTTATCTGTGGGAGTTTTGAAAGCTGCGGCCTTCTGCGTCCTTTATTCAGCCGCTGTTTGGTCTGAGATAAGAGGCGAGCCGAGCTCACAGCATTTGATCTTCGACTATCAGTTGACCTTTAATGTGACTCACTGTTACTGAGTTTGTTCCTGCTGCTGTGTGATCAAATGTCATGGTGGCTGTGAGGCTCAAAGTTTGTTTGCTGTGAATGTTTTATGGAGGAATGCAGCACTAAAAGTGTGAGTCATGCAGTGTTTTAAAGTCCATAAACTCTGCGGGTTATAAAAAGTTTGATAACTTCCTGCCCTGAACTTTCTCCACTTTTAAAGAATTGCAAACTTAATTAATATATTTGCAAAACCAGTCATGAGAATGAAGGGGGTTTATCTTATGAGCCAAACGTTTATCTTATATATTTTTTTATTTATCGTAATTTCTCGATTATAACATGCACTCCATATTTTTTCGATTTTTGCCCCAAAACACTGTACTCATATACAACTCCCACCCAAATTTTTCCCAAACCTTACTCTCTCAGACAACTCAAAAATTACATTTATTAAATTTTTTAATCAAAGAAATTTCAGTATTTTCACAACAAACACTGTACACGATTTTCCCTCTCAAACGGATGCAGAAACACCTTTTGCTTCACGCATGTGCAATTACTCGATTTCTGCCCAAGCATGCTCAGTCGTAGTTTACCGACCAATCAGAGAGCAGCTATCAACATGCCGATGTCTTCGACCAATCACAGCGCAGCTATTTTACGTCCCCTTGCTCACAAGATGGCAGCGCCCTGTGTTTGCCAGTGAGTGGTAACATTTGAGAATTAAATGATGATTACACAAAGTTAAACGAATTAAGACCCAAAATATATGATTAAAACAGTTTAACAGTCAGTTTAATAAGAATTACGCAAGTTTGGCGGGAATGTTTCCCAGAGAAAGAGAATACTTCGGCTTTTTGTATCAGATGTGTGACAATCGCGATGTTGGCGAGACGAAACATTTCAAGTGTTTTGCTTGTACTCGTGTATAATACGCACTCGAAAATTAGACCTTATTTAAGAGCCAAAAAATGCGTGTCATAATCAAGAAGTTACGGTAATGAGCAATTTAAGGTCAGATCTCTTGAAACTCTGTTGGGTTGGATGTACGATTGGGCAGAAATTTCAGAGTGCTTTATATTTCCTCCAGGAAGTCGTGTTTGGCACTACTTTACAAGGCAGCAAATGGCTAAGGTTTCTCTGCCTGTGCACAACAATGGAAATACATCTTGCATCACTGTTTAAACAGTAATTTCTTAAATCCTGATAACTAGCAACTGCCTGCAAGCTTAAACTGATGTTAACCCTGCCTGCAGTGCACACAAACAGAGGTTTCTTAAATTTAACTGAAGTGAACAGATCATATAAATTCAGCCGTCCTCATATACTCAAGTACATTCACTAACTGTGCTGGTGTATCTGTAGCTGATTTCACTCTTTGCTGGTTTGAATGTCAACTTACTCCAGGGTAATATAAAACGATAAAGCAGGTTAATCATTATAAGATCATATATATAACAGTTTAAATTGTTTTATATGTTCTGAGATTGTGAATTCACTTATTGAAGCACATAATTTGTACATCATCACATTACAATTCATAACCTTTGAGGCAGGGTTTATTCATTTATGGTGCACAATAAAATGATTACAAATCACATTTTTACGCTTCTGATAATCAGAAAATACTAAAATATGTTCATCTTCAACAAATGGAGCAACTCACAACTTGTTAAAGAAAAGTCTGTCAATAAGAGTTTCATTTTAGGCATCAAACCACAGAGTAATAAATCCATAATCTCTGTATCTTTGCATTTTAATCAGCTCTAAAAGATCATGGCATAAGGTGTGAATAGATTATTTGTGCAGGTGGATGTAAAAAATAAATAACTCTACACTGACACATGGTTACAATGACTTTTGAAAAGGAAAATACTGGAACAATTTTATCTTTAACAGCTGAGCTGAAGAGTATATCCGTCCCCGTTTGGCTGAAATTACATCTTAAAAAAAATATATATAAAAAATATGTCACCTTTTTAACTGTTCAAAGCAGGGCCGGCTACGCCATTAGGCAATATAGGCAAATGCTGAGGGCGCCGTGGCCTCCAGGGGGCGCCACACAATGATATAAACATGATTCCGAGTGCTAGGTGTGGGTTTTCAGGGTCAAGAGGAAGGGTCCACCTCTAATGTGTATTTATACAACCTAATCACTGGTGTCAGAGCATAAATCCTCCAGCAGACCTGTTAGATCAATGCTGTCAATGTCAATGTCGCTGTCATCATCAGTCTCATCGTTACTGGAGTCACTGTGTTTGTCACTGTCCTCGCTGCTGTCGTCATCACTTTCATCCCCCTCATCACCATCCTCATCCTCCTCATCCTCATCGTCCTCCTCATCATCTTCTTCCTCCTCATCATCTTCATCATCACTTTTATCTGCTCTAGGTAAAATCTTTATCGGGCTCCCATCTCTGTTGCAAATGTATGGAAACAGCTTCCTGGTGAACGTGTCTTCAAATGTGTGGATGCGTGTTTCAGCATCAAGATCAGTGAAAGACAGTTTCCCTTCGTCATGGTCCAGCTTGACTCTGATCCGATCGAGCCCGCCCGTCACTGAGAGCTTCTTTGGTTTGGCTGATGGAGAGATGGCTTTGAATTTTCCATCAGAACACTCTATTCTCCACAGTTTGGACTTACTTGCCAGTTTCCCCCGTGCAGGTTTTGCTGCTACTCCAAGCGACCAGTGGGTGCTTTCTCCAACCTCAACATCCCAGCTGTGAGTCCCTGACTTCAGGCCCACCGAGCCCAGGACAGAGTGGGTGGTGTCAAACCTCTCGGGGTTCTTAGGGAGGTTTTGTTTTCCTTCACAGCTCACACTGGTCAGATCTTCAGACAGGACAAGTCCAGGATGAGCAGTGTTTGGATCCAGAATCACAGGATATGGCTCTGGCTCCTCAATACTTTCAGAGATGCTGTTCCAGATGTCTAAGATCAGGTTGCCCAGGTGTTTGGCTTCATCAATCAGAGCTCCTGTGACCAGCTTTGGATCATCCAGCAGGAGGCGCCTTTTGACTTTGTCTGCTGTGACTTTATAATTCTGCAAGAACAGAACATCATCAGCTCTCAGCTCATCCTTTGTGGCTCTGATTGTGTCAGACAAAGCTGCTATGTCTCTGCTCAGAACCGCAGTCTTCTCTATCATTCTCTGCTTCTTCTTTTCCTCTTCCTCTCTCACTGCAGAGATCCTGGCCTCCTCTTCCTCCTCTAAAAACTGGTGAAGCCTCTTGAACTGTTCCTTAATTCGACTCACTGTGTTTCTGGCCTGGACTTTGATGTATTCAGCAGAGTGATCACAGTTTACTTTGACTTCCTGGAATTTCTCCAGTTTTTTTTGCAGAGGCTTCAGAGACCTCTGCAGCTCTTCTTTGTGGTCCTGAGCCACTTCTCCAATGGGTCTGAATTTGTGGTTGTTGTGTATCTTTGAATCCCGACAGACAACGCATGCTGGCTCCTTGTGGTCCAGACAGAAGAGTTTGAGTTTCTCAGCATGCAGACTGCAGAAATCCTCAGAACCTGAGGAGGTTCTCTGAACTCTCTTCCCTTCATAAGTCTCACAAAGGTTTTTCAAAGCCAGGTTACGAGGTGGATCACTCCTTGATGATCTTCTCTTACAAACTGGACACTGACGTTGAGGTTTCCCACTCCACCAGTCCTTCAGGCAGGCTTTACAGAAGCTGTGGCTGCATGTTAGAACAACCGGGTCTTTAAAAATGTCCTGGCAGACGGGACAAGTGAGGTCTTCCTCGAGCACAGAAGCCATGTTGTTGTCAAAATCCCGAAAATCAGCCTAGAAAGAACAACCAAAAAGTAGGTACATTTTAATCTACCAGTTGACATATTTACAGTAATCTTAATTTGACCCAGGTTTTCCTTAAACTTACCTCGAAGCAGCAAGTGTTGAAAGTATTTCCGTCTCACAGCCGTTCTCTGTGAGTGAAGTCCAAAGGTGACTCTTATCTTGTTCCTTCTCTTATATCACACTTCATAAAAGAAGCTGACTTTGTACTGGCATTTCCTGCACATGCTCAGATGATTTGACTTTTTTAACTTGATGCCATTTTTATTCTTACTACCAAACAGAAATGCTGCCAGATAGTGAGAGAACAGTGATGGATAAAATCATAGGGCCAGGAGAGTTTTGTGGATGAGGAGCGAGTCAGTGAGAGGAAAGTGGATGGACAGATAAGTGGGTGGACGTATAAATGGACAGGTGCATGTAATACTAGCTGGATTAATAAATGGATGGCTGGGGGTAAAGATGAATGGGCAGATGAATGGCTGGATTAATATTCAGACTGACAAATGGATGGATGATCACTGGACTTATTGATAAATGGTTGGATGGATAAATACCAAGACTGATGAATAGATAGTAAGATTGATAGTTGGATGGATGGATGAAAGAGGGTTTAATAGATGTATGAATGGGCAATTGATGGGTTGATAACAGGATAGATGGTTGAATAGATGGATGAATGGGCAATTCATAGATGGATGGCAGGATTAATTGATGGATGGATGGATAAATGAATGGACCAACTGATGAATGGCTATGGATGGAAGGATAATAACATTGATGAATGGATGAATTGATGGATGGATGGATAAATAGAAAGACTGACAGATAGATTGTTGGAAGGATGGATAGATGGATGAATTAATTGATGGATGGATTAACAGATGAATGAATGAATTGACTAACGGGCAGATGGATGGATGGATGAATAATCAGACTGATAAATAGATGGATGGTCACTTCATTGATAGATGGATGGATGTATTTGTTGATGGATGGATAAACAGATCAATGAATGGATGAACTGACTGATTATTATTAAAATTATTATTTTACCTACAAAACATGAAATAGCTCAGATGTAGTAAACTTCTGTTGTCGTAGCTTGTTTCATTTCTCCAGGGTGTAACTTGTTGATCATTTCACAAGTATAATGTAACTGAGTATAACTACATTTACAAGTAGTTTACCCATCACTGTAATTGTAGGACCTCTGGATATAAAAATCATATTAGTCAACAAAAACCACATTTTAAAAGGTCTACAGATAAACCATATTCTATTGTATATTATCATGTTAAAGAATCAGAAATGCACTGCCTTGTTATTTATATACTGAGTGTTTCTGGACTTTTAACTGTATCCACACTATCTAAGAAAAAATGAGCAGTCATGGTTATAATCCTCATCATTCAGAGGCGTGTTTTCAGTGTAATATTTTTATCCAAAATCTGAGAAATCAGGCTGTGAGTGCATTTCCTCTGCTGGCGTGTGTGCCCTCTGCTGGTATAAAGAAGAACTGCAGCTGGTGTAACACAACTGCAACACACCTGACACGCGCATTTGTGTTGAGTCACTGCGATGTGAGCGCTGAGTCACAGACAGATCATTCATCAGCTCCGGCATGTGGGTCAGTCTGACTCAGAGGGCAGCCTGTGCTTTTATGTAATGATGACTAAGCATTCATGATGTGGACCGATCCACCTGACTCTCTCTTTAAAGGGAATTTGACTCTGTAGCCTGAAAACATCTGATTTCCTGGACGTAGGATTATGAGAGCGTGTAAGCTGATCCCCTCGCCCTCCACCTGCTGCCCATGAGCCTCAGGTGACACACGGCGGGTGAGAGAAGAAAAGACAGAAGAGAGATGTGAGACTCTTCTGGTCCCTGCTGGTATCTGATATCTTTGTTTTTCACTCTTCATCTGGAAAAACGTCTGATTCAAAACAACAAATCCACAAGGGGAAGATATTTAATTTTCAACTGATAAACTGTGGGTTTTTTTGGCAAATATTCTCTCATTCTGAATGTGATGCCTACAACATGTCGTCGTCTCCCCCCCCCCCATATACAATCACAGATGCTGGGTTTTGACCTTTGCTCTGATAACAGTCTGGATGGTCCTTTTCCTCTTCAGGCCGGAGGACACCACGTCCATGATGTCCAAAAACAGTCTGAAATGTGGACTCAGACCCCAGTAGACTTTTCCACTTTGCCTCAGTCAATCTCAGATGAGCTCAGTGAGGTGTTCCTGGGTGTTGTTAAAATATGGCTTTGTCTTCGCATGGTAGAGTTTGACCTTGACCTTGCGGATGTAGAGATGAACTGTGTTAACTGACAATGGTTTTCTGAAGTGTTCCTGAGCCCACGTGCTGATATCCTTTACAGAATGATGCTGCTTTATAATGCAGTGCTGTCTGAGGGATCGAAGGTCACAGGCATTTAATGTTTATTTTTGGCCTTGCTGCTTATGTGCAGGGATTTTCCAGATTCTCTTGGTGATGATATTCTGGACTGTGGATGATGAAATCCCCAAACTCTTTGCATCTGTATGTTGAGAAACATTCTCAAACTGTTGGACTACTTGCTCACACAGTTGTTCACACAGTTGTTCACACAGTGGTGAAGCTCCACATCCTTGCTTTTGAGCCTTTTAGAGAAGCTCCTTTTATACCGAGTCATGACACTCACCTGTTTCCAATTAACCTGTTCACCTGTGGAATGATCCAAACAGGTGTTTTTGAGCATTCCTCAGTTGTCCCAGTCTTTTCTTGCCCCTGTCCCAGCTTTTTTGGGACATGTTGCAGGCATGAAATTCAGAATGACTGAATATTTGAAAAGAAAAACAATAAAGTTCATCAGTTTGAACAATCTTGTCTTTGTAGTGTATTCAGCAGAAAATAGGTCAAACAGGATTTGCAAGTCACTGTACTCTGTTTAATTTAACATTTTACACAATGTCCCAGCCTCATTGGAGTTGGAGTTTGTACTTCAGAACATAGTAAAATAGAGGAAAAACAAGCAGAAGGGATTTGATTGTTCTGTTTCTCTGAGAGTTAATCTGTGATTGACTCAAAAATCCAAACTCCAGTATGAAGGTCAGGGAGTTCATCCATATGTGTATCTGTTTGTGTGTTTGTTTGTTTGTTTGCGTCTTCAGGCAGCAGCATGTGTCGCTCACATGGACAGTAACACAGCGGCGATGACGGACTGAGCGCATGATAACAGAGGGAACAAATCATAGCTTACACTCTCAGGCTCTATTTAGTGTGGTTACAATAACCCCCCACAGTGCAGTGTGTGGACCCCACCCTGTCCTTAAATACACCCTGAGGATTGTGGGTAATCACTGAGGCTGTTTAATCACAGAGTGAGTCAGGGGGACAGTGAGAAGTCTGTCCTGTAAGGTGAATATTTTTATTCTTTTATTTTGGTTGTTGTGTATTTTTTCTAACATTTTGCAAAAACTTGTTTGATCCTTTGTGTGTATGTGGGGGCTGCTATTTAGGATCTTTATTTGTTTTTTGTGCTCAGAGCAGCTTTAAGTGTTTATTCGTTTCTATTCTGCAACATTTAAAATCATGACTGTATTTTAATCTTGTCTTGAGAATTATTTCAAAACCTTTCCACAGATGCAACCTAAGAGTTATTTTACAACCATTTCCATTACGGTTTAAATGAATGTAGTTCATACCTATTTTTTTGCGACATTATGAGATTGTAACAGATGAAATTGTGACACATATTAAATCTGATTTAGATTTTGAGATTTTGACTTAATCTCTGTTGCATAACCCAATAAATAGAGGAGTTGGGACAGTGTTTTAAAGGGATATGCAAACGTTTTCTTTAGTTTTCATGTCTTGCCTCACTCCCGAGTCCATGACAAGGAGATAGACACCATTCTTTCGACTGTGCGTGCAGTAATAAGGAAGAAACGGCAGACCGCTAATTAGCTTAGCTCAAACACTGTGAGTCAATAGGTAGCGTTAGCCTGCCTCTGCCTACAGTCATCAGATAAACTCTTCAGCAACTCTAAACGGTCCTGTGTGCTTGTTGTGACTGTATTTTTTTTTACCACATTATGTTACGTTATCTATTTTCAGACTAAGATTAGTACTTTCTGTAATTTTTGAAAGAAATACATATGAAACTAAACTGCAGGGCACATGCTTTGTCTTGTTGACCTACTCACAAGCACCTCCGCTGTGGTTTGCCCATGCACCCAGCGGTTTAGTTTCATAAAGTGCAAATCTTAGTCTAAAAACAGATAACTTAACGAAAAGTAGTAAAAACTGAGTCACAAGAAGCACACAGGAACATTTATCTGTTGACTGTAGGCAGAGGAACGCTAACACTACCCACTGACTCCCAGTGCTTGAGCTAAGCCAATTAGCAGTGGGAAAGCTCTGCTGTCTCTTCCTTTTTACTGCACACACAGTCGAAAAATGGTGTTTATCTTCTTGTCATGGACTCAGTTGTGAGGCAAGACACGAAAACAAAAAAAAGTTAGTGTATCCCTGTAATGGACAGACAATGGCTTCATACCCTCTGTCTTTCCTGATGCTCATAACTGGAGCTAACAGTTGATAATGAGCTGAATCTGTCATTAATCAGCTCTTTTCTCTGCCCATGACTCATCAGGATCTGCCTCTCACTGTGCAGAACACATCGACAGATAAAATCGAGCTTGAAATGTCATGTTGAAGACAAACTCCTCATCCAATACCAACAAAAAGTTAAAAGAAGATAAATCAGAGCTGTGACTGAAACAGTGATAAGATGAAGGGCACAAAAAGAAGAGAGCACCATCAGAGCTGATGAATCAGTAATCAGTTATTATTGATCCCACAGCGAACAACAAAAGAAGAACAAAACATTTCTACATTCGTCTGGTTCAAGTCGTCCGTTCGTCTGTTGAGTCTTTTGTTCGCTTTTGACAGTCTGACGTCCGATCAGGTTTCAGCTCCTCAAACATCAAGAAGTTCACTGGATCCCCTTTAAAGCTTTTCTACAAAAATACAACAAGAGATGACCGGCAGCGTTGGGGGCGTATGGTCCGATCACATTGCTGATCCATAAATCAAGAAAAAATACAATCAGGATATGTATACATACATTTTATAGATAGATTTAGATTTGTCCCAGGAAAAAAAAGCACTAATATATACAAACAGAGCTGCTGAGAGGCTTAACAGGTCCAGTCAATCAATTATCAATCAGGCAATCAAGCAAAAGAATATCAGAGGCTGACCAGAAGGCAACAGATCTGTCTCTACAATCAACAATATTAACACAGAAATCAGAAAAATAGGAGTTTATCTAAAAACTAATCAGAAGAAGCTAAACAGAGACTGGACTGCATTTCCCAGCATGCATCTGGTCCCTGATTACTGTTTCTACCTTACGGGAGAGCCATAGCCAAATTTGAAGAAGTGAAGGTCGTTCGTCACACCAGGGATATTAAAAAAAAAAAGTGTTTCATATTTTCATCTAATTTTACAGCTTTTTATCCCTCTCCACAATTTCCAGCTTGATATGATGAAGTAAAACATTAAATAACTCACATAATGTGTGTTTCCTCACATAAAACTCAAAATATTCTCTTCAAAAATAGTTTGGAAACTTTATTCAGTTGATTATTTGTCTTTTATAATAACACCAATTAAACTTTAATTCATTGGAAAGCCTCATTAATCGCCTTAACAACAAGGTAGAACCTTACATTTAACAACATTTAATTGTGCTTAATGACACCTGCTGTTGTTGTTTTCTTGAGATCCCTGCTTCATTATCATCTTATTCCTGGATATCAACACAGTTTAATTCAACATTTTCTTTAAGATCTTGAAAAATAAGTCAGGTACTCAGGGTATCTGTCCACAGATAATGAGAATAAACAGGGTATAATAAAATGTAGGTATGTATCTCTGTGTAGGGCTTTCAAATAAACTTTAAAAAAAGAGTTTGTTTCACAAAGTCTTACATATCATCCACTGGGATGAATAAATAATGTGAACTGTCACCCTCGATTAACTGCTGGCTTCAGAATCAAGCTGACATATGCAGGGATAGGGAAGGGAATCAATAAGGTTTTATTAATATCAGTTGCAATTATTAATTCTGCTTATTGATCAAACTCTTAACAATTTTATGATCAATTCCTGCAGATTTTCTATGGAGTAACAGCTTACATGGTTTCTTTGTGTACACAATGTCAAACACATGGCACGCCTGGGTTTAATGCCACTCCGGTCAACTAATATTTCAGCATGTTGCGGGTGTTTTCACTTTTGTATCGATGTGGACGAAATGCCTATACCAGGGATGTCCATACCGTGGCCAACTGTGGCCCTCAGCCTGTGTTTTATTGGCTCTTGGCTCATTCTTAAATAAAATTAATAATGGCCCATATTAGGAGACAAAGTCTGTTTCTGACTGTTTTTACTTCACTTCACTGAGCTAAAACTGCAGGAGAGCATGAATGTTTTCTTGTTCTTACAACAAAGTGATAACAAAGTCATGCTGAATGAAGACTAATGGCAGCATGAATACTACTCATTCGCTCCACTACCTGCTCCATCTTAATCCAATCTACAAAACATGCTGTCAAATGAATCTTGAAACGCCAATGCTCCTACAACATTTGTCAGCTTTGTTCAGTTTGTTCTTGTTTTGTGCTTGAATGTAGAAATTAGCCATGTGAGCAGAATTATCCCATTAATCTGGAATTAATGCTGCGGTAGCCTGGCTCTAACAGGCCCTCCAAAATCTGACAGGCAGCCCAAAACTCTTCCATGATTGGCTATTTGCCTTGTAGAGCTAATATTCAAAAACTGTGGTGTTGGCTGTGTTGACATTACATTGATGTTACTTTTTTCATAACCTAAAGGATGGAACTTTGCTGGTTGTTTCATACACCTTCTATCATCCTTTTTTCTACAATGGGCCAATTATTACATACAGAGACTATATTGAGCTATACTGAGCGGATACGCCTGAATTCTTCTCCATGTGGACGAAACACCCCTAATACTGACTGTGCTCTGATAAAAAAGAGACCTCCTTGGTTTACGAAGCATCCTTAGTGGAAGGAACTCATGAGGAAATAGTTCAGCAAATAAGACAAATGTTACCGATCCCTTGAGGTATTTGTAATCGATTCTCAACTGGAATTGATTCCCATCCCTTCAACTGACAAAGTCATTTATTAGTTTGCAACTGACAGACTTTCACCAGAGGCATTCAGCAGAAATGACAAAAAAGTCAAAAATCATGGCAGAAAGGGGGCAGAAGTGGTCAAAACTGTAGCTTACTTTTCAACATAAAGAAACTTGCTGAAAATTCTTAGTAAATGGAAACACCAGAAACTTTGCAGGAACATTTATCTTTGCTTAATGTTGTTGAATATCAGGAGTATCATGTGTTTGACATTGTACCACTGAAAAAAAACTATGTAGGTCACAGCTTTTCCCACAAAAAAAAGAATTGATCAGGGAATCATTAAAGAATCAGATCGATTAGCAAAATCAATAATGGCATTGGTATAAATAAAATCTGATCTATTCTCATCCCTAATCATTTATTTACCTATTGGTCATTGTTGAGATCCATTTGTAAAAATAACCAAACATTTTTAAACTCTCTGGCATTAATTTCCCAAAGATGTTGACGAAGGACCGCATTTCTCAATTAAGCTACGGCTCTAAATCCCACCATCGTCTTAAATCAATGTTTTTAGAGGCAACTTTTAGAGGCAACATCCCATTTGATCAAATCTGTTTCTAATGACATTATTTATCAATCTCAAGGCCACTGAGCGCTCATGTCCAGCAAGTAAAAAGGCTCAACGAAAGGTTCATGTCCTGCAAAATCAATCAAGTCTATGTAGAAATGCTCTACACTTGTTTAAAGAAAATGCCCCTTAAAATGTTCTGTTTGTTACTTCCTGGGGTTATGATGTCATAGCTATACAGACTCCACCTTCATGCTTGTTTACTTTAAGCCACAGGCTGCCTGTAACCCCTCCCATCAGGCATTTGGGCAGCCAATCAGTGCAGAGCTCATAATTGTAACCTCCCTTCCCCCTTAAATCTGAGAATTTCCAAAGGGGAGGGAAAAAGAGCTGCATCTGATCCTCTACAGAGATTACATTTTTCTGTTTTTTTTTAACTCAAATTAAATCCTTGCTTAAGAGACTCAAGATAAACAGTCAAACACTCCAGGACATGGGACCTTAAAAGCTTGTTTCTTTAAAGATCTTAAACTTAACTGTAATCTAATCTATTCAGATTAATATATGAAGCCTAAAAAAGGATTTTCGGGGTTTATGATCAAATTTTGCAAATATAATTCAATGCAAACAAAAGAAAAAGAGACAACAAAAGCAGGTTATAAATGAAACAGAAGAGAGTAGAACAAATGAACAGATCTAAATATTTCACAACCTTTGGAAGGGCCTCCAATTAGAACCAGCTACTGGAGCCTGACCAAAAATCTACAGATAAATTAAGATGAAGAAGCTAATCTTAAAAAAAAATACACCTGATCTGTCAAAGGTTGTGGTTCAAAGTTTTAAAGTTCAGTCTATCTTTGGTGAAAGGATTTAAAAAGTCAAACTCTAGCATCTCTATCAAACAGTGGATCCTGCACCGACAGAAACAGGAAACATAAATGTGAACTTTTTGACTCAAAAACATGTTTTTTTTTCTTTTTAACCTTTTAAAGAAGAAAGCAGTTTGAAGAAAGCAAAGACGGAAATGGTGGTTTTAGGGGAGCGACGACAAAAACAGGCAGAAAAAATGAACCAGATGATCTGCTAAGAGTGAAAATTCCAGTTTAAACTTACTATTAGTGAAGCCAAGATGACATGCTGCCTCTAAAATTTGCTTAAATTCACGGTCTTATTCCTTTTTATCAGCTGTTTATTTACACACTAAACCAAACACTCACTCTCAGTAACATTTTTAATCCTTTTGCACAAAGAGACAAACTGAACGGGAATCAGAATTTTTGCCTCACATTTCGTTCGAATGTCAAAGAAAACAAGTCATAAAGCAAAACACTCATCCTCTCCAGATGCTCCCAAAGCTTTTGTTCTACATATTTACACCCTCCAACTGATTTACAACCAGAGGTGGGAGTTTGTTTTTGACTCTCTGAGGTGACCACAACAAGCAGAGCACTCACTTTCACCTACTGTTTGGACACACGGGACAAACATGGACCCACAGCCAGCAAACACACACCATGGGTCAACCACAGAGAAGCTGCTGGACTACGTTACTACTAAGCTCCACCCATGTGAGAGTCTATGTGAGGGCAAACCAAACACACCCAGGTTGAAGAGGATCTGAGATAATGACCCTATTTACACCTCGCATTAAAATCCATGCTGGGTAATCAAATACCAAAAGGCAACCTTTAATATTATTTGGGTGTTTTTGTGTCTCTAATAGCATGAGAAGGCATTAGATGGAGCTGGAATAAAGGGAGAAAAGCTGTTAAAAAGGTGCTGCTAGCCCTTACAGGACAGATGAAGGAGGCAATTTAGCCACAAGCTACAAGGCTGGCAGTGCAATGTGCTGGAATAATGTCTTCATTTACCACCCAGTGTCCCACAGATAAAATAAAAGTATCTTTATGTTCCCTTTAAAGCATGCTACATCTATTTTGAGGTTTATTTGGGGGGGTTTTATGTCTCCAATAGCAGGTTTCAGGTTTGGCACAAGCACTTTTATAGGCTTGTATTTGTTTTTCAAATTAGATTAAATGCTGATCGGACAGTTTCATGCTAATATACTGTGAAAACACCTCAGCCTTCAGTGTTTATGTACACAAACCTGCTTACATTCAAACTACATTATCAACATTTTAAGACACCTGAACTTTAAGAGGGAAATTCTGTTTGGGAAAATATTTTGATAACATAAAGGCAAAATTTGATTCATGCAATTTTTGTGTCACTGGGAGATTTTTTGTTTTTTTGAGAGGAAATAAATTGATTAAAATCAGAAATCGAGTGTTGTGGAAGAAAACTGGGGATTTATTTTTAGGCCATTTTGCCCAGCCCCAGTTCTAGCTAACGTCACCCAGGAGGTGATGACTCTTGCGACCAATCATCAGGCTGCAGGGTTTGGGTCGGCTCGGCTCAGAATACTCGGTATCCCAGCATAAGGGTACCAAAAAAGTGGGACAGCATGGATCAGTTATTTGGGTACCTCTCCTTTTATTTGACAGTGAAAACTCCTAAAATCGAGTACCGTACTAAGTCCAATGAACCGGACTGCTTTGTGGAAATGTAGCTTAAAGTAAAGACTAATTGACCCTCATTCATTTCCACAGCAAGCAGCATTCTGCATAAAGCATGCAGGGATATGAAGCCATGAGCTAAGAGGTGAGCAGTAAATCTTCTCCCTCACTCCATCAAAAACAAGCATCTAAAAGAGATGTTGAAAAACTATTTTTCATTTACTTTCATTATCTGGCAGTTTAACAGGGCTGCTGTCCTTGTTCCTGTAGGCATTCACCTGAGAATAACTTATTGCTTCTCAACCTGAGGTTCAGGCCCCTCTAATAGGACTTTTCCACTATGTGGTATCTGCTTGACTTGGCTAGACTTCCCTCAGTTGTCCTGGTTTTCCATGAGGGATCATGCCTAGTATCCGGCACAGTTTTTCATATCATCTCCAGTGTGGCTCCAAGGAAGCTGAGCTGAGACTAAACATGATCTCGAGACATCGATGACCTCTGAAAGGTCGGTACACCGCCACGAGCCGGTGGTATTGACACTGATGTGAAGCTCCCCACTGTTTTCAGCTTCATAACTTTCCAAACTCTCCTCTGCTTAGCAGTGTTAATTTTGTTGAATAATTATTTACGTCACAGTTTTTGTCAACAACCTTTTTTCCCCTGACAAAAACTAGACAGTAACTAATAAAAACAAGTGCACATGGACAAAAACTCAAACTAAATTAACTGACATTTTCATCAACGATTAAAAACTAGACTAAAATGTTTGACAGAGACTTAATCCAATCAGACCTAATTTCGTCCTGTAGAAAGTAGGGACAAGTTAGGAATATATCCAATCACAGCTACTTTGGTTGTGTGGAAAGGTTGGATGGTGGCGGGATAAGTTGGGGAGCGATCCAATCAGAGCTCCTCTCTTTATGAATTGATATATTCATGTAGAGCAGCTTCACTCTTTGTTGTCAGTTCTGGTATTGTAACTGAGATGCTCTGCCAGGTAGCCTAAATAAAGGAGACTGCATTTCACACAAAAGTTCAATTTGTTTCTGTTAATTTATACATTCAAACTTCACTGGCATTCAATAAAGGGTTATTAGATGTTTCATTTTATCAACTGGAAAACATGAATTTCCTCAACTAAAACTAGACTAAAATTAAAACAATTAAGATGACTAAATTATAACTAAAATAAAAGATATTTAAGGCAAAAGACTAAAACTAAAACTAAATTAAAAAGTGCTGTCAAAATTCACACTGCTGCCTAGATAGTGTGGAGTTTTGTTGCTTGTCACAGCCTGTGGAACAATAATCATCTTCTATTTGTTATGACAAAAAACAAAGGGGCGGGCAGCTCTATTGCCTCTGCTCCCTCCTTTATTTTTCTGAGGATGCCTCTGTAGTTTCGTGTAGCCATGTATGACGGTACCTCCTACCTTGCAGAGATACTGATTCATTCAACACAGGAATGGAAACCAGTGCAGGTCGTATACAAACCGTGTAGAGTGTAGTCAAGTTGAGCCGGTACTACAACCGGAATAGCACCATAGTAATAACTTGTTCTGTCTGAATTTTGCCAACAGAAACAATTTCAAATGATCTTAAGTTTGGACAGCAACACATTTTTGGGTCCTGGGGAGGCTCTACACCTCTTAGTTTTAACTAGAAGGGGGACTTAGAGGGAGAAAGGTTGGAAGCCAGTGGGATAATCAACTTCCTGATGGGGCCACCCCTGTTTTGTCTCCCCCTTCAGCTGGTTACTGTGGTCCTTCCTCCTAATGTCAGACTGCCAAAATACTTTCTAACTAAATTAACATTCAGTTTTTTACCACTTGAAGCATACTTGTTTCAGCAAAGTGTGGAGCACATATTAAAGTGCAGTCAGCTTGGTTTTAAACTGCCCAGCATGGATGTTACTGTGAAGGAATCTAAAATGTTATAAGGGTCTAAAAAGCATCCGGTGTGCCACGTATCTGATCTCTGACTAAGACAATCCACAGTTCTAAGACCACTGGATCGGACAAAAACTTTATGCACAATCAAAATGCAACACAAACAAACAAAAAGGCGAAAGATGGCCGCCACAAAAGTGACGATGAAGTCTGTAAAAATGCTTAAAACAAACTAAAATGAAGTTGAAGCCTCAAAATAAAATAAAATAAGACACGTCGAATTCCAGCGAAAGCAGTCTATGATCTGTCTTGACAGGAAGCCAATAAAGTTATCCAGCAGGGAGGAAAAAAAAAAGAACTTTTAATTCAGCCTCATTTGTGATTGGTCGGCGTGGGCAGTTGGGGGGCGGAGCGATCGTTGGTGACGGTCCTTTTCAGCCTCACTGATCTGATCTGACTCAGCATGTTGCCGCCGCCTCCTCCGCCCTCCTGGATCGGCTGCTCCGGCTCCTGCTCCTGGTTCTGGTTCAGGCGGGAGGGTGGAGGGAGCTGGGGCATGTAGTGGGTGCTGTAGCCCAGACTGGAGGCCTCCGTCTGGGAAACCGAGGCAAGAAATTCGGCCTGGTGGTGCTGCTGGAAGAGTTTCTGCTTCTGCTGCTGAGTCAGCTCCTCCGGAGGCGGCGGATACGGATCGTCTTGGTAGTGCAGCTGCTGCGGGTGTTGAAACTGCTGCTGGACTTGTTGCTGATGCTGATATTGCTGCTGCACTTGCTGTACTTGTTGCTGATGCTGATAGTGCGGCGGTGGCTGTTGTTGAATCTGAATTTGCTGCTGGATCTGCGCGTACTGATGCTGATGATTCATCTGTTGTCTGATCTGCTGCTGCTGATACTGTGCCTGTTGCTGGTACAGTTTCTGCTGCTGATGTTTGCCGTTGGCGCCCTCATGTGGCAGCGAGGGAACTGTGGGAACAGGCACCGGGATGGGCATCTGACCTGGGACCAGCTGGTAGTACGGCGAGGTGGAGGCGGAGGAGGGCGGCGGTAAGGCACTGAGGCTCTGGGTGGAGGTGCAGAGTTTACTGTAGCCTAAACCTGCTCCTCCAGCAGGGGGCGCCACAAAAACGTTTTCATCACTGCCATTGCTTCCCCCGAGAGCTTTAGGGGGAACCTGTGGGGTGGAGATGGGGATGGGAACCCCTCCGCTGATCGTTCCTCTACGATACCCCGGTTTCGACGAGGGTTTGCGTCTGATGGTCGCCGTGTGTGACGGCAGCTGACGCACAGATCCGCCCATCTTCTCTGGCTCGGCCAATAGGCTGACGGTGGAGGCGGGGCGCTTTGACTGGGCAAACTTCCTGTACTGGAAGCTGAGGTCGGAGTTCCTCGGGATGGTGGAGGATTTGTCGAAGTCTGATTGGTTGTTGCCGTGGGAGAGGTGATGTAAGGAGATGGAGTCGGCGTCTCCGTGGAGAGAGATGGACTCGTAGTCAACTGGAGGGAGAGACACAAAGGAAAGATCAGTTCTGTTGTTGTTCCTGGATTATCTTGATTTAATAAAATGTTTTCATCTCCACGTCTGACAGAAGCAGCAGGAACACAGAAACATCACAGACTCATGGATGTGTGTGTGTCTGTGAGCCATCATGAAGATGCGTCGTCACGGAAAATCAATTAACTTTAAGTGGTTCTAAAAAAAAAAAGCCAGACGCTCTGGATAATGAGGTTACAAACTGAGGTCACTTCACGGACTGACGCAAAACTGTGCAAATCATAAAAAGTGAAACACACAGGATGAAGAGGTAATGAAGAGGAAGATGCTGATGGGGCAGTTTTTACCTCTTTCAAATGATGTGTTTTATAATAATAACAACTTTATTAAAATAGTACATTTAAAAACAGATGTTTACAAACAATCAGGTCAAAAAGAGACCAAAAGAGTCAAAGGAAAAGGCACAGAGGATAAAATAAAGCAACAAAAGAAAATAAGATGGTAACCTGGTAAGCAGGAAACAACTGAAGTACTATAGGAATATACTATGTCTACACATTCACCTGGGTAACATAAGTAAAGAAGGTATTTTGTTTTAAATAAGACAATAAAGAGATGATAGATTTATAGATACATAGATAAATAGATGACAGTTGACAACATCACATCAGGAAAATGGAAAAGAAGGGGGAAGTTAGAGGACCGATTAAAGAGGAAAAAAAAAAAAAAATTAATAATAATAAAAAGGGAGTATATCAAAACATAAAGAGATGGTAAAAACAGGACTAAAACAATGACAAACCGGTGAGGAGAGTAAAAACAGCAGATATCAAGAACAGTTGAATAAGTAAGAATGTAAGCATTTAACAAAAAATCATGTAAAAGCAAGTTTTAGGCAGTGATGATCTGATTGTTGAAATCAGAGCCGATGTCGCTGCTGATGTTTAAAACAGTAAATTAGTCCATACCAGTGTTTATCTGATGACCTCATTTGGCTTAATTGTCCCGTAATGTCAATATTTTCTCTCAGATCAGATCAGAGTTCATCCAACAGGTCATTTTATTGCCCATTAGGCAATATGGGCAATTGCCCTCCGGGCCTCCAGGGGCCAGGGAAAAGACTTCACCTTTAATAAATTATATTAAAAAGTAGTTATTACTATTAACTCTTAAAATGGAAAAGCTCACACTGATTCAAATGTAAAGCAATGCCCATTTAATATTACTGCAAATGATAATACCAAATAAGTTATTATTATTTATTTACTTCTTTACAGAATTTTTATTTGGTTTTTAGGGTTTTTATATTGTATTTCAGATATGTTTGTATTTATTTGTAATTTGTTAAGCATGTAAATTTTGTGGCATGTTATCTTATAAATTAAAGACAATGGTTATAACAATGTTATTCCATATCTTTTGTAAGCCTATGTAAATCAGAGATGGAGTGGGATGCCATATAAAAGCTCCCCTAGGGAGCCACATTGGGTAGGGCCGGTTCTGCTGCCCAATACAAACTCTCCTTTGGATCAGTAGCTAAGCCTAAAACAATGACTGTGTGGTCTGAAATGTTTGCATTTAGTTACGAAAATTTAGATGAGATGAAGAAAAGCACCCTACAGCTTTGTAATCCACATAGATAAATATCCCAGAAACATATTCAAAACAAAACCACTCCTAGTGAAGCTCCCTCTGCACACAGATCATCTTCTCGTCTCTGGAGCGAACTTATTTCACAGTTCATTCAAAACAAACAAAATTGTGAGCGTGTTTATTCAGCACGTTTAGGTTCACCTCAAAACAGAGGAGTGTCGTGATTGGGTATAAAGGCATCAAAAGGCTCAGTCACTCACAAGAGGGGACGTGGAGAGGTTCACCACTTTGTGAACAACGGTGTGAGCAAATAGTCCAACAGTTTGAGAACGCTGTTCTCAAGAATGCAAATAATTTAGGGATTTCATCATCTACAGATCATCAAAAGATTCAGAGAATCCAGAGAAATCTTAGCAATTAGGGGCAAAGCCAAAACCGACAATAAATGCCTGTGACCTTCGATCCCTCAGGCAACACTGTGTTAAAAACCAACATCATTCTGTAAAAGATATCACCACGTGGGCTCAGGAACACTTCATCTCTACATCTACAAGGTCAAAGAGTAAGAGAGTGCAGGTACTTGTCTGGCCTGCTGCAGCCTGGACTTGTCTCCCATTGAAAATGTGTGGAGAATGTTTCTTTTATGTATCCAGATGTGGATATATGTATGTGTTAATGCATATATATGGGTGTATGTGTATATGTATGTGCATGTACGTATATATGTGTGTATAGATTTATCCTCACCACCATTATTAACTACCTTGTCAAAAGAATTCACTCTGACAATGCCCTAAAATTTAATAATTTATTTTGATTTATTTATTTATTTATTTTTTGTGTGTGTTTTGCTTTGTTTCTTTTTTTTTCCCCTTCCTCTGCTCTTGTTTACTTGATACCCGATAAGAAAATTTACCTCCCCAATTGTGCTTTACATCAACCACAAACTGTTGTAACCTTCCCTATTTGTATGTCTATATTTTGTCTGTCTGTTACCATTAATTTCTCTTTTATTCTACTTTTCTCTCTCTGTTGTCTCTCTTGTATCACTGTTTATGCTACTAGTTCACAAATAAAATCTTAAAAAAAAAAAAAAATGTGTGGAGAAGGACACAATAATAGTTATGAAGGACAAAATAAGGCAACAGAGACCCTCGGCTATGAATGAGAAAGAAATTCACCTACAAAGCTTCAACAATCAGTGTCCTCAGTTCACAAACACTTATTGAGTGTTGTAAAAAGGTAAACACGCTCCTGTCCTGGCTTTTTTGGAACATGTTGCAGGAATCAAATTCAAAATGAGTAAATATTTGCAAAAAAAACATAAAGTCTATAAGTTTGAACGTTAAATATCTTGGCTTTGTTGTGTATTTAATTGAATATACTTGAAAATGATTTGAAAAATCACCATATTCTGTGGAACTGGGGTTTGTAAAAGTAAGAAGTTGTGAAGTTGTGAAGAAATGAAATCAACCAGCTTGGGCTGAAACTTCAGTGTATATCAAAGACCTTTTAAGAGACTGTGACTCAGTTTTATCTGTTTTCAAAAGTGAAATGACTCAGGTCTGATAAATGAGAAGAGGGCCGCATGCAGATGTGATGACATGCATTTGAAGGTGACCCGGCCAGGGAGAGAGACAGACAGACAGGCAGACAGAGAGGCAGGCAGAGACGTACCATAGAGTGGAGGATCTCTCCTCACAGCTGGAAGAGAAGGAAGGAAGTTTAGCCGAGAAAACACAAAACTACTGAGAGATCTAACAAGAAAACCAGAGAGGAGGAAGTTCAGCAGCAACGCAGACATTCAGAAGAAACCAGAGAGTAAATAAGACAGTCGACGAGTTAATGGAGCAGTTTAATCCAAACTGAAACTAAAGAGTCAGAAATACTGATGCTTCACTCGTGTCAGAGCAAACATTCAACTCCACTTCCTTCAACTGTTTTTGTTCATTAAGCACAAATTCAAACAGTTCTATGAATTCTCAACACAGTGCCAAAAGGCAACAGATTTTAATATCAAAAAAGAACATTTAGTTGATAATAAATACAGAAAACCCTGCTTTATTTACTGTGTGTGTGAATGGTGTCCTCCGAGCAGGACGGGGTGGTGGTCTGGGTGCTGTAGCCACTGGAGCAGTGCAGAGAGTCCCTGCTGCTCCTCGGGGCGTCCGAATTCAACACACCCAACGTTAATGCCAGCTGGTCCCGGGCCGAGCAAGACTGAGGGGGAGAGAGAGACAGTAAAATAAGATTTTCAAGATTTTTTAGGTAAGATTACAAGCTTTAAAGTCATAAAATAAATGAACACAAGGAAAGGAGGGGAAGTAAGGACAGGAGAGGAACTAAGGAAAGAAGGAAAGGAGACGAGGATGATGTAAAATAAAAAAAAAAAGAAAACAGAGATTACAAGAAAGAAAAAAGAAAGGAGAAATAGAGATTTGTTCAATAAGAACTTCCTGTGGCTATTGTATTGTTCACTAATAAAGACTTTAAAAAGTCTCCAGGTGAGAATCGATAAGAAGTCTATCATTAGTCTTTCTGATTACTAATTCCTTCCACTTTGTTCTGTGTACCTTGCAATTTAAGGACGTGACGCTCTCATCAGAGCGAGAAATGATGACAAAGAAGTCAAAAATCATGGCAGAAAGAGGGTACAAGTGGTCAAACCTGTAGCTTCACTGTCAACATAAAGATGCTGACTGAAGAACTTTCACTGAGTGGGAGCACAAGCAACTTTGCAGAAGCATTTATCTTTGCATTATGGATCTGAATATCAGGAGTGCCATGTGTCTGACATTGTTGCTATTGAAAAACCTATGAAGGTCAACTTCTGCCCACACAAAAAATGAACTGGAATCAATAAGGGAATTGTTAAAGAATCAAATGCACAAGCAGAATCGTTAGTGGCAGTGGTTTAAATAAAATCTTACATAATCTCTATCCCTACTTACATGTCATACTGTTACAACGTTTGGGGAAGCACGTGTAAAGCAAATTAAGACTATGACTAAACTTCAGAAAAAAAAGAGTTATTGCTGTCATAAATGACCCTGGATAACGTGAACTGACCTTTCAATATTTCACAATGAGTATTTCTAAAAAGTATTAAAAAATTACAGAAATCATTTTTGGGCTGGAAAATAACACTCTTTCTGCTTGTATTCAGACATGTTTATATTAATTTACTTATTTTTAACAATTTCAGTTCCAATGAATTCAGACATTCTTTAAACTAAGAGAGCAGGATTATAATCCAAGAGGTTTTCTTGAGTCATAAAAATGCAAAATGAAAAAAATGTTGAATAAAAACAATGTAAATAACAAGCTGATGAAATTCAGCAGAGTTACTTTGCTGGGGCTTTAAAAACTTAAAATGGTGCTCTCTATTCATGGTTGTTACTGTGACTATTACAATGATCACTACCTTTACTACCATATAGAGACAAATATGATTAGGACAATTTTATGGTTTAGGCAGCATTTATTGTTGCTTGGATTTATATATTTTTTAAATATTGTATCAAAATAAAAAAATAAAACAAATAGCGCTTGGCTTGACCTACTTGTAAACATTTGTTATGTAACCTTTATACAAATAAAGAAAATTAAAAATCATAACGGTCAGACTGCCAGCACTTTATATGGACACATGTTCGATAGTCATCCACAAGGGGGCGCCATTATACACACAGACTTGTGGATCCTCTCAGGGTCTTTGGAGATTTTGGTCTTCAGATATTTTTTCCAAAAAAAAAAGTGTTTATTTCACTTTATGTTAAATAATGAAATGAAAACTCAAACCATGGGATTTTTTTCATTTTCACGGTAAAAAAAAATAAAACATAAGTAACATTCAGAAAGAGTTTTGAGCTTTTATTTTTCAATGCCCTGGCTACCACTGGATTGTCCCCTGGTCAAAATGTAAACATGGCGAGACATTTACAGTTCATCTCCAGATTTAGACCCAAAAAAAGAGCAAACTGCACAAAGGGACTGCTGGAAATTAAATTACTAAAGTCTCCATTCATAAGTCAAGAACAAGCTTCATGCTCTGACGCCACATTTTATTTTAAAAGTTTGTTGTTGGGCAGATTAAAAATGGACCGTGGATTGCCTCAGGGCCGTAGTTTGATTTGAATGATGTAAAACAGGAATATTAAGGTGTGTAATTAGCGTGTGCTTGTCGTGTAAATTACCTTTCCGGATGCTGACAGGGCCCGCGCTCTCTCTCCGTGGTGCGTGTACGTGTTATGAGGCGGCGCCAACAAGCCATTCTCTGCTGCTACGCTTCCTCCAGCAGCGAGTTGATTGGTGGAGCTGACTGAATCCTGTCGGGAATAAACCCATTGAGACCAAAATGAAAAAATGTGATCCTTGAAAGCATAAACCAACAAAAGCACAAGATACACAAAACAGGATCCCATGCAGCTGACATAACACTCCTTTATTAACACTATTTCCAGGGCTATAAAAAGTCGTCCATTTTTTATTTTGGAATATTTAGCAAATGGAACAAATTATTCAAAGGGAGTTAAAGTGTTGATATTTGAAGCTAAATACTCTCAGATACAGAAGCAGACATATTGTTGGCTGGCGGTCCATGAAAATACAAAAATCTATTTCGAGTTATAACTTTTACTCAGCGTAGTGCGTTAAGATAAACTCCTGCAAAGTTTGTGAGCTGTGAAACAAACTTCCAGAGGAACTGAAACGAGCTGCAAATGTAAAGATCCTGAGACAAAAAATAATAATGCATTTAATCAGCCTGGCTTCTAAGCCCAACTTTAGATTTTTTATCAATATCAGATAGATAGGTTATTCTATACTTTAACTGCATATAATACAACAAAACTCCATAGGAGCCATCCATTTGCAGCATATAAATATAAAATACATCAAATATAAATTGTAAAATATGTGTATATCTGCAGACTTTCCCAGAGTTCACTGCAAAAACCGACGATGGGAGGGACATGAATGTCCTGCCCCCTTGATAAAAAAGAAAAGAGGCAGAATTCTGGTTGATTTTGGCTTTTCCCTATCAAATTATCAAGCATATTTTTGTCCTGTCTTGTTCATTAAAAACCTCCCTCTCTATCTCTTCCACACCCTCTTGTCTCTGGTTTTTGTCTTGTAGGCTCTGAATAATTGTTGACAACCTGCTGTTGTGGACCTGCAGAGCTTTAAATGCTACAATTGCTAATATTCATCACTGCAGATAATACAACAAAACTCCATTGGAGCTACCCATTTGCAGAATATAAATAGAAAATATACTAAATATAAAATGCAAAATATGTGTAAAATACACAAACTTAAGCTGCTAAGGCAGATACAGCTTGGTTGCTGCAAATTAAGCACTTCCCGGAAGTCAAATCTGCAGACTTTCCTTTCTTTATTTCTATATTTACCTCAAACTTAAAAAAACGGAGTTCATTTCAAATACTGACGATAGGAGGGAAATGATTGTCCAGCCCCTTGCTCAAAAGAAGAGAGGCAGTATTCTGGTTGATTTTGGCTTTTAACTATAATATAATAAAGCATATTATTTGTCCTGTCTTATAAATTAAAATAACAGTATTCATATTTATTGTAAACAAAGTCATGATGGCAACACATTCCATGAAGAATAAAATTGCCAGTATTTTATGTTGTGATTGCTTGTAGGAAGAGTTGCCTGTATTTTTGAGTCATATGCATAAAGTGTTGATATTCTTATTTTTACTTTAGATATTGTGCAGTAAAATTTCAATATTTTTGTAATGACAGAAACACAAATGCACACATGGTTGACACTTTTTTCATGATTCAATCTTTTTCTGTGGGATGTTGGAAGTCACATAAGAGTGCCCCATAACTCTACAGATGTCATTATGTGTATCGGCAGATGTGATTTTTTTTTTTTTTGCGGATATTTACAGCAAATATTTTGGCCACAAAAGTTGGTCATAAATATCCCATCATCATCCTTCAATGTCCACTATAATTTATTTGAATGTTTTTCTCACTCCACATTCATTTCTTGAAAAAAATGGACTGTAAACATGAAAAGAATGAGTCGATTTTGGTAGAGTAGAGACTTTAAACTCTTAACATAAAATATCAGTACCTATATCTGTATCTGCATCAATACGTTTGGAAAATATTAGCATATCGGATATCAGCAAAAATCCAATATTGTGCATCCCTGCTGTTTTTTTTTTTGTTTGTATTTTTTTACAAATAACGCCCCATTAGCAGCTGTTATTATTTGAATGACTCTGTATTTAGAACAACAAACAAAAAACAGAGCTACCAGACATGATGGATGCAACTAAATCAAGTGAAACATGGACTGAGGGTCACAAAATGCCTCATTCCCACCGAGTGGTCTGGTTTGGTTCAGTACAGTTTGATCTGGTTTGGAGCAGGATGAGGGCTGAAGGTTTTTGAGACCAATCAACTGACAGCAGTGCTTTTAGCTCCACCTTTTAGGGTCAGTTTTGCACCCCTCCAAACTGAACCACACAGCTCGGTGGAAACACAACTCCAGTTGCCGTTTTCACAGAGACAAACTTTCATCTCAAACACAGACAGCAAAACATTAAGAGGAGAAAATGTCGAAAGGGCAGACAGCATGCCATAAAAATAATACCACAGTTAAGCAAAATACAGTGGTGGAAAAAAGTTTTTGGACACCCTTTAAATTCAACACAATCTCAAATATTATCATGAAGTATTCACAGAAAACCTTTATGTGTGTCTAAAGCTGTGGCTGCATCAGACAGACACAAACAAATACAAATGGTTTTATTTAGTTTTCTGTTTAAAAAAATCAAAAAGACAAAAGTTGAATCCTTGATAGTTTCAACATTCAACATATCAGTTCTCAACAGTGTTGGCATCAAAGTCCACAAATAACAGACGTCATCAAACCTGAACAGAAAATAAATAAACTATTACATCATCACATTAATATTGAGTGTTTGTTGACCTACTTTCAAACATGTCCATGGTGGTTTGAGCATGAGCACTGCGGTTTAGTTTCGTATGCATTTCAACTTGTTTTTTTATTTGATCATTACAAAACACTTGTAGCAATATTAACATTTTCATATATTTTTCTCTTGCAATAGCCCTTCTTTTAAACATGTTCATTTCTCTCATTTCTTAAAAATAAACAGAATAAATGAAAATAAATAAAAAGTAAAACTAAATAAATAAATAATAGAGTAAAAAAAAAAAGTTAATTTTAAGTTTATGATGTGTTTTTTTATGATTTGTTTAGTGTTTTGGCTGTGACTGTACTATAAGAAATTACACTTAAAGACTTAGTAGTGATTCTTACTGCTATTTATCACTAATGCAGGGGGTGTCCCAAAACTTTTTTCCACTAGTGTTTGTACACAGGTGATCAATATGCAAACACAGAAATATGTCTGGTAGAAACAGAAATACGTTTTGAGTTTAAAATGACTTTTTAACAACCTGATGGAAAGAAATCGAGCTGAGCTGGACATTTATGAGCTCTGATGAAAATGGAGGAATCGAACAGGAAGAACTGAACGTTCAAACTCCAACGATGAGATGGCGTCTGATTTAAACCGATGAGGACAAAACTCTCACAACACCATAAACACAAGACGGTACTCGGGTTAGGAGAATGTGATTATTTTAAAAAAGTTATTGTATTTTCCTCACGGTGATCATGTCCCTGCGGCTAAAGCGGCGGGCCTGAGCGGGCCGGGGGCCACGGCCTGCGGCGTAACCGTAGCGACCACGGCTGCCCTGACGGCTGAGGCGAGAGGGGGAGTTCCCTTCGCTGAGGGACCGCCCGGTTTCATCGCAGCCGATCAGCAGATAGGGGGAGGAGCAGCGCTACACACAGAAGAGGGGGAGAGCGGTGTGTGTGTTCCTCGTTCTTCGTGGAAAGGCTTTTATTTTGAAAGTGCCTTAACCTAACTGGAAGTGTTATGATGGAGTGATGTGTACCTTTAATTCATCAAACATGGAAAAAGGTCAAAATTATAAGGATCAGAAGAAAGAGGAATGACTTTCGGTTGTATCAGATGAATTAATTGTGTCATGAGTACACAAACATTGACTTAAGTTTTTTCTTTTACATTTGATCGTGAAAAAAACTTTATTTTTCTGATTTACAATCTCCACTCACTTAATATCAAGCTTTTATCCTTACGCTGAAACCCTATTTTAAACCTGTAAGTGCAAATGGAAGTCGTACATTAAAAAAAGAAAATTAATAATTAACTATTTAAGCAATATTTGATTTTTTCAATGACACAAAATCACATAAATCAAAATTAAAAGTTCCAAAAGTGTCTGATAAATTCAGCTTCTTTGAACTTGTTAAACACGTCCCGACAGACTGATTTTCTCTCCTTTACAAAATGCTGATTGTGTAGGATAAAACTGCTGAATTAAACCTAAATTAGAGACTGTCAGTGTTGTTTGTGTGTGAGTGTGTGTTACCTGGATGTGAACTCCGTCTACAGCACAGCTGATGGAGTCCAAAGAGGGAACATGCCTCACTGATCCAGACTGATAGTTACTGCAGAGAAAAACACATTAAAGACCAATTAGACATGACATTAGTGATCTGGTAAACAAGTAAAGGCTCAGTTAAATACTAGAGAATCATGATTTCACGTGCAACAAACCATATTTAGATGTATATTCTGTACACACATTAGCATATTCTGTGTATATAGTCACACATAAATATCTCAAATTTCATTATTTATATTTCTTTTTGTATTTTATTGCTGCTGTAAATTTGGAATTTGCCCCTGTGGGACTAATAAAGGAATATCTTATCTTTAATATTATAAATCCATGGTTCATAAAAACTTTGACTGTTATCGCTTTAAAATATAATTCATAATAAGTTTATGACCCAAACTCTTGTGTAGTATTTTGTATTAAGAAACATCGACCTACTTAAACTTGAGTTCATATATTAAAATTTACGGACTGTAAATAAATTTACTCATTTGAATGTGAAGCCTGCAACATGTTTTCAAAAAAGCTGGGACAGGGACATGTTTAACATTATGTAACATTACCTGTCCTCTTAGCAACACTCGATAATCATTAGGAACTGAAGACACTAACTGTTGAAGCTTTATAGGTGGAAGTCTTTCACATTCTGGACTACAAAACCCTGAAAAAAACGTCTCTTGGATGGCAGCATATGTTGCTCAAAAGCCTGTATGTAACTTTCAGCCTTACTGGTGCCCACACAGATGTGCAAGTTACCCATGCCATGGGCACTAACACCCCCCCATACCATCACAGATGCTGTCTTTTGACCTTTGCTCTGATAACAGTCTGGATGGTCCTTTTCCTCTTTAGCTTGGAGGACACCATGTCCATGATGTCCAAAAACAGTCTGAAATGTGGACTCAGACCACAGCAGACTTTCCCACTTTGCCTCAGTCCATCTCAGATGAGCTCAGGCCCAGAGGAGCCGGTGGTGATTCTAGGTGTTGTTGATATGTGGCTTTGTCTTTGCATGGTAGAGTTTGACCTTGACCTTGTAGATGTAGAGATGAACTGTGTTAACTGACAACGTTTTTGTGGAGTGTTCCTGAGCCCACGTGGTGATATCCTTTACAGAATGATGCTGGTTTATAATGAAGTGCTGTCTGAGGGATCGAAGGTCACAGGCATTCAATGTTGGTTTTCAGCCTTGCTGCTTAGGTGCAGAAGTTTATCTGTATTCTCTGAATCTTTTGATGCTATTATGGGCTGTAAATAATGAAATCTCTAAATTCCAAACAGCTGTTTTTGAGCATTCCTCAACTTTTTCAGTCTGTTGTTGCTCCTGTCTCAGCTTTTGTGGAACCCGTTGCAGACATCAAATTCAAAAACGAGTGATTATTTGCAAAAAACAAGTTTATCAGTTTGATCATTAAATATCTCCTCTCTGAGGTGTGTTCAGTTGAATATGTCAAAAAGGATTCGGAAATCAGTGTTTTCTGTTTTTATTTATGTTTTACCCAACGTTCCTAACTTCACTGGAATGAGTAGATGGACATAACTAATATAGTCATACTTCTTGCAAGAGATGATTAGCATTTTATGACCTTGAATTAAGAACAAAATCTGAATCAATATTAAACAAACTTGAAAACTTACCTGCTGATGCTGCTCTTCCTGGACAGAGTGTTACTTGGAGAAGCTGGAGGTGTCTGGTAGGTGTAGTTAAAGTCAGAACCTTTCAGGTCCAAAATCACCTGAGAAGTAAAATCAAATGCAAATGAAAAACTCTGGAGGCAAAAAGAGGCTCGCTCTTCTTCCCTGACAAAACAAACTCATCCAACATTAAGACTGTGAAGCCGAGGGGTCACCTGCTCGCTGGCTGCTGGGAGTTTGTTTGGCTCAGCGGTCAGGTTGGTCAGATCTTCCAGAATAGTCTGCAGGTGTGTCACCTCGCCCAGCATGTTGATCTCATGGTCCTACAAAAAAAAAACACATCCATTAAGGTTCAGGTATTAACCAAAGAAGATTAACAAACAGGGATGCTAGGGAAGGACGATATGGTCTAAAAATAAAATCCTGGATATTTTTCCACAACACTAGATTTACAATTTCTATGGTTTTTTTCCCTCTCAAAAAAAAAAAAACCCTCCAAGTTACAGAAATACATGAGTCAAGTTTTGCCTGTATGTTATCAAAGTATATTGCAAAACTAAACAGAATAGGATGTTGAATAGAGCTAAACAGAACAGAATGCAACTAAATAGAATGTTGATCATGTAGTCAGCAGGCCTGTCTACATAAACACTGAAAGCTGAGCTATTTTCACAGTAAACTAACATGGAACTTTCTAAACAGTATTTAATCTCATTTATAAAACAAATAAAAGCCTAAACTCGTGATTTTTCATTTTTAAATCTTCTGCAGAAAAAAATCCCAATCAATCAATTTAATCTATATATTTCCCATCCCTACGGGATGCATAATATTATTGGACCAATACTGGTATCGGCAGATATTACATTTTTTGCATCTTTTAACTGATGATATTTTGGCCACACAAACTGGCAATAAATATCCCATATATTAGCTCTAATATTGGCAAAATGTGCAATGTACCATGATGATTTACCTCATCAGTACTCAATGTCCCCAAATCAAAAGTTTAATTTGTTAAAGAATAAAATCTTGTTTTTCTTGCTTCACATCTGTTTCTAACACAAGTGTGGTGTAGGGCTGGGCAATATATTGATTAAATCGACTAAGTTGAATTACTTTCTGCAGAAGATTTAAAAATTAAAAATAGAGATTTTTTTTCCCAACTTAACTCCAATCATAAGTTGTTGCAATGTTTGAAAATATAAATACTGAAAATGTACAGTTTTCATGATGATAGGCCTTGTCAAGTTTTGCACAATCACGTTGAGACTTTTGTTTCTTAAATGAGATGAAATATTGATCAGATGTTTCCATGTTAACATACGGTGAAAAAGCTCAGCTTTCAGTGATTACGTAGACAGGCCTCCCTACGTTTGGACTACATAATCAACATTTTATGACAAAATTACAGCATGCATTTTAACTATAAGAGGGAAAGTCTGCTCAGTTTTGGAACATATTTTGATAACATAAAGGCAAAACTTGATTCATGTTATTTTTGTGTCACTTCGATCGAATAAAATCTTAAATCAAGTTTTGTAGAAAAAAATCTGGGATTTTATTTTCAGGTCATATCGCCCAGCCCTAGTGGACTGTAGCCATAAAAGGGACAGGTCATATTTAGTCAAGCAGAGGTTTTGTGCTACTGACACAAAAAATTGGTGTCAATAAAGGTAATGAGTTTGGAAATATTGGCGTATTGGATATCTGCAAAAATCCAACACCGTGCCTGCCTATAGACCAAAGTGACGCAGTGCACTGACCAGCACGGGTTTCAGCATGCTGACGAAGCTGCAGTATCTGGATCGTTCTTCAATCAGCGCTCGGCACACGGCGCGTTTCTCCGTCTCTTCCAGGACGACATAACGCACATTTACATCCTGCAGGGCGCTGTCCAGCTGACCTCGAGCCTCGTCCTTCCCTGCACAAACACATGTGATGAAGATATGATTAAGAAATCACTCTCAATCTGTGATCACCATTAGAACAAAGCCTGCATTCAATGAAATTCAATTAACAAAACTGTTTAATTTTATTGTTGACATTTAGATCTTTTGTTAAAGGCCGAGTCTACAACTGAATGTTCTTATTCTACTTTAATGAAAAGATTATTTGACAAGTGGTTATTTGTAATAATGTGTAAAATTTCCAGATTTTCCAATGCTGTTAAATTGATTCAAAATTCTACGATCCACATCTGGATTTGGATCACCCCTAACATTCGATAGTTTCTTCTTTGATTCATTATCAACACTCCATAAGAACTGAATTAAAAATGGTTGAAAACTATTTGAGTTATTTGCGAAAATTTGGACTACTATCCTATTTTGCAGTGTTAACAAATTGTTTCAAAATTCCTGGATCACCATCTGGATTTGGATCACCACTAAAATTAAAATGTTTCTTTCTTGATTCATTATAAACACTCCATGAAAATTTTGTTAGAATAGGTCAAGTGCTTATTGAGTTGCTTGCCAAAATGTGGACAACTGCCCTATAATGAAATGTTGACAACTCTTTAAAAAAATCCTAAATAATAATTCTTCTAAAAAAAAAAAAAAAAAAAAAAAAAATTCTGGATCCATACCTGGTTTAGGATCACCACCAAAATATCATCTTCCTCTTACAGCCTTTATAAACATACTCTGAAATTTCGATTTAAATTGGTTGAGAACTTTTGGAATTATTCGTGAAAAGTTGGAGAACTATCCTATTTTGCAATGTTAGCAAATTGTTACAAAATTCCCTGATCCACATCTGGATTCAGATTACCATTAAAATTAATAACTTCCTTGAGTCATTATCAACAATCCATGAAAATGATGTTAAAACAGGTCAAGAAGGTTTTGAACTAATTGCAAAAACGTTGACAATTGCCCTGTTATGCAATGTTGAATCCACATGTGTACACGAATCATCACTGAGATTGAATCAGCCCTTCTTTTCACTCCCTGAAAACTTAATCAAAATCAGTTAAAATCTTTTTGAGTTATCTTGATCACAGACCAACAAAGAAACAGATTAAGATGGAAAAACTTGGCCTCATTGGAGGTGGTAGAAGGAAATAAAAGTCAATGCGTAGCCAGAGTAAAAAAGTCAAGTAGTTTGTAGGCATTATACACTTCTTTGAGCCTTTTTGGGGAGTCAGTCACATGCCCAGGCTGCTGTGTCTTTACTGTGCCAACAGGGGGCATCACAGACCCAGAAAACTGAAATAAGAGCAACGGGGAAGACTGAACCCAATCGGTGTCAGCTGTTACTCCCACACGTGCTGTCTGACCTTTTCCTCCTGTTAGAATCAGTGTTTGGGTTTTATTTTCGTTATTTTCATTAAAAAACAGGGAATGTTAAATTGGCCTGAGAATAGAAGACATCAGTATTTGGATTTATTGCATTTTAATTACTTAACATGGTTTCTATTTTTCCTCATTAATGAATAAAATTATGTTGGAACACCTGAAAAACTGATGCTTTAGAGGCAGAGAAGTTAAAACATGAAAACAGACAGCTCTGTTTCTCTCTCTCTGTGCCTGATGTGATTTACTTCACTGCTCACCAGGTTTTACCACTGACATGTGAGCTGAACCAGACTCATCATATGATCCTCAAACTCTGTTCACCGCAGCAAAACCTCCAATCTCAATTAGGCAGAGACCCCTCAGAAAAACAGCCAACCACAGAGGATGATCAGCGGTAAAAAGACTCAAGAATCACAACCTTTACACAAGACGTAAACACGAGGCTCATATGTTCAGCTGTCATACGTGTCAGGAAGGTCACTGTACAAAAAAACACTTTTAACCAAACAAATCTGTCCATGGAGTAAGAAATCCTTTAAAACAGGGTCACCAACCTGTAGATCTAGATCTTTAAAACAGGTATGGAAAGTCATTTGGACATGATATCAGTTATATTAACCGTAGTTCGGCTCTACTAGTACTCAAATTTGGAGTACATGTACTCAATTTCAGTCAACAAATGCGAGAGTAGACTTCACTAGTGAAGCAAAACGTGTCACTAGTACTGCTAGTAAACATAAAAATGGTCACTAGTACTACTATTAAGCCTTATATGCTAATGAGGGGGTGGGGAAAAGCAAATTTAAGCTTCCCATTGGCTTTAAAAAATATAACCAATCAGGGTGCTGGATTTGGTTATAATACCTCCTACTTCATTTGCATGTGATCTACTAGAACTACTAGTTAATGTTTTTGCTTTACTAGTACTACTAATGGACTTAAAACAGTTTACTGGCACTACCAGTGAGACATTTTGAGTTTACTTATAATACTAGTAAGCAAATATTTTGTGTGTGATCCCTGTAAAATGTGGATTAGTAGACTTAAAAAACATTACAATTAAATACTTAAAGCTTTACTAGTAGTACTACTTACTAGCAATTTAAGTCTACTAGTAAGGTATACTCATGCACTAGTGTACCAAAAACCTTTACTGGTAAAACAAAATTTAGCACATGTACTCCAAATTTAAGTACTTGTAGAGCTAAACTATGGTTGATATAACCAATATCATTTTTTTTCCATAAACAGGATATGAATGAGGTCTTTATCTAATACAGGGGTTTTCAAAGTGTGACAGGGTACTTCTAGTAAAGCTTTGTGTTTTGACTAGTAATACTAAAGTCTACCAGTAGTACTAATAGCACAACATTGTCTAATAGTGGACAATTATGCTTTACTAGTAAGATCTACTCACATACTCGTGCGCCAAAAACCTTAACTAGTAAAACAAAATTTTTGTGTACTAGTACTACAAGTAAACTCAAAATATCTCCCTAGTACTACTAGTAGACTGTTTTTAGTCTGTTAGTATCACTAGTAAAGCCAAAAGATTCACTAGTTGACCTAATGCAAATGAAGTAGGAGGAATTATAATCAAATTGGTTGAATATTATATAGGGATTGGTTGTAATATTTTCATTCTGCAACTCCCCTTGGGGTCCTCTTACAACAAATAATATCATAATTAATAAAACAGCACACAGTGGATGTTTGGTCACCAGCTGAAACATTAAAGACAGAGGAGAGAGAAACAGTCAGTCTTCATGCTGATGATCTTGTTTGTTGTGAATCACGACAGAAGGTTTAAAAACATGATGCTACAGATTAAACCATTACAGGCTCCTCAGCTCTGTCACTTTCCTGTGGGTCTTATGGCCGTGCAGCTCTGTGCTCTCTCCATTCTTCCCAGAGTTATTTTTACCGTCAGTACGAACTGTGTTTCCACAGGTGGGTGGTCTGCAGGTTAAGGCTCGGTCTGTCTGTCTGTCTGCCTCTACCTGCAGGTCTGAAAACACCAGCGTCTGACCACATCAACACGCACACACAGAAACAGTTCAGCCTCTTCTTAGGAGTCCTGCAGTGCAGTTTTCACCCTCAGTTAAATCTACTCGACAGTTTTTCAGGTTCCTCCTTTGACCTCCCTGGTGAGAACACAGTCAGCAGGGACCACAGTCAAGAGGGGCACACGCATCCGGACAAAGCATGTTGCTACGTCTTGCTTCCCTTTTTTCATTTTTTTTAACCCTCTTAATCAGGTTGTAATCACAGTATGTGCACATTTGTTCCTTCCATCTCTGCGCTGCATCATGGTGTACTTGGCTTTACATTTTCATCCTTATCACACATATTAGTCATTAGTCATATCATTACTGTCCCTGATATTAACTTCAGAGAGATCAACAACATTAAACACACGGTAGTTCCTTCAAACAGCGCACATATATTAGTATGACCATGACAAACAATCATGGATGACCTGCTGCTGTGGACCTGCTCCACTCCATGTCCTCTATCCTGCATCAACCATCAACAGAAATGACATCATTTAATATAAATTCACATTTTTAGACCAGTTAAACTCATTTTAATGGAAGTTCAGCTAGATGCTGTTATATTAATCAACATCATTCCTCATAGTGTCCATCCCACTACGATCACTGCTCTGGCCCATCTGGGCAACAGCCCATAGAAAGGGTTTGGGAATGGACAAAATCTTTCAAAAGCATATCTGGCAGGTGATTGGATGATTGCTTCATCATTCAAATTCATTATAGGTTAATCAGATAGAGTAGCAGACTGGCGCTACTGCTGCAGTGTAAAATACAAAACCTGAGACACTTCTTAGAACAGACTCTTGAAAAACATGTCGAAAGTGGAGCATTGTTGGTTTTTCGTTCAACAAATAAATGTGGTCCAGATCTGATAAAAATGCTACTGAAGCTGTTAGCATCTATGCTAATCTCTATACAGATAGTTGCTCCCTGCTGTCGTCGTGCTCATAGCTCACCTACAGGAAGCTGATTGGGTCACTCACAATCGTTGTAGATTGGAGCTTGGCAAGGTTAGACAAAACTGCCAATTTTCTTGTTTTCTATGTAGATAAAGGTCCATCTGGTATTGCTGTTAGTAGGCTACAGTGGTGTTACCGGTCAAAGAGCGACCATGTTAACTGTAGACTTGAGTTTAAGTTTTCTCTCTTTTTAGCCTTTTAATTATTGTAGGTTTTCCAATAAAACCTTCCCCCGGAGCTTTTGGCTGACGCGTGTTTCAAAGAGTGGGCCCTCCACAAAGGTTCGTCTTCTCAGATTTATTGAACAAAAAATAAAACAATAAATAAAATACGAAAAGGAATCCACTGCTTACCTTTTCTAATGGCCTCAAATATGTATGAACACCTCCACACGGTCAGAAAGCTGTCAGCTCCTCTCGGCTCTCATGCCGTCTACACACAAAGTCAAGTAGCATCACCGAGCTCACCAGACTTTATTAAAGCTACAGACTCTTATTTTATCCTTAGCACTTATCATTCCATTAACTTGAAATACCCCAAAAACTATGACCGTGTAAATCATAATGATGCAAATATTAATTAAATTATAATCATGTAAGACCTTTATAAATGCAATTAAAATATAAAATTACTAATCACGATTCTGAAATTGCTTTCAATTACACAAACTATGCATACGTCACCTATAATTATAAAAACAAAAATGCTATTATATTTGTCTTTTGTGAACATCAAGAGACATGTTAAGAGATATTTGTAGGGGCACTTATTGGCCCTGACTGTGACAAACACAGACACCACAGCACAACCCATGACCTTTCAGGAGTTGGAAACACAGGCTCATTAAGTGGGGATTGTTAAGTTTACATTTATTGAACTTAAATTTACTATTTTGAAAGAATAACTTACATAATCAAGCATTTTAATTTTAGAAAAATGATAATGATTGAGGCAAATCTTTTTAACTCAGGGCTAGTTCAAAAAACTTAAATTCATTCAAGGAAATGTAAAGAAAATTATTTTGAGTTTGGATAACTCAGTTCTAGTTTAAATTTTAGTTAAGGAAAATTAAATTCAATATACTTCCATTTTAAGTTTCAATCTTACTTAAATCCTTAGTTCAACTTAATTTAAATATCAGGGTTACAAAAAAAGTAGGTGTAAAGGGAAAATAATTAGGGTGGCAAAATATTATCGGTTTGATACCGATTGGCCAATATCAGCCTAAAAAGTTAAGTACTGGTATCGGCCATATTGAAATTTTTGCAGATATTTACAGCCGATATATAGGCCACACATATCGGCCATATATCAGCAAATTACACAAATGTGCAGTATTGATGCACCTTCTCATCACTGCATGGGTACATTTAAAAACCAAGGGTTTCATTTTTGCAAGAGTTAAATGCTGTTTTTCTTATTTTACATCTGTTTCTCGCAAAGATATACTGTAACACTGAAAGAAACAAGTCCATTTTCTTGAGTACTGAGCTTGAGCTCTTGACCAGAAATATCAGTATCAGTACTGGAAATAATGAATTTAAAAATACTGGAATATCGGATATCGGCAAAAATCTAATATCGTGCATCCCTAAAAATAATTCAATTAAAAAAACTTAGGAACGTCCCAAGAAGCTCAAAAATGAATTTGTGAAATTAAGACAGACACAAAACATGAGTTCAAGAAAATAAATTGTATTATGCTTCCCCTAATGCATCACCAGAGGTAAATAATGAGGGTTATAAGCGCCACAGAAGAGGAGAAACACATGATAAAAACAAAAACTTTTTTTCAACAAGGGGAGAGAAAGAGGCAGAAAGAAGGAAACACAGACAGTAAATCCAGAGGAAAAGAGCTCCAAACATACACAAACACTGCAGACTCAAACCAAACACAGCCCACTCTCTCAGGTGTGTGTGGGAGCACCGAGAGTCATTTCCACGCTGCTAACAGGAGCTTAGTGTCAGGGTGCTGTTGGTCTGTCTGACGTCTGGCCTGTGGAAACACACAGGCTGCGTGTTGTAGGAGTGTTTCTACAAGACTTTGGCTCGCCGACCACAAAAACACAAAGAGCTGGACTGAATGCTCGGCTGTGTGTGAGTCGGCTCGTCCAGTCGGCCTGAAGGTGAAACACAGTTCAGACGGAGCTGATTCTCACCAGCTGAGAAATGTTCTGCACAAACATCGTGTGTGTTTTAAAAAGGTTTCCTGAATTATCACTCAGGGACTCGAAAGAGGACTTCATGGAGTTTTTCCGTGAACTCTGAGGTGTCTGACTTCGCTGTGAATATTCCAAAAACGATGAGAATCAAACAAACATGGAGCTTCATGTTGGCCAAAGTAACTTCATTCTTCACATAACTTCACGTTACGAGACCACTCAAAACAAGACAGGGAGGGTGGAGACGTTCGCGCGGACGAGCCAACTCTTTTGAACAGCTTTTTTAAGTGAACAGTGACCACCAATTAACAGTTGTGAGTAAGCCGATCATTTGTGAGCCACTGTTACATGCAAATTGCCTGCAAATTTGTAAAATAGTATGTGTAAAATAGTTGTCACAACAGATCCTGGGTCAGTCAGGAGTGCTGCAAAAGACTGCAGCTTTGGCGATCACTTGATTGCGTTGTCTGAAATTGCGATTTCGATCCAAAAACAATAAATCTTTCAGCCCTACAATCTGGACAGGCAATGCTGTTTTTTGTGGCTTCCGTGTATCACAGCAAAAGTCCTTTAAGCAGCTGCTTGGTTGAACTGCAGCCCTCTGACGGCCCATCATTCTTAACTATCAGATTAACCGACTCAGGCAAGTTAAGGACATTTTTGGGAATGTAGCACATGTGAGCAGTGTTAATTTTGTTGACTAATTATTTTTGTCAACAACCTTTTTTACCCTGATGAAAACTAGACAGTAACTAATAAAAACAAGTGCACGTGGACAAAAACTAAAACGAAATTAACTGACATTTTCATCAACAAATAAAATCTAGACTAAAATGTTTGACAGAGACTTAATCCAATCAGACCTAATTTGGTCATGTAGAAAGTAGGGACAAGTTAGGCATATATCCAATCACAGCTACTTTGGTTGTGTGGAAAGGTTGGATGAGGTAAGAGGGACATCCAATCACAGCTGGCTTAGCTTGGTGGTGGGATAAGTTGGGGAGTGATCCAATCAGAGCTACTCTCTTTATGAATTGATATATTCATGTAGAGCAGGTTCACTGTTTGTTGTCAGTTCTGGTATTGTAACTGAGATGCTCTGCCAGGTAGTCTAAATAAAGGTGACTGCATTTCACACAAAAGTTCAGTTTGTGTCTGTTAATTTATACTTTCAAACCTTACTAGCATTCAATAAAGGATTATTAGATGTTTCATTTTATCCAAGTGTAAAACATGACTTCAGAAATTCAAGGAAACATAAAAAATGCCCTACCCTTTACAACTCCTATTTTTCATCAACTAAATGTTGTGAAATTTCATCAACTAAAACTAGGGTAAAATTAAAGCAATTTAGATGACTAAATTATGACTAAAACTAAAATATTTTTTAGGCAAAAGACTATAACTAAAACTAAATTAAAAAGTGCTGACAAAATTAACACTGGTGATTACAAAGCTGACTGACTTTTCTTTAACAGTGAGGCGCAACAAGCAAGCTGCTATTTTCTTCCGTTTGCTTCAATATAGAAGGCAGTGTCCGATATTGATACATATTTTACATTTACAGGTTTATTACTGTCTTCAAAAACATCTTAATAAAGTTGGAAGAGGCTGAAGACGTAGTAAAACACATGATGTCTGCAGCCATGATATTAAATGTTCCTTCAGATGACTGCTCCTGTAAACACTTTGTTTTTAATCATCATGACTCACGCTGCCAAACAGCTGATCTCTTATTTACTGTCTCTTTCTGTGACATGATGATTTGAATGTCTGATTCATCCTGCAGTCTAGACCGTCTGAGTCACTCACTGATGACATCATCAATGTCAGACAGCTGATAAGGTCGTTAAGTTAACGTGATCGACAAGTTTTGATTTAGTCCTCTGAAGCAAGCTGAAACAGGAAGCAGCTGTATGCAAAAGAAGCTAAAGATTTTGGTGAACTTCACGGCTCCTCTCTCCTCATTTCACTTCCCTTCTTCATGCAAAATCCTCATCATACAACCATGAACATCTTCTCTGGGTCGCCTTTTCTCTCTTCTCCCTGCTACTACTTGTCCTCGTTTAGCCTTTCTTTAATCTGTGTCTTCTTCTCAGTCTTCTGAAGAACCATGGCCCCTATCTTCTTCAACCCCACCACTTGAGAAAAGCTTCAGAACATGAAGCACCATCTCTTCTTCCATCCTAAAAAAAGTCTTCCTTCTCTTCTGTTTTCATCTCTGTCATTACAAACATCTGATTCCTCTTTTTTCTCCTCTCTTGATGTCTTTAACCACAGTAGCTGCTGCAGAGTCATGAAGAGGATGGATTTAACTCTTCCCTTCCTTTGTCCTTGTCTTGTCTTAGTCTGGTCCGAGTACTCCAGTGACTGCTGATCAACTGGGAATTACACACACAACCATCTCAAGGGTTTACAGATAATCGTCCCAAAAAGAAAACTAGAAAGCACTCGGAGAGCGCAAACCTCCACCAAGGTAGCTCACATATTGCTGTTACATCTATAAGCAATAGTTCCATGGTAAAGTTACCATCATAATATGATTCCTTGATTCCTATCATTATTAATTAGACAATTATTGAGCAAAAAATATTGTATGCTAATGGTGATTATCTGGATCACTACCAAAATTCTAATCATTTTTAAGTTGGGCCAACATCTCCTGAATATTTCAGAAAAATCTGTCTAGTGGTTTTTGTGTAATCTTGAATCTGAAAATGCCTTTTTGATGCCAGAAGACATTGGCCAGAGTGGTTTGAGATAGAGAAGCAACAGTAACTTTACTAGTTACAACCATGGTATGCAGAAGACCATTTATGAACACAGCACATCCAGATGTGCTACAGAGGCAGAAGACCACACTGAGTGGCACTCTTGTCAACTAAGAACAGGAAGATGAGGCTAAAATTCACACAGACTCACAAGAATTGGAAGAAGACTGGAGAAATGCTGCTTGGTCTGGTGAGTCTAGTAGGGTAACCCTAACCATCAAGCACGGATCCATCCTGCTTGTGTCAGTGGCTCAGGCTGTTGGTGGTGGTTTAATGGCTCACTTTGGGCCCCTCAGTGCCAGCAGAGCATTATTTAAACCAAAAAGGCTACCTGGGTATTGCTGCCTACTGTGTCCATCCCACTATGACCACAGTGTACCCATGTTCTTCCATGGCTCTAAGCTAAGATCAACCCAAACTGGTTTCTTGAAGATGACAGTAAGTTCACTTTACTCCAGTGGCCTCCATAGTCACCAGATCTCAATCCAGTAAAGCACCTTTGGGATGTGGTGGAGCAAGAGATTCTCATCATGGTGTGCTGCCAAGAAATCTGCAGCAACTGTGATGTTATCATACATTTTTCTTCAGTGCCTGAGGGCCGCACTGTCACAAATCGCTGAGCACTCTCAATGTTGGAAAATAAAAATGAATGATCAAAAATAGCAAATATGAGGCTTTAAAAGGATTATACCAACATTAATGTATTTTGACTCAAACACAATTAAAAACTTTCGATTTAATGAGCATGACACATAGCTAAAGCCCACTTAAGTTTCTTGTAAATGCAATAAAACAATGAATGTTTACCAGTTTGTAAAGCACAAATATACTACCTTTACCATAGTTTTTTATACTAATACTGTATATTGTGTTATCATAGCAAAGTAAGTTCTTTAATGACTTAAAATAAACAAAGCATGTACCAGCAATCCTAGGTTAGTAGAAATATTCTATCACCTATCCTCATTTGTGCATTACGTAGTACTGGGTGATTACATGATGAATCATATTTAGCAGTTGTTATGTTGTTTTTTTTTATATTTCCAATTTGTTTTAGTTTTTCTTTATAAAATGATTGGTGGGCTGAATTGAGTGATATAAAGGGCCGCATGTGTCCCCCTGGGCCACCAGTTGCCCACCCCTGTTCTAGAAACAAAAATAAGAAAAACACAAATATATCATAATAAGATGAATTATGTGTCCGTATTCTTATTCCCTTGAATCTTGGTGTCCTTGTCCTCTTTTTCTCTCTTTCTACACAGTTGGAGATTCCCGATCTGAAGTGGTCACACACCACATAATGACAGAGAACACACACACACACACAAATACACACTGACTGAGACTTCGATGAAAAGATTAGTAATGGAGCAGATGTTTGCCGTTTCATTGAAACATTTAGCTTCCCATGTTTCTGTCCAACAGTCCAACATAAGGAGGAAGAACTGAAGTGAACTTGGAAACAGAGAAAACCCCAGGAATCAACCCAGATCCTGTACATAACTGATTTTTAGGGATGCATGAAATTATCAAAGCAGTACTGGTATCAGCAAATATGAAACTATTGCGGATATTTTTGGAGCGCTCCAGTTACAACTTGGTAAAGTCGGGTAGCTGAAGGATGTCTGACTTTGGAGTGGGAAATTCCAACCAAAGGGATGGATATTATTTAATTTGCTTGGACTATCCCAGTTCTGAGACCAGCTGGACCACATTATTACAGCCAACACTTTGGCTGTACAAATCGATCATAGATATCCCATATACTGGCTATAATTTTGGCAGAATGTACAAATGTATAATGGTTTCTTCGTCATCACTGAATGTTCACTTTACTGAATAAAAACTGTAATTTATTAAGAATAAAATGACGTTTTCCTTGTTTCACATCTATTTTTTAAAAAAACAGGGTGACCCATGAAAGGAACAGGTACATTTAAGTAAAGCAGAGGCTTTGCTCTTGGACAAAAAATGAGTTTGGAAATATTGGCATATCAGCAAATATCCTATATCATGCACCCCTACTGATTTTGTTAGTTTTGGTGGACTTGAAAATGGAAAAGCAGCAAGTCATGAACAGTGTTTGACTCCCAGTGTTTGAGCTAGGCTAATTAGCGGTAGGTGAGCTTTGCTCTGTGAGTCTCTTCCTTGTTACTGCATGCACAGTCGAAAGAATGGTGTCTATCTGCTTGTCATGGACTCGGGAGTGAGGCAAGACATGAAAACAAAAAAAAAGTTGGCATATTCTATGTCTGTCCATTTTAGAGTTGAGTCAACAATAGAAAGAAGAAGCTGGCTTTAACTGGGTGAGTCATTGGCTGTTGGACTGATAGCTGGTGCTTGCGGGAAAGCCCTGGTCAGCAAAAACAGAGAATAAGAACTGGTTTAACGTTACTTTGATAAAACTATTTGATTATGTGTTTCAAATATTATCTCTGTTGACTACTTTAAATAGAACAGTATAAAGCATAAAGCCATTAATTCAATAAAGTCTCTTCATTATCTGACAAATGTTGGACAAAAAGTCCACAGCAGATGAAGAAAGGATTTTAGGAGTGTTTTCTTTAACCCACAACAGCTACAACTGTTTATTTCCTCCGCCTGCCCTTGCTTATTATATCATACACACACTCTCTCACACTCGTCCCCGTAGAGCAGGATAATTACAGTGTGGAGTCTTGATTGGTGAGCGTACAGAAAAAGTTTTGGGTCACTGGGCGGGAAAACGGTCTCTTCTTGTGATCGTTTATGAAGGCCTCAGCGTGTACATGTATGTGTGTGTCACAGTCCTCGCAGACTCCACTTTCCGTCACTGACTTAAACTCCAGTTAAGAATCAATATCAATTTGCTTAAGGACTTGTTATAATTTGTTTTGCTTTACAAAGTCCTTCCACTTAGCTCGCTTTAACACTCATGCTTCAGAGTTTCTGTTAAATTGTCCATCAGTTTCACACACTCTTTCATACTAGGGCTGTGTATTTCCTGCTCTAGTATGATACGCATCCTGATACTGAGGCCACAATACCATAGTATTTTTAGGGCTGAACCTAAAAATAAATGCTCAGATTTTTTCCACAAAACTCAATTTGTAATTTAAATAATTTTTCCCTCAAAAAATTAATTAAATCCCTGTCATAAACTGATGATTATGTAGTTCAAACCTGTATAAACGCTGAAGGGTGAGTTATTTTCACAGTGTAGTAACATGGGACCATCTGATTAATATTTAATCTAATTTAGGAAACAATTAAAAGCCTAAACATGTGCTCGTGCAGAACCTGACAAGGCCTATCATCATGAAAACTGTACATTTTCAGTTGTTACATTTTCAAACATTGCAATAAGTTATGACTGGAGTAAATTGAGTGTTGTGGAAAAAACAGTGGATTTCATTTTTAGGCCATATCGCCGAGCTCTAATTGTTTATGTCCAAAACTTAAACCTAGTTACCATGTCGATGTAGAATTTGATTTTTTGTTTCAATATACAAAATGTACCCGAGGTAGATGCCTACTATTTGTTATTTATGTAATGATATGATATGATAATCTTATCTCGAACATAGGAATAATAAAATATTAAAGTTAAAAAACAAACAAACAAAACAAAAAATGAAAACATCATTTACAGAAATTTGGGAGGGGTAGGAAGAATCTCGGCTTATCTTGTCCTACCCCATTTTTCATTGGTGTATTATGTAATCACTAATCAATGTAAAATAGAAGCTATGTTGTTGTTGTTGTTGATATTGTTTCTGTACCTTATTTGAAAAACTTAAATAAAAATATCTTGTGGAAAAAAAGATGAGACAAAAAGTTTAACTTCTTTCCTGACAATCTAGATTTTTGAGGAGGTTCACTGCAGGATTGAACAAAGTGAAATGAAAAAAAGGCACACAGCAGAAAAACGTGTTCAGAGATGTTAAACCCACATCAGAAATCACTGTGTACCATGGGCGGGTCGGTGTGTGTGTGTGTGTGTGTGTGTGTGTGTGTGTGTGTGTGTGTGTCCAGACTATTTCTGTGTCTGTGGATTTGTGTATTGGATTTGTAGCGAGGGAGGACAGAGAGGACATTTGTGTGGAGGCCTCGAGGTTATGTTTTGATTGTGGTGTATGTGTGTGTGCGTCTTTGTGTGTTTTCTCTATCCCTGCAGTACACGTCAGTCTGCCGCGTCTCTTGGCGAGCCCTCAGCCTCTTTGATTATGGGATGGTGAAGGCTGGTGTAACCATGGCAAACACAGGGTGTGTCGCTCTGCAAGCAGGGAAAGGTGTGGCCCAGGTGAGAGTCTGACTGTCTGAACTGAAGCTTCATTGACAAACTTACTAAGATCCAGAGAATAAAAATAAAGTAGAAATAAATCTTCAGTCTGAACCAGCAGGAGAAATATTTGTATTGATTTAAGTCTTTTCCCTTGACATGTAAGTATCATGCTGACAAACAAAACTGAATAAATCCTTGGTGCAGTAGTTAAGATGTCAAAGAAACATATTTTTTAAGGATTATTCCTCGCCTCCGGCTGACTGACAGGAGACGGGGCATAACCCAGCAAAACACAGCAGAGATCTGAAATCATTTATCCCAGCATGATGAGAACAAGTTTGAACAGACTCTTTCTGTTTACTGTGAAGGATTATCTCACTCTGCACAAAGTGGATTTAATACTTAGGATGTCTTCTGGAGAGAACAAGCTCCTCGATCAGATCAGTGTTAATTTTGACAGCACTTTTTAAATGATGTTTAAGTTATAGTCTTTTGCCTAAAATATCTTTTAGTTTCAGTCATGATGTAGTCATCTAAATTGTTTTAATTTTAGTCTAGTTTTAGTTGATGAAATTTCACAACAATTTATTCGATGAAATCTACAGTGAATTTAGTCGACTAAAATATGAAGTGTAAAGTGTAAGGTGTTTTTTTATGTTTCCTTGAATTTCTGAAGTCATGTTTTACACTTGGATAAAATAAAACATCTAATAACCCTTTATTTAGTTTTTGTCCACGTGCACTTGTTTTTATTAGTTACTGTCCAGTTTTCGTCGGGGAAAAAAGGTTGCTGATGAAAACTATGATGAAAATATTTAGTCCACAAAATTAACACGGGATCAGATACTGCGGGAGCACTTTGCTATTGTCTCTGCACAGAAAAAAAACTTCAAAAATTATGCCACTGATGCAGAGTTTATTTTTCCTGTGTTGATTTAACCCAATAGGCTGATCTTTAAGTCAAAAGCTGTTTGTCTTACCTTTCTTCACCTTCTTCTGCAGTTTGATGGTGTCTGATGATTTCTTCTTGATATCTGCTCTGGCCTTTTTGTACTCTAAACAACAGTAATCAGAATTCAGTGAGGGATAAAGTTGGCCTGTACAGGGATTTACGGTATATATGTAATAGTGTGTTAACATGTTAGCATACCTTTAGCGTGGTCTTTGTCCAGCTGACTCGCCACTTTCTTCCATTCCTCCATCTTTAGCTCCAGCGGCGTGATGAGACTTTCTGACAGAGCTCTGTGAGATAAAGAAATTAAAATTTTGTCTCAGGTTTTGTGTTTGATTTTATCAGAGCACATCACTGTTTTATGTTTAATTCACTGAACTGGCTGACCCCTCAATTGCCAGCACTTTAGCTGGGTGATGTTTATTTTCAAATGCATTTTCTATGATTGCCCTCCTTATCTTAAACAGGGCACACACATAAAGATTATCGGGCTGTCCCGACTTTCCCCTTTCTCAACCAAGGACAACAAACACCAGATATCTCATGTCTTCTTTTTGTTTTTTTAAAGATTAGTTTTTAGGAATTTTGTGCCTTTCTTGATAGGAGAGAGACAGTGGGTAGGCTTGTGAGGGGGGCAAGGGAGAGTAGGGGGAGGTCACTCTGCAAACTGGCCACAGGCTGGATCTGAACTCGGGCCGGCAGAAGCATATACATGGGTCGGGTTGTACCTGGTTTTCTCTGCCAAACCAGCACCCCAAATCTTATATCTCATAAGATTATCCTATAAGATTATCATGTGGTCTGAGGTGTGTTAAGAGTGAATTTGTCTCGACAACTGGCTCTGAAACGGGTCAGGGCCGACAATCGTAAATATTAAACTTGTTCAATATTTACTACCAAAATCTTTGTATGTGGGGAAAGCTGACGACTCCCGAGTCATGACTCCATGAATTGTGACGTGAATGTAGCCAATCAAGAAGCGAGCTGACTGAGGAACAAGGAAGCAGGCGTACATAAAACAAGCATGGCCAACCTGAAACATAAAGTTCAGTGGACCTCAGAAATCACGTGCCTCCAGGATTTTTCCCACAGTCTTTTTACCTCTGCCAAGGAGGTTATGTTTTTGCTGGCGTTGGTTAGTCTGTCTGTCTCTCTGTGTTCAAGATAACTTGAAAAGTTATGGACGGATTTGGATCAAATTTTCAGGAAATGTGTGGAATGGGATAAGGAAGAAATAACTAGATTTTGGGACTGATCCTGATCACCATCTGGATACAGGAATATTTTTTAAAGGATTCTGTAACATTGCCAGATAGGACCATTTTCACCAAAGTGGACTGAAGCTGCTTGGCGGAGGTCTGCGCTGTCTGAGTGCTTTTCTAGTCTTTTTCTTAGTTCAGGATTATTCCATCAAAAATAGTCCCAAGACCACCATCATTCCCTCTTGTCGTATGTCCTCTTCCATATTGCGTGTTGTGCTTTCCGGTTGTTGCCATGTTTCTTCTTCATTTTTGTTAGATCACATTTGATCAGATTTCTGTCTTTGAGGACTAGATTCTAGATCGGTGGTGGGACAGAATGGTTATGTGTGTGGTGTGCTGTGTTGAGATTATTGGCGCACAACACACACAGTACAATCAAAACTGTTCAATGCCATGTGTGGGGTCTTTAACAGATAAAACATATCTTCAGATTTAGAAAATCCTTACGCGTGAACCCTGCTTCAGGGGGTCTGAGTCTGCAAGTTTGGTACCAAAGATTTAAAGCATGTGATATTGAGTAAGTATTGGATTTCTGACATTTGTTCTGTCTTAGTTTATCACCCTGAGTAATCACAATGTCATTTTGTTGTTGCAAAATGACTGAACAATAAAGAAGTGTTACTCTTAATAATGGGCTGTAACTAAAGCTAACCACAAAGCATTTTAACTCAGAGATATCTGTGTGTCATCTGTCTATGAGTTTCTGTAAAGTCATCAAACTGTAATGACGAGTGAGCAGCTGTTTAAGTGCAGCAGTGACAATGATGAGGGGTTAAATCAGGGCAACTGCTGCTCTGAAACACACCAACAGGGTCACATGCTTGCAGATTTGTCAGTTGACAGTAATTAGCTGGTCTCGTTCCCACACTGTCAGATATGATTAAATATAAAAGGTGCCATCACACATCAGTCACACCTTCACCTGTCCTCCCTCCATAGTAAATAACAGATAAATGGCTCATCGCACTGTCTGTCAGAGTGTTTTGCTTACGTGGTGAACAGTTTCAGTTTGGACTCGATGCTGCGATGTCTCATGCACATCCTGGTGAGTGCTGAGCCGATCTCTTTGGTGGCTCCTGAAACAGAAAACAATGCGATTATCAGATGAGAGTTTAATAGAAAACTGACAAAAGGTAGAAATAAATTCACTTTTAAAGTAAAAGCACAGAAACATTTAAACTCTACAATACGAGGTCAACAGACAAGATCATAGATTAAAGGGAAACGCCACCATTTTTGTTTTGTTTTGTGTCTTACCTCACTCCTGAGTCCATGACAAGCAGATAGACACCATTCTTTCGACTCTGAGTGCAGTAACAAGGAAGAAACGGGCAGAGCTCCCTTACCGCTAATTAGCTTAGCTCAAACACTGAGAGTCAATGGTTAGTGTCAGCATGCCTCTGCCTACAGTCATCAGATTAACTCATCAGCAACTCTAAACTGTCCTGTGTGCTTGCTGTGACTCATTTTTACCGCATAATGTTACGTTATCTATTTTTGGACTAAGATTAGCACTTTATGTAATTTTCAAAAGAAATACATATGAAACTAAACCCAAGGGCGCATGTGCAAACGACTGTGGATGTGCTTTGTTTTGTTGCCCTACTTACAAGTGCTAATCTTAGACAAAATAACAAAACACAGAAAAAAATGAGCCACAACAAGCACATAGGGCTGTTCAGAGTTTCTGAAGAGTTTATCTGATGAGCAGAGGCAGGCTAACACTACCCATTGACTCGCAGTGTATGAGCTAATCTAATTAGCGATGGGCGAGTTCTGCCTGTCTCTTCCTTGTTACTGGACGCACAGTCGAAAGAATGGTATCTATCTGCCTGTCATAAACTAAGGAGTGAGGCAAGACACAAAAACAGAAAAAAGCTGTCGTATCCCCTTAAGGAAACAACAGGTTACACGTTAGTTTAAATAATGCAGCAGGGCAAAACCAAAACCAAAGTATAAACCGTTTTTCTTACAGCCCATATCGGGGATAATATAAGTGCATTACATTACCTCATAAATGTCTTTTAATAGACCACACAGGCGAACATAAGCATATTGCTGTGTTAGCACATGAAGGGAGCTAAACTGAAGCTTGAAGGGAGCAGAAATACAGCAGGGATAGCTGTGTGTGCTATCACTGCCTCACATTATGAGATAAAAGGAAATCAATTGGATTAAGATCTTATGGCGAGTGTTGTAATGTCTGTCAAACCCATGGGTGTGTGTCCCTTTGTTGATTAATTATGTAAGAATGAGCCCACCTCCTTTCTCAACCAGTCTTAGTTAATTAAGATGGAGGGGAGTTAAGTTTCAAACACACTAGTCTTCATTTTATGATCATCCGTTAATACCATTTAATGAGACTTATGTGGACAAAAACACATTAACAGGCAGATATTTTTAACCAAACATATTCCAATGTCTCTGGGTGTGCCGACAATCTGACAACAGTTCATACTGAACACTTTATGAATTACAATTGAACAACAGACTTTATTTAATGAAGTAATCCATACTGTCACTGGTGGTATTACTTCACAGTACAATAGATTTAAACCTTAGATGTAATTTTCTTAAACTATCAAACAATATACTTATTAGTTTAGATACCATGGCAGCAACAATACAAGTAACCCAAAAACAAGATGGACCATTCAATAGATTTCACTAGTCCATCTGGGAAAAAGCTCATAGAAAGTGTTTGGGAATGGGCAGAACATTTCAAAAGTATACCCGGCAGGTGATTAGTCGATCATGCCATCAATAACACTCAGTACAGGTAGGGCTGGACAATATGACCTAAAAATAAAGTTCCCCATTTTTTCCACAAACTTGTTTGTGATTTTAACTGATTTTTTTTCCACCTCAAAGTTATATCCCTCCAAGTGACACAAAAATTACATGAATCAAGTTTTGCCTTTATGTTATCCAAATGTGTGCCAAAACTAAACAGACTTTCCCTTTTATAGTTAAAATGCATGCTGTAATTTTATCATAAAATGTTGATTATGTAGTTCAAGGCCTGTCTACATAAACACTTCAAGATGAGATATTTTCACAGTATGCTAACATGGAAACACTGATCAATATTCAGTCTCATTAAAGACACAAATAAAAGCCTAAACATGTGCTTGTGCAAAACCTGGCAAGACCTACCACCATGAAAACTGTATGTTTTCCATATTTATATTTTCACACATTGCAGCAAATTATGATTGGAGTAAGTTGAGAAAAACATCTCAATTTTTCATTTTTAAATCTTCTGCAGAAAATAATTTGAATTAATCAATTTAATTAATATATTGCCCAGCCCTAATTACAGGGCAATCAGATAGGCAGGTGCTACAGCCATGGTTATAAAATTGTCATCAGGGGGACACGTTTAATTGACTTCTTGAGCACACTTTCTTGGACATATGGACTGAAGTGAATGGAGAGAGAAGAGATTTTTCTTCTCCCAGGGGCGATGGATAAATAATTTTTAATTAAAATATTAAAAAGTGTTTTTTCATTTGCATATTATGGGACATTTTGTAGCATTTCATGATGTGAATGCTGGACAATAAAAAGAGTATTCTGGTCTATGAGTGTGTCTAAATGTAATAAAAAGTTTTGCAGAATTATACAACAGTTAATTTTATTAAATATAAAATAGAGTGATTGAAGACTTTTTAAATTGGAGGCAAACTTTTGGATGATTTATTCAGTTTGCTGGGACATTCAGAGGGAAACATAAATGTTGACACGGGCAGAGAAGAGAGGGAAAAGAGCTGCATCATTTCTACAGTAAGACCTCTGTCATCTTCAAACACACATACACACTCACACATGCACAAACACAAATACACACGCACTCACAAACACAAACACACACATATTAGCCCACTCATGCAGAGCCAAGCCCTTCATAATGGTTTCTTTGTCAAACTTAGCCAATGTGGACACAACACTTCCTGTTAAACCGCCGTCTCTGTCACACCAACACACACTCACATATTGACACACACACAAATACACACAGACCTCAATCAAGACATGCTGTTGACACATTTCAAAGCATTGCAGAAAATTGATATTCTGTGAAAAATGTTACTTCCTGGTAAGTTTAACAGATATTTCATCCTTTTTGGTTCAGACCAATATAACAAACAAAACACTTAGACATTTTCAGAGTTTATTTTTACTTTTTCTTCATTTTGATTTTATTTAGACTGACCTGTGCGTTTAATATGTTTTCCCTTTATCATGTGAATGCCTGATAAAATAAAAAATAATACTGATAGTAATTCCTAAGCATGGGCCAGGCCATTATTGTGCACCTCTATACAACTGACAAAACATCCAACCCAACATAGGAGGAAACACAGGAATGAATGCTTTAGCATGTTGTAGGTGTTTCTGACCTTGCTTACAGTCACAGTTAGCAGTTATGAGATATATATATATATATATATATACACATATAGATAGATAGATAGATAGATAGATATAGATATAAAGATATATAGATATATAGATATATATACAGTGCTCAGCATAAATGAGTACACCCCTTCAGATTTGTCAGAAAACCTTTAGTTTCCTTTCAAAATACACATTTTCTATGGCATGCTGTACCTCAAATATTCCCCCAAATGTGGGCCATTGATTGCAAACAAGACTTTTAAGTTGCACACAAAAAAAGTATTTTTCCTATTATAAGATCAGGATGAAAAAATGAGTACAACCCAATCAAAGGGGTGGGAGCAAAAATAAATTGTAGTTATCATATTACTAGTGATGCACGATATAAAAAAATTTCAACCAATACTGATAAACAATAATTTCCTGCTTCTCATGGCCGATACCGATAACCTATGAGTCCATATTTTTATATTTAATATACTCTTTTTGCATGTTAAAATCTTGATCCAACCAATGGGCCGTTAAGCTTAGCATGCTGACTGGACTATTGTCAGATGTCCATATGTCTGTGGTAAAACTGACGTTTAGTCTGTTCTTGTTTTGTGTTATGTTGTCAAGTTATGGATATGTGTGGCAACGATACCTAAGAAGGCAGGGATGGACACATCCAAGAAGATGCAACAGCTTAGGAGGGTGTAACGTGGCCCCAAATGTGCTATTAATTTGCGAAAACCCAAGCTCTCGACAGAAAAGGGCTGGTCGTCGAGCACTATGAACTCCATCACTTTGTTGTTAATGGCTTTAGCCTTTTCACTGTCTCTCAAAAAGTTTGTACAGTTTTCAACGCCTGTTGAATGGGGACATTTACGCTCCGTGTTGTTGTTTTAGCCTTGGCACGCTAGCTGCTACTGCAGCTGCTTCGTATTCTTTTAATACCGCTTCGCCACAATGGCGACTTTTCAGGTGAGCTATAAGATCTGTTGTGCTAAAACTTGAAGTCCTCTTTCCTTCTCTCGGAATTCTCACCAAACAGGTTGTGCAAACAGCAATGTTGCTGTTATCTTCTGCCACTGAGGAAAACAACCACACTGGTGAAGCCATGTTCACTTTGGGTCTGGCAGAGATGGGGGCAGCCTTGGGTCCTTCTGGTAAGGCACGATAGATGACGTAACCAGCGCAACATGGCTTGTTTTGGGGCTACGCGGCCTGCAAACAATTTCCCCAATTTCATTAATTTATTGGATCTTTTTATCGGATAAAATGTACGCATCGGGTCAATAAAAAATGACGTCATTTTTCCACAAATCGGCTGATATCATATCGGTTCGATAAATGTTGTGCATCCCTTCATATTACCCTTATTTTCATCTTATGGTAAAAAAGAGCTATGTTAACCTCAGCTTTGTCAAAACTTTGGAAATTTTTCTTTTGTTCGTTTAGATATTGATTGGGCACTGTATATACATATGTGTCAAATGTTCTGTAAATTTTGTCAACATACTGTTGACTGGACCCATAAAGATACATGTGAGGACCACCTGAAGAGTGAGTGTCTGTATATTTCATTACTTTATAGAGTGTCTCAGGGTTAAATTTGCATAAAATATTAAAAACTGAATTGTCATTAAAAAAAAAAAAAAAAAAACGAATATGGGAAAAATTAAAATGTTTTTCTGTCTGTTTTAGCTAAGAAACACTTGCAGATTCCTGGAAATAAATTGGTGAGCCTCCTAATCTTAATATTTTCAGCGCAGGAGATGCATGCCATGCTCCCATTCTGAAAGCTCTGACTTGAGGACCATGCTCGCCAAAATGGCAACAGGCCCACACCGCTATCATCACATAAAAATAATACTTCCAGTTGGTATCAGCTTAGCTCGCTTTGGACATCACTAGAGGAACTGTGAAAAAGTACCAGGTATGATCTCTGAAAAGTTAAAAAAAAGAAAAGTCTATGCCAGTTTGACTGAAGGCGCACAGTGGACGAGCAAAAATGCTCAAACTTTTCACAGAGACACTCGCCTCATTTTTGTGGTGGACTAAAGTAGCGGAGCAGATTTACAGAGAACATTCTGCAGAGTGTGAGTTCACACTGACTCACTTCTGATTATTTGAATATCGAAATCAGAGAGGAAGCAGGAAGGCTGGCACACACACACACACACACGCACAGGAGCTGCTGGGTTGAGTCACAGCTCGGTTATGTAAAATTAAAAAAATAGAACAATCACAGAGAAAGATCAAGTGTTCAACCAGGAAGTGATGTCAGACTGAAACCTGCACTGACTGTACTCACGTTGAGCTGTTGTTTAAAACACTCACTCCATCTTACATCCCCCTTTTCTCCCCTTTCATCTAACCTCCTCTTAACTCCCCCTCCCTCTCGTCCCTCCATCCACCTTCCCCTCATTGTCCTCTATTCGTCCTTCATCCTCGTCTCCACCCCCTCTCTCCTCCATCTTTTCCTCTTCCATTCAGCCCCCTAAACAAACTGCAATTATTGGCTGCAGGGACACGAGCAGAGGGAAGAACACACACAATAACACACTCTCACATTGAGGTATGAGGCATGGGCTAAAATGTTAAAGGTGTGGCGAGGTGTGTTTGGTTTATTTGCCTTCCCCTCCCTGATGGTGAGCTCAGAGAACATTAAAGTCTGAACCACAGCTGAGACACTGACATTATTCTAAAGCCTCTGAAGAGTGTGCTGGGAAAAGACTTCAAAGACTGCTGACATTGTTGTTAAGTAGACAAAGGGAAGCTCTGTTTCTATTCATATCTTTGCTATTGTGGCATCTATAATGATTGCTGAAAGAGCTCATATTTGGCCCTTGCTCTGGTTTAAAACTTAATTTAGTGTATGTTCACAGTCACTAATGTTCAAAAATCCCTCTAGTTTTCATGTACTGAGTACTCCTGATCCACCTGTATTCTCTCTCTGTCTGCTCTGATTAGTTTACAGTCAGTTCAGTACTGCTTGGCTCAATACTGTCAACAAATCTGCATTTTTTAAAAAGTCCATGTTCTGCACTCGGCTTGCTACATGCTAAACTGATGATGAAACAACGGTAGGACATCACATTAGTAGGTCTAGTCCACAAATGGCGGGAAAACAAGCCGTATAAAAGAGCTACCTGCGCAAAAGTACTCCATCGCACAAAGGAGACATGTTAAATGCACCAAAGAGCAAGGTCTTTAACTAGCCGAGAACAGCATGTCACTCTGCTGTTATGCTCCATTCCAGTTGTACTGGGAAGTCAGGATTTCTGAGTGCCGAGTGGGAAATTTCAACTGGAACGCCTCCTGAAGTCTGAAGTTTCTACTGGGCAGTTGACGGATCCTTACCAACCCTGAGCTGACGATTGAAGATGGCTGCCCCCCGGGTGTAAACAGTTATTAAGCTCCTGTAATATTCAGTTTATTAGCACTTCTGACTAGTGTTTGCTGCACTAAATCAGCCGCATACATAGCATTGCTCGAATTGTATATATGAAAATGCTGCTATAGTGTTTTTTACATACTTCATGTGGTATGTGCTAAAAACAGCTAACAATAGCCTAGCAGATGGGCAAGTTTTTCCCAACTTGTAACTGGAACGCTGATAACTCAAATCTGATGCTATTCCCACTCCCCTCTTCCCAGTTCTGATGTAAATTGAACGCAGCATTAATCTCTATTTATTGGCTTCCAGTTGTAGCTCGAATCAAATTTAAAGCTCTACTTCAGGCTTACAAACTGGACCAATCGGCCTTGAAGCAGTTTGTTGCTCTTACTGATGTTGTTCCCTCAAGTGCTGGGAACTGTATATACATATGTGTCAGGCAGTCAAATGTTCTGCAAATTTTGTCAACATACTGTTGACTGGACCAGTGAAGATACAAGTGAGGACCACCTGAAGAGTGAGTGATTATATTTCGTTACTTTATACAGTGTCTCAGTGTTAAATTTGCTTAAAATACTAAGAAAACGAACTCTCAAAAAATTAAAACGGAAAAAAACAAAATATGGGAACCACTAAAACGGAATTTGGGAAAAAATAACACAGATTTTATAGGGCCCTACACTTTTCAAGACAAAGGCTCAAAATCCTTTACAGAGGCAAATTAAAAACAGAATCATAAAAATAAAACAAAACAGTAAGATACATACAGTTTAAACAAATTAAAAGAAGCAATCATGAAATAATGATAGCATATATCTTATGCGGGTGGTTAAGTATGTTATTTATAATATTTAATACAGAAACATTTGAAGAAGTTGATGCTTTAATAATTTGACGCAGATCATATCTTTAGCCGCTGTTATAATCAGTGGTGCTGCTTCAATGTGAATTTTTTTAATAAGTCTGAACAAATATGCTCACCGGCATTAATAAAGAAAATAACAAAAGCTGTTATGAAATCAGAATCTCAGCACTCTGCCCAATCCTGTTCAGTGTTGTAAATATTCATCCCGCAGCTCATGAGTTTGACTGAGTGTGTGTTTGAGTGTACGAATAAGTGTGTGTGTATCCAGGTGTTTAATAAAGTGGGCGTCTGCTGTGTGTGTTCAGACATGTCTAATGGAGCTCAGAGTCGACTGGGTTGACTTTAGAGAAAAATGCAACCTGACAAGATCAGACAAACTCTGTATACAAGTTTCACTTTTTTGTTTTCTGAGTTCTGCTGAAACATCACTTGCAAGGCACAAACCCCAATTTCAGTGAGATTGGGACGTTGTGTGAAACGTAATCATTCCACCTCTATTCAATTGAAACACTACAAAGACAAGATAATCAATGTTTAAATTGATAAACTTAATTGTTTTTTTTGCAAATATTTACTCATTTTGAATTTGATGCTGGCAAAACATGCCAAAAAAGCTGGGACAAGGGCGACAAAAGACTGGGAAAGCTGAGGAATACTCGAAAAACACATGTTTGGAACATTCCTCAGGTGAACAGGTTGATTGGAAACAGGTGAGTGTCATGACTGGGTATGAAAGGAGCATCACTAAAAGCCTCAGTCGTTCACCACTTTGTAATCAACTGCATGAGCAAATAGTACAACAGTTTAAGCAAGTCTCTCAACATAAAATTACAAGGAATGAAGGGATTTCATCATCTACAGCTCATAATATTATGAAAAGATACAGAGAATCCAGGGAAATCTCCGCTAGTAACACCAACACTGAATGCCTGTGACCTTCGATCCCTCAGACAGCAATGCATTATAAAACTTTTAAACCTCAGCTTTAATTGAATACCGGTCAGAAAAGATTTGCATGTCATTGGATTCTGTTTCTAATAATGCTTTATGTCCACACTTCATTGGAATTAGGGTTTGTAATTCCAGATTACAATGTCAGTTGTATGTTTTGTGTGTATAGAGCTTACTTTGTTAACTGTCAAATACCTACATTAAGTTTTGTGAGTCTGCTGAAAGTATTAACAAACCTTTCTTAACAGGAGGTTATGGGTGAAACAATCTCTTTAGCTGATTTAAACCCTCAAATCTAAACTGGAAGTAAGCTGATGTGAGTGCCACTCCAATGATGGACTAAAATCTGCCCAAAACAAATGATGTGGAAAAAAAGGTGATTAAATTGGGAAACTCCTGCAGTCATTTCTTAATTTCCTGTTGTTTTCTAAAAACACAACAGCAGAGACAGAGAGGGAAGTGTTCAGCTCCTCTGAAACAGATTTTTAGGTTTTTCTGCTTCCCTCTCCTCGCAGCTCATAATGTGGCCTTTCACAGAAGTCTGAGGTGTGAGTGTGTGTGTGAATATTAACACCTGTTGATTTTTGTGCTCTCACGTTGTTCTTCTCAAACTCCTCTGAAGGTCTCTCTGTGGTTCTGAGTGTCTGCACAAAGACCTTTCAGCAGTGTAACCAAACATTCACTTCATGTGAAACTTTACAATGAATGAATACAATCAATACAATAATGAATGAATGAATGAATACCATAAATACAATAATGAATCAATGAATGAATAAAATAAATAATGTAAAGCAAAGGTTGTGTGCATTTACCAGCCACTTTATAATGCACACCTGTTCAACTGCTCATTAATGCAAATGATCAAATAATCATAACCTTTGGTCTGTCAGGCCATCAGACTGTACAACTCCTCACTAGGGAGCAGTGTTAATTTTGTTGACTAATCATTTTCGTCGTAGCTTTTGTCAACAACCTTTTGTCCCCTGACAAGAACTAGACAGTAACTAATAAAAACAAAATGGCTTCTTGCTTAAAGGCATGAGCACCGTGCAGCCCACTACAATTTGCACAGACTCACCAAAATTTGACATTTGACCTTAAAGCATAAATTAATAAATGATCATAAGGAACAATGGTTTAACAGTATTATGATACAAAGAAGGGTGTCTTATATGTTTTTCTTCCTTGTATGTCAAATTGGATTGTAGAGGATGGGCAAAAGTAAGCCACAAGCTTCAGCCTATACCTTTTTTGTTATTGACAAGTTTGGGTTAAATGATTGCATTCTGTTTGTTCTTAACATTTATGTAACAAAAATAAAAATATTCATTCATTCATTTAAGACTGAAGAACTGTGATCTATATATGTCATCAACACTGTTTTCAGGAGGAAAAAAATATATATATACTACAGTGCCTAACAAATTTATTAGACCCCCATCCAATGTATGTAGAAGCTCTTTAACCAAAATTATATCTTTAACATTAAAATATAATTATTATTGTTATCCATAAATTTTCAATTTAACTGTTTCACAAAAAAAGAAAAAAATAGTAAAGTACATTATTTTTTTCCTGATTAAGATATCAAATTATAGTTATTTACTTGAATTTCTGAACAGAAAAGTGGTTTTAGTGGTTGAATGTCCTGCTTGACTAATTTCTTGTCAGCGGACGTGCTTTGTTTTGTTGACCTACTTACAAGCATGTCCGCACATGTGCCCTGCGGTTTAGTTTTGTATGTATTTCTTTTAAAAATTACATAAAGTGCTAATCTTAGTCTAAAAAATAGATACCTTAACAAAACACGGTAAAAAAAACAGTCACAACAAGCACACAGGACTGTTTAGAGTTGCTGAAGAGTTTATCTGGTGACTGAAGGCAGAGGCAGTTACCCATTGACTCCCAGTGTTTGAGCTAAGCTAATTAGCGCTGTAAGAGCTCCGCCTGTCTCTTCCTTGTTACTGCACGCACAGTTGAAAGAATGGTGTCTATCTGCTGGTCATAGACTCATGAGTGAGGCAAGGCAAGATTAGAAAGAAAATGTTGGCTTATCACTTTAAGTATATTTTTAGCACAATAACAACAGTTCTGTCTCTTTGGACTGAAATGTCAAGTTCTGAACCATAACTGATCAACTATGTTGCTTTATTTCTATGGGCTTAACTCAAAAAGGGAGAAAAAACAAGACTTAGTCCCTGAGTAATTACTTCTTTTACCACCGATCAGCATAAAAACAATCCCAGTCCACAGCAGAAAGAGCCTAGCTCTCTCTCCTTATTGATCCAGTAATTGATTAACTGACCAGCTGATCAATCAATAGGTCCACTCTGCAATCCTGAACACAAACACACACACACACACCCCCACACACACACGAGTTGGCCTCAGGAAACCTCTGATAGAGTCTGTCAGCACACAGTGGGTGGTCTTGTGATCAGTGTGTGTGTTTATGTGTGTGTTTGTGTGTGTGTGCATTTAAAACCCCATGATGCTGAAGACGTCAGCTGTTCCTTTGTTGCCAGGGTAACAAGTCATGTGGATGCACCAGGGACAAGACAAGAGGAACCTGCTATTAAAAATCAGCTGATTGTGACAAGTTTTATACAAAGTTTTATTTCTGAGGCTGATCTCATCGTCACTCCCAGATATTATTTCTGATATGTGCAGACTTTAGTCATCAGTTTGGGGTTAAATACCCGGAGGTGCTGAAGGAGCTGTGATGCTGAATCCACATGCTTCATTATTGTTCTTTCAACCTGAAAGGTCCTGCTTCAGTATATTAACCCTCACCAGCGCCATCATCAGCCATTCAAACAGCTGAATAGCCTGTCACATGGCAGCAACTCAATGCATTTCACAGTTAATTTTGACAGCACTTAAAATCTTGAATCCCAGCGCACTCACGCAGTCTTTGCGTGCCTCGATCAGCTCTGAGCAGTGCTCCTCTCCCTTCTCAATGATGCAGGCATTTCTGACTTTGTTTGTCTCCGGGCAGGCAAAGCACAGCTTCCGAGCTGGCTTCATAGTTTTCGTCAACAACCTTTTTTCCCCAGACGAAAACTAGACAGTAACAACAAGTGCACATGGACAAAAACTAAAACTTAATTAACTGACATTTTCATCAACAAAAAAAAAACTAGACTAAAATGTTTGACAGAGACTTAATCCAATCAGACCTAATTTTGTCATGTTAAATTAAATTAAAAAGTGCTGTCAAAATTAACACTGCAGGCTTGTCTACATGAACATCAAAAGCTGCCCTATTTTCACATTATATTAACATGGGATTCTTTGTCAGTATTTAATCTTGTTACAAAAAAAAAACAAATAGAAGCCAAGACATGCATTTGTGCGAAAATGGTAGGGCTCACCATTTTGAAGAGTCTCAATTTTCAGTATTTATATTTTTAAATACTGCCACAACTCACAAGTGGAGTTAGGGTAAGCCAAGGCAAAAAATAACTCAAATTAATCAACTGAATCAATATATCGCCCAGCCCTACCTGGTCTGGTGTGTCTCTATTTCTACTGCAATATTCAGATGGTAGGATCAGAATTAGGCACAAACATCATGAAGCATGGATCCATCCTGCCTTGTATCACCAGTTCAGGCTGCTGGTGGTGGTGGTGGTGGGATGGTGTGGGGGACATTTCCTTGGCACATTTTGGGCCACTTGTTACCAAGTGAGCATTGTTTAAACCCCACAGCCTACCCAAGTATAACAATAAAGCTCCATGTAAATCTCAAACCATCTCAAACTGGTTTCTGCAACATGACAATGAGTTCTCTTTACCCAAGTAGCCTCCACAGTCACCAGATCTCAATCCAATAGAGCACCTCTTGGTTTTGGTGGAACACGAGATTCCCATCATAGATGTGTAGCAACTGTGTGATGTCATCATGGAGATATGAACCAAAATCATTGTTGAATGTTTCAGCACCTATGCAAAGGAGTTACTGCAGTTCTGAAGGAAAAGGGATTCAACCAGCAGAGTGTACCTAATAAAGTGGCCCCTAAGTGTAGTATAAGCATAACACCATAACACCCAGCCCTACTGTCCTGATAAAAAATCTACAAAACTCTCAGTTCCTCTACAACAGAAAGATGAGAACATGGGCATTACCGTGACAACCAACAACAAAACCCAACGGACCGGTTGTGATACAAAAACACACACACACATTCACAAACGCACACACTTTCACACAAATACACACACATATAGGTGACTGCAGGTGTTTCAAGGGGCAGGAATGGAGAAAAAAAAGCATTAAGTGTTTTCATATGTTGACAGGCCTTTCAGCATAAAGAGGGCTGCAGTGTGAGTGTCAGTGTGTGATAGCATGTGTGTGTGTGTGTGTTTGTGTGTGTGTGTGTGTGTGAAGTCAGCTGTTCCACTTGTCTCTCACACACTCAGCAGCTGACGGGCTGAAGGAGACAAGAACAAGAGGGCAGAGGAGTGAGGAGGTGACCAGACTACAACGGATATGAGAGAGGGAGTAAAAACCTAAAAGTGCTTCACGAGTAAACCCCTGAGAGCAGCACCGGGATTACTCTGACAGACATTTTTTATCCTCCTTTTATTTCAATTTCACACGTTTGGTTGTACAGTACAGTCAAATGTTCGGTTACATAACACTGGAACATTTTTTCTGGCAGTGGCATCCTCATAATCTTCTCTTATTGCACCATCACCCAAAATTAAAATACAAGTAAGAGAAAAGATGTTAAAACAGGACGACAGAAAGGGAGGTATTCAAGCTGATTTTAGTAATTGCATGAGAAGATTTGAGCAGCAGGTATTTTCAAATATTTAGCCATCAATATCCCTTTTTTGTGGTCTAAATTTTTTAATTTTCCCTGTTGGGTGTTAAATTCTTGAAACTCTTTTGCAGTTTTAGTTATTACATCTGCCAATAACCTGACACACCAGATGGATTTATCAATATATTTCACGAGTCAATCTGGGAAAGAACCAATAGGAAGTGTTTGCAGAGCAGAACCTTTCAAAATAATCAACTGACAATCATAACCATAACTCTCTAATCATATTTAAGCAAGATAACAACAACTAAATAAATGACTAAATTAGGCAGTACAGGTCCAACAATGTAAAAACAAAAACTTTGTACATCACTCAGATTAAATTTTAACACTAAACACATGCTTTAATCAAGTAATACACAAGCTTGTGATAGAATTTGTTGGATTAAAATTCTGATTTCTGTACACAGGTTTTTCTTTCTAATGTAAAACTAAAACTGAACATCTCTCCCATCTTTGCTTTTCATAAATTTTGCTTAAAAATAATGCACGATCATGACAGTCTGGACGCTTTTACCAAATAAAGGCAGGATGATTTCATAGAATGAAACAATACCGTAAGTAAATTTCAGATTAGACCTTTAGTCAAATAAAATTATATTTGACAAAGTTTTTTTAAAAAAAGGGCAAACTGAGGAGAGAAGGCTGCATCGTCAAAATTTGGCAGAGCTTCATTCTATCTTGTTAAACACAAGGGCTGTGCGATATATATATTTTTTTACAGTTTTAAAGTGTGCATGGGCTATAGTAGTCAGAGAACTAACACTGTACATGCACATTCTGTGTGTCTCTTGTATTATAATAAATAATTATTGCCTCCTGTATGCATTTTCAGGGGCATCAGTGGCTTAGTTTGGTAGTACGCTCTACCATCAACTAGAAGGTCGATGGTTCAAACCCAGCTCTGATTGTCACATGTCGATGTGTCCTTGGCCAAGACCCTTAACCCTAAGAGAGTGGTATCCAGAAAGAGAGCGGGGCCTGTGAATGAAGACTGTTCATCAGTCATGCATCTTCTCTTATAGCCCACAATAGAGCACTTCTGATTTGACCAGAAAGCAATAATGATTATTATGCCTTAAAAGCTGCAGTATTTTCTCTTAGGGGTGAATATCAACTTGGTGAACACATGGCAGGGAACAAAAACCTTTTGACCTGACATGAATTAAACATAAACATTATAAATGTCGGAAACTGTACACACTCAGTTTGCATGATCAGGATCCACATAAATCATATCTTAATGATCAAACCTGCTTGCTCGTCTCTAAAATCTGTTTTCTGTATGCCTTCACAGAGGGGACGCAGCTGTTAACACACACCATACATCGAGAGAAAAGTGGAATGTTTTCAGTCAACATGGAGCCTGCATAGATGGTATTAGCTTTTCTCTGAGCTAACTGCTAACAGATGGTAACAGCCTGTGCTAGCTGCAGGGTCAAATAGGGTCAAACCAGACACAGGTTCAAAGAGAGGTAGCACATACAGAAACGTTCCTCATCTCTGGCAAGAACTCACAATTCATACCAAGCTCCAAGACCGATGAGCTGTGAGGAGCCTCTTTAGACCTGATGGGATGACCCATGATCACAGCTGAGGCAGGACTGTGTACACTGTATATCTTCGTTTATGTCATTATTGTTGTCTTTACTGTACATCAGACCTTAATAAACAAAAACTAAGAGACAGACTCAATATTGAATGTCCTGGGATTTGTGTTTCATGTCTTTATTGATGCTCTCTGGTCAAAATAGAGGTGGTTCCTGTCACAATAGGCAATCAAATGAGCTATAATTGATGATACAAGACTGATTTCTCTCTTGGAGAGTTTTCACTGACAGGCCCCGCCCCCTTCTGGATGCCACTTTCTGATTGGACACTGCAGCAGGGTGGACTTTAATGAAACATCACAATATGAAAACAAAATGGACCCCGAAAATTACATAATATTTCGTGTTTGACGTAAGTACCAACAGAATATTGGCTATAGCTCTCATAAATCAACCAACAAGACTTAGACGACCTCTTGAACTTAAGAGTAGACATATAACTTTTTGGTAAAGCTTTTACTTACGGCTGACTCAGGCTTGGACCAGCCTTCAGTTTAGCTGGAAAGGCTTAGACTGCCAGAGGAACTGCTGCTGTGGACCTGCATAGCTTTAACCACTACAACTGCTTTAATTTATTCCAGTTAAATATTAATTTTAAAATCACCAGTCTATTTAAGGAAGTAGTTCCTGCAAATATAACACATACACAACTGAAAGCATTTTACCCACATGGATGACCTGGTGCTCTGGGCATGCCTGACTCCAACTGCTTCAACCTTCACTATGATAACTATGCACACAACAATTCTCGATAAAATACTGAACAGTTCACTATGACTTTCACAAAATAATATGCACATGGGAATTGAAGTATTTTCAGTTTTGAGTACAAACTGATTTCACACGTTCTTGTTCTTCTTTCTCTGTGTTTGTGCAGCTGCTTTTGAGCCTGTGAGCCAAAGCACAGGGGCAAGTTAACTCAAGCAGCAAGTAGCAGGGCCCTCAAGTTGAACGAAGAAACCACACTAGTCCTCTGAGAGCAGAGGCAGCAATATGCACCCACACCTGCAAAATGAGGAACCGATCATTCTTTTAATCTGTGGTCAGAGTGGGGGAAAAGAAATCTCAGCATTTGAAGAATCTGAAAATCAAAAGTGTTTTAGCTATCATTATAATTACAGAGCCTTGCGGGCCCTGTTACATCATATCATTTTTTTAAACCACTGGTGCACAAACATGCATCAGGTTTTGCAGGGGGGACAGAAACTCCAAGTACATCAGTACGGTGCATGCAGTTAAGCAGAATATGCAAGAACTCTGGTAACTACACAACAAACTCATAACATACTGGCATCTGCGGCAAGAAAAGTATCCTGATAGTCACAAGACCTCATTAAAAAGCACATCCAGACTTGGCCAAGAGTGCTGTTGGCCAAAAATTGTAATCTAAATTTTAATCCTTGCTGGGTTCGGCAGGATGATCAAATGAGAACAACTTAACAAACCTCACTGCGTGCGTAGACGGTTGTTATGATGTGTTCAATAACAGCTTGGGCAAATGGCAATTAGACAAATAGATAAAGTGTCATTATGATGTATTAAAATTTAAAGAAAATTAAAATTAATTGTCTAAAAATGAGGATAATTATAGTTCTTGTATGTCAAATTAGTTTGTTTCTCCAGCATTATAAAGAAGATACAACAGACTTTCCCAAAGATTATTCTCTTCAACATGTTTAATTTTTTAAACTGTTATATCATAAAATAGATCAAGGATGTTAATAGAAATGTTTTTTTTTTGCATAAAAGCAAAATGGAGGAATTGTTAAGGAATGGGTTTGATCCCTGTGTTGGTCAGGGCCTCTGTGTGGAGTTTGCATGTTCGCTATATTCATGCGTGGGTTCTTTCCTGGCACTTTGGCTTCCTCCCACAGACCGTGATGATGACTCAAACTGAAGTTAGGTATGAGTATGAGTGGTTGTCTGTCTCTGTATGTGGCTCTGTGATTGAATGGCAACCGACTCAGGGCGTACACCGCCTCTCACCTGATTTCAGCTGGGATAGGCTCCAGCCCCTTGGGACCCCCGAAAGGGATAAGTGGTATGGATAATGGATAGTTAGGAATGTAAAAAAAAGCTTTTTCATCCCAATAACCCCTTACAATTCTGGAAATATTTGCCTTAAAAGGGACCTCAGTGGCCAATTTGTCAAAACTGATCCGAACCAGAAACCATGAGCAAAAACTGAGGTAGTTGTTGAACCCCTAATAATAATGCAGGCTCTATTTTTAGGTACAGGTCGGGGGGAAGAAGGAAAAAAGGTCAGGAACTGCTAGTCTAGATCCAGCATCTAAGATTTAACTTTTTCCATAGACTGGTGTGATATAATGAAGACTGACTGACTGATTGATTGAATAAAAATGTATAAAAGACGACCTAAAACAGGAGTTTCATTCTTTTATATCCAAGCCTCAGAGAAGAAGCAGCTGTATGTTGTGGGAACATTCTTCTCCAGCCAAACTTGACTGTGAATCCCATCATGTGAGACGCACGATGATTCCTTAAGATAACATGATGGTTTGCTGCATGTGATGCCTGAAGTCTCTTACTTCACTTTTCCATCTGGGCTGAGAGACTGTACTATTGCAGACCTGCAGCCTGTTTAACCTGCACGGTCTTAAAAACAATCCAGTCTGAGATATTTACGTTTAATTTCATCACGTGTGTTGCCTCTTTTTTCAATAAACAAACACAGAGACAAGACAGAGCAGGTCTGCAGAGACTTCCACAGAGGGGAGCGGCCATGATTCACCTCCCACACACACACACACACACACACACACACACACACACACACGCTGCTGGATTTCTTCAAAATACCAACTGACTTCTGAGTTACATAACGGTGGCAGCAGCTGAGGGGTTCAGCAGAGATCGAATACACAGACGATCAGCTCTGAATCCACTGGTAGTCCCTGTCCACGTCCTGCGTGTATTTATAAACCTGCTGTCTGAATCATCTTCAGACGATACTCATAGAAAACCTCACAGGAGAGGAGAGGATCATGCTTGAAGTGAGCCTGAACAAAAATACTCACACCAACGGGGATCATTTTGAGTTAGTTTAGAGTTTGATTGGCTGGCTCAAAGTCTTGATTTCAACACCTTCAGAAGCAGAAAAATGAGTCCGAATGTAAAGTGAATCATCAGTCTTGGACCAAACTCATGCAATTGTGAACAAACTCCTGCAGCCATGTTACAAAATCTTGTAAAAGAACTCACCGGAGAGGTGTTAACTATAACAGAGTGGTACTTATTAAAGGGGAGCTGCACACATTTTGCCTCGAGTTCCTGGCAAATAGCAGTTCTCTATTATAAGTTTGGTGTAAGGCTTTCTATATTGTCCTCTTTTTGATATTGAAGGACATTCAATAATAGTTCTGCCAGACTGCCATATGACAAGCAATAGAAGTTGCAAACATGAAGAGAAAGTGAGTGGTCTGACTTGACTGATAACTTGTCAGAAGAAAGAAAAAACAAACCCATAGCAGAGTAAAGAGGCTGCATTAATCTCTGCTAATACAAAAGGAACATTCATTCGCTCTTTCCGCAGTTATAGCCCATTCACTCTTCCAGAAAAAACCCTGAAATTATCCCGACTTTAGCCAAATGAGCAGTATGTGTCAATGCAAACAACCAGGTTTTTTTACCCAGGTATTTTCCAAGTGCATTCCCCACTTGTATTATTTGAAAATGCAGCAGCAAATAATCGGGGAAATTCACTGAGGGCGAGTGAAGAGGGATGATGAGTGTCAGTGTTTTTAAAAGCAAAGTCAAGAATAATCTTTTGAATCTCGCTTTTAAATAACTTTTACTGTATTTAAGGTAATTTTAGTTATTTATCTCAGTTTATTTATATTTTTGAAACATAGCTTTTGGTGTAAAATGTCTTAGTGTATTATTAACTCATTCATGCTTTTATTTGTTTACTGGTTTATGGATGCAATCTATAGTTTATATTGTCCTGTAATCTTTTACTTTAATTTCTTATTGATGTGCTTATTATTAGGATTATGGATGCACAATATTATCAGTTTGATATTGGCCAACATAAGTCTGAAAAGTTAAGTATTGGTATCCGCCGATATTTTTGCGGGTATTTGCAGTTGATATAATGGCCACACATACAAATCATATATCAGCTGAAATATCGGCAAATTACACAAATTTACAATATTGATGCACCTTCTCATCACTGCATGGGTACATTTAAAAATCAAGGGTTTCATTTTTGCATGAGTTAAATGCCGTTTTTTTTTGTTTTGCATCTGTTCCTCGTAAAAATATACTGTAACACTGAAAGAAGCAAGTCAACTTTTTTTTAAAGTACAGAGATTGTGCTCTTGACCAGAAATATCGGTATTGGTGATAATGAATTAAAAAACATCGGCATATTGGATATCGGCAAAAGTCCAATATCGTGCATCCCTAATTATGATAATTATTTTTTTGTTATATCTTCTGTTCTATTTCTAGTTTTAGTATTTTTAACATAATCTCCAGTGTTCTCTGATTATGAACTCATGATAGTGTTTCTTCTGTTCCTCACTGCTACATCTCTCAACTCCCACAGTTCTGTTTAATTAAGGTCTTCAATATTGTTCTTTTTTGCTTCAATATTTGTTTGTTGTTTATACTGACTTAATTTATGTCTGTCTTGCATGTCCTGTTGCTGTTTCTGTCCAAGTAAAGCACTTTGTGCTACATTCTTTTTTAGTATGAAAAGTGCTTTACAAATAAAGGCTGATTGATCGATTGATGACATTCATCCTGTGGGACTGGTGTGAAACCAGAAAAGGGCAATTTGACAGAATGGATAAAAGCAACTGATGTTGGAGGAGAAGTTTATTTGATCGTAAGGAGAGTAACACAAACCTAAATGTGCGTCTGGGCATTTGAAAGTGTTGTTTCCACTGCACTTCATCTAGCTGTCTCGAGCTGCTGTTGTATACGGTGCTAAAACACTGCAGCTTTCTTTTTAACTACTATTTAACTACTTTAACATGAATAAAAGTCAATCAAAATGTGAGTAATTTGGGTGCTGGTTTAGTGGAGTGGTAAGTAACCAGGCAAAACCAATATACATGCTTCTGTCGGCCCGGGTTCGAATTCAGCCTGTGGCAAGTTTGCAAAGTGTCCTCCCCTACTTTCTCTTGCCTCCTTTCACAAGCCTTACCACCGTCTCTCTCTCTGGTTAATAAAGGCCTAAAATGGCCAAAAAAAATCTTTAAAAAAAGTGAGTAATTTTTAGGGATGCATCATATTGGATTTTTGCCGATATCTGATATGCTGATATTTCCAAATTCATTATCGCCTGATACCAAAACTGATATTTTTTGCCAAGACCCAAGCAGTGATAATGAGATGAAGCATCATGGTACATTTGTGTATTCAACTGATATTACTGCCGATATATGGTCAATATATTAGTTGTATATATTTGCAAACATATCAGCATCAGCCAATACCGATATCATATCAATAATATTGTGCATCCCCAGTCATTTGACGGATCTGTGGAATTACTGACAGTGAATCAGCTGGATCCAGCTGCACTGCAATGTTAGCGCACACCCAGAACTGCTACAAACCAATAGGGTGAAATGAGCATATGAGCGCAAACGTGAGCACTTCCCTCAAAGTTTTACAGAGCAAAGAATGTGGAAACCTGATCTGAGTTTAAACAAGACAGCTGCACATGAGAAAAGAGAAACAGAGAGAGCAAAGACAGAAAACATGGAGGAGAAACACGACCCCCATAATGGACACTTCTACTTTAAAGAAGAGGAAAAGAAAAACATTAAAAACTGAGAGGTGGATTTTATCCTCCAACAGCTCAGTCTTTAATGGTTTTTATATCACACAGCATCACACACATAAAAACACACACGGCTGAGTCCAGGGAGACTTAATGGAGATAATTAGCTCCCTCATGATTAACTATTTATAAAAACAGAAACAGTGACGAATCAGACTGGATAAAGGAAGGAAGAGATGAGATAGAGCATTTCCCTCAGCTGATGTCAAACACAGAAACACATATCTGCCTCCAGAAGAAGAAAGCCTCTGAATCGTGGTGTTGATGTTTGAGGAAACACTCTGACAGTGTTCGTCTCTGTTGCACTGCTGATATCTGAATGTTGTTAAGTGTTAGTGGGTTGTTTTTTTTTTACCTCTGGTCCCTGTCGCCATGTCTGCCACCTTCTGAAAGGCATCAAGGAACGCTCCGGTCACCATGATGGTCGTCCTGAATCAGAGACAGAAATAAACACCTGTTAGTTTATTTGGCTTCAGGAGATGATCTCACACCTGCTGACAATATCATGACAAAATTTAACTACAAAACAGCAGCTCCCGAGCCTTCAGTTAGGTGATTTTAATAATCAAATTGGGTTAACAGCTACATTTGTAATCTCGTTGTGGTGACACCAGATATAAAAAGCAAAGCCACAACAGTTATGGTTAGGGCCTAAAATAAAATCCCTGTTTTTTTTTTCCACAAAACTCTATTTATCAATTTTAAACGTTTTTTTGTTTTTTCCAAAAGAACAAACTTTGTAGTCACACAGATACTGCATTGAACATGTTTTGCTCCACTGTTATTAAAATATACTCTAAAGCTAGACAGAATTTATCAGAATCAGTATTGGTATGTACTGCCAAGTATATTTGCACATAGAAGGAATTTGACCTGGTAAATTGGTGCAAAACAATCAGCATATACTTGGAATAAAAATAGAGTCAGGAGGAATAAAATAAAGCATAAAAATATGCAGAAAATAGTGCAAAATTTAAAATTTGACCTCTTATACTTAAGGTTCATGCTGTCATTTTATCAATAAATGTTAATTTTCTTGTTTGGCCAAAGGCAGGCTTGTATTCTGAACACTGAAAGCTGAACTATTTTCATATCCTGACACACCAGATGGACCGTTATATATATATTTCACCAGATCATTTGGGAAAGAGCCCATAGAAAACGGTTGGGAAGGGCAGAACCTTTCCAGAAGCACATTTGGCAGGTGACTGGTCAATAGACATTTATTTCGGGCCAGTCAGATAATGTAGTAGGCAGGCGCTACTGCACTACAGAACGTGACACACTTTGTAAAACAAACTTGTCAAAACATGTGGAGCGAAAATATCCTCACTTAAGAGAAGTTTGTAGTGATAATGGCAACGTGCATACCAGGCCAGTAGTTGGCGATGTAAGTTTGTAGTGAACACACATCTGCGCACTAACACTTTCCGGTGAGGACAAACTTTTCAGTTATCTTCGCCAAGGACCCAGTCTAAGACTCCCCCGTTATGTTAAATTAATCCGTGAAATAGAAACACTGGTTAGCTGTGTAGTGAAGACACTTCATGAAGTGACGTTTTCATTGACCAGAGTCCTCAACTCAAAAAAAAGAAGAAGTAACACAGAAGACAGACGAAGGAGACAGAGAATCTCAAATAAGCTTGTGTACCCACATTTATGGGGGGCGAGTGAGGAGGAAGTTTGAGTGACAAAACCACAGACTGTAAAAAGAATTGGATGAAGCCATGTGTTGATACCCTCTGATGGATGTTGCCATACTGCAGTGCTATCTCAACCAAACTTAAGTTCCATCTGCTCACAGAGAGGCCATGCTGAAGCAGGACTTAAGGCCATCTGACTAATAGAGACTCTGTAATTCCAAAACCTCAATGAATCCTTAATAAAAGAAAAAACTCGACCCCCCTCACAGTGACAGCACATGGATGTGTTATAGTTTAAGACTGAAACCGTCGTTTGAACCAGGCTATGAAAACAGTTTTTCCCCGCATGCAGTCATTAAGGTGTCAGGTTACTTCTGCCAGCCTCGAGTGGACACTCTTGGTACTGCAGCTTTTGGCACTTCAACATGGGCCTCCATTTACAGCCTGGAGGTTGCCACCTGGACAGAACAGGCAGCGGGCAGAGATTGAAGGTGGTCCATCTCAGGTAAGCATCAGAAACAGAAATGCAGAAGTTGCAGGTCTTGCTTACTTGCCCAGCAGCCTTTCATGCTTTGTTATGTGTTGTCATAGCAACGATAAACAAAAAAAAATTGCCATTATCCAGCCCATGTCATCTACAAAATTATGAATTTCTCTGTCTTTGAAAACTGAAGGAAATATTTCATGATATGGTAGCTTTCTAAAAAATATATAGAACATAGAATTTCTTAAGTAGTAGAATTTAATAATGATTTTTTTTTTTAGAAGTAGAGCTTTTATTTTGAAATCCATAAAGCCACAGAGAGGACGAAGCTTAGCGTGCAACAAGAAACCTTCTGACACACACATCCCCAGCATCAATGGACCTACTGTTTATGCCAGTGTGTGTATGTGTGTGTGTGTGCGTCCTTCTATCAGACAGGTTTATGTTTCTATAGCTACACACACTCATATACACACTCATTACCCCTGAAAACCAGAGGATCAGGTGACACTGCTGTCAATAGTTTTGTGTGTGTGTGTGTGTTGGTCTGTCAATATGAAAGAGAATTTCCACTGAGGTCAGGTACACACAGCAGCACACACAGACACAATATCATCAGTGTCTATGTGTGCAAAGAGACTGAGATTGCTAAATTTTCAGTACTTTAAACTACACAAAGGCCTCCATTTTATTTGCTGTGGTTCAAAACAAATACAAATACAGTTTACTCTTGGCTTGTGCTGTAGCAAAGGTTGAAATTCCCTGGATGCAGCGATTCAATCAGTGTCAGTGTTTGTAATTATAAGTTAGTATATTTTAAATGACTTCCCTCTTTTGTGATGCGGTATTAATTTTGACAGGACTTTTCAATTTAGTTTTTGTTATAGTCTTTTGCCTAAAATGAATTATGAGAGAGAAATACGTCCAAAAAGGACTTCCTCGTTCATTGCTCATAGTTCCTGCTGTGAACTCCAAAAGGATTCTGGAGGGCACTTTGCGTTTTTTTTCCCTTGTTAAGTGAATTTTATCCATGAAATAACAAATAAAAACTAGACTAAAATGTTGACAGAGACTGAATCCAATCAGACCTAATTTCATCATGTAGATGATAGTGCAACCAGTTTAGGATAAAGTATGTATATTTATATTATTCAGACACAATTAATCTAACAAGTAGCCATCAGACTGTACAACTCCTCACTCAGGGGGAGGAGGAGTAACAGGAAGACTGAAGATAGGAATGAGCAGTAGCCATATTTTATTTATATATTTTTTTGTATCTATCTTATTTATATATCTTTTTATCTGCTATATAATGCTTCTGCTGGAATCCTAATTTCCCCAAGGGAGTCTTCCAAAGGGATTAATAAAGTTCTATCTAATCTAATCTAATCTAATAATACTCCTAACCTATTGGGTAGCTCTCAGGCTCACAAAGGTTGGTGACCTCTGCCCTAACACAAGATCCTGGTATCAGAAATATGGGAAAAAAATCACACTACTGTAGCATATCCATCTATCCATCCATTCATTACTCAATCCACACCATTCATCCACCTACTGTAGCTTCACTGATGAGTGTTAAATTGATCATCTCAGTCATAAATAGAAAACTTAAACCTCAGAGGAGATCGACTGAGACTCTGGATCTTCTTTGTTTGGAAACCGTTTGCCTCCTTCAGGTTCAGAAACTGAGCTGACCAATCTAAAAACAAGTTAAACAATTTTGGATGCCTTGAGTTGATGTTGTGACTAACTTAAACAATAAAATAAGCGATATGCACAAAAGATGCGATGGAAGCTTTGTGTTGTTCCAGAGTAGGGCTGGACAATACATTGATTAAATCGATTAATTCAAAATCTTTTCTGCAGAAGATTCAAAAATTAAAAATCTAATTTTTTTTTCTCAACTTACTACAAACATAAGTTGTTGCAATGTTTAAAAATATTATTACTGAAAATGTACAGTTGTCATGATAACAAGCCGTGACAGGTTTTGCACAAACACATGTTCAGGCCTTTATTTGTTTCTTAAATTAGATTAAATATTGATAAGATGTTTCCACGTTAATATATTGCGAAATTAGCTCCTCCTTCAGTGTTTATGTAGACCAGCCTCCCAATGTTTGACCTACATAATCAACATTTTATGACGAAATTACAGCATGCATTTTAACAACAAGAGTGAAAGTCTGTTTCCCTCAGTTTTAGAGCACATTTTGTTAATGTAAAGGCAAAAATTTCGTTCTATGGAAAAACACTGGGGATTTTATTCCTAGGTCATATCACCCAGCCCTATTTTAGGGTAAAATTTAGAAAGACTTAGACGAGGCTTGGTCTAAAAATAAGCTGTGGTCAGGCTCACTGATGCTGCACTGCTATCTAAAGGATGCACATTTTTAACTGACGTAAGATAAACTCTGTTTTAAGACCACAAAGCATCAGTTTGTTGGTTTTCTTCTATTTCAAGGTCATATTGTTAAGATATGGTACAAACATAGGCATGTCCACAAAGCCACAAACACAAGGCTTGTCACACACAAAAGGACATCATCAGACTGTTTTTAGCAATGAGTGGCTGTTTTCTTAAAGTCAGAAGGCGATGACATGCTCTCTGTCATCTCTTGATGCACTTTGGACCAGGAGCTATTGATCGTCTAAAAAGAAACCATTATTTATTAATGTTGGTTTAATTTTAGCTTGGCTGCAAATTGAGCTGTATCTTCTCTTCTGTCTACTGGACCTAAGTGTGTCTACAAGGATGCTTATACCTCAAGCCAACTGTCTTTTAAAAAGCAATGTATTTATGATCTATGATGTTGGTAATTAGAAACACAGCTCATAGCTTCATACTGATATATATGCTGTCCTACAGGATCCTCATCAACCAACTGAGCCCTGCTTAACATCCTTAAACATCCTCCTCATATGACTGATTTAAACCACAACGTCTGCATCTAATAAGCATAAAACCGAAGCCCTTAAGTTTCTCTACAGTTAAACTCACCGGAACAATTTTCATGTCACTCCTCTCTAAGAATCATTTAACACTTCCTGTAAAAAAAGAAAAATACCTATATTCTTATTCGCACAGACTTGATCAGATGAAGCCTGTATTCGGGCTGAATCATATTGGGAGAAACTGGCATATTTTTTTCTCGTTTTGCAATGTACACAGCTTTCTAATTTAGTTTTAGTTATAGCCTTTTGCCTAAAACATCTTTTAGTTTCAGTCATAATATAGTCATCTAAATTATTTTAATTTTAGTCTAGTTTCAGTTGATGAAATTTCACAACAGTTTAGTCGACAAAGTCTACTGTAAATTTAGTCAACTAAAATATGAAGTGCAAGGCATTTTTTTCTGTTTCCTTGAATTTCTAAAGTCATGTTTTACACTTAGAGAAAATGAAACATCTAATAACCCTTTATTGAATGCTAGTAAAGTTTGAATGTATAAATGAACAGAAACAAATTGAACTTTTTTGTGAAATGCAGGCACCTTTATTTAGGCTACCTGGCAGAGCATCTCAGTTACAATACCAGAACTGACAACACACGGTGAACCTGCTCTACATGAATATATCAATTCATAAAGAGAGGAGCTCTGATTGGATCACTCCCCAACTTATCCCACCATCACCAAGCTAAGGCAGTTGCGATTGGATGTCCTTCTTAACTCATCCAACCTTTCCACATAACCAAAGTAGCTGTGATTGGATATATTCTGAACTTGTCCCTCCTTTCTGCATGACCAAATTAGGTCTGATTGGATTTAGTCTCTGTCAAAGACTTAAGGAAAATGTCAGTTAATTTAGTTTTAGTTTTTGTCCATGTGCACTTGTTCTTATTAGTTACTGTCTAGTTTGTTGACGAAAACTATGACGAAAATAATCAGTCAACAAAATAAACACTGCTGTGTTAATCCGTCTTCCCTCGCTTCTTGTCCATGAACAACAGAGGAAAATAGAGACAGGGCATTGAGGCAAAAACATTGCACTGCATCGCACAGTATTGTGCTGCCCCTTGCAAGCAGTTAGGGCTCACATTATTGGTCTGACTTTGTCGCAAAATATAGCCCCCTTGGCAAAGGTAACAATAAAAAATCAACAACCCTAATAAGGGAATGAACGATTTCAGGACAAGATCTAATTGCGATTTTTCTGGCAGATGTTGCGATTTCAATTCGATTCAGTTTTCTTCAAATCAAGCTAAAGTGCAATATTCACTATATTTACAGTAACATTTACAAACATGACAAAAAATAACATTGTACCATCAAACATTAAAAGCTAACTCTAAGGCAAGGATGAAGACTAAAGGTAAGCATTGCTTCCAAATGTGTTTATTAATAAGAAACATGCATGTACACTCTTTAAAGTCCTTGATCAACGGCAGTTATTACAAGTGAAGAACTAAAAGAGCCATCTTTGACTGTCTGAACTTTAAAAAAAATGTAGTGCAAAAAATCCTTAAGTGTGTTGAGTTAAAAAAAGTTAAATAAAATGCAAAAAAAAAAAAAAAAAAATACAATGCTAAATACGCAATGATAAGAACAAATTCAGCAATTCCAATGAAGGAAAAAAGCCAGCCATGCCAAACCAGTATGTCAACCTTGGATGGTTTTGGACATGAGCACTGACATGTGATAACATTGCCACTAGCAAATAGTTGACACAACAGATCCTGGGTCAGTCAGGAGCAATCACATAATCACATTGTCTGAAATCGCAATCTTGATTAGAAAACAATAAATTGTTCAGCCCTATCCTGATATTGACTGCAGCCTAGAATACTGCTTAAAATGCGACTGCTTGTAAACACAAAGAATAACTGATGTATAAAACACAACAACAAACATGTGCATGCTTCTCTGTGTCTTAATGTAACTTTTAACAGGGCTCTTGATTTTCACTGTGGTGGCTAAACAAACACGACTGAACAGCACAGAGTCTGTATCAAAGCTTTTTGTTCGCTGATCATCTGCAGCAGATCTTTTGAGTTTCATTTAACAATGCGGATCAACTGTTTGTGCCTCTGTGTGAGTGTGTGGCCGAAGCCGGCTGACTGGCAGATAAAATGGGCTGTGACCGGCTGCAGCAGGCAGGATGATGCTTATCAAAGTAAACTGGTCTGCAGGGAGACAGAACCATTATACTGTTATTACACCGAGCTAAATACAGAGTCAGTGTGGGTGAGCGGAGAGTCAGAGCAGAGCACATGCTGATCATTTTAAATGCAAAAGCTCAACATCTTCTGAAGACCTCTGCTGGGTTTGTGATGAAAAGTAAAGGATGAAAGCACAAAAAGGGACAAAAACCATCAGAAAAGTGAAGTTAAGATGATGTGAAGAAAGTTCTGAAAGGGATACGCCAACTTTTTTGTTGCTTTTGTGTCTTGCCTCTCTCCAGAGTCCATGACAATCAGACATCGTTCTTTTGACTATGCATGCAGTAACAAGGAAGAGACGGGCAGAGCTTGCCCACTACTAATTAGCTTAGCTCAAACACTGGGAGTCAATGGGTAGCATTAGCCTGCCTTTGCCTACAGTCCTCAGATAAACTCTTCAGCAACTCTAAACGGTCCTGTGTGCTTGCTGTCGATCCCTCAGACATCACTGCATTAAAAATAAACATTCAACAAGGATATCACCACGTGAGCTCAGGGACAACATGTTTGCAGATTTTTTTGAGGGTCAAGTGGAAATGGCTTTGCAGTGCTGGTCTCAAAGGTTACTGAGTTGTAGTTGTTTATTTGTACACATCTGTTGTAATGCCAACAAAGATCAGAATTTAGCAACACTGTAAAACCCTGCGCAGTACTCGAGTTCTATATTATTACCATGCTCTCTGTAAACCACATGTATCTCTAGGAACCTTTTATGAGAGTGAACCTGAAAAGCAGAAAGTACTATGACCTGATGGTCAAAGCTGAAAACATGTACCCACAGAGGAAAGAGAGTGAGTTTTACCTGAGCTGGGATTGTAGTTTGGCCCCTTTGGTCACAAAGTCCTCCCATGTCGGATAACTGGCCTGCAGCAAACACACACAAGAAAAACACATTAAACCTCCAATATCATCACAGAAAGTATGAACAGAACAAGATTCCCTGAAAGAACCCAACACTTTGACAAAATAAATCTGGGGCCAATAATCCTAAAGAGCTTAGGATCTTAATGAGGGGACAGAGCTGTTTCTGCAGAATTAGTCTTAAACCTGTCAGCGATTTCTCTGTACAGCGTGGGAATGTTTGGATAAAGAGCTAACCTGACTCAACTGAACGAGAAAGAATGTAAAAACCGAATTTATTAAATTTAGAGATTAATGAAAAATAATTGACTTTTTAAAAAAATCTTGTCTTTTCATTTACAGCTTTTTTCATCTTTTAAGCATTAACCAGCAGATTTAGGCACCGAAACACAGAAAATTAACTTTTAGAAATTATCCTCCAATGTCTGAACAGAATTAAATTCATCACAGGTTGAAGGTTTCAAGAACCATAATCTTAATTTACTTATTTTCTTCCAATATCTTTTCACCAGCACCTCAATACAAATACAGTAGCAGAAACTTGTGGGAAATTTGTTAGAAAACTGCCTTTAGACAACAAAAGAAGAAGAGAGCAAGCATCTGAAGTGCCAGGAGACTTATCTTAGTTTGACTGACCAATGAATCTATATGTTTTACATAACATTTAAAACTAGAAAGCACTCAGAGAGGGCAAACGTCCTCCAAGGTAGCTCACATATTGCTGTTACATCCATAAGCAATAGTTCCATGATAAAGTTACCATCATAATATGATTCCTTCACCCTGAAAACCCACACCTAGCACTCAAAATCATGTTGATATCATTATTGGTTAGACAGTTATCGAGCAAAATTGATCATTCGCTAATGGCAGTTATCTGGATCACCACCAAAATGGAAACATTTTTAAGTTGGGCCATTACCAACATCTGCTGAAAATTTCAGCAAAATCCGTCCAGTAGTTTTTGTGTAACCTTGCAAACAAACAGACAAACAATCAAACATATGCCTGTAAAAACATAACATCCTTAGCGGAGATAAAAATGATTTGTTGAATAACTTAAACTGAAAATTATACAGGGAAACTGATTGTTTCTTAAGGTACAATACTGCATGGTGGTGCAGTGGGTAGTAATCATGCCTCACAGGAAGATCATTGCTGGTTCAACTCCACACGTCAGTCGGGGCCTTTCTGTGTGGAGCTTGCATGCTCTCCCTGTGCATGTGTTGGTTTTCCCAGGTACTACAGTTTCCTCTCACATTCAATAACATGTTTGTTAGGTTAACTGGTGACCCTGGATTTGCCCTCAGATGTGACTGTGTGGATGGCTAACACTTCCCATTAAGTCCATGTGTCTGAGCTAAGCTAATTAGCAGTGAGCAAACTCTGCCCGTCTCTTCCTTGTTAATGCCCACACAGTCAAAAGAATGGAGTCTATCTGCTTGTCATGGACTCAGGAGTGAGGCAAGACAACAAAAATGTTGGCATATCCCTTTAAACTGTGACACTGTTATATCTATGGCCTCTACATTTTTCACGCAGGTATTGCGCAATCTTTGCAAACACCATGGTCTTGCACTTAAGGAAGCCTTTTGATGGTGTTCTGTTGTTGACATGAAAAACAGACATCGTTGGTTCCCATTAAACAACACAAAAGGCAGCATTATGTGATGTAACTCATGAGGCTGACATTGCATGACCTTCAACGTGACAACTGCCAAATCCCTTAAAGAGGAAATTTCCATTATGTGTTAGCATCAGGTTCACAAACTCAAACATACCCTCCGTTGGTGGTGCAGCGATGATCATAACCATTTAAGTGCATTAATTTTCTGGCTAAAACATCCAAATTGATGATTTGAGAGCTTTTACAAACACGAGCATGAGATATTAAACCAAAGCTTTTAACTGTTCTGTAAACATGTTTTTTTTCCTGCAGACATTTTGATATTAGACCTCGTAGGATTATCATTTTAACAGTGAAAATGACTCGACAGGATTCACAGCTCGGTGTATAAACTCAACGCTATGATAGGCTCAGAGAAAATCTGCTGCTTCACAGAGGATTTATCACAGCTGCTCCACGGCAGAGTCAGCCTGCTGGTATTTTGGTGTTTCTTCTGTCTCTACATGTTTATGTTTTTCTGTTGAGCCTGAGAGCTGCAGCATCTGTGCTCATGTGAAACACCAAGCAGAAAAAAATAACTCCAGTCATTCAGCTGTCAGATTTGTCTGGTTGAGCACGTTTCAGAGCTGCTGCTGCTGCTCAGAGGGAATTCAGAATTAAATCTCTTATGGTAATCTTACATGGATTGACATTAAAGAACGCAAGGTTCACACATTCAGCTGAGATTGTTTGGAAATAAGCTGAGGAGTAATGCTGATCTTTAAACAGAGACTGTAATCTCTCCACGTGGGTTAAAAACATTCATTAAATATGTGACATTCCTCTTTTTCTGACTCAACCCTCATCTGTTGCTCTTGACTCTAATTTTCTAATTTTCTGTGTAGATAGGATCCATCCTTTTTTTCAGTACAAGTCCTACCATTACTAAAATAAAAGAGATTTCAGTCACTTTCTCAGACACTTGTGCATCTCATAAATCAACTTTATGCCTTTTAACATTTTCCTGATAATACATAAAAAAACCACAATTTTATAACCATCCAATAAATGGAAAAACAACTAAATCAAACACTTCATAGCATATAATCAAATACTTAGTTTATATGATACAATGTCCTAATAAATATATGTTGGAGAAACACCAGCTCCCTTCGAGAGCACACCATTGAGCACAGGAGTGAAATAAAAAGAAAAGACAAAACCAGCCCAGTGTGAGACATTTTAATTAGATGAATCACCCCATTTCATCTTTTTCTTTGGCATAGAAGCCAAACAGACTGAAAGAGGTGGTAATATTGATTTTATCAGGAAAAAGAGAGAAGCATTTTGGATTTTTTTTTAAGTTATATCCAAGCGGAATAATTAAGGACTAAAACCTCATTTACTATCAGTAAATGAGGTTTTGTAGTTTGTCTTCTAAACTTGGTTTAAATATTTGTAAAAAGTTTTAGGTTTATTTCAAAGTTTTTTTTAGCATGATATTATTTATATATATATACATATTTATATATACGTTTTGTGTTTGTTTAATCTTCGAATTGGACCTGTTTTACCTAAACCTCTGTATTTCCTCTCCTTATGATTTATGGTTATTCATGTCATTTCTTGCTGATCCTTTGGTCAACATGCACCTTAGGGCCTGTTTACACGATAACGAAAACGTCTGAAAATGAAGAGTTTTGCTGCGTTTGCGCCTTCTGTTTACATGAGAACGGTGACCAGAGTGCCTGAATCCGCAAACTTTAGAAACCAGGGTCCAAAGTGATACGTTTTGAAAATGTTTTCAGGGAAAACGAGGCACTGCACATGCACAGTACTCTTTCCGATTAAGGTAGCATGCACACCTTGGAACAACAACAACAACAACAACAACAGCTATGGCCGACTATCCAGCAACATGTGTGCTAACTGTGTTGGTTTGTTATCGCTCCTCCAACAAAATGTGGATTTGCTGTGTCAATACTCTGATCAGCGGGAACGCATGTGTTATATTTGCCAAAGACACAACAAACTTACATCCCCAACTACTGGCCTGGCATGCACACTACTGCATTTTCACTTGTTCTTGCAGATTCTTGTGAACGTGCATCATTATCACACCGTCTCCATGTGAACGCAGAGCGCTTTAGAAAACACAAAAGAAAAACCTGTCTGTTTCTGGTGACAATGTTGTCATGTAAACAGGTCCTTTAAATGGCTGCTGCATTAATCCAAATGCCATCCGATGGAAGCTGTCTCTCAGGCCTTTGACCAAAAATGATGCCACTGATACCTCCTTCTGGACAATCCCACTCACCCCCTGTCAGTACCTCACTGGCTTCAGACCACATGACGACCCAAGACGTTTTACTGGCTGCACGTGTCTAAGTCAAATCCTGAACCTGTTAAACTATTTTGATTTTTTCAGTTTCAAACCTCCCCTACCTAAGGGATGTTTGTATTGCATTTATGAGGACCTTGATGAAGGCCACAAGCCGAAACGCGTCGGTCTAATTAGGTTGTTTTCTCTGGAGCTCTTTGATGTCTTCAAGGTTTTCCTGATACAAAGAAGGGCAGTACAGCCTAAAACACAAATCATCACTGGAAAGTAGGGCTGAATGATTTATCGTTTTCAGATCAAATCGCAATTTTAGACAACGCAATCATCTGATCGCCAAAGCTGCAATTTTGATCTGTTGTGTGTATTTTACACTTACTATTTTACAAATTTGCAGACAGTTTGCATTTACGGCAGTGCTGGAAAGCAGGTCTACAACACAAAGCATCTGTTTAGGAGTAAAAGTTGGAGTATCTCTTAAATAATGAAAACAGATTATTTATCATCAATATTAGATGATGAATAATGTGTTATGTGCTTTTGATCATTGATTTCCTTACTGTTGTCTGTACTGTAAATGAAGTGAAAATTGCACTGAAAATATCCAATTGAAATTGAATTGAAATCGCAATATCTGCCAGAAAAATCACAAATAGATCTTTTCCTGAAATCGTTCAGCCCTACTGGTAAGAGCGTCAATGTGTCAGCAGAAAAGAAAGATGTCTTGTCTCCACACCGGCGAAAGCATCTTGTTGATTGCTTCCTTTAGAATGTAAAATCTGCTCCTGTGTCTGCAGCAGCTGATGGATTATGTAATCTTAGTCTGGTTCATGCTGCAGGCTCTGACCTTGGCTTACATCTGAGACCAACAGCTGCTGCTTCACTCTTCTGTTTATTCAATTAAAACGCAGGAAAGCCCTCCGCCCAACTTTCTCCCCCTTATTCTCCTGAACTCACTCACCCATCTGTCCTCTGTCTCTGCAGCTCTGCTGGAGGACAGATAATACTGATTTAACCCCTAACACGGCCACATTAGCCTCTTAGCTCAACACCACTAAAGCTGTTAGCCCGGCCTCTGCTTCACAGCCTGGCCGGGCGTGCACGCAGTGTGGGGCTGACAGGTTTACTCGCAGCAGGGATTTAGCACGGCGTGATGAAATACTGCAGGTGATTGGCTGAAAGCCTCCACAACAACCAACAGAGGGCCTGAAAGACTGAGATGGACAACACTCCAAGTATTGATCCCTGCAGGAGCAGAAAGGTCATGGTACCAGATTTATTTGCTTCAATAAGATAATAAGAGTTAGGGCTGGGCGAAATGGACCAAAAATCATATCTCTGCATTTCTCATCTCAAATGTAGTACACTTAATATACACTCATTGGCCACTATATTAGGTACACATTGCTTGTGCTGAGTTGGATCCTCTTCTGCCCTTAACAGTGCCTTATTAATGTGGAGACCAGACTCATAACACAGTTTTGTGGCAAACTAAAGTAGGAATGACAGAAAGAAAACACAATTATATGCATTGCAAAGCAGTGTTCTGAGGGCCACACCATCAAGTTGTCACTTAAAAGCAGACATGGACAGCAAACTTCAGGCAGTAGGTCACAGCTAAGTTTGATCATTTCTGTGTTTGGCATTAAAAGCATTCCCATTATAATGTAATCTTTCCAGAGCTCATCTTATGCAAGAGGTTTTTCCTCGTATTAATCTTTGAAAAAAAAAAAAGACAGCATGGAAAACAGTCTCGTGTCTAAATCTGCCTCGTAGAAAATCAAATCTCATGTCCCTCCTGTTCTCTCTCTCTCTAACATTTTATTATGTTTCTGTTCAGGCTTGTAAATTCTTACTCTTCTTCTGTACACTGTGGGTTTGTGTGATTGCTCTGAATCATTCAGTACATGTTTCGTCTTATGAATCCCTCATGGCTGAATCATGGTCACTGTTTTTGTAAAATGCAGATTTCTTGTACTTGTACTTAAGATTTTAGACTTGTCGCTGCAGAAAAAGGTATCAGTAAGACCAAGACAAGACGTGCAGAACTTCTTTTATTGACAACCTCAATGACCTGTTTTCTTGTGTGTAGTTTATGCACATTGTGGATAAGATTTTTAGACTGTGATCCTTAACTATTTATTGATTATCTATTGATTCTCTTTTCATCTGCTTTACCTTGACTTTTCATCATAACTGTTTATTTCATCTCCTGCACAGCACTTTACTGACTGAGTGCACTTTATGAAGCTTTGTCTGATTCTTAAGCCTTTAGCTTTTCATGGTTTAAGTGCCTTTCCTTTTCACTTGTGCTCAGGATTTTCCCAATTTTCCAAATGCCTGTATTAGGGATGTAATGGTTTCCGGTAAAAGATAAACCGTAAAAATTTCTGGCAGTTAGTATTATCGTTTCCTATTTTAATTACCATTAAAATTGTGTTTAATGACCTCACTTTGTCAATAACTCACAGTGATGCTTCTCATGGCCTTGAAAAGCCAGAACTGTGTGTCTGCTCCTTGGCAAAGCGCAATTTGCGATATTCGGTCTCTGAAAGTGAAAGTATGGCAAAAGGTGCCCACGCAGACACTATACAGGAGATTTTGTTCCCCTTGAAACGGACAAAGTCTGAAGTCTGGTCGTATTTTGGATTTTAAAAAAATGCTGAGGATGGTCACCCTGTCTGCAGGAAATGCAGGAAAAAGTCTCTGTGAGGCAGGGAAGAACCACAACCTGAAGGTCCCTGAAGGTCACTCTGAGCTGCTTGGTCAAACTAAACAGTGTTCAGTATAGACCATCTCTGCTGTTTGTATTTCAGTCTGTTCGGCTCTCTGAGGCTCTTCTTGTTTCCTCCACTTCTCGCCTAAACCTTAAATTCTGTCAGGATTTATTGTAGCTGCAGGAATGTCGCACACACTCGCAGACTAAATATTCCAGCAGCGTTCTGCAGGGAGCACAGACAGATGGAGTGTCAGGGTCTGAGGCCTAAGACAGTCCTTTAGAGCTGAGGTTTCTAATCTGGGGTCCTGGGGCCAAGAAAGGTCACTGATGGTGACCAGAAGGCTTCCCTGAGACAAGTGCCAAGATGGCAGTCTGGTACTGAAGAAAGAAGAAAAGGGCGGACATGATAATGGGTGTCTATTATGGAACAACCCTGGGACCGAGTTCCTGAGTTTCCCTACAACCTCTGATGGCTCTATCCCCGACACAGGACAGGCATTACAGGCCAATTGGATAATGTAGTAGGCAGGCGCTACTGCCACGGTGTAAATACAGAACATACGTAGACCAAAGCCTTAACAAAACATGTCAGAAGAGGAGCCTAAATATCATTTCTATTTTTAAATGCCTTCAGAGTTCTTTGTTGTTCATTTTATAAAGAAATGTGTTCCAAGTTTGACAAAACTGCTACTGAGGCTGTTAGCATCTATGCTAATCTGTTTACAAGCAGTCACTTCCAACCGTCAACAGAAATGAGATCATTTAACATAAATTCATACTTTTTTAGACCAGTTAAACCCATTTAATGGCAGATCAGCTCAATGCTGCTTTATTAATCAACATCATTCCTCCCCAGATTATAATCATTATAGATATTAATATTATCAATCAATCAATCAATCAATCAATCTTTATTTCAGACTCAAATCAGTCCATATAAAATATACTACATGGGACACACAACAAGAGAAGATAAAGAAAAGATATAAATAAAAAAATTATTAATTAATAAAAACAAAAAAACACACACACATAATAATGTCCATGTCTAAAAGACATACAAACACTCTCTGCAGTGCCTCCAAAAACTGTAGAAGTACATGGTACTGCTCTCCTTAGGCATGGCTACAGCCATAATAATATCATTTTTAGAGTTCTTCAGTATGTTAATATTAGACTGATATCTCTGTATCCATGGTTGTATTGATTATAAATCCATAGTAATTATCTTTACAACCACATAGACATGAGGACCCTCATGAAAATGAGATGCTGCATCTCAAGGGGCTTACCTTTAATTCATTTATCTTCTGCAAAAGACAAATGTGGTGCTATACAAAAAAAGATTGATTGATTGAGTCTATATTCAGCAGAGACAAATGTGATGAGGACAGATTTATGATCTGGGCATTCATGAGTTTGTTGCTATCATTAACTCTTATTTTTAGTTCCTTTGTCTCTGCCTGGATGGACACATCTCTGGATATATGTATGTGTTTATACAAATATAATTAATATATGTATTTGTATGTGTACATATATATGCATCTATGAAATGAAGAGTTTGTCTTCACCCTGCTCTACTGTAAAGTGCTTTGAGATAACACTTGTTACAAACTGGTGCTATACATATAAAGACTGAAGCTTGACTTCCTCCTGTCTTCTTGCTCATAGCTTCATTTCCTGCTCTTAAGGACTCTGATTGGGCCGTGCCACTTTGTTCTGCTCCCAGTCATTATAAATCGGAGCTTGGCTAGATGGATCAGCCTGATTATACATTTAATCAGGCAGATCGAGCTGCTGCACAAGGTCAGATGGTTCCGTTCTTCAAAAAAGCTGCTTCTTGTCTCTAACTGAACTGTGATATTTTTGTTCTTCTTTATTTATTAAAGGGTATTTTATAAACTCCAGCAGCTTTTCCACGGAGCTTTAACTTCTCCCAGATGAGTGGAAACAGTGTTCATGCTCCAGCAGCACTGACACACTAAACTCTATTCACAAAGCTCCGTGTATAGACCAAGACCTACAGAGCTGTTATCCTATCTGCTTAGTCAACCACCAGCATGACCACGTCTACAGTTACCTCAGCCTGTGAGAGTGTGAGCGTATGTGTGTGTGCAGTCACCTGCCTGCAGCGTCTAATCCTGCCACCATAATCCTGACTTGCTCTACTGACCGACAGAGAGAAAGAGACGGGGCGAGCTTTGAGGGGGGGTTCGCGTGACATCTCAGAGAAGAATACCGATCTGCCAACCTTCCTCGTGTCCTGACTGACTACAAAGACCTTGTTTAGTCATTAAAGCAACAAGTCAGATGGCTACTGAGCTGATAAAAGCTTTATCATTAGGACAGACAGGAAAGATACAGGCGGGTATAGGGCTTAAGCTAGCAAATATTTTTACTATATCACTCATATTATCATTTTAATACCACAGTTTTAACACATCCCAACAATTAAAAGCTGTAAATATGTTGCTAATTTTATTCCTTTCAATGCATTTTTGTCTACTTTTCTGTATCCATTATTTACTTATTCACTCTTTTGAGATATTTAGATAGATATTAGCATGATTTCTGGAGATGTAGTCATGGTCCACTGCTCCAGGCGCCCTGATGTGCTGCTACACTTAATATTTTACATTCCAATATTTATTTAAACTTGGAGTACGGACTTTTATTCCCATGCAGATATTCAAATATTGAGTATACGGTGACAGCCCTACAAACTCTTTTTGGTTTGCTTCATACCAGTGTTAATTTTGACAGCACTTTTTAATTTAGTTTTATTTATAGTCTTTTTCCTAAAATATCGTTTAGTTTTAGCCATAATTTAGTCATCTTAATTGTTTTAATTTTAGTCTAGTTTAAGGTGATGAAATTTCACAACATTTTAGTCACCGAAATCTACTGTAAATTTAGACATCTAAAATATGAAGTGTAAAGGGGAAGGCATTTTTTATGTTTCCTTGAATATCTGAGGTCATGTGTTACACTTATATACTATGTATAAATTAACAGAAACAAATTTAATAAGGATGAACGATATTATCGGTTTGACATCAGCATCAGCCGACAGCCAAAAAAGTTAAGTACCAGTATTGGCCGATATTGAAATTTTTGCAGATATTTACAGCCGATATATCGGCTGGAATACCTGCAAATTACACAAATGTTCAATACTGATGCACCTTCTCATCACTGCATGGGAACGTTTAAAAATCAACGGTTTCATTCTTGAAAGAGTTAAATGTTTTTTTCTTGTTTTATATCTGTTCCTCGAAAAAATAAACTGTAACACTGAAGAAACAAGTTCATTTCTGTTAAGTACAGACCTTTCGCTCTTGACCGGAAATATCGGTATCAGTACCAGCGATAATTAATTAAAAAATATCGGCAATTTGGACATCGGCAAAAATCAAATATTGTGCATCCCTAAAATTTTACTTTTGTGTGAAATGCAATCACCTTTATTTAGGCTACCTGGCAGAGCATCTCAGTTACAATTTCAGAATTGACAACAAACAATGAACCTGCTCTACAAGAATATATCACTTCATAAAGAGAGGAGCTCTGATTAGATGGCTCCACAACTTATCCAACCACCAAGCTAAGGCAGTTGTGATTGGATGTCCCTCTTAACTCATCCAACCTTTCCACACAACCAAAGTAGCTGTGATTGGATATATTCCTAACTTGTCCCTACTTTCTACATGATGAAATTACGTCTGGTTGGATTAATTCCCTGTCAAACATTTCGTCTAGTTTTTTATCTGTTGAGGAACATTTTGTCCATGTTCACTTGGTTTATTGGACGAAAATTATTAGTCAACAAAATTAACACTGCTTCAGACTGCTTTTTCATCCACCCAAACCAGACTCTGGTTTGCGTTGAGGCAAATCACAGCCTCCATTTTCAAGCAGACAAGAGGTCGGTTTACTGGCAAAACCTTTCATACCACCCAAAATCAAACAGACTTTCAAAGAAAAGAGAAGCAGAGTTTGTCTGTTTCAGACCTAATAAGTTAGGAGTTAAGTTAGGGAACTTAAGAAAATTTTGAACATTTGAAAAACTTTGAAAATGTCATGAATGTTAGCACTCCTAAATTGTTTTTTAAATGTCTAAATTATCATGTATCACTACTGTGTTCTGAACTGGCCACCAGGCCTCAGAGCGACCACACGAGCCTCCACCAGAGGTGATTGTCTTGTCCCAGGATACAAGACTTCATTCTGTCAGTCTGCTCTTTCTATAAAGGAACAAAACTTTGAAACTCTCTACCCACTAATCTAAAGTTAGAGACCAATAGTAATGCTTTTAACAAAGGACTCAAACAATGACTAAAATCAAAACAACAGGGCACACATGAATAGTTTTCACCGGTTAATTGCTTGACCATGTTGCCTTTGCTTTATATCTTATGTATGTATTTAATCTGAAAAACTGCTCCTCTATTACTGTTGTAATGTAATTGCACACTGCATTTCTTTCCTCTTTCTTCTCTTATTAGTTTTAATATTTTATAATTTCAAAAGCCTCCTGTGGACAAGTGTTGTATATGAGCACATGTTCTAAAACACAACAATGCATCTGGTTTGACCAATGTAATTGTGATGTCCACATCAAATAAACAGTCAATAAATCAATAAAAAAACAACAGTGCACACGTTTGGCTGTAAAAAGTTCTCCTGGGTTCAAATAATTTGATGTCCACTGTGACAAAATTCCAATCAGATGGTTTTTGCAACCAAACACGACCAACCTACAAAACATATAGCTTTGGTTACTGGAGAGGGCTTTCGAGTCCAATCAGCGTGTTAAAATCACCGTCTGAAACTGTCCTTGAGTCAACCTAACAACCAAAAAGAGGAGGAACTCAAACTCCAATTCCACTGAAGTTGCGACGTTGTAAATAAAACCAGAAAACAATGATTTGCAAATCCTTTTCCACCTATAGTCAATTGAAAACACAACAAAGACAAGATATTTAATCTTCGAACTGAAAAACTATATGGATTTTGTGCAAATATTCACTCATTTTGAATTTGATGCCTGTAACATGTTCCAAAAAAGCTGGGACAGGAGCAACAAATGACTGGAAAAGTTGAGGAATGCTCAAAAAAACACCTGTCTGGATCATTCTTCAGGAGAACAGGTTGATCAGAAACAGGTGAGTGTCATGATTGGATATAAAAGGAGCATCCCTGAAAGGCTCAGCTGTTCACAAGCAAAGATGGGTGAATAACTGTGTGAGCAAATAGTCCAACAGTTTAGTAACATTTCTCAACTGCAGTTGCAAGGAATTTATGGACTTTTCATCATCATTCATCCATAATATCATCAAAAGATTTCAAGAATCCAGAGAAATCCCTGCACGTAAGCAGCAAGGCCGAAAACCAACAGTGAATGCCTGTGACCTTCGATCCCTCAGGCAGCACTGGCTTAAAAAAACACATCATTCTGTAAAGGATATCAGCACGTGGGCTCAGGAACACTTCAGGAAACCATTGTCAGTTAACACTGTTCATCTTGGCAGCTACAAGGTCAAGGTCAAAGCCAAATATCAACAACACCCAGAAACACTGCCGGCCTCTTTGGGCCTGAGCTCATCTGAGACAGACTGAGGCAAAGTGGAAAAGTCTGCTGTGGTCTGAGTCGACATTTCAGACTGTTTTTGGACATCATGGATGTGGTGTCCTCCGGGTTAAAGAGGAAAAGGACCATCCACACTATTATCAGAGCAAAGGTCAAAAGACAGCATCTGTGGTGGTATGAGGGTCTGTTAGTGAGTGTCTGTTAGAATTTACTAGAAGCAGTGTTTCCTGCTCTTTTTGAAACATTGAACATTCAGCTAAGTGAGATCACCCTGTAGTAAACACACTCAGAAACACACCCCTCCTCCTGCTGCATGTTGGTATGTTCAGTATGTGGTCACATGTGGGTCTTTTACATCATCAGGCAGAGAGCTAAAGGACAAATAACTGGTCTGCCTCCGATTTTTAAGTGCTATCTACAGGTGTACAGCTTTAAAAACACCTGAATGTAGCAGAGAGCTTTAGTAATCAGTGTTGTGTTTGATACAGGGCTTCTTTTCCTGTGCAGTCATGCATGCAGCCACCACTGACCTGCAGTGTGTGTTTATTATCTTGTGGAGAATCAGAAACTTTGGATAGATGTTGGTTGACGATAAAAGAGAGCATTTTTTTCAGTGGAAATTCCTGTGAACCAGTTTTAAGTCAAATCTCAGAGACACTGAAAGACCATGCTAAAGCAGTCTCTTTTACTTTAAAATATGTGCGTGAATGTAATTTTTAAAGACAGATATGAGCATTAAAATTTAGGTAATTTCTGCTCAACATGTTCATGCCAGTTACAGTCTTTGGTTAGAAACTGGCACATTCAATCAACCAAATCGCTTGTTCCTGCTGCCAAGCTTCACGAAGCTATTTTTAGATTTTTAATGTGTGTGTGCATGAGTGTTAGCTCCTCAATGGTCTCTGCTACAAACTGTTAACTATGACTCTGCATTAATCTGAAGCTTTAAAGAAGATCCTGCAGCAATCCCTTCTGAAATAGCTTAACCAATGATGTGAAAAAACTCAGGGCTGGGAAAAAAAACAATACAGGTTATTTGGCATGGTGATAGTATATCATTTCACAGCCTCCAAATATCAATATTTGCAAATATTTTCCAACATTTACTAATGCTTTTGGCTCTACAGATATAATCACCCACCCGTACTAAACACAATGAACTGTAAACACTGTTTTTTAATCTTTGGTTCGATAAAAACAAAATAAATATTTCCTTCATCCCTTAAAAAAACATGTTCTGAAAAGACAACTCTACCAAAACAACAACAGGGTTAATAGTCACTTTATTATTATATATATATATATATATATTTTTTTTTTTAATCATTTTAAGACCTTCATTAGATATATATCATTTAAACAAATGTAGATTTGTTTTACACTGCAAAACAAAAGAAAATCAGCACAATTGTGATGTATTTAGATCTTTTAAAATAATCACAAATTTAAGGCAACTAAAACTTCTTAGTGCATGGGACCAGGGCTGAATTTTCTGATTGAAAGGAATCCAAAGATTTGTTTTTTAACAATCATTGCAAACAGCTCATAAACTGAGATACTGAACACTTTAGTCAAAATACACTATAAAAGCATGTGTGATACAGAAAACTCCTTAGAAAGGGGGTATTCTTTCTGCAGGCTACTGACTGTATTGTATTTACACATTTGGTGAAATAATAACTTTAATGAGCATTCAACTACAAACCTTAAGGTTAAAGCCAAACACAGAAACTGCTGAAACCACCGATAAAGTCAGATCAGATGGTCTTAGTTAAAGAGCCATTAAGAATCAAGACCTACGTCAGGAAAAAACAAAACTTTCAAGATTTTGTTGCCTTATTTATTTTAAAAAAAAAAAAAAAAACATTAAATGCTTTTAAAGACTTCCAAGGATCCTCAGGAACCCTGAAGTCACCATGTACCATGCAGAATAAATCCTTCAGGATCAGTTAAGCTGGGAGGACCAGGCTCTGCTTTGTGATTTATGAGGATATTGACAACCTGCTGATCATAAATCTCAGAGTGCCACAGAGTAGAGAAGGCATTTGTTAAAGAATGTGACGGTGTAAATTCTTCTGAAACACATCTGAAAGTGAAACATGAAAACAAACTAGCTTTCTCTTTGCTTTAAGAGTCACTTCAAAAACAATCAAACTAAATCCAGCGCCTTTCTGCTTGGTGCACGTTTGTGTAGAGGCGTTGACATGCTTTTATGTTCTGTTTAGCACAACTGCTGCGAGATAGTCTGTGGATTGTTCTTGATTGGTCACTCCTAGGAACAGGGCCATAACAAGGCCTCACTGTCTTTATGCCTTAAAACGTTAAAAAAGCAACAGTACAATCCTGATGTCCTTGTCAACTCAGCGATCTTAAAAGGATACGCCAACATCTTTTTGTTTTTGTGTCTTGCCTCACTCCCACGTCCATGACAAGCAGATAAACACCATTCTTTCGACTCTGCGTGCATTAACAAGAACGAGACGGGCAAAGCTTGCCCACCGCTAACTAGCTTAGCTCAAACACTGGGTAGTGTTAGCCTGCCTCTGCCTACAGTCATCAGATAAACTCTTCAGCAACTCTGAATGTTGCCACATACTTCAAAAACTCGAGCTCCATGTGATATTACTAGGGCTGGGCAATAAATCGATTAAATCGATTAATTAGAATTGTTTTCTGCAGAAGATTAAAAAATGAAAAATCGAGAATTTTTTCTAAATTTAATCTTACTTTTATCATAAGTTGATGCAATGTTTGAAAATATAAATACTGAAAATGTACAGTTTTCATGATGGTAGGTCTTGTCAGGGTTTGCACAAGCACATGTTTAGGCCTTTATTTGTTTCTTAAATGAGATTAAATATATCAGATGTATCCATGGTAACAATTGAAAATAGCTCATCTTTCAGTGTTTATGTAGTCAGGCCTCACTACATTCGAACTACATAATCAATATTTTATGATAAAATTACACACTACAAAAACTCAGACCTAGGCAAGTGTGTTTGTCTATTTTCAAGTCAAAAATATCCAAAACACTCATTCTAACCCACATTCACTTGACCAAGAGATAAATATCTTACTTTAAGGAATTAAAAGGCAAAAATAAGGCTTTAATTTCTTGTAATGAGGAGAAAATATCTGCCAATGAAATAAGGAAAGTCTGACTCAGTGAGGGTCTTAAATTAAGATTTAATATCTACTCAAGTTTAATTTGTCTTGTCTTAGTGGCAGATTATGAGGGAAAAAACTATTAAAACCGTAAATCCAGTTTTGTGGAAAATAATGTGGGACTTTTTTTTTTTAGGTCATATTGCCCAGCCCTTGATATGACCAAAGCAACATGGGAGTGCCTGTCTCAGGGGTACTTTGGCTTCACTTTGGTACAACAGGGGAGCCACTCGATTAATATAATTTGGCATGTCATTCAAAATCCACAACTAAAGCTCAGTGTCATCCGTCTGCTGCCCTTAGATTTAATGTTTCAGACTTAAAGTCTCCACAGAGAGCGTGGAGGGGTGAGAGGTTGAGACTGTTCAAACATCAGGCGGGCGGTATGTTTGACGCTGTGTTTGAGTAACTCTGGTTCACACAGAGGGAGAGTGGGGGAAAGTACGGGTGTGTCAACATTGGGTTAATGGTTTGTTCTGGTTCTCAGTGTTCAGCACAGTGGACTGCTCAATCCTTTTTTTCATGAAACAATGAGGGTTTTCTGATCAGATACAAACAGACAGAAGAGAGGATGGGATTTTGATTCCTCTTATCACAGTTACATAACACTAAATCTGTTCTTTCTTCATACAGGGACTCTGGTGAGTAGCCTGTAGATTTGTTGTGGATGAGGAGTAAGCCAGCTGTTTTGCACATTATCTACACCCTGCTCGTTCTTGTTTTCTGTTTTGCCATCAGCAGTGTGTTGTTCTTCCACAACGTGACTTGCTCCATTTTCTAAGGTCCTGTAAAATCCGTGATCATAGAATTAGACATTAAAAGCGGAATTCAATATAAACGCGGAATATCAAGGAACTGGGCCACATTTTAAGAAAAAAGTTATTTTTTCAGAATTAAAAGGAACATATCTCTTGAGAAAATGCTCTGAGGGGATCACTAATGATGGGAACAATGCACGCTTACCAACAATCAAATTCTCAAAAAAATAAAAGTGAAAAGTGGAATATGGGAAAAAACAAAAATTGATTTTATGGGGCTAAAAACAGAACAGCTCACTTTCTTACATCTGGATGCTTTATAAGGGAAATGTATGCCAGTGAATGCATCCTAAGTAGGGATGCATGATATTGGATTTTTGCTGATATCCAATATGCTGATATTTCCAAAAACATTACTGCTGATTCCAATATTAATACCAGTATTTTGTGTCAAGAGCTCAAAGTCTCTCCTCAACTAAAAATGACCTGTACCTTTCATGGTTTCAGTCCATTTGTGTTAGAAACAGATGCAATGAAAATATTATTCTTTAGTAAATTACACTTTTGGTTAGGGCTGGGCGATATGACTTAAAAATAAATTCCCCGATTGTTTTTCCACAAAACTCGATTAATGATTTCAATAGATTTTTTCCCTCTCAAAAAAAAAACAAAAAACCTCCGGGTGACACAAAAATGACATGAATCAAGTTTTGACTTAATGTTATCATAATATATTCCAAGACTAAACAGACTTTCCCTCGACTAGTTAAAATGCTTGCTGTAATTTTGTCATAAAATGCTGATAGTTCAAACGTAGGGAGGTGTCTACAAAAACACTGGAGGATGAGCTAATTTCACAGTAAAGTAATATGGAATCATCTGATTAATATTTAATAATAAAAGTTAATATTAATTTAAGAAACAAACAAAAGTCTAAAAATGTGCTTGTGCAAAATCCAACAAGGCCTATCGTCGTAAAAACTGCACAGTTTCTGCAATTATTTTTTCAAACACTGCAACAACCTATGATTGGAGTAAGTTGAGAAAATAAATCTAGATTTTTCATTTTTAAATCTTATGCGGAAAATAATTTGAATTAATCGATTTAATCAATATATTTCCCCGCCATACTTTTGATTGATAAAAGTGGACCGTAAATGATGACACAAATCATTATGGTATATTGAACATTTTGGGATATTTATGGTTGATTTGAAAGGACAAAATATTGTCTCTAAATATATTACAATGATTATATCTGTCAACACCAATAATCATCTTTTTAGGCAATTATTTGCCAAGACCAATATTGGTTCAATGCTATCATGCATCCCTGGCCCTGAGTTTCCATCCAAATCTAACTAGAAACATGGTGAATGTTTTATGAATGATCTTTGCTGTTTCTAAGCAGCACTCCTGAAGGTCTTCCTCTCTTTTCCCTCCTTCCTCCCCTTCAGTTGATTCCTGATATCACAGAGAGGCAAATTTCAGCTGATCTGCATGTGACGTTTGTCTATTTCTGGTTCTTTGCATCCTATTTGTTTATCTCTGGTTGCGCCTTCCTCTGATAATTTGACCGAGCTCTTTTAAACTCTAACAGTGAAGTCTGACTGAAGAGTCCCTTCGTGCCGTGCTCAGTGGTGTTTCTTGCGTGCTTGAGCCCACACCTTGTATTGAACCGCAGTCATCCTTAACACCTCATCGCCTCTATCTCTACCTGTCGACTCATGTTCATCCCACTCTCCACCTCCACTGCAAACTTTCCATGCACACGTCCAAGGCTCTGCAGCTCACTTAATGATCACGCTCCTCCAGAGTCTTTGAACTGAACATGTCAGAGTGGATTTGTCTGATCTAACAGGAACTTCAAATAAGTTTGGAAAAGAAGTCTACCTTAACTGAATGTGAAGGGCACAGCCGATAAGTTTTGTACAACTTCCAGTATCCCATAATCCAGAGAAGCTCAAGTGCTGATGGCAGCCTCTGCTCAGCTGGCTTTAGTTACACAAGCCCACTTCACAGAGCACTGCCATCACTGTGCCTTTCTATTGTTTATAATTTTCTGAGAATAGTGTGATATTCTTCTGATATCCCGGTGTGTTGTCCACTGTTAATTTGACAGCACTTTTTAATTTAGCTTTAGTCTTTTGCCTAAAATATCTTTTAGTTTTAGTCATAATTTAGTCATCTAAATTGTTTTAATAAGTCTAGTTTTAGTTGATGAAATTTCACAACATTTTAGTCAACAAAACGTACTGTAAATTTAGTCGACCAAAATATTATGTTTCCTTGAATTTCTGAAGTCATATTTTACATAAAATAAAACATCTAATAATCCTTAACTGAATGCTGCAATCAACTTTATTCAGGCTACCTGGCAGAGCATATATCAATTCATAAAGAGAGTAGCAATGACTGATCACTTGACAACTTATCCCATCACCACAAAGCTAAGGCAGTTGTGACTGGGTGTCCCTCTTAACTCATCCAACCTTTCCACACAACCAAAGTAGCTGTGATTGGATATATTCCTAACTTGTACCTACTTTCTACATGACCAAATTAAGTCTGATTGGATTAAGTCTCTGTCAAACATTTTAGTCTAGTTTGTATTTTTTATGAAAATGTCAGTTAACTTAGTTTCAGTTTTTGTCCATGTGCACTTGTTTTTATTAGTTACTGTCTAGTTTTCATCAGGGGAAAAAAGGTTGTTGACAAAATGAACACTGGTGTTATCACCTGCAAACACAAAGTTGAAGCTCCACCTGAACACAAAGTTAGACATGAAAAACACAAACTCAGCCCTGCTAATGTCCTCTACTTCTGCACCCCTGTGCCTGAGCCGAGACAAGAATTAGAGGGGCAGAGGGGGACACAGCCCAAACCAAGCAGCCTTGATCAATGCTCCCTCATTAATGTCAATTTGGGGACTTGCATGCATTATTTCCTCCCATTTGAAACACAAGTATAGATACAAAATGTAAAAAAGGGCCAAAAATAGTGTTTCTAACCAAAAAAATATAAAATTAACATTATTTTCTTTACGTAATGGTTCTCACACTGTCTGCATCATTCTGACACTGCAATACAGCCTGTCAAAGACCACTGGTTTTTATTCTTGCTTTTCTTGCTTCATAATTCAAAAAAAAAATAATAATAACATTGGCTATTCAGTTGCAAAATGTTAGGTTAGACTGCCTGGTGATTACACAGTTCTCATTTTCAGGGATGCAAAACAGAGTACATAAATCAATATCCCGATATTTCTGAATTCATTTTCGTCAATACTGATATTTCCTTCAAGAGCACAAGTCTTTTCTTTATAAAAATTTACTAAGTGCTTTCAATGTGAGTGTATTTGTGTGGGGAACAGATGCAAGACAAGAAAAAACACATTTAATTCTTTAAAAAAATATATATATATTTTAGATGTACCCATTCAGTGACAATAAAGTGAAGAATCATGGCACAATTCTATAATGCTGATATTGCAGCTGAAATAAGTATGACTGATTATTTTTGGCTGTAAATATCTAAAACTGTCAATATTGGCCAATAATAATTTTTACTTTAGTCCAATGTCAACCGATACTCAACTCATATTGTACAGATAATATGGTGCATACTAGGGCTGTTGCCATATTGTGGACAAATAATATCACAATAACAATATCATCACAGTATTTATAGACAATTTTCAAAAAGATTCTGAGTGTCAAACTAATCAACCACCTAATTTTTAGTCTCTGCTTTGGCAAAGTGTTCCTAAAATGGTGCATAGCGAAGTGGAGAGACTGCTGTAATAATAACTGTATGAAAGAATGCACTAGAAAACAATAATAACTTAATTATAAAGTAAAAAGCCAACAACATGATAGTGAGGAGTGATACGACCTAAATGTCAGAACTCAGGGTGTTTTTAATTTATTTAGTTATTCATTAGTTTGCGTTTTCTCAGTGTAGCAGCATCATTACAAAGTAAAATAGACTGTGTTTTTCCTCATCTACAGCATCTTCTTACCCCCTAAAATCACACCCATTATTTCACAAACAACTTGAGCCTGTGTTAAAAATTAGAGTTGTTTCCATCAGTCTCTGATTTTAGGTGGGGTCTGTTGTGTCTGTAACTGATCCAGTGCTTCATTCATCTCTGGAGCTTTGATCAGCTGTTGTATGAAAACAAAAGACAATTTCCTGTTTTGGTTGAGCTCATGCTTTCTAAATAAAAGCATTTTCCCATAGTCGCAAATAAGGACTTCTATTGTGAAAATATTTCGGAACTTTTCAGTAAACATATTTAGCGGTGACTTTGTGGACATGCAGTTTTTTTAGTGGCATTTTTAGATCATTTCAGATTTAAACAACAGAAACATTTATTTAAATTCACACCTGAGCACCTGATACAGCAATTAAAATGGAAATATATGTCTGCATTGATATATTCTAGCACATAGCCTGCGTCAAAACCTGTGCTTTTTTTGGACCAAAATTATAACTATATTTTATATTCTTTTTTTTAAGACAGTTATTGTTCACACCGGTATACTGTGACTGCCCTTGTGCATAGCTAATGTTTTTATCAATTACAGGCCATTTGATCAAACATTTGGGGATTTAGTCTTATAAGTCTTCACCTTCCTTCATTTCTGAGGAGCTGGATTAAAGAATACAAAAGAAATTAAGACCAAAAATGTAATATAATAGTTATAACTAATGTAACATAATGTAAACACGTCTTATGTGTTTTTTGTTGTTGTTGTTGCAATATATATCATTAAAGATAAAAATACTGCAGTGTTTTTTTTATTAAATATCATTCAGCCCGTAAAAACAGGAGACATCTTTTCTACTTTTGAACATCTCTCGCAAAAACAGAAACCAACAAAATTTGTTCAAATTCTTCCAAATAAGACACTGGGTTAAAGCAAACTCAGCAAAATTTCCTTACATGCCAAAACAAAGTCCTCCTGCTGAAATATTTTCCCTTTCTTGTGTACTGGACCTGAATCTATGTTCTCTTTTTTGTTATTATTTTAATTTTATGTTATTATTATTATTATTATTATCATTTTTTAACCAATGTTTTATGTTATGTTATATTTTTCATGATTTGAACTGGATTTCGCGTCACATTTTTTTGTGTTCTGCATATTTACTTTCCATTTTTGTCATACTTTGCTACCTTGTTTGCATTTTTTTGTTTTCATAAAAGTTTAATAAAATAGTTGTATTTTTTTTATCAGTCTACCCTAATTCAAACCAATTCATGATTCACTTTCCATCCATTGATTGCAATAAAAACTTGCTTGTTTCAGGATCTGCTTCTGTCAGCAGTGTTCTAAAATGATGCGTAATGTGATCTGATTGTACAAATGTTGTGTTTTCAGTTTGTTAAATATCCTGTTTACTCTGACCATAACAATCAATGACTAAACTTCTGCGTATTTACGAGTCAACTGCTTGTAAATATACAGACAGAGACTCCATCCATGTTTTTTTCAGTCGGTGGGTTTTGTTTTTGGAGCCCGCCCCTGCAGGACACTTGAGGAACTGCGGTTTTCTGGCATTTTTACATCACTTATAGATTACAGGATTCTGATGTTACTGTAGCTTCATCCATCTCTTACACAAAGTCTATATGCATCATACTTCTTTCTTCTCCTCTTGAACCATCACCTCCTTACCTCTTCACCCTCTCTTCTTCCTCCTTCAGTCTCTCATCTTCCTCCCTCCACTCCTCCCTCACAGCGAACACACAGAAATGACCCAACCTTTCCATATCCATGTGGCAATGTGTGTTCTTCAGATAGAAGTGTTTGCTGGCAGATTACAACAAAAGTGTTCTCATTCAGTATCTGTGAGTGTTTGTCCACGCCCTGCTTCACCTGAGGCTGCTATTTTCCTGTCAGTGGTGAGATTTCTCTGAAATCAGCCTCCCCTCCGGACACACCTACACACTTTTATGCATCTATCAGGAACTATAAAAAGTCATATCAGCGCTGTGACTAAGCACTGATGGCGTATGAGTTTGTGTTTCTGCCAAAGGTGGGCCAGCAGTAATGATATCATACCCTGGCATTAAAAAACCAAAGGGGACAGTGAATATTAGAGCATGTGCAGGCATTTGGGCTCCCCGCTGTCAGTCAACGGGACTATCGTAGAGGTAAAGTCAAGGGCGAAATATGGCTTCAACATTTCCCTTTGTTTTTCTGTCTTTCATTTTGTTGCAACATCTAGCTAGGGCCCTAAAAAGTATTAGTATTTCATGCAAAATTAACCCAGAGACACTGTATAAAGTAATGAAATATAAACACTCACTCTTCAGGTGGTCCTTACATGCATCTTTACAGGTCCATTCAACAGTATGTTGACAAAATTTGCACAACATTTGATCGCCTGACTCATAATAATCGTTGGGAAACTGCTCTACGCTGTACTTTGGAGTTAGCTGGGAGTTTCGTAGTTTCGTAGTTTCGTAGCTTCTTTGCCAACTTAGCCGGTGTCTCAGGCGGCCGCTTCGACATGTTTGCATGTTTCTGTGATATTCCGCATTTATATTGAATTCCACTTTTAATGTCCAATTCCGTGTCTATATTTCATTACTTTATACGGTGTCACAGGGTTAGATTTGGGTAAAATACTAAAAATCGAATTCTCAAACCATTAAGACAAAAAAAAAAAAAACGGAATATGGGAAAAACTAAAACAGAATTTTGAAAAGAAAACAAGGATTTTATAGGACCCTACATATAGCCCTGGAGTGCCGGAGGTCCTTAATTGTTGCTCTTCATTTACAGTGTCATGGTCTACTTCAAAATGCTGTTGTGACGTGAGCTACCCTCTCGTACTGGCTCACAACGCCTCCCCCATGTGAGGGTGAAGCTGATGGTGAAAATGTAGACAAGATCAGAGTTTGCCGCTCCAAACTGTTCCAAAGTGAACTGAACTAAAGCAGACCAACCTGTGGAAATGCTGCTTAAAACAAATAAAACTGCAGACTGCAAACCAAAAACTACTGGTATCAGAAATAGTGGCATACTGGATATCACCTTAGATCCAATCTTGTGCATCCTTAAAAAACAGAAATGCTTCGTTTCATCGTCTTTGCAAGGCTGAACAATAAATCCTAACTTCAACTAAAAGTGCCTCAAGAGTACAAAACTCTGCAAAGGCATTGCCAACACTATCGAGGGAGTTATTGACAAAAATGCACTTCAACAACTCCTTTAAAAGATTCCTGGATCTGCATATGGACTCATATCACCACCAAAATCAAATCACTTCTCCCTCGTGCCATGAATAACACACTCTGAAAATGCCACTGAAATCTGTTGAAAACTTATTGAGTTATTAGTGAAAATGTGAATAACATTCCCTGAGAGTTGGATCAGATTCTGTTCATAACTTTTCGAGTTATCCTGTAAACACGCTAACAACCAATGAAAGTAACTAACTAACACCAGCAAAAACATATTATCTCCTTGGCAGAGGTAATAAATCACAATATGGCTCTTTCCAATTTTTAAATTTCAGGAAATGCAGTATTCCTTTCATGTCATGTATGTGCCAAAACAATTTTTCTATTTTACTGGAGAGCTGCTCTGGCCTATGTATCATGCATAGATGAAAAAAAATGAACTACAGCTGTTTGGTGCAGAAACTGATCACAGATTATACTCATTAATCACTTTTAACAACATTCCAATAATAATTTTGATTAGATGAGAATGATGAGCTATAATGTCACTGCCTCTGTTACTACAAATCATATTAAAATTGTAATATAGGTCAAAATAACTAAAACCAAATATTTCTCCCAAATCATTCAACCTTTCTGTCTTGAAAATCTTGTGCCAAATACTTTGTTTTATGACTTTAATCCTTAAGCCAGCGAGAGCCAGCTCATAGATCAAACCAGACTCTATTTCATTTCAAACTAGAAAAGCACTCAGACACCACAGGCCTCCGCCAAGCAGCTCAGTTCTGGCAGTGACTTTTCCACATTCCCTGTCAATGGTACTATTCTGGATCACCAGATCACCAAAATTTAATGGCTTCTTCCTTGGACCAAACCATTGCTCTGGTAAAATTTTCATGTAAATACAATCCAGTAGTTTTTGCATAATTTTGTTAACAAACAGACAAACGGACAAACATTCGCCGGCAAAACATAACCTCCTTGGCGGAAGTAATAATGTGACCATATTGACACCAGTGCACCCCACACTTGCTTCCTCATGAGCTTGTGCTGGATGTAGTTGTGCAGGTGATGAAAACAGCTCGTGTGGGATAAGCCTGTACTCTTCTCTGCACATGCTCAGAAGCGCGTTTATAGAGAGACAGCCCAGATTATAAATGACAGTGTGTAGCTATAACCATTGTTTACTATGCGTGTGTGTGTTTGTGTGTGTCCATGTGGAAATTGAAAACGGCTGTGACTCGCTGTTGAAAGCTCTTTGCTATTCTACACACACATATGCTGCTGCCAGCACATTCTCGGTTCACCTTCAGTACACACTGCAGGACGGGGAACACGTGCACACACACACACGTCAACAAACACACACACCAAGACACACATTTTCACTTAATACACTCCAGAGGATGGGGAGTGGGTTTGCTGTTGGTTTGGGTGGAAGTTCCCTTTAAAGACGCCTTGAACAAGGGGAATAAATCAAATTCAGAGATGCCAATCAAATCATCGAGCTGAGAAAGACACGAGAATAGATGATAAAATACTGTGGAAGGAAGTCCAGGACATGGACCAGCTTAAGAGAGAAGGTGGAGCGTACTGAGCATGTGCAGATGAAGGGGGCGACGGGAGCAGAGATGGAGGAGTGTGGGAGGTCGATGGCTCATAATGTCACCCTGATATAACCGAGACAGGGATCAATAAGCTGTCTGCGACTCTCAAATAGAACTTGAAGGTCCCGTGATGCTGCTTCAGGTTGCCGACTTTCCTCTCAGCACTGATGTGTCTAAGGCTGGGTCCACACATAAGGACTTTCTAAATCTGGGCATTTTTCGACTCATTCCCCCCATTCTGTCTCCAGGATGTTCACAGTGGAGGTGAAACTTTACAAAGGGGTAATTATTACGCCTTAAAACGGCAGTATGGATTGGGCTAGCAACAAAGAAATCAAAGATGTGATCATGGCATACAGTAAACCGAAATGGTCGAAATTATGCCTCAGTTTTATGCAAATGGTCGACGTCATACAAACAAGGCTGAAAACACCCGCAACTTGTGTAAACATTCAATTATGTGGGATAGCATTAAATATAAAAAGCTTTTTTCCACACAGAATATTCACAGGAAATAATATAGGATTAATAGGCAGAATCGATAATAGCATTGGTATCAATAAAATCATATCAATTTCCATCCCTACTTGCATATTGACTAAAACGATGTACAAACATATTTCGCATGAATTTTTGAATTTTTCCCTGTAAAGAGAGGTGCAAGCAATGCTAAAGTCCCAGTCATACATTCCTGTTTCTCATGGCGATTGTGTACAACTGTACACGATAGGCAAGGCTGGTTTGATCGGCATGATACAGGAAGAAATGACTGTCTCTCTCCCGGACAAACCCCGTACATACACCATCAGTAACGGCACAATCAGATACGTCCTTGTCAATCATCCTCAGAAAGCTTTCTGAATTGAGCCACGATCAGCCCAACTGAGCCCCGTACATGCCACGCTAATACCATTTGCCTTAGGACTGCATTAGGCTTCCACCCCGCTATACTGAAAGCGGATATTCTCCACGACAGTTTTGAATGGTTCAAAACAAACGGGACCCTTCCCCGTTCCCCGACATTCGTCCACAACTATACAACACTGATCCAGACCAAGTAGTGCATGCACCACGACCAAAGCACCCTGCTCTATATTATCAGTGAACGCTACGCTAGCTCTTCTGTTATGATATTCAGCCAAATCCAAGCCATAATTCAGTCCCTTTTGGTTTGCTTGCTGGGCTTTCACAAAGTGTTAATTTTGACAGCACTTTTTAATTCAGTTTTAGTTATATTCTTTTGCCTAAAATATCTTTTAGTTTTAGTCATAATTTAGTCATCTGTATTGTTTTAAATTTCAGTCTAGTTTTAGTTGATGAAATTTCACAACATTTTAGTCAACGAAATCCACTGTAAATTTAGTCGACTAAACTATGAATGTTTGGCAGAGCATCTCAGTTACAATACCAGAATTGACAACAAACAGTGAACCTGCTCTACATGAATATATCAATTCATCAAGAGAGTAGCTCTGATTGGATCGCTCCCCAACTTATCCCACCACCATCCAACCTTTCCACCTAACCAAGGTAGCTGTGACTGGATATATTCCTAACTTGTCCCTACTTTCTAAATGACCAAATTAGGTCTGATTGGATTTAGTCTCTGTCAAAAATTTTAGTCTAGTTTATTTGTTTACAATAATGTTAGCTAATTTATTTTAGTTTCTGTCCATGTGCACTTGTTTTTATTTGTTACTGTCAAGTTTTTGTCAGGGGAAAAAAGGTTGTTGATGAAAACTATGACGAAAATAATTAGTCAACAAAATTAACACTGGTCCGCCCCTTTTTTTTGGGCGTACCAGTTTGGTTCCTTGATGCGCACCATCCTAAACGAACCAAACTTTCCAAAAAAATAACCAGTTTGTTTTGTCTGAAACACCCTAAGACCCAAAAAAGAAAGAATGTGATGGTTACAATGAAAATGACTGAATTCATAATAAATCAAAGCATAGACTTATCTTATGTTGTTTCCTTTTGTTGGCAAAGAAATATCACAATGTTATTTTTAACCAATATCATTCAACCGTACATCCAAAGCAGTATTGCACTGCGATGACTGATTATTATATCTTGTGAAATATATTCAGGTGCCTCAAGGTGTTATGATGATGAAGCTCCATTGCAGCACTTTTACCAAACTGGCTCTGGATCCAGCTCATACCCCAGGCACACAGAAAAAAGACCTTTGTAGCAGCTTGCTCTTTGATTTGGCGTGCCTGGACCACATTGTTTAACACAGTTTGGCCTATATTTAAGGCATTAGGGTGGCTATCTCTCTGAAATCTGGTTTCAACATGACTAAAAGCTTCACCTGAAGACAATCTAAAAAATGACCCATTATCTTTAACAAGCCTGTGTGCTTTGCAGTGTGAGCTTCACAGCTGTGATCTGATGCCCCGAGGAAAGATTTATCTGAGCGGCAACTCGCTACTTAATTAGACATGACTCTGTCCGTGTGTGTGTGCGCGTGGCAGATGGCAGGAGTGCCCCGGTTGGTTCTCTGCCATGTTGGTAAAATACCAGGATATGATACCACAGGCTCTGAATCACACACATGGGATCTGTACTAACCGTCCGATTCTTGATAACTGACCGCAGAAGCGAGTCACAGGAAGCCTGCACGTCCCTACACGTTTCATCAAAAATGTTCAAACTTCAGACACAAACTGAACGGATGCTTCCTTCATCCTACAGAGATCAAACTGAGGCCTCGTGGGTAATGAAACAGCAGAGTGACCTTCCTGTCTGCTTGAATCAGGAGGGAGATAAAACTGTCAGGCTGATGTCTGCAGTCTAACATCTGTAGGAGCAAGCTCAGATAATAAGACAAATACCCCCTCTTATGTAATACATCTGCAGCTCAAAAAACTTGATCAGCATCCGCGGTTTGAACATAAAAAGACAAAGCTTCTGAGCAGGACACGCCCTGGGTTCATCATCTTCCTCTTAAAAATCAGCAAGCTTGCACCATATGGGAAAATTGCATAATTCAAGAGAGAGACAAAAACATCCAAGAATGGGGTTGCCACAACACCAGATATTTTAATTTTTATACAATATTTTAAGAAATTAAATGATAATGATACCTGTTCCAAAACCTCATCAAGGAAAATAGGAGTTTGAGGTACAAAGAATAAAAAATATCTACCACTTTCACACCAAACCTTTTTAATTTAGTTTTATTTCTCGTTTTTGCCTAAAATATATTTTCGTTTCAGTCATATTTTAGTCAATAAAATTGTTTAAATTTTAGTGTAGTTTAAGTTGATGAAATTTCACAACATTTTAGTCGACATCTACAGTAAATGTAGTCGACTAAAATATGAAGTGTAAAGTGTAAGGCTTTTTTTTTTTTTCCTTGAATTTCTGAAGTCATGTTTTACACTTGGATAAAATGAAACATCTAATAACCCTTTATTGAATGCTAATAAAGTTTGAATGTATAAATGAACAGAAACAAATTGAACTTTTGTGTGAAATGCAGTCACCTTTATTTAGGCTACCTGGCAGAGCATCTCAGTTACAATACCAGAACTGACAACAAACAGTGAAGCTGCTCTACATGAATATATCAATTCATAAAGAGAGGAGCTCTGATTGGATCGCTCCCCAACTTATCCCACCACCACCAAGCTAAGGCAGTTGTGATTGGATGTCCCTCTTGACTCATCCAACTTTCCACACAACCAAAGTAGCTGTGATTGGATATATTCCTAACTTGTCCCCATTTTCTACATGACCAAATTAGGTCTGATTGGATTAAGTCTCTGTCAAACAGTTTTAGTCTAAATTTTTTTTGACTAAAATGTTGATTTAGTTTTAGTTTTTGTCCATGTGCACTTGTTTTTATTAGTTACTGTCTAGTTTTCATCAGGGGAAAAAAGATTGTTGACGAAAACTATGACGAAAATAATTAGTCAACGAAATTTACACTGATATTTACAGCCAATATATCGACCATATGCCGGCTGGAATATCGGCAAGTTACACAAATGTACAATATTGATGCACCTTCTCATCACTGCATGGGTACATTTAAAAACCAAGGGTTTCAGTTTTACAAGAGTTAAATGCTGTTTTTTTTGTTTTACCTCTGTTCCTCGCAAAAATATGCTGTAACACTGAAAGAAACAAGTCTATTTTTGTTAAGTACAGTGCTTGTGCTCTTGACAAGGTATCAGTATTTGTGATAATTAATTAAAATGTATCTGCATATCCAATATCGTGCATCTCTAGTAGCTATAGCAGTTCCTGTCCTTGTCTAGACTCATTTTCCAAGACATATCCATCTGTCTTTATCAAACAATATTTGCACTAATTCCAGCAAAAGGGAAAAATTTAAACTCTTCTCTAAAGTCAACTCACACAGTAACTTGCTCTTGCTTTACCTTCTCTTAAAAACGATGCATTCAGGGCCAAATGGAAAAAGGAGCTGCGCACGCTGAACATCTGAGAGCAGTGAAATAGACAGACAGCAAAGGGCAGCCTGCTTAACAAACATCAAACACACACAGCTGGTAAAATCCACCCCCGTCCAGCCTGTTACCCTGTCCTCCTCCGATGGCCCTCTTCCAGTTCGAACCTCTGCTCATTCATTACCCAATCAACAGGACAGCACTCAGTCTAAAACCAGGCAGAAATAACACACTCTGAGCTCCTTAAAAAGCCCTCAAGAGACTCACATCTACAAAGATTTATTCTGAATGCAGGCAAAAGTTTTAGTTTCATTTCAGGCGTTCTGCGTGTACCATAGAGATGCGGCGTGGCGACAGACATGTATGACACACAGGTTGTCATACTAACTTGATGTATGCTCTTAAGACATGCTGGGAGTACTTCTCACTTCCTCTACACTTTTCACCTGTATTAAATGCTTCGCCTTGAGAGGAACACATGGATGACCAAGCCACTTCAGTGTATTTAAAGGGATATGTCAACATTTTTGATGTTTTTGTGTCTTGCCTCACTCCCGAGTCCATGACTAGCAGATAGACACCATTCTCTGGACAGTACGTGCAGTAACATGGAAGAGACGGGCAGTGCTCACCCACCGCTAGTTAGCTTAGCTCAAACACTGGGAGTCAATGGGTATAGCTAGCTTGCCTCTGCCTACAGTCATCAGATAAACTCTTCAGCAACTCTTAACAGTCCTGTGTGCTTGTTGTGAGTCGTTTTTTTTACCCCTTTATGTTACGTTATCTTTCACTATCACCATATTATCTTCTTTCACTCGTAAACAGAGGCTTTGTTTTGTTGACATACTTCCACGGTGGTTTGCGCTAGAGATGTGACGTTCGTGAACGAGTTGAGTCTTTTGAACAGCTCTTTTAAGTGAATGGTGAGAACTGATTCGCAGTTGTGAGTGAGCTGTTTGTGGCAAAAATATTGTTTGGGTTTTGTTTCATTAAAGTATTTTCTTTAAAATACTTATTTATATGTTTTTTTTCAAGCAGCATTATTATTAGAAGAATTGTGAGATTTCTGGGATTAATATCATATTGTGATATCGTGATATAAATTGCAATATCATATCGTATCGTTATGAAAATTTCATATTGTGTGACATCCCTAGTATCATCTGCAAACATCACAAATGTATATATTTTCGATACTGTACAGGTGTCATTAGGTACAAATACCCAACCTTGTGGGACTCCAAATGATACTTTCCTCAGATTTGATTTTGCAACATGATTTTTACAAACTGAGCCCAGTTATTTCAATAACTTCTCAGTCAATGTTGCCCAACCTCTCTGATGCCATAATATTCACGTCTTCAGAAGTAAGGAGTGACCGATAATATCAAATGCTTGAAGCAAATCAGTAAACACACCAACAGTGAGCTGTTTCCTATCAACTGCTGTTGCTTCATTTTCCACAAAGTCCATCACTGCTAAAAATGTTGAGCAATTGTTCCTAAATCCATACTGATTGGTCATTCAATATCTTATTTTTTCAACAAAGATGTCAAGTCTATGCTTGTATGTTGACATACCTCTAAACACTGTCTCTACACACTGTCTATATGTATATATATATATATATATATATATATATATATTTATATATATATATATATATATATATATAATGTGTGTGTACATTGTTTACATTTCTTTAGAAGGAGTGATCAATATTGCCAAATGCTTTATGGAAATCAATAAACACACCAACAGTGTTTCCTATCAACTGCTGTTGCTTCATTTGTCTATCTATAGGTTATTTTTAGAAAATGCTTAGTTGTTGACAAACCTCTGCACACTGTCTATATTTCACAATACTGCCAACATAATAGGGCAATTCCGACATTACAAAGGAATTAACTTGTGATGAATTATGAAATCATTCCTATCCTGGGCACCTATGTTACGAGACAGAAGCAATATTTTAAAAGCATTTGCACTCACTTTAATAATTCATCAAATTAATAGATGATGACCCCCAGGGATGGAAATATATCAAGACTTTAGAATATATTAATATATTTTCAAACATGATTTGGGGTATGAAAATGTGTTGGTGTCAGTAGGGTTCAGGGTGATGTTTTGTAGTAAAAGGATAGTTTCTGTTAAGAACTAATAACAGTAATATAGTTACTATGCACAAGATATTATATTTAAGTGTTTAAATAAACTATTTTACACACAGGTTGTTCATTTGATGTGTTATTTTCTTGAACATGTCAACACTGAGCAGTGCAAGAGCCTGGAAGGCTATATATCAGGTGTTTCCATTCAGCTAAGAAATATCAGTATAAGATTTTTGATACATATTTCCTGATCATTTTCACAAGTGATTTTTCTTTTTACACTTTATCCAGACAGTTTTAACGTAAATTTTGTTCACTCACAACTACCTCAAATCGGATGTTAAGACTAACATTGTTCTTGTTATGATACTGGAACTTGCTTTGACGTTGTTAAATCTGACTAGAATTGAATGGAAGTTAAACATTTGGGTGCCATGAGGACCATAATACCTGAGGAAAGAGATGACTGTGGGATACAGCAGCAAAATGTGAAAATAATAATAATAATAATAATAATACATTTTGTTTATACAGCGCTTTTCAGAGACTCAAAGACGCTTCACAAGATAAAAGGATAAGAGTGCAGGTTAAAAACAATATACAGAGATAGCAAATTGACAATAAGAAAAATACCAAGCCAATAAGCATAGACAAAAAAACAACAGTTTAAAAGTGCATGCAGAGAGCAAGATTAAGAATATATTGTTTATGAGATGATTATGGAGAAATTATATTTTATGGAGAAATTCTAAGTGAAAAGCGGAGTTAAAATACAGGAGTAAATAAAAAATAATATTTTAATTTTTCTGATAAGTTCGCATTTAAATGCATCTGCAAGGACGTATGTGAGATAACTGTACACGATTAAGCTTTTACAAGACAAAGATTGTTTACATTGCTGTATAACAGCAATATATTATGCAATTTACATAATTAGTTTACATTTTTACAAGTTTACAAGCCTACTAGAAGACTGAATATGCACTGTAGTGAACTGAGCTTTTCAATGCAAATGCCTCACATTAAGTGGGATAATTACATACAATGTAGCTTTAACATGAAAAAGGCCATCAGTGACATGATAAAGATAAGGCTGTGTAACCTGTAGGGAGGTTAAAAGGTTAATTTAAAGGTGTTTTACCTTCATGTCGTTCATGATGAGCTGGAAGAGCCCTCCCAAGGCGCTGCATTCCTTCTCTATACCCGCATCCATTTTTCCACAGGCTCGGAAAAAATCCTCAACTTCCCAAACTTTTTACTCCGTCGTCCTGCAATGAAGAAGAACTCCCAGCCAAGTTTTTAAATACTCCAGACGAACACCCAGCAGAGACCTTTTAGGTTAGTAAACGGTGGGAGAGGTCCGACAGCTCCAGGTCAAAGTCCACCTTTTAAAAGCGGAGCCAAAACCAGCAGAGGAGAAAAAGAGGAGAAATTCACACATCCAGGTCGACTTAGGCTTCAGTCAGCCGATGCTACCCGCCGGCCAACTCGATAAACCTCCCAGGCAACACCACATCATGTCTGAATCATGGAGCACTCCGTCTGGAAGCTGTCTGATATGTTTTTTCTTTTTTTTAGTTTAGCCCCGGCTGCTGGTCGAAGTCCCGGGTAAAGCGAAAACAGCTAGACTCGGCTAGTAGGGTTAGCGTCAACTCCGCTAGCAACCTGTGACTGCGTGAGTGTGTGTTTGCTTTCCAAAACGACAACACACACTCTCTGAGATCAACCAGGCCGTCGAAAAATATCGATATCCTTCTTATTCGGTGTCAAACTCCAGTTAAATCCCCACTGCTTTGGTTTTTCCGGCGGAATCCACGCTGTTTTCTTGGTAGTTTGGACGATAGATCCAACCGTTTTCCCCCAGTTACTCCAACGGGAGTCCTAACCTGAAGTGAATGATGTGGCGTTCACGCACTGCCCGGAAGGTCGGATTCCCCGAGTTGCGATGTCGTTCTTCCAACCATGTTGTGTTCACGAGCCTAACTTAAACATCAGTGCCACGTTGAGAAAACGAATGATTTATTTTTTTTATTACTTCGCACTGCCGTGGTGGAAAAAATGCTATTACTCATACTGCTGGGTGAGCGGTCGGTGTAGTCTGCTTACCAAGAAACTCGTTTGTCCGATTATTTCAATAACCCGTTAGTGCCGAGTAAATGTACGCCCGAGCGCTGCAGAAAGCTACAGACACGAATGGCACATCCGGTTATACCTTTCAAAATAAAACATCTCATGAGCCATTTAGAGCAGTAGATTTTTTTTTTTCCCCCTGGCCTGGACACACCTAAAACCAAGCCAAACCTCAAGGCATTCCTTATTCATGCCCTCATAAAATGGCAATGACGTATGTTTTAATATTTGATTAATTAGTTTTACATTCTGTTGTTATTTTTATAATTGATTGCACATAAAATCTGAAAAAATAACTACAGATTATAACTTTTGAAATATATTAACAAATTATTTGGGATGCACATTATTGGATTTTTATTACTGGAATTATTTCTATTTTTGTAAGTATTGGAAATGTATTTTAGTCCATAATTGATACTAATATACACAAATACGTTTTTTGTTTGTTTTTAGTGCACCTAAACAAATGAAAAATGAATTTTTCACACCAACAGTAATTTAACCTTTTAAACATCAGGAAGGGGAAATCTGCTGACAAAAAGAAGCCCTTTTTGGAGCGTTTACTTTTATATTAAAATAAATCTACAAAAACACATGTTTTAATATCTGATTAGTCTTACATTTTATTTTTTAGTTTTATCTTGTGTACAATGGATGGCATGTAAAATCTAAAAAAACAACTACAGAATTTAACTTTTGAAACACAACAACAAATAATTTGGTATGTAAATTATTTGATTTTTATTATTGGAATTATTTTAATTTTTATTATTTTTGGAAATGTATTTTTGTCCCTACTGATCCTGAAACAAATAAACAAATAGTTTTTTTGTTTGTTTGTTTGTTGTTGTTTCTTTTTTGTGTTACACCTAAATCAAATTCAAACTGTATTTTTTTTACACCCACACTAATTTGCCCTTATAGCATCTAGAAGAGGAAATCTGCTGACAAAAACGTCCTTTTTGGAGCTTTTACTTTAAAATTGAAATCAATTTGCAAATATTCTACAAACTTAATACTGACATGTAAGGCTTACGTATTAGTATCAAACATTGGCTGGAATTTTCTTATCTGTCACTAACAATATCCAGGTTTTGAAGCATTTATCTGCTAAAAATAATATCATACCAATAATATTATCAATCCCTATCATTCAAGAAGTTGTTTTAAATTTAGTAAAATTTAATTAATTCTTAAAACTTTTCAAACTGCTTAGGTCACTATTTTTTGAAATAGTTGAAGCAATTAATAACATTAAATGCAAAATATGATGATCAAGTTAAAGTGTTTTCAGTTGTTTGTGGAAAAAATGCAGCAACATTTGACCTAATTAAAAACTAACACAGCTGTTGCTGATAAGTTGTGATCTTATGATTGTTGTACCAACTCCCAGGGCACACCTAGACCTGCCTCAAGGCACATCAGTGTGTCCCAGCAGATCATGTAAGAGCCTCTGATTAAGAGACCCATACTGCTAATTTTAGGAGTGAGAATTTGGTAATAGGTCAAATAATTCTTGATAGTAATATGAATGATATAACAATGTCCAAAGTTAGAAAATGGAGATATTGTGTCATAAATAATATATGAGATAATAACATTCAAAAACTATTACAAATAGTTAAATTACAGACATATGAAGTCCTTTACATTTTAAACACTTTAACAGTGACTTGGAGATGCATTGATAATTTAACTAAGAACTTATTACATTTTTGCATATATATATGTTCATTTATTTGCAATAACAGCTACAATGCATTAAGTCATTGTTCCCTACCGCTCAAGCAGCGAATGCAACTTTTATTCCATAAAAGAAGATCATATAATAGGTAACAAATCAATCAGGAGAATGAAAGAGAGCAGATTTTCAAATCTATTAGCAAAAACTGTGATTATACATATACCCACGTTTTTCTCTGTGAGTGTCATCAAAAATTATGAAAACCTTTTCTTTACAGATTGAATCGTTTAGCCTCTACTTTTAGGCAGCACTGATAAAACTAAAACAAAGCTGAACCAGTTTAATGTTTTATGTTTTCTGTTTCCGGTCGTTGCTAAGTTCCGGCAGCTTGATGCTGCTGTGTGTTTGTGGATGGTTGAGTTTGGTTTGTATCGCCGACGGGGCAGCCCGGCGGGGCGGAGCCATAGTGAGTAAAGAGAGAGATTAAGTTCAGAGAGAGGACCTCAGTGAGCATTAATGAAACTCCTGTGACACTGAAATGAAAAGTTACAGCAGTGAAGAGGAAACACTGGAGTTTATGCTGGATTATAACCAAACATGAGCAGCAGGTGTGAAGTTAGGGAAATACTAACAAATAAACTAACTCAGCAGAAACAGAGGTTTAAGTCTAACATCTTCTTTAGGAGTATGACTGTATGTTTTCTGAAAGGTTGAGTAAGTTTAATTTTGTCACTGAGAGAAACAAATCTCAAATACAACCTTTTTTTCAGTTGAAGCCCCAAGTATTTCAGTCAACAGCGTCGTTCTTAAGGCTGTGAGGTAAAAAGTTAATTTATATGATTTTCTAGGAGGGACAAGTGTACATACGGCCAACATTCTTCATTGCTAACGAGACGCTGTGACCTTGTGGGTTAATCAAACTAACAGGCTGGAGTTTAAGTAAAAGTTTCACTTACTTTTTCAAATTACTCAGCCATTAGGGCTGGGTATTTCCAGCAACATCACGATACGATATGAATCCCGACACTAAGGCCACGATTGTGAACATTGACTACACTTTAACATAATTCTCGACAAGGATTGTTTTTTATTACAAGAAGAAAAAGAAGGAAGATGAGTTTTAAATGATTCTACCATTCACGAAACTTTAATTCAGGTCCTCAGAGATGGTAGACTTGAGTTAAAATTTGGAATATTTACTTCATTATTGGCCTCTACTTTGAACTATGCCATTGGTGTACTGACAACAACTGTCAAAACACTGAGGCTGTATCGATTCTGCAAAATCTGTATTGATACATGCATCCCCAAGAAGTGCATGACAATATTTTGTTATATTGATATTCTGAGCACAGGCCTATCCACAATAACAACAGAAGGGTTTGCCAGGCTCAATGTGTCTATCCAGAAAAAGACTTGGATGTCCAGTGTTGTTACTTGCATTCGTGCTTTTGTGTCTTTTTGCATTAAGCCAGGGGTGTCCAAACTATGGCCTGGGGGCCAATTGTGTCCCACTGCCCATTTTGAATTGGCCCTTGAAACAGTTGAATGAACAAAGACATTCCGATTATAGCGGAAAATACCATCATCATTCATGCATGTTTTCTGCCATATTTACTTTGTCAAAAGGTCTCATTTACAAAGTATATTGCAATATTCCTCTTCAAGCACCAACATTCTTGCAGTTTACTCTTGTTTTGTGTCTGACAGTGAAGATAAGCCGTCAGTGTCTCCCATCTCTGCTGCTCAGAAGGTCATTCTCGCCCTGACTTGGTGTGAATCCAGTGATAGCCCGGGGTCACAAGGGCCCCTTCACAGGTGATAACCCACCCCTAAGCCCTAAAACTTTAACTTAAATACATGAAAAGTGAGGTGTAGCAAGTGGCTCAGTCGTCTATGTAATCCTCTTTATGTAAAAAGTTTGGACACCCCTGCATTAAGGCATTGTCTCGTCTGACTTGCATTTGTGCGTCACCTTCTTGTTGAATTTGTGTTGCGGCTTTTGTCGTCTTTTCTGTTGGTGCAAAGTGTTCTGTCTTAGTATTTGTGAGACACTTCTCGGCCGCTGTAATTTTCTATAGATTTTATGAAACAATCCAAGTTTTGCCGAAAACTAGCTCTGTTTTTGGGCTGGATCCATAAATAACTTGAGAGATTGAACAATCAGGATATTCTGGCTCCTATGGCAAACAGATTAAAGTGCTTTTGGGTGCCGCTGCTTTAGTGCTTTTGACCAGATACCAAATTTACCTCCAGACATGGTTCAATCAGGACTTGAACCAGCCACCCTCCAGTCTCCAACTCAAGTCCTTTTGCACTGATCTGTGACCTTGATCTTTGACCTATGACCTCCAGAATTGAATCATTCATGCCTTAGTCAGTTTGAGGGTCTGTCAGAGCATTCTCAAGATATCGCATTGACAAGAATTGGACAGTCAGATGGACGGACTGAAAATAGCATGGGTGGACAGAAAGACAGACAAACTAATGCACATGGGCTCCTGCATGCAGCAGCTTGATCATTAGCATGTGCTTATGTTTTAAATATTGCATTTATACCTACTAAACACACAGACTCTCTTCACTTCATATCTCAAATTACATAGCAACCATTCCAGAATAAACACACATTTGTGATCTGTTTGTGTGTCACTGTGTGCTTTACTGATTCACCCGGCAACAGCCTGAGTCACATCTACGACAGCCTCCCCCCCAGTCTGATCAGCGTGTGTAATTTGTGCTGAATCACGGGATGTGCCCGACCAACACCAGCCTGGTTACCATGGAGACCAAAATGTCCCTGCCACGAGAATGATAGGACAATAATAAACCAAGATTAAATAATCAATCATCAGTTTGGTCTATTTTTAGACTGGGATCAGGCTCAGTCAGAGATTTAATTAAATATCGATCACAGCTGAGACATGATGAGACACGATGTCAGCACAATCACAAGAATTAATTCAAGTTAGAGCTCAATGCGGCTTATGAAAATTTTAATCAGAAAAATACACAAAAACAATCAGTAAAGATCAATAAATACTGATAGTTCCTGTTGTCACTGTCATTTTTATTTAGAGTCCAGAAGGACTTCAGTCAAAGGGAAGACATCATTTCAACTTTTAACATGCAATCAATTGTATACAGCGTTATTATAATTCCTTTTTTGGGTAGTTTTGTAAAGACAGCTGTGCTCTAATGTCTTCTTGCAGATGAGTTAAAAAAAAGTTGGATGAAGATGAGCTGGTATATGTAAAATATGTTTATATACATTTTCAACAGGAGACAGGTCTGGACTGCAGCAGGTCAGTCTAGTACCTGCACTCTTTCACTCTGAAGCCACGCTGTTGTAACACGAGCAGAATGTGTCCTCATTGTCTCTGAAATCAGCAGGGACGTCCCTGAAAAGGACGTCTCTTGGATGTTGCTCCAAAACCTGTATGCACCTTTCAGCATTAATGAAGCCCTCACAGATGCTGTCTTTTGACCTTTGCTCTGATAACAGTCTGGATGGTCCTTTTCCTCTTTAGCCCAGAGGACACCACGTCCATGATGTCCAAAAACAGTCTGAAATGTGGACTCAGACCACAGCAGACTTTTCCACTTTGCCTCAGTCCATCTCAGATGAGCTCAGGCCCAGAGAAGCCGGCGGTGTTTCTGGGTGTTGTTGATATTTGTCTTTGTCTTTGCATGGTAGAGTTTGACCTTGACCTTGTAGATGTAGAGATGAACTGTGTTAACTGACAATGGTTTTCTGAAGTGTTCCTGAGCCCACGTGCTGATATCCTTTACAGAATGATGCTGCTTTATAGTGCAGTGCTCCCTGAGGGATCGAAGGTCACGTGCATTCAGTGTTGATTTTTGGCCTTGTCGCTTATGTACAGAGATTTCTCCTGATTCTCTGTATCTTTTAAAGATATTATGAAATGTAGATGATGAAACCTTTAAATTCCTAACAATTGTACATGATGAAATGTTCTTAAACTGTTGGACTATTTGCTCACACAGTTGTTCGCACAGTGGTGAACCTCGTCACATCCTTGTGAAGAACTGAGTCATTTAGGGATTCTCCTTTTAAACCCAATCATGACACTGTTCACCTGGTGAATTTTCCAAACAGGTGTTTTTTGAGCATTCATCTACTTTTCCATTCTTTTGTCCTACCCTTTGAGGAACATGTTGCAAACATGAAATGTAAAATGAGTGAATACTTGCAAATAAATATCAATAAAGTTTATCAGTTTAAACATTAAATATCTTGCCTTGTAGTGTATTTAATTGAGTATACTGTCAGCAAAAGAATTTGCAAATCATTCTATTTACGTTTTACATAACATCCCAGCTTCATTAGAATTTGGGTTTATATAAATGTGTATACAGTAAGTGTTCATTCTGATAAATGTAGAAACACATATAAAAGTGAACGATTCTTAGGAAAGTCAGTAAATAAATGTGAGAACCATGAATATCGGACAAGGGGTAGGAATAATAAAGTTATACCTCCAACTCCTTTTCTAATATGGAAATTGATTTAGCTTTGTTAAGGTTATATGAGTGTATAGGTGGGTACACATGTAGTACAGTATGTGCATGTCATGTTTGTGTATATGTATGATATGTATTTTTAAAATTGTTATTGCTGATTCAGTTGCACTTTTCTTTTCATTCATGTTTGAAATTAACAGTCACTACTAACTTTGTATGGTGAATATATTTTTACATATGTTTAATTTTTAAGTCAAAGGCTAACCACAATGACGTTGATAATAATGCGAAATATCTGCATGAAAATTACATGCATACGAAAAGGAGGTAAGAAATGTTTCACCAGCTTGAATCATGCTCTGTTTTTATTTTTAGTATTATCATTACAGAAAAGTCAGAAAAGTCAAATGCTGGTGCGTTGTAAGATAGAGGTCACTGTGAATGACTTTTTTCTTTTCTGCAATTTCTCCTAACTTCAGGTTTGTCATTACAGGGCTAAATAGTGTCTTGAAGGTACTTTTTTCGGTGAATGATAATCATTTAAAAAGGATCAGTGTAGGTGAACTCGCTGAAAGATAAACATGTCCAAATTCTTTCTCACAGCTGCATGTTTTATTACCTCTAAATCAACAGCAGCACCAAGTGGACCAAAGCAGCAACTGCAGCCTGAGACCATTTCTCTTCAGTTTGTCCTCTAGTTTATCTGTCATATGTCTGTGAAAATCAAATGTCCATGTGACGCTGTGTATTTTTATCTGTCAAGCTGTGCTCAACATTTTGATATGCTTTGTCAGCCATAATCATGGTCACACTTTTAATCTCTGTACTGAAGCTTGTTAATCAACAATTAGCCACATTATTTATCTGTTGAAGCATTTTGGGAATGTACTGTATACAGGGTTCCCAATCTATTCTAGAAATCATTTTCATTTTTTTATATATTTTCCCAGATTGCTATGTTTATGCCTCTTCCATCCCAGAGGTCTGATTTACAAGATGTGCAGTCTATGGCTGTAACAAATCTATGAAATATCAGACATTCTCTGACATTGTTAATTATGTCATATTTATCACAGAATACTGCAATGACAGCCACAGATTCCAGTGTCACGTAACCAACTGACGTTACAATATTGGTGTGGGCAATTCTCAGGTTAATCTAACCTTTTAAAAAACAAGATTAAAGGTTGATGACCGATATCTCTGGCTACCTCCAACGTATCATACTGAACTTAAAATTTATTTATTTATGACTCTCGGGCATGAAAATTGTCTGCTAGCTATCTTTTAAGTCTGGCTTTTATGTAGTGTCTTACTATTATAAATTTGTGATTTATACTTATGTTTTTTATATCTTTATTTACTCTGCTGTTTTATACATAGATTTTGTTGATTTTCTGTTTAAGTAGCCTACATTTTATTTTGCCATTTTCTATTATTTCTTTTTGTCACCATTGTTTTGAGTTTTTATATTTTATTCCTTAACTTTTTTTATTTTATCTACTTGTATTTATGCTCAAGTGTGCATTAGTTACCAAGTACGTTTTTACTTCATTTCCTATGTTTGATTCTTGTTCACTTACGAGGTAAATAATTTTTCATCGCAATTCAAGCTTTTCCAGGACATTTTACTTTTTTCCTCATTTCCCATTTGTTTTCCATGACTGGAAAATTTGTCAATCATTTTCCAGCTTTTCCAGGACGCATGGGAACCCTGCGTATGTAGTGGTGCAGGGATGACGTGTTTTTGCAGGCCAACATGGAGGTCAGCATCACACTGGTTCATATCTGATAAAAGGCTCTGCGGGGACCAAAAAAAATATTAACCTTACGTGTTTCATTCTTCATGATAATCTCGATGCATGAACCAAACTTTCATGGTTTTTAAGCTTAAACTTAGCTGGCGAAAGTAAAAAGCTGTCATTAAGCTGCCAGGGAAATATAACATGACGGTTCGACTTAGAAGCAGCTAAAGTATAACACCTTGTTGTGACCTTTTATTCGAGGATTTTCTCTTGATTAAATGACCTGATCAAGTTGGTCCTCATGGCTGTGGCAATAATGTGTGAATTATTGATTATTTAAAAAACAATCAGAAATGCTTTTGCATTAGGATCCACAGACATTTTCGCAGTCCTTGTGTGCAGTTTGTTAGCAACCGTCATTTTAAACTCATAATGATGTTTTAGAATTCAAAGTCAGGCAATGTCAGATGCATTTTATTATTCTGAAGTAAACATTAAAATTTCTTATACACTTGTTCATCACAAACCTTATTTTAGGTATTTATCCAAAAAGGGTATTCCAAAATGGGTTGTTTTTCATGTTCTCACTGTGCATGCATGGGCTCTCTTCAGGCACTCCAGGTTTCCTCTCACTAACCAAAAAAAGTCTTTTATTTTAGGAAATGATTCATTCAGTCTTTATTTTTTTATCTAAAATATGCTGATCCTTGTGAGTTCAAAGCAGCACTGAAAGGGTTAAAATTTTAACAGTCAATCAGTATTTCATATTTTTGAAAAGACTGAAGATATTTAACAGATTAAAACCAACTCACTGGTTCTTATGAGTCTTACCTTTTGTCCATTTTCATTTCCTAAAAACACAACTAAGTGCAGCTTAATGAGGGATGCTGCCCCAGTTCAGGTGACAAATCCAAAGTTCAGCTGACAGATGAAATAAAGTTGTCAATCGTTACTCCGCCTCTCTGCTGACTCACTTAAAATAAAATCAGGAAACAGAAACTTAGTTTGTCATGTTCAGAAGAGACGCAGAGAAGAGGACGACCGAATCAACAAGGCTCCAAACAACAACTCTGACTGAAGGAGGACAAGAAAACCTCAGCCAGTCCAACACCTGGACACCCTGATGTGAGTTTTAGAAAAAAGCAGCATGACTGAAAGTGATTTAAAGTCTGTTTTTCAGCAGGAAGAACAGATGCTGTGTATGATTATTTTTGTCTTTGGCAACCAAATTAAGGCTCGCATGGAAAATACAGAGCTGAAAATTAAAGGCAACAGTATTCAGGAGAGTAATGATGAATCTCAAACAGGCATGTGTTTGAAGCATGTCAGGGGGTGACGGGCTCAGGCGTGAAGAAGTTAGTTTTGCCACTTTGGCAGCCTTGTAGTTTTCATAGCTTAGGTCAATGCCAAAACTCCCTCAGGGACAAAGGCTGAAAAATAACGTAATGTTTCTCTTGCAGAACTAAATCTACATTGAAGGTTCTGATGAGCACAAGAAAAACAATATAAAAGTCAGTCAGTGTTGAAAAGGTTCCTTTAAATTGAATAAACAGATTATTTTGTGATATTTGTGGACTTAATTCAAATAAAAGGGGAGGATTTTTTTTAATCTCCTATTTGATACTGCTTGAGCCAAATTATCATTGATTATACACAGGGATGGCCATATTTCAAGCCACCAGTTGAATCTAGTGAAAATATCACTTTAAAGGGACACACTAACATTATTTTGTTTTCGTGTCTTGCCTCATTCCTGAGTCCATGACAAGCAGTTAGACTCCATTCTTTTGATTGTGTGTCCAATTACAAGGAAGAGACGTGCAGAGCTCACCCACCACTATTTAGCTTAGCTTAACCACCGGGAGTCAGTGGGTAGTGTTAGCCTGCCTCTGCCTACAGTCAACAGATAAACTCTTCGGCAATGCTAAACGGTCCTGTGTGCTTGTTGTGATTCTTTTTTTTTAACCGCATTATGTTACATTACCTTGTTACAACCAGCTCGTTTTGGGAAAAGGGAAGTAACATAAAAACCAAGATCTTAAAGTGGTTTAAGTTATTTATTAAACAAAAGTAAAATTGTGAGAACAAAAGGGAGGCAATTAACTAAATGAGTGCTATAAAATAAAATAAAATAAAACGAGAACAAAAACAGACTCTAACCTAGAGTTATTCAAAAACAAGCCCTGACTAACAAATCTAAAGAAACAATACAAAACAAAACAGCACCCAAAATCCCTAATGTGTCTAACAAATAATGAACTAGCGCAGTGTTTTTCAACCTTGGGGTCAGGACCCCACATGGGGTCACCTGGAATTCAAATGGGGTCGCCTGAAATGTCTAGTAATTGATAAAAAAAAAAAAAAAAAAAAAAAATAGGCTACTGATCAAAATATTTTTTAACTAATTATTATTCTTTTTAAAATGAAAACACCACACACAATCTTAAAACAACTGTATTCTATACTTTCACTTTCTCAAATATTAATATAGTTCAAACAAAATGCAGCATTTAAAAATTTCTGAGCTGGCACAACTTGATTGAAGGCTGTGATCATGTGACTTTACAGTTACTGGTGCTTCAGTTCCCTCGCTTCAACTTAACACACAAACTTGCAGTCAGTAGGAAAAAACAGCATAACAAACCTCCATGGTTTGTACAATATAGCAAACATGATGAAAAGCTAATTCTAGAAAAAAAATGTCTCTGGGGTCCCCAGAAATTTGTGATGCCAAAATGGGGTCACCGACCAAAAAAGGTTGGGAACCACTGAACTAGCGTGTGTGTGATGTGTTCCGAGGTACAAAAAAAAATAATCTAGTGCCTCACAAGGTTTACAGAGTTCCTGGTTGGCTGGTGTGGGCTTGCGAGTCAGCTGCCCAATCAGGGTTCCTTAGCGCAGGTGAACTGGATCAGCACTAAAGCAGCAGCGGCGACCTGAGAGCATGCAGACAGGCACATGCGCGCACGCACACCCACACCCACACACACACGCACGCACGCACGAGAGCACTCACGCACAGACTCACGCAAGGGGTGAGAGACTCCTGGACACGGCGTTGGCCGTAACATACCTATTTTTAGACTAAGATTAGCACTTTATGTAATATTTGACAGAAATAGGCTACATACGAAACTAAACCACAGGGCGTATGCGCAAACCACGTGCTTGTAAGTCAACAAAGCAAAACATCCGTTTACAAGTAGATGATGATAGTGGGAGATAACAAGTCACCTAAAAATCATCATCATCAAAATCATCATCGAGTCCTCATGTCATTGACGTCAACATCATAGCATCAACATACTTAGTGCTGAGTTGTTCACAAAAAGCGGATCTTAAAACTTCTAACTCGGTCTACCACTGAGAACGGCAGAGCAGTCAGACTAAATCCATAATCCTTGTTTTTTTTTTTTTTTTTTGGAGGTTCTTTTTTTCTTTTTTCTTTTTTTTAGATGTAAACACACACACACACACATATATATATTTCAAATTAAAGTTTGACGTTTGATTTTTTTTTCCCCAAATTTGGACTTTTTCTCAGAATTTTGACTATTACCCAGAAATTGTAATTTTTTTCTCAGAATTTTGAATTTCTTCTCAGAATTTTTTTTTTTTTTTCTTTTTTCACAGACTTTTAATAAAAGCTTTCAGTAAAATTATTTAGGGTTCCAGAATTTTGAAATAAAAGTCAGAAGTGTGACTTTTTCTCAGGATTTTGACTTTTTCCCAGATTGTTTACATTTTTCTCAGAATTTTGCCCTTTTTTGCCCAGAATTTTGACCTAATTTCTCAGAATTCTGTTTTTTTCACAATTTAAAATAAAGTTTGTAACATCCGTCTTTTTTAATTGGCCCAGAATTCTGATACCAAAAACAGAAGTCTGTCTTAAGCTCAGAATTTTGGTATTTTTTTTCCTCAGAATTTTGACTTTTTTCCAAGAATCACAACCTTTTTTATGGACTTAAAAAAACAATTAAATCTCAATTTTTTTTGTTCAGTGTTCCAAAATTCTGAAATTAAAGTCAGAAGTGTGAATTTTCCCAGAATATTGACTTTTTTTTTCCAGAATATTGTCTGTTTTCACAGGCTTTACAAAAATTCAGCCTCCAGTGTTTATTGTTTCAGTGGCTCTAATCCACTTCAATATTAAACCTGTATTTTGACCCTTGCCGACAGTGACAACTTATCATCAGTGTAATGCACCAGTTTTCTCACTCTCTTGTTTTCATGTTAGTAGCGTCCAATCAGAAGCAACAAAAGGTCAGCAAGAGAAAGATAGTTACGTGTTACTTACCAGAAAACTTAAAAAGGGAGTGTGAGTAATTTTATGTGGCTCTTTCAAACATTCAAGACTGAAATTCATCTAAGAGGGGCACTAATACCTGATTCATGAATCTGACATCAACACTGCGTAAATGTTCTGATAGCAACGCTTGTCCTGAAAAAAGATGTCTTTAGATGTCTTCTGATTGTGTTCAACAGGGTTGAAGTTTTTCATACATTATTACAAGAAAAGTCCAGGCCGACCACAAAAGCAGAAAATGACTTGGATTTTGGGGATAAGGGGAACTGCTTCACAGTGCTCTTTAAACCTATCTTCAACTTTGACCCACTGTATATCTGTATTTCTACTTTCACCTAAACAGAACATGGCATCCCTAACGGAGGATGACCTGTCCTGTTCAATCTGCCAGGACATCTTTAAGGACCCTGTGGTCACCTTGTGCAGCCACAGCTTCTGTAAAGTCTGTCTGAAGAACTGGTGGGGGGTGAGACAAGTGCAAGAGTGTCCGATCTGCAAGAAGAAATGCCCAAAGAAGTACAGACCTGCTGTTAGCTTGGTGTTAAAGAATCTGTGTGAGGCCTTCCTACGCGAGAGAGATCACAGAGCTTCAGAAGAGTCTGAGGACCTGCACACAGAGAAACTCTTCTGTTTGGACCACCAGCTGCCCGTGTGTGTCATCAGTAAGGACATAGATAAAAACAAAGACAACAACTTCATCCCCATCGATGAAGCTGCAAAGTATCACAGAGAGGAGCTGCAGACGTATCTGAAACCTCTCCAGGAGAAACTGAAGATGTTTGACCGCATTAAAGCAAAATGTGACCAAACCGCAGTTTACATTAAAGTCCAGGCCCGACACACAGAGAGTCGAATTAAGAAGCAGTTTGAGAAGCTTCACAAGTTCTTGGAGGAGGAAGAGGAGGCCAGGATCTCTGCTCTGAGGGAGGAAGAGGGGCAGAAGAGTCAGAGGATGAAGGAGAAGATCCAGGCTCTGAGCAGAGAGATAGATGCTCTGTCAGACACCATCAGGGCCACAGAGGTCGAGCTGGGAGCTGATGATGTCTCATTGCTGCAAAACTACAAGGCTGCAGTGAAGAGGGTCCAGCAGCGCCCCCTGATGGATGATCCAGAGATGGTCTCAGGAGCAGGGATGGAAAGTAACTACATACATTTACCTATTTCACTGTAATATGTGTGCATTTGTAGTTTTTGAGTTGCTCTAAAGAACAGTTATTTGCATTTACTTAAACATGTAGTACATCAAATCCACCACCAGAGGGCTCTATAGTAAAACAGAAGAAAGGCTGTTGTGGAGAAATGCTGGAATCAGATCAACACTAAAATATAATTGCTTCTTCCTTGTGCCAGGACCAACATTCCACTCATACAACATATTGCCAAAAGTATTTGTTCATCTGCCTTCACACACAAATGAACGTCAGTGACCTCCCATTTTTTAATCCAGAGGGTTAAATATGATGTTTGCCCATCTTTGCAGCGGTAACAGCTTCAGTTTTTGTGTGAAGGCTTTCCACAAAGTTTAGGAGTGTTTATGGGAATTTTTGACCATTCTTCCACAGAAACGCATTTGTGAGGTCAGACACTGGTGTTGGATGAGAAGGCCTGGCTCACAGTATCTGCTCTAATTCATCCCAAAGGTGTTCATTTGGGTTGAGGTCAGGACTCTGTGCAGGCCAGTCTAGTTCTTCCACCAAACTCCCTAATTCATGTCTTTATGGACCTTGCTTTGTGCACTGGTGCACAGTCATGTTAGAACAGGAAGGGGCCGTCCCAAAACGGTTCCCACAAAGTTGGAGCATGGAATTGTCCAAAATGTCTTTGTTTGCTGAGCATTCAGAGTTCCTTTTCATGGAACTAAGGGGCCAAGCCCAGCTCCTGTAAAACAACCCCACACCATAATCCCCCCTCCACCAAACTTTACACTTGGGACAATGCAGTCAGATAGGTACTGTTCTCCTGGCAACCCCCAAACCCAGACTCGTCCATCAGATTGCCAACCAGAGAAGCGTGATTGGTCACTCCAGAGAACATGTCTCCTCTGCTCTGGAGTCCAGCAGCATTCTTTACACCACTGCATCAACGCTTTGTGAGGCTTGGATGCAGCTGCTCGGCCATGGAAACCCATTCCTGAAGCTCTACTCACTGTTCTTGAGCTAATCTGAAGGCCATATGAAGTTTGGAGGTCTGTACCTGTTGACTCTGCAGAACCTTGGTGACCTCTGTACACTATGACCCTCAGCATCTGCTGACCCCGCACTGGGATTTTAGTGGCCTACCACTTTGTGGCTGAGTTGTTGTTGTTCCCAATCACTTCCACTTTGTTATAACATCACTAACAGTTGACTGTGGAATATTTAGGAGCGAGGACATTTCACGACTGGACTTATTGCTCAGGTGACCTCCTATCACGGTACCACACTGGACTTCACTGAGCTCCTGAGAGCGACCCATTCTTTCACAAATGTTTGTAGAAGCAGTCTGCATGCCCAGGTGCTTGATTTTATACACCTGTGGCCATGGAAGTGACTGGAACACCTGAATTCAGTGATTTGGATTGGTGAGTGAATGTTTTTGGCAATCTAGTGTAAAACAAGGAGGAAAAGCTGTTTGTCAGTTATGAAAAAGACATTTTAAAAAGACAGTTAAAATAATTGAAACTGACCAAATTAACATGAAGTAAACACTTTTAAAATCATCAAATCTCCAAACAAAACAACCACAGAAAAGAAGAAAAACCAAGTCCTGGCCATACCTTTTCAACAACCCTTGTTCTCTCTCCACTTCTGATCAGGAGCTCTGATTGACGAGGCCAAGCATCTGGGCAACTTGGCCTTTAACATCTGGAACAAAATGAAAAAGATGATCTCCTTCACTCCTGTGATTCTGGATCCAAACTCTGCTCATCCAGAACTCATCCTGTGTGAAGATCTGACCAGCATTAAACAGGGACCGAGGCTCAAGCTTCCAGATAACCCAGAGAGGTTTGACAGCCTTTGCATGGTCCTGGGCTCTGAGGGATTCAACTCAGGGTCTCACAGCTGGGACATTGAAGTCGGGGACAATACTTCATGGGTCCTGGGTGTAGCACCAGAGTCCATCCAAAGGAGAGGAGACTCAGGGCCTCTCTCTGGGGTGTGGGGAATGGGGCTTTTTAATGGGAAATACACAGCCAGCTCTCTGTCCGGTCCATACATCCACGTCCCAGTGAAGAAGCTGGAGAGGGTCCGATTGAAGCTGGACTTAGACCGTGGAAGACTGTTGTTCACTGATCCTGACACGAACACACACTTACACACCTTCATACACACTTTCACTGAAAAGATTTTTCCTGTCATATGCACTGGAGACACCATCCCACTGAGGATAGTGCCAGTGCTTCAACAAGATCACAGTGTTAAGGACAATAGGGGAAATGTTATTGATTAAGCGAACATGTATCTACCACCCATCGATCCATTTCCCATACCGCTTATCCCAATCAGGGCCCCAGAGGTGCTGCAGCCAATTCCAGTAGCCATCGGGGCAGAGGTGGGCTTCAACCTGGACTGGACTTCAGCTGCTCTGAGACCTGAATAACATGTTTAAAAGCACATCATCGGGGGAGTAATTGCACACATTATCCCAAGATAACATTTCAGTTTCTGTCTTCTGAAGATCCTGAGAACTAATTCATTATCATGAGATAACCATAAGATTGTATGAAAGTAGATTTGAGTCAATATTATCAAACAACACTTTTCATGAAGCAAGCAACACTTCATGAATTGAGCAAACAAAAACTAGAAAGCAGAGAGTGCAAACCTCAGCCAAGGTAGCTCACATATTGCTGTTACATCTATAAGCAATAGTTCCATGATAAAGTTACCATCATAATATGACTCCTTGACCCTGAAAACCCACACCTATGTCGATATCATTATTAGTTAGACAGTTATTGAGCAAAAACGATTGTTTGCTAATGGCAGTTATCTAGATCACTACAAAATCTAATCATTTTTAAGTTGGGCCATTACCAACATCTCCTGAAAATTTCATCAAAATCAGTCCAGTAGTTTTTGTGTAATCTAACAACAAACATCAAACAGACCAACAAACATATGCTGGCAAAAACACAACCTCCATGGCGGAGGTAATGAACCGTACAAATCAAAATACACGTATTGCTAACAAAATATCAGTTTAATCTTTCAGAATTTTTGTTTGCTTGATCAGAGTTTCATTTTCTCAAGCTTTTTTGTGTTTGCATTCCAAACTTGTTCTTTGCTCTCCCAGGGTTTTTGTTTGCAATTATGACCCATCGTCCTGATTACAGGCGTTGATAAAGACCTGTTCAATTTTAGGAGGTTTGTGCTCTTGAAGCACTTCTAGCTTCCATATATCATTGGAGCTTTTGGAGCAACCTCCAAAAACATGACCCACTTATGGTCCAAGCCCACCAGTTGTGAACCCCTGTAAATCATCAACCTTCATGTAAATCATTAGTGATTTACATAAACTTAAAATCTACACAGAATTCAAGAACTGCTATTTGTTTGGTGTTATTCAGTGACTGAATGTTTCAAATAATGTTCATGTTGTAGGAGCAGATTGATGTAAATAAAAAACACTACCGACCCTTTGTTGGCTCTTTTTTGTTTCAAGGGATATGCCAACATTTTTGTTTTCATGTCTTGCCTCACTCCTGAGTCCATGACAGATGGACACCATTATTTTGACTGTACATGCAGTAACAAGGAAGAGACAGGCAAAGCTCGGTTTCTTCTATAGAAACAAGTCATGTTTCTCTCTCAGAGCTCGGAAGCTTTTGGTGTCAGCTACTTTTTTGCCTGTTCTTGATTATGGTGATGTTGTGTATATGTCTGCTTCAACCACCTGCCTTCAGTCCTTGACTCCTGTCTACCACTGTGCTCTGAGGTTTATCACAGGTTGTAGTCGCCTCACCCACCATTGTGAACTGTATGCTAAAGCTGGCATGCCCTCTTTGGATATACGGCGGTACACGCACTGGATGACCCTGGTTTATAAAGCTCTTCTTGGCCTGGGTCCTTGCTATTTAAGCACTTTTCTTCGGAGAAATGGAAGCCATTATGCTTTACGATCAAATGACATCATGTATCTTTCTGTTCCTCGTGTTCGAACTGAAACAGGGAAAAAAGCTTTTAGTTACTTTGCTCCCTCTACTTGTAATGCCCTCCAATCTGAATTGAAACTGGCTGAATTTGTTTCTTTGGAAGCCTTCTGCTCTACCTCGAGAAACCGACAACATGAATCCATCAAACAGTGCCTGTGTTCTTAAATTGTTTCTTAAAATAACTCCTGCATTTTATTGCTTGTATTTTAATGTCTGTTGCTGTACTCTGTTTGTTTTGCCTACTGTGACATGTGCTGCTGCCTCTCTTGGCCAGGTCCCCCTTGTGAAAGAGGTCTTGACTCAATGGGTCTTTTACCTGGTTAAATAAAGGTTAAATAAATAAAAGCTCACCCACCACTAATTAGCTTAGCTCAAACACTTGGAGTCAATTGGTAGTGCTAGCCTGCCTCTGCCTGCAGTCATCAGATAAACTCTTCAACAACTCTAAATGGTCCTGTGTGCTTGTTGTGACTTTTTTACTGGGTTATATTCCGTTATATATTTTTAGACTAAGATTAGTACTTTATGCAATCAAAAGAAATACATATGAAACTAAAACGCAGGGTGCATGCACAAACCACCGTAGACGTGTTTAGTTTTGTTGACCTGCTGACAAGCATGTCTGCAGTGGTTAGCATTAGCCCTGCAGTTTAGTTTCATATGTATTTGTTTTCTCATAGAAATGTATTTCTGTTAAACATGAAATGTATCTTTATCATTGCATTTTTTTCCCTAGCTTTATGTTTCTTTTCAGAAACAAATTGTGTACAGTTGTGTATAAGATTAACACATCCTCATATCTCTTTCATATGCAAAGTTTTGCAATATTACAGATAAAATCTTTAACATGTGCTAACAATTCAGATAATGGGAATCCCCATAAAAGTACTGGTAATGCTGGTAAAGCTGACACAAACCATCTTAACACAACATAGATACACACTAAAAGAAACAAATTATAAATACTGAAATTAACAGATTTAAGGAGCCTTACAAAGTCAGCAAAAAGCAAAAAAGTAGCACCAAAACAGGGTACCGCAGTCATGACTTATGCTAGGCTGATGCTCATTAGCATTTGCAACACGGACATTACAATGAACAAAATAAAGATACTGGCACCAAAACCACAGTCAACAAACTATAAAAAATGTTTTGACATATTTTGTTTTTTATGTTGTTAAATAACCTGTGAAAACCAGGAGAAAAGAGTGAGACAGGCAACAAGTAGTGCTCTCTGCAAGTCTGAAGACAGGAGCTGCTTACACATTACGACGTCTACGGGGAAGGTTGAGCCCCCTAGTGGAACAACATACAATAAAATAAAATGCTCTAATTCACAGGTTTTTGCATAAAATCCAACAAATTAAAACCCCAAATAAATTACAAAAATGTGATCACACATTTCTGTTTGTCACACTTGGTTGTAATGAGTGTTTGAGTTCCTGTTGCCTTGATCATCTTGAACCGATCTGTCCATCCTCCTCTGACCTCTGGCATCAGTAAGGTACTTTTACTCAGAGAACTGCCACTCACTGGATGTTTTCTCTTGTTTGGACCAGTCCTGATCACTGTACATGAAAATCCAAGTAGATCATCAGTTTCTAAAATACTCCGACCTATCTGGCACCAACAACCATGTAACTGTCAAAACCACTTGACTCAACTTTCTTCCTCATTCTGATGCTCAGTTGGAACTTCTGCAGGTCACCTTGACCCGCCTACATGCCTATATTCATTGACTTGCTGCCATGTGATTGGCTTATTAGCTACTTGCATGTGGAGCAGTGGATTCGGTGTGCCCACTAAAGTGGTTAGTGAGTGTATGCTGTTAAAATATTGAATTAAACCCAAACAAATGGCTTGAATTAAAGAAACACGACAATAATTTTAGCTGAAAATAAATTTTTAATAGAAATCCAAAACCACATATATGTAAAACAGAGATTTGACCTTCAGTACAGATGAAAAAGATTTGCATACATGTAAATAACCTTATTGATACAAGCATGTTTCATTTAGAAATACCAGTTATGATTTTTACAAAAATAGAGACATTTAGATGGAAAGGTTCTTTTTGTGCCGTGAAATAATAAAAATAATCCTGTGAATGATGTAAAAGGCACTGCTGGCTTTACCCATTGAGGCATATGGTGCTGAATAAAAGCTGGATTGTATTAACTTGGGATGCATGATATTTAATTTTTTTACAATATTTAATTAGCCAATACATCCAAACTCATCGTAGCCAAAGATAAAGTATTTACTTGATGTAATTTGACTTGTTTCAATGTGAGTCTACTTGAGTGATGAGGAGATATGAAACAAGAAAAACATTAAAAAAAAATCAAATTCTTTATTCTAGCTTTTACCAATGCAGTGGCAATAAAGTGAAGCACTTTGGTTCATATGTTTATTTTGCCAATATTACAGCCAATATTGGGGACATACAGTATATGGCCAAATATGGGCTGTAAAGATTAACAATAATTAACGTATCAGTTGATACAAATACTTAACTTTATAGGCTAATACCTGCAAAAACCAATGGCGTACTGATAATATCATGCATCCCTAGTATTATCTCTTGTTACGTGTTTGCAGTGCTCTGATTTAATTTTGCTGAGTTCATTAAATAATTCGTCTAACAGCAGAACTTTAACTCCAATTATTCTTAAATTGAAACTACCAACCAATTATTATGTGCCAAAAATGTATTTAGCATGGATATAACACAGCTGTGGCTGCCAATATATTTTTCAGGCATGAAAAGTTCAGTATTTGTTATCAAATCCTCTCACATCTGCCTTTTGCTTTGCTGTTACCAACAATGGTAGTTCTAGATTGAGATTGCACTGAGAAAAAATTAGTTATGAGCTAAAATCTACAGTACTTGAGGCTGCAAACCACAAAAATCACAATGTTTCACAAAACTTAAGGGCTGACAGAGGACTCCTCTTCTTGTCTTGATAAATTACATACATAGAAAATGACTGCCATTGATATTTTCATAAACATACAAAGTGTTAACAAACAAAAGGTGGTTAATGTTACACTGTTTGACACATTGTAGTCAGATTTTTACATTATAATGCCTGGAATTTCAACACTTTTTATGAGAAGAATTATAGAAAAAATATATATTCTCTGCTTTTTGTCAAGTATAAAACCATAATTCTATAATCAAACATTTACAGATATAAAGTGGGTACAGTTGCCAGTTAAATGACTAAAACTCATCTTTACATAGAAAGAAAAAGCACCTTAGATTCACTCAAAGCAAACCTAATATTTACAAATCCAGAGAAATTGTGAACTTTAAGCAGTTGAATTTCATACAGAAAGTGGGAGTAGTGTTAAAAAATTAAAAAGCAGAAAGTTAAATAATGTTTTAATAAAGAATCTGATCATTCTTTACTAAAATTTGTGTATCAAGGGCAAAAGAGGCAATGTGTGACATTTTGGCAGATTATAGCAGGTTAATTTTTGTGGAAAAAGCTTATTCTTTAATACTTTTTAATACCAAAACTTTAAATGACTCACACTGTAAAATATTAGAGATAGTAATGTCCTAATGTATCAAGAATTAGAAAACTATGTTCTGCAAAACTTCTAAATTCTCTCATATAAGACCTCATGCTGAAGTTAGTAGCATGTTTTTATTAAAAACAAGAAATTACCCACCCCTGGGTGCAAATGGGACTTATATCTTAGCTTTTAAGTATCAAAACAGGTATCATCGATTTTTACAAAATTCTGGTGTTGCGACAGTCCTGAACAAAACAAAAGAAGCCTCCATGTAAGAAGCTGTTATTCATATTTTTCATCCTCTTCACTTCCTCTTCCACCCTCCTTCATTCACTCCTTCTCCACCCTCCTGCCTCTCTTTAGCTCTTCTTCCACCAGTTTTCAGATTAATCCTGCCTGCTCTGTTTATGTTTTTTTATCAACTCATTAAGTTGTAAATTGTTACATAATCAGGTCATATTTACAGCTTATTTATGGTTACTGTGGGATGAAATATGCAAAGTGAGCATAAGTTCTGCTTGTTGATTGTATTTGCCTGAAAATATGAAGTCTGTTTGATGTACATTCTCATAAATTCTGCATTTGCTGGTTTTCCATCCTTAATGAAAGTATGATATGCAAATATTATCTTGTTAACAATTTAAAGCATAGACTGTATATAAGCAATGAAAATAATCTCGTGGTCTAAAAGGTGAAGCCATCCTGTCATAAGTGTTTGTTCTGACGCAGGTCAGTGGGCAAATATTTAAAGTTCAATCACTTAATGAACTGACTTATTTACCTGGTTAACATTACTTTATACAACATACTGCATTTGATAGAAGAATGTAGTGTGTCTACCAAATCAACACAATTCTGCTCTTTTGTTTGCCATTGCAAGTAAAACTGAATTATTCTGATTAACCTAAATTCAATTTATATATTTTGTTAAGTTTCCAGGTTAGTTCCTCTGCAACAAAACAGTTAAGTCACAGGGCATTGCTGCTTTCTTCTCCACTTTTTGTTATTTAATGGGTAAAAGCAAACAGCTTTAGGATGCGCTACAGCCAAGGCCTAACCTGATGATTGGATGATCATCTTGTCAATCACACTCATTACTCAATCAGATAAAGTAGTAGGCGGCGTGAAATATAAAACTGCGTAGAAAAATTCCCACCAAACAAACACTGAAAAGCTTTCAGTGTTGTTTGTTTACCATTTAACGAGTTCCAGATCTAATAAAGGCGCCACTGAAGCTTATAGCATCTATGCTAATCTCATCCCTCATATTTTAATCAGAAAATTCACACAAATTTGACTCCTGGCAAGTGTTGATTTCAGACACTTCACTTATGCAATGGTAAAAATAAATGATAGAAATTGTTCACATTGTTTTAAGATGAGGTCAAAATTGCATAAATTAATTAAGTTATTCAATAACTTATTGTCTAAGTATTGCATTTATCCAAATTCCGCCATATTTAGCTCCAAGAACCAGCATGATGAGGACAAAAGAACCAAAATCCACCTTCAAAATGGTAGCCTAAGAGCCAATGAATGAAGTCATGGCACCCATGTCCATTTCTTATATACAGTCTACAACAGCATTTTTTTTTTAAACAAAAAATTAGTTTTCAAAAATTTCCAAATAACTAACAGATGTGTTAGTTGTTGCTGCCTTGAAAGATTGTTGTTGTGCATTGTTTGGCCACCAGAGGGCGATGATTTAACATTTAATTCTATGTGATGTGCTGTGACGAAATAAACTGTAGATTTTAATAATCTAAGTGGTAAAATAAATACGTTCTAAAATAACAGAGAGATATCAGAGTGGGTTGGGGTCTACAGTCATAATGAAACATGGCTGCCAGCTGGAGGAAGCAGACAGTTCAGGCTTCACTGTGTTGTACAAAGCTTGGACAGACTGCAGTTTCTCCATCACGTTGTACCACAGCGCTTTGTCACCACTAAGCGTGCACTGGATTGTCCTGTAGGTCGTACAGATTAAGATATTATGACAGTATTTCACCAAACGAGATCTACAGCAGCTCTTAGAAGTTATTAGGCCCATCCAAAGCAGTGCAAGTCCAGTCGTAGAGCTAATTTCTCGCCTGTTTCACATCTCGAAACATCTTAGCAGCGCGTTTTCATTTCCTGGGAACATGCCGTCTTCTGTCTGCAGTTCAGATCACCTGCTACGAGCACAGAACAGAAACTTCAGCCTCTGTGAGCGTGGTGACTCGTCTGTCTACCCAACTCTCCATCAGCCTCCCCGTGGTCAAATCCTCGCCCTCTCTCTCCTGCCTCTCCCTCTGTCTCTTGGCGAGGTCGCTAGCGATAGCCAGCGCTCCTCCCTTCAGGAATCTGACAAAGTTCTCACCAACCAGCGGGCCCATGGCATACAAGCCGGGTCCTTCTGCTGCCACCACGCTGTTCGTGAAGGGGTCCACCTCGATCGGGTTCCTCCTGCATGTGATTGGCTCCTTGGGGTAAACACCAAGCGGACGCCCGTTGTCACTCAGAAAGGAAAGGTTTGGGTGGGCTCCGATCAGAACCAGAACCTTGGAGACTTGGACGATGGTTCGATGGCCAGAGTCCGACTCCAGGACACACTTCTTGTCGGGTCTGAATTCTACGACTTTGTAGCGTGGGAAGCTCAGATACCCGGGGTAAGAGGACGGAGACGAAGGCACGGAGGGAGGGGGTGGAGGTGAGGGAGGAGGGGATGAGTTATGAAGGTTCTGGGCGAGAGCCTGTGAAGAAGGACTTGGTTGGTACTGCTGCTGGGTCATCATCTGGTGAACCTGGAGACCAAAGGACAGGAAATGAGTGGTTACTCGAGCAGTGGCTCTCAAATGGTACGACAAGTGAGACAAGTTCAGGTGTGCCCTGGAAATATTTCACCTGTAAGTTATTTAAACTATTCAATAACCTACAATGCAGTGTTAATTTTGACAGCACTTTTTAATAATAACTTTATTTATATTGCACCTTTAAAAACAGATGTTTACAGAGTGCTTTAACATACAAAACAAAGGCAGAACTTCGGGGTACGATAAAATCAACAATCAGAGACCAAGAGAGTCAAAGGAAAAGGCACAGAGGGTCATGTTAACTAAAACAACAAAATAAAAGAAAATAGTACAAACTGGTAAGCTGGAAACAGCTAAAGTAATTTAGGAATACACCAAATCTGTATAGCTCACCATGTCAACACGTACGGATGAAGAACATTGGTGGAGAAGGTATTTCGTTTTATGTATAATGACAAGGAGACGGCAAGACAATAAATAGATAATAGATTTATCGATACATAGATAAATTTATGACTGTTGAAAGTTGACGACATCACATCAGGAAGATAGAAAAGAAGAGGGCAGATAGAGGACAGGTAAAAGAGAAATAATAAATAAATACATAAAATAAAACAGAATAAAAAATTAAAAAATTAAATTGTTTTAATTTTAGTCTAGTTTTAGTTGATGCAATTTCACAACATTTTGTTGATGAAATCTACTGTAAATTTAGTCGACTAAAATATGAAGTGTAAAGTGTAAGGCATTTTTTATGTTTCCTTGAATTTCTGAAGTCATGTTTTACACTTGGATAAAATGAAACATCTAATAACTCTTTACTGAATGCTAGTAAAGTCTGAATGTATAAATGAACAGAAGCAAATTGACTTCTTGTGTGAAATGCAGTCACCTTTATTTCAGCTACCTGGCAGAGCATCTCAGTTACAATACCAGAACTGACAACAAACCGTGAACCTGCTCTACATGAATATATCAATTCATAAAGAGAGGAGCTCTGATTGGATCGCTCCCCAACTTATCCCGCCACCACGATGCTGAGGCAGCTGTGACTGGATGTCCCTCCTAACTCATCCAACCTTTCCATGCAACCAAAGTAGCTGTGATTGGATATTCTCCTAACTTGTCCCTACTTTCAACATGACCAAATTGGATAAAGTCTCTGTCAAACATTTTCGTCCAGTTTTTATTTGTTGATGAAAATGTCAGTTAATTTAGTTTTAGTTTCTGTCCATGTGCTCACGGTTTTGTCAGAGGAAAAAAGGTTGTTGACGAAACTATGACGAAAATAATCGGTCGACAAAATGAATACTGCCAGAAACCCATGTAAATGATATCATGATGGACTCAAGACCGTAAACCTATCAGCTGACGGGTTTTCTTACCTTGTGGTACTCCGGGTAGAGCAGCTTTGGCAGCTGGTTGAAGATGAGCCCAGGGTCATTGACAGAGCGTCTGAAGGCGTGGTAGACAGGCGTGTTGAGGTGGTGAGCGGCTAAGACTGCATCGGCCGCCGTAAGCCCCGCCCCCACCACCAGCACCGGGTCTGAGGACTGGTCCAGCTCACCACGAGAGATGGCGGCCTCCAGCTCCCAGAAGGAGTGGCAGACAAAGGGAAGAGACTCGCCCTCCACGCCGAGTCTGGCGGGGATGTCGTGGGTTCCCGTCGCCAACACCACGTTATGGGCCAACAGGGAGAATGGGACCTCCTCTGACACCGAGGAGCCATCTGACACGAAGGAAAGAGGGAAAATTGACAACATACTACGACAGTGGAGTAACATTATGAGTAGATGGAGCCAGTAAAGGACTATTACATTGGTATTAGAGCTTCCAGTGGATTTGGGGGCCAAGAGTGAGTTAATCTGGACCAGCGGGTGCCTAAAACTCTCTTTACTCTTTTCTTATGTACACGTCATCTTGTGTCAACAGTTATGATTAATAAACTATAAATCAAGAACTAGAACTAAAAAAGACCAAATAAAGGAGGCAGATTTAGCCACGCAATAGAGCGTTTTTGGAGTCAAATTTGGGATTTTTATCTATCCATCATCTATACCACTAATCCCTTTCTGGGTCGCAGAGGCTCTACCCTATCCCAGCTGACACTGGGTAGGAGGTGGGGTACACCCTGGACTGGTCGCCAGCCAAACACAGGGCGACATAGAGAGACAGATAACCATTCACCCTCACACCAATACCTAAGGGCAATCAAAGTCACCAGTCAACCTAATGAGCATGTTTTTGTCTGTGGGAGGAAGCTGGAGTGCCTCGAGAGAATCCACACATGCGCAGGGGAACATGCAAACTCCACCGGGAACCAAACCAGCAACCGTCTTGCTGTGAGGCATGCACACTAGGTTTGCACAATCCTGATTTAATAGATCTAAAAAATATTATAAGACTTCATAACGTTTTGGAGATCATTTAAAACATAATTGAGATAATTAACTGTAAAAATGTTGAATGAGGATATAGACCAGGTGAAAAGTCAACTTATTTCCTTATGACCTTTAAAAATAGTGATTTTGATGTTGCATTTTATTTCTTTGGAAGTCTCCAAGTCCCCCGTCTATGTCTCTGTGGCTAAAAGATGTTATGTCCCTTTTTAAAATAGAAAAGGTTAGCTTAACTGTAAAGGGCTGTTTTAACAAATTCTACAGAAAATTGAACTCTTTGATTAGCTTCTATAACTCTCTACTAACCTTCTCTCTGGAGTGACCCCCTCCTTTTAATTTTTTTATTTGTTTTATCTAAATTTATTCCATTTTCATTTCATTTTTCACAAGTTCACTTAATTTGTTCATTCATTCACTTATTTTCTTAAATGTTTATAATTACTCTCTTTTGCTTCATTTAATTTTCAAAACTTATTTTCATTGCTTTTCACTGCAATATCCAATGTTCTATAACTTTTCAGGTCCAATATTAATGCTCAATATATTTTTCTTTTTAACCTCTTGCCCTTTATTGGTATGTTACCTTGCATTATGATCATGTTGTTTGTTTGTTGTAGGTTTGTCAACAGTAAAGATACTTCAAAAAATATTGATACTCAAACACCGTATTCGGATACAATACTAAATTGCCATGGTATCGATACTACCTCAGACAAGCATATTTTTGCCATTGTTAATTTTAGATTTTTGAATTATTTGCACTAAGTCAAAAAGAAAAATATCTGAGACAACCTTAAAATTTGTCAAATTGTGTTATATTTGGGTTATTTACTTTGCATTTATTTGCACTAAGTAAAACCAATGTGAATGTCTTGTTTTTTATTTTTATTTTTTCAATTTTCTGATTATTTAACAAGCATCTGTTCTGTTGCAAAAGCATGCTGAGACTGAAAAAGTGTTTTTGAGATTTTCATGTTGATAAAAACATTTTTATGCATTTTTAAGTATTTGTCATTTTAGCAGTATTGAAAATGGTATCCCATATTTTTCTGGGTATCGAGATCGAGTTTGAAATTTTAGTATCATGACAACCCTAGTTTCAAAGAAAAATGAAAAAGGGGGGAATGTTTGCCGTTATGTAATGTGTCCCTTTTTCCCCTTGTTCTCTTTCGTAATAAAAGGATTAAAAAAAAGAAAATAGTGATTTGGGTTTGGACAAATAGAGTCGCCAACTGCTGGCTGCGTGTGGCATTGCAGAGTTTAGGTATTTCCACTTCTTTGTACAAACACTCTGACTTTCACCCTCACAAAAAGAGAATTTTATCGACCCTACCTCCCAGCACTTCCCCCTCCCTGCGCTGCAGTCCCGACACCCTCCAGCAGGGCGGCGACCCCTCCTTGCTGCCGGGCTGCCTGGTCACGGAGGTGACGGTGGTGCCGCAGGCGAAGTTCTGCTCCAGGGACATCTCAGAAACGTAGTGTTGGTAGTAGGAGGCGATCTCTGCTGGTGTGGCTCGGTCGTTACGAACATTTCTGAATTAAAATGCATGGATGACTTGATTTAGATTTAAAAAGGTATGATTCAAAACAGTGCATCAAATAGTTGATTCAGAAATGATCCAAGAAATTTACATATCATGTTAAATACGATGCAGCAGGATTTGTTTCAGTAAGAGAGCTGAAGAGGAAGTATCAGAATCAAATTGAAATCAGCTGTGATGTTGGACATTTGTGCTCTCATGTAAATCATGCTGTGCTCAGCTGAGCTGCGTTCATTTGTAAAACAAATATGATCACACATCCTCCTCACGCAGAGCAGGTCATTTAGGGAGCAAATTATCTGGAGCAAAGAGCCAGGGGAATCACTTAGTTGATTTTTATATTTTAATAATATAATGTGGACAAACCTGCGCTTTTCTCTCATCCAGTCCTTCAGCTTGAGTCCAGGAAGCTCCATCCAGTTGGCCAAACTCAGAGTGAGCATGGAGCCCTCCATGGCCTGAAAACACAGATTCACTCCGCTTTATTAAAGTTTTATTGGAAAGTTTCAGGTTATTCACTGATCAGAAAGTCCTTCGTCAAACTGATCTGAGGTCATGCCGGTCTCATCCAGTCATGTGTTCAGCACATTGTTGACACGTGCAAATAAGCAGGTGACAAAGGTAAACAAAGTCTGTGTACACACATTAACAAAATGTCTGCACTTCAGGGATGAGACAGGAGCTCTGCTGTCCAACATCGGGGGAGATTATATGAGAGAAATTAAGATTAATGCCTGCTTCTTTGTATTGTTTTTACAATATCAGAAAGCACAAAAAGTAGGACTTTAGGAGGACTTAAATGTAAGGTTTGTGCCACAGCTGCCCTAAAGAAACAGTATTTGTAATCACCAAAAATCATAATTTATGTTTCTGTATGTTTGATAGCCATGAATATTCAAATTTACAGTTTTACAAAAAAAAACTAAAATATATTAAAGTTCATTATTTCTTGATTAAGATTCTAAAGTAAAGTTATTTCCATGCATTCCTGAACAGAAAAATTAGTTTCAGATTTCTAATTAATTTGTTAAAAACTGTATATATATTTGATTTATCTTATTTTTATAAAAGTAAAGGAAGCTACCGAAGACCAATGTGTGCTTAATTTTATGAACATATATTAAATTAATTTATTTTTTATTATTAATCCAGTCCTTTACGAGAGGAGTCAGTGGGCAGCGTGCAGAGCTTAAGCTCTAAATAATTAATTAATTGTCCTGTTTATGAAATGATACCTCTGAGCTATCCCAGGTGGTAAATTTATTTTTCTTTTGGTTTTTACATCGATGAAGCAAGAACAAAAACTAATCCTCAGCAGCTGTGTTATGCTCTCAGAAAGATAAAGATGCTGCTTGACGCGGCGCGGCGCAGCTCTGATGCCTTCACAACCTGTTTCTGTTTTCTTCACCATCACTGCGTTGACGCAGACGAGGAGCAAGAAAAAGAGGGATTTTTGACCAAATTAAATTAGATTAGATTAGATAGAACTTTGTTAATCCTTTGGGAAGACTCCCTCAGGGAAATTAAGATTCCAGCAGCATTGCAAGCACACAGGTTTCAAAGTAAAAACAATTTTCAAATAAAAATAAAAAAATAAAATAAAATAAAAATAAAAATATTAAGTCTTGAATATCCTAACACATGATAAAAAAAACAGCAATTATCAATCAGGGGGGATAATCAGCAGCCTGATTCGGCCTCCTTACATGCCAGGCTCCTCCAGGCGGACCCTTCCCCAGCACCACGTGAGGGACGGCCCGCTCCGGCTCGAACCGCCACTCCAGAGGAGACGTGTGATCCAATCCGAAGTCGCTGTCAGGAAGCAGCAGCGAATCGAAAAGCACGGCCACAGGATTGGACGAGCGGCCCTCCAACCCCTCGCAGAGATACTCCAGGTCCTAAAAGGACACGGACGGGACACCGTGAGGTCCTGAATGTTGATTTATATTCACTAAATTCACTCTGAGCCCGTGCGTTACCTGCTCCAGCAGCGACAGGTGGGGCTGCTCTCCCAGCTTGCTGTGCAGCAGAGGGTTGGGGTGGGATGCCTCGGGTGACAGGTAGGGGGTGTAACCTGACAACAGGTACGACAGACAGATCCCCGAGGGCCCGTTACCTTGAAGACAGACAGACAGAGACTTGTTGGTATGGGATCGTCGTCATGGCGATGTGAGCTGTTATCATTTCACACACCATCCATACAGCGATCTGCTGTTTGTGAGCGAGGTTACAACGAAACAACAAAAAAGTTGAGACACAGAGTTTGAAGAAGTAAAATATTGCAGCACTCTGAGGCCATGCCACATCCTCGACATGCACCAACCCTGACGTTGGTGAATATGTGAGAGCCTTTCTGCTGCTGTTGTTAGAGCCTGAGCACTAAAGCAGAGCGAGGACACGACTGTGATTTTGGTTCTCATTATGATGAAATATTCAAATAAATATATCTTATAATAATCCTAAAGTCACAGGAGTCTGAAGGTCTAAACGTGCACAAAAAGTCATTAACTTGGCATCTGTGTCAGGCTTGGTCAGATATTCTGCAGGGTGATTAAATTGATTAATTCCAATAATATTTCAAAATAAGATTTAATTTAAAAAATAAAGATTATTTTTCTTGTTAGCAGGGCTGGGCAATATATTGATTAAATCAGTTAATTCAAATCAATTTCTGCAGAAGATTTAAAAAATAAAAACCAAGATTTTTTGTCTTGGCTTCAATTGTAAGTTGTTGCAATGTTTGAAAATATAAATACTGAAAATGTACAGTTTTCATGATGGTCGGCCCTGTCAGATTTTGCACAAGCACTTTTATAGGCATGTATGTGTTTTATAAATGAGATTAAATACAGATCAGCGAATTCCTTGTTAATATTCTGTGGAAATACCTCAGCATTCAGTGTTTTGGAAGACAAACCTGCCTACATTTGAACTACATAATCAACATTTTATGAGACACACTTTAACTTTAAGAGGGAAATTCTGTTTGTTTTTTATATATATTTTCACAACATAAAGGCAAAACTTGATTCATGTCATTTTTGTGTCACTGGGAGCTTTTTTTTTGAGAGGGAAAAATTTGATTAAAATTGTAAATCGAGTGTTGTGGAAGAAAAAAAAATATATATATTTTTAGGCCATATTGTCCAGCCCTATTTGTAAGTTGTGGCAAAGTTTAAAATATAAATACTTGAAATTTACACTGTTTTCAAGACAGTATGTCCTGCAATTTTTTGCACAAGCACAATTGCAAACTTTGATTTCTTTTATTAAAAGGAGATTAAACACTGATGTGAATATAATGTAAAAATAATCAAAATCAGAAATAATTAATCTCCAAAGGAGAATTCGGTTGTTCCAGTTGCTCTTTCACACAGTATAGCAGCAGGAATATCAGATATGGACATTAAAACAGATAAGAGCATAAAATAATTAAGTCAAAAATAATTAATTTTTATTTTTAGACCACACTGCCCAGCCCTAGTCTCCAGGGCATCCTCTCACTGAATTGAAGCAACAGCCCCTCCTTTATTGGGGGAGCACTATTAGCATAATGAGCAAAACAAATCCACATTGCCATGAAACAGTTTATGCAGTGATGATGTATGAACATGTTAAGGCTTTACGATGATTCAGCAGGTTTGAGTGCTTCATTTGACCTGTTTGACGGGTCAGTGACTCAGCACCAGCACAGCAGTGAGAGTGAAAGCGCTGACTCATGGTGACCACAATCCGACTTTCTAGGAAACCAGCTGCGAATTTAAAAGCCAGACAACATTTAAACTTGCCTAAAAATTTATAAGGTACACCCATTCAACTGCTCCTTAACATGGAAAGCTAATATGCAAATCACATGGCAGCAACTAAATGCATTAAAGCAATGGTCAAGATGACCTGCTGAAGCTGAAAAGGAGCATCAAAATCGAGAAGAAAGGTGATTTAACCCTAATGGCACAACAGGGACATTTTTGTCCTTTCAGGTAATTTTAATCTCAGTTTTTGAATGTGTTACTCCATATGGAGTGTTTGTTTTTGTAGGAATGTTTTCTCATGAAAAATCTTAAAATTCACATTTAAATAGTTCATAGGTCAACGATGCACTGGGGGCAAATTTATGACCCTTTGAGGCTACTAGAGGACAAAAATGTCCTTTCCCAAAAGCTGCTATAAAAACATAACAGATTAATATTTTTTCTTTTTTTTTTGCTCAAATCTTTCAATCAATTTAACTCCTAATCAAAAACACTAAACATTCAACTATTTTCATTATTTTAACCCTTTAAATGCCCATTTGATTACATGATGCCACTGTTTTTCTAACACATAAAATGAGTTATTTTCCATTCAATAAATGTTGGCGAGCATGGGATTGTTTTTAAAGATCAGGCTTAAATATTTCTAAGATTAGTGACAAAATTGATTTTGATGCTTTCTTTTTGCAGTGTGAGATTCTTAAATTACTACCCCTTTAAATAAACAGGACAAGCCCTCCAACATTTATTTTATGGAAAATAACTCATTCAAAGTGCAGTTTTCAGAATAAATAATCTGCATTGAAAGGTTTACAATAGAAAAAATAATTAAATATTTGGAAGTTTTGATTAGGACTGAAGTTGACTGAATGATCTGAGCAAAATAAAGTACAAAAAATATTAATCTGTTGTGTTTTTATAGCAGTTTTTCCTTTGCCGGACACGTTGGTCTAATTAGGGATGGGAATTGATTTTATAGACACCAATGCCATTATCGATTCTGCTTTCAGGGCTAACGATGTCACACGCACCATGCTGCATGAATGCTTTGGCAAGTTTCTGTTTTTTCTCTTTTCTGCCATGATAACTTTCTTTAACTTCTCTGTTGTCATTTCTGCTGACTGCATCAGAAGAAAACGCGACGTCCTTGATTTGCCACATAACAAGAGGAAGGAACTGATAAGGGAGTTGTTCAGCTTATAGACCAAAGATATCGATTCTCAACAGGAGTTGGTTTACTTTCCCATCCCTCGGTCTCAGTATTACAGACTCTACTGATCTATTCTTGGGTTTACAGAGAATGGTCTGAAAAAGGGAAAATATCCAGTAAGTGGCAGTTCTCAGGATCAAAATGCCACGTTGATGTCAGAGGTCAGAGGAGAATACCACTCATTCTGGACACACAACATCACTGGGTGCCACTCCTGTCAGCTAAGAATAAAAAAGTGAGGCGACAGTCTGCATGGGCTCACAAAGATGAGCATCCCCTGGTCTTATAAGTCTTGATTTCTGCTTCAACATTCAGATGTAGGTTCATTATCTCAATCTGGTGTCCTGAACTCCAGTGATGTCCAAAAATTCAACAACAAATGATTATTATCCACCTTTCTAAAATCTTACGCAGCCAGTTTTTCTCATAATTGCATAACAAACAGACATTATCCAACCGTTTAACTGCACGTCCAACATCTTTGCACCACATTCTTTTTCAGCTTGTAAAGCAAAGTCAGCCTGAAGCAAATTCCAGCAAAGTCTATTAGCGCAGGAGCCCAAGGACACAGAGATGTCCTGAATATCTTCAACAGCTTCAGTCTGCTGTAATCCTGGAGTCGAGGTGCTGGAGACAGAAAGTCAGATTCATGGAGAATGGATCTGATAACTGAAGAAATCACGTGATTCGCTTTTCTGCTCAATCTAAAGATTAAGTAGACATGGGGCATTAGTGATGTGTGGATGTAATGACAGTATTTCAGCTGTTTTTGCTCTGAATGGAGAGACAGGATATTACTTTGCTCCTTGTTAAACGTGGAAGCCGATATTGTTGATAAGGTTTAATTTATTACTGTTTATTGCTTTGTGATCTAATTATTTCCTTTATTTATGAACATGTTTGCTATAAAGATATCAAACAATCAAACTCTTTATGTTTATTGAGGTTTAGCACATCTGCTGCTTTATTCTGGTGTGTAGAGGAGGATATAACTCGACTTGAAGCAGCTTCACCGCAGGTCACATCCACACATTCACTCACCGATGGTTGGAGTTTCTATGTCAGTATCAACCAACACATTCACGCCTTTCATGCCCATTTACACGCCACTGACACAGCAGTGGGTGCAACTTAAGCAAATCCAGCTCCTTCTTTGCATAACCTGAATGGAAGAGGCATTAAGCACGCTGTGTGTGTGCAGGTGGCTTACCAATGACGACCACAGGTAAGGGCTCGCCGGGGAGGATTTCTTTATCATGGAGGTCCATTTTACCTGAGGAGAGAGAAGACATTAATATTATTACTGCTGTTATCTGCAATATCGCTGCTGTTAAAGTCATTAACACAATACCAGGACTATAAAACGTTATGATAATCGATGGCACTCAAATGAAATAATTTCCTGTTCTGATTAAAAGAAAACCACGCATATGTTTGTATTTTGCAGGTGTGCAGGGATCTGCATGCAAACGTGTTCAAACAGATGACTTTAAGTGAATGTTTTACAGAAAATGATAGAAAATGCAGTGCATCTGCTGTTGTGGTTTGTAGTGGTACACAACATTATTTCCTTGGTTATTTGTTATGTAAAGTAGAGATATTATCAGTAATCCGTATCAGTAAAAGCTCCAAAAGATAATTATCGCCCGTATAGTGGCTGAAATATTGACAGAATGTACAAATGCATGTTCATCATCACTGAAAATCCACTTTTATAAATCCAAATTATAATTTATTACAGAATAAAATGTATTTTTTACTTGCTTCACATCTGTTTCCAACACAGCCAGATTGTCACCATGGAAGAAACAGGTCAAGTTTAGTAAAACTTTAGCCCCTTGACAAAAAGACATCAGTATTGGCGATAATAAGCTCAGAAATATCAGCAATAGGACAAAAAAATCCAGTGCCATGCATCCCTAACATAAGGACTTATGTTACAGGATACCCTTACAATTCAAAGATGAACCCTCAAAAACAGATGGGTTAGAAACAGATATAGAAATAGATTATTGTTCTGAAACCTCATTTTTACCCAAGACCAGATGTTTAAAGAGATCAGACACTGAATCTTTTAGCTGAAGGCCTGAGATCTTTAAATAAAATCTGAGGATCCAGATAACAAGGCAGCAAAAAGCAGAGCTCAGGAATTTATGATTTGCTCCCATACTTAAAACGGTTCTTATTGTTATTTAAGTTTGTTTTGCATATACTTTCTCCTTTTTGTGTTTGAGGCTGAGGGTGAAGGAAAACAACATTTAATTCTCTAACATAAGACAGTTTTGTTTTAAAAATGTCAACATCCAGCAATGATAACATAAATCACAGTGCTACATTTGTACAATCTTTTTCTAGTTTATTTTATTTATTTAGATATTTTTATTCATTCTATTTCATTACTATTTTTTGGCTTGATTTGGGTTTGTTGTTGTTTTTAGTGGTATTTAAGTTTGCGTGGCACATTTTCCCCTGTTTGTGTTCGAGAATGTTGTTGATGAAGATAAATAACATTTTCAGTCTTTGACAGAAGACAGAAGTTTTGCTTTGAAAACGTCAACATTCAATCTTTTTTGTACAATATTTATTTTAAATATATTTATTTTATTATTATTTATTTATACTTATTTTTTATTTATTTATTTATGTATTTATTTATTTATTGCTTGACTTGGGTTTGTTTGTTCTTGTTGTTACTTAAGTTTGTTTTGCACATTCCCTTCCTATTTGTGTTAGAGAATGATGCTAATGAAGTAAAATAACATTTCATTATCTAAGAGAAGACAGTTTTGTTTTGAAAATGTCAATATTCAGCAATGATATGATAAATCATAGTGCTACACTCATACAATCTTTTAATTTTAATTATATTTATTTATATTTTATTATTATTTATTTATATATATTTAATTTCACTATTAATTATTATTATTACTATTATTATTATTATTTTATTTTTTTTGCGCTTGATTTGGGTTTGTTTGTTCTTGTTGTTATTTAAGTTTGTTTTGCACATACCCTTCCTATTTGTGTTAGAGAATCATGTTGCTGAAGGAAAAAAACATTTAATTTCTCAAACAAAAGACAGTTTTGCTTTAAAATTTCAACACTCAACAATGATAGGGTGGAGCATTGTGCTACATTCATACAATCTTTTTTGTTTGTTTGTTTTACCCTATTGGCCTAAAATGTTAAATATTGGTCTTGGCCAATATTTACATTAATCAGGAGTAATATTAGCAAAATACAGATGTACCATACAAGTCAATTTTCATAAAGACTGTGTTCTTGAAGAAAAATATCGGAATATCAGTGTATTGGATATGAACAAAAATCCAATTTTTTTCGGCTTTCAACGTTAACTTTATTGTCCCATTCAGCCAGGTAAAAAAATCGTTATTACACAGTCACACAAACTTATTCGCAACAACAAGAACACAAAAGCACGTTAGCCAAGAGAAACATCAGTGAGCAGACCAGGAATGGAGTTTCATGAGTAAAAAGAGGAGTGTATGGTAGAAGTGAGGCAGTAAAACATATTAATATTTGAATAACCACTGCACATATTTATTATTACTGCAGCATGACTCAGCTGCAAATAAACCACCACCGCAAGACAGTGACTCAGCAGAAAAGCATGCTGGTTTTCTTCACATGAATCAGGTGACCATCATTCTTGTTTAAAATGATTACTTCTACATCCTTACTGTAATGATCATTATATAAAGGAGAGAAAGTGGAGGAAAGGTGGACGAGTTAATCATTACACACTCGTGGTCAGTCAGTACATTTCCACTGACACTCTGACACACAGTCACACTCACACACTTCCCCTGCTGGTCTGACCTCATGGTTTTACATAGCAACATGACCACAAGCAAACAAAGACGGTTAATACCAGACATGTGTGACCTCAGGGGACGAGTCCACACCGGCTGAGATCTAAGAGCTCTTTATTCACCGTCCAGAGTTTAATGTTTAAGTTTTCTTTTTATTTATAACAAGGATTTAGTTTCTTAAAGCCTCCACAGCTGGAGTTTCATTATAGGATCAATTTAGTTTTAGCCTAGCCAAGACATTTACCGTGATGATGCAGGTAAAGCTTCAATGCCTGGGCTATCAAAACATTAATGCTGTAATAATGTAAGACTGATTTACTAAATGTTGATATGAATTTAAAAATCTTGAATCTTTAAACAAATCACAGGCAGATCAGTGATAAATGAGCTTTTTCTCACCACAATATGCTTCCAACAATCTCCGGCTATCAGATGAAAAACTAACAATATGCAAAGAAATGTATACATTTATATTAGGAATGCATGATATTATCTGCTTGGTATTTAAATTCAACACAGAGGAGAGGCTACAGATTGATCACATGAGCAGAAACAACGATAACACCGAGATTTAAAGGTAAAGTGAAAATAGATAAGAGCATAAAAAATAAGCAAAAAAAATTAAGAAAGGCTGGAACATGCAGAATCTTCAAGGTATATCAACTTCCTTATGAAGGAAAAAAATAATAAAATAAGTAAAGAGAGACTATGAACAAGGCTGAGGAATTTACACTATTAATGTTAACAATATTTACAATATGAATATAATATGACAGCACAATTATTTAATGACAGAGCAGCAGGAGCAACCAAACCACGATTTCCTCACTAAAACTGTCTGATCTATCAGGACACCGCAAGTGCTTTTTTTAAACAAAAAGCACCAAGGGTGTCCAGGGTCTTATTAATAACTCTAATAAATCATGAATTCCTCACATGATTGAGACCACGCTGAGCTGAATAATACAGCTCACTGAGCCGGTCACAAGGTGTGGAGCCCTGACGGAGCAGTCAGATCACATTTCACCAAAACAGCCTCCTCTCCTACAGGTAGACTGCACCTGAAGGTGTCGTGAGCCTTAAAAACCATGAAGCAGAGCCGGCAGAGAAACAGGATCCTGTAAAAACAGAGACGTTTAATTCACTGATACCTGGATCCCTTTGTCAGGAATAAAAGTCCCTCTGAGTAAATAAAGCTTATCAGCGATGATCCACATCCTCTTGACATTAACGAGAGGAAATCAAACAATAAAGGTTGATCTTTGCCACAGTGACCTAAAATGATTGTTGATGTTTCATTGGACTTTCACGGTGATATTAGAAAACAGACAAAAACAAACATGGAGGACAATCAGCTTCTTCAGTCAGCCGTCCTGCGCCTGCTCTGCTTTGGAGCGAAATAACAAAAATAAAAATAAAAATAAAAAACACAATTTTAGTCCTGGATAAGAAGACATTGATATTAAATATTCATCTGATATTTAGGATACAAAATCTGGATGCTATTCCCATGAGTAGGGATGGGAATTGATGAGATTTTATTGATACCGATGCCATTAACAATCCAATTCTTTAACGATTCCCTTATCAATTCCTGATGATTCTCTGTCTGGGCAAAAGTTGGCCTGTAGGTTTTCCGTGTTAGTTAGGATTGTGCCTTTTTGTACAAAATTAAGCCACAATTCTGACCACTTCAGATCCCTGTCATTAAAAAGAATTGATACGGGAATTGATAACCAAATGAATAATATTAATTCTTCACTGTACTTGGTTGTGATTATTGCTTATCATGAGTGGTGAAATATTTAAATTGACACCTCTTGCTAGGGCTGGGCAATGTGACCTAAAGAAGAAACATTTTAAACCTTGTTGATACCCCTTGTTTTCAATAGGGATGGGAATTAATAATATTTTATTTATACCAATGTCATTGACGATCCTGCTTATTGATTTGATTCTTTAATAATCCCCTAATACCTGCTGATTTTTGGCCCTGTATGTTTACAGTGTCAAACACATGACAATACTGATTCAATGCTGTGCTACAAAGATAAAGTCTTATGCAAGTTGTTGGTGTTTCCACTTACTTAAGGATGTGCAATAAGTGTCTTTTTGTACAGAATTAAGCCACAATTCTGAACCCTGTCAGTGGAAGGAATCGATAAGGGAATTGTTAAGAAAAACACTAATGATATTGACTCTTTGACTGAGCAGTTAACGATTCTCAAAATTGCATTTAATTTTCCATTGCCATCCCTAATCATCAGCAGTGAAATATTTACATTGACACCTGTGACTAGAGCCAAAAAGAAAACTGTTAACGATTCTGCTTATCGATTCAATTCTTTAACGAATCCTCTCTTGATTCCTGATATATCTGGGCAAAATATGGCCAAAATGGGTGATTATTGGCAACAATGTCAAACAATTATACGTATTTGTGTCTCTAATTGTTTTATGTCTGTAACTTAGTAAATGTGCTGCTGCCTGTCTTGGCCAGGACACCCTTGCAAATGAGATTTTTATTCTCAATGAGGCTCTTCTGGTTAAATAAAGTTCATAATAAAAACACGACACTCCTGATATTCAATGCTGCACTTCAAGGATAAAGGCCTCTGTGAGTTGCTGGTGCTTCAACTTACTAAAAGTTGTGCAGTAAATGTCTTTTTTATGATTAAGCCACTTATTTGCCAAATCTGGCCCTGTCTGCAATGATGTTTGACTTCATTGTCATCTCTGCTGACTGCCTCTGATGAGAGCGTGATGTTATTAATTTGCAAAGCATGCAGAACAAAGTGAAAGGAATTGATAAGCAGAAAGAGTTATGATATTGATTCCTTGTGTGAGTTGTTATTGATTCTCAACAGGAATTGGTTTGTGATTTTCAACCCTAGTTTTAAATGTTAACAATAATGATTTGGCTTTTCTATAGTAGAACTAAAAACTCACTTCTTTTGTGTTATTTTTAACTTAAGAGTGCCAACTTTGTTGCTCAAATGTGTCTGCAAGATATTGGTGCAATGAGCGGAAAAGTGCACGCAATTTTCTTCCGTAACATAAAAACAACATCAAGTGTCTGAGTTTCTGTTTCTGTTGCTATTCTATCAGCTCTAGGATAATTTAACCGATCTGGGCGAGGCTGCCTTCATTTCTGCCCACTATTTTCTTTTCCAGTCACAATCACACAAATTCTTCCTCCGCAGCCCACCAGAGTAAACTGTCCCGGCTGCAGCAGGCTGTATCGGGTGTTTTGATTTGGCAGACATAAAACAGTGAAACACAACACGCATCAACACGCCGGCCCGGGCCATAGATGGGCGAGAGGCGTTGGAGCGAAACAGCCGTTTGACAAAGTGCAGAGTCATGCTTACACAGGCAGACGCAGGGACGGTTGAGAGAGAGAGAGAGAGAGCGGGGGGAAGAGCAAAAATGCAGATGCAGGAGGGAATGAAGCAGAGAAATGCTGGAGCGATAAGGTTACATAAGGCCAGAGCAGAGGTTGGCGGGGAGCCCGGGTAAGAGTCTGTTTCACTGGCGGAGGGGTTTGTTTTAGAGCCATCGCAGTTATGCACACTTGAAATACACACACTGTAGGCGCACTGTAGACGAGTATGTGCCGCACTACTAGCCCAGTTTCCTTGAGGGCTCGCCTTGAGGGCATAATTGGTTTTCCATTGTCCCTTGGCAGAAAGCCTCGAGTGTCCGTGCCAACAGGAGGTGACTAAGGCCTGGTTTACTGTAAAAAGACTCAAAGGTCCAAGAGTCAATGAGAGGTTTTGTTTCCTCGGCTCATTCTTGTAAAATCAGATCATTCAGACACACCTGCTTTTTATTTCAGTGTATTTGAGCAGCTGGAGGGAAGAGATGGTGCAGCCACTGATGTCGATTTCTTTGTCTGAGATTGGCTTTGCCGTGATCCGTTATGAAAAGATGAAGCACTGAAACTGGACTTCCAATAACACGTTACATTTTACAATTACAGTTTTTATTTTAGCAGAAGATTTTGTCCAAAGCGTCGCATATCTGTGGTTGGCTTGTCAAGAGGCGGCCCTACCCGAAGTGGCACCCCAGGCGAGATTTTATTTATTAGGCACGCCCCTCCATCGGCAATTTACATACGCTTACAGAGGAAATCGAATAGCATTCTCTACCATTGTCTTTGATTTATAAGACAACATGTCACCCAACCTACATGCTTAGCTAGATTACAAATAAGTACAAAAAAATATTAATTGGGCATTGCATTACATTTGAATCAATGTGTGCTTTCATTTTAAAGAGATAATAGTAATAACTAGAAAAGCACTCAGAGAGCGCAGACCTCTGCCAAGTAGCTCAGTTACGGCAGTGGCTTTTCTACAACTCCCGTAAAAGATAGAAAGACATAGGCTTGAAAAACGTTGATGTCAGTTTTCAAATAAACTACAGTTCCCGCAACAGGGGGGAACCCTCACAGCAGCCGAGGAGAAATAAATGGGATTTGCCTTTATAAACGTCAATGTTTTTTTTTTTTTTAATGACATCAATCTGGATCGGATCCAGATGAAATATACCTTCATGATAGAGTTACATAAATATATAATCCTGTAAATTTTGAAGCGAATCCATCAAATGATGTCAGAGATATCATTGTTTAAAATAGGGCCCAATGTTAAGGTATGGGATTGTCATAAAATGTGGAGAATCTTTTGCATCCAGACAAATATGCAATCACTACCAAAATGTAATGGCTTCTTCCTTTGACCAAACCACACCTCAGGTAAAATTTTCATGTAAATCCATCCAGTAGTTTTTTCGTAATCTTGCTGACAGACAAACAAACAGACAGACCCTGATGAAAACATAACCTCCTTGGCGGAGGTAACTAGTTTTAATATAATTATATTGATTCTTTTTCCAGATTTTGTGGTGCCCCCTGGAGGCCATGGGGCCCTTCGCATTTGCCTATATTGCCTCATAGGCCAGCCAGGCCTGGGCCTGCCTAAAGGTGCGACTTTGGCGACCTAAGCGACCACTCTCCATGCAGAGTCAATGTACAGCCACGATCAGCCAAGACCACGAGCGACCAGATCTCACGCGATTTGACGGACGCGTTCTGGGCGACTTGGTCACATTTTTGGAGACATGGGGGCGGCGCCCCTGTCGCTGCAGATGGGAACTCTGGAGTCTTTTTGGACGTGGAGCAGGTCGCTGTGCTCCGTCGCCAAAGTTGAAAATTTTGAACTTTTCAGGCGATGTCGCGCAGTCAGAGCCGGTCTGCGTTGTGTGGGTGCGTGATTGACACCCGTGACAGACTGTTACTTTCTGGTTCACAGAGTGACAATCTATGTCTGTGTGGGAAACATTAGTTGGTGAGTACATTAGTTCCGCCTAGACGGACCGCAGAGAACTCACAGAAGATGCTGATGCAGGGCCATCAGCTGCAGTGTTTTGTGGTTGGTAGGTGAGAGAAAAGGATACAGTTGGAATGATGTTAGCTAATACGTCCTATTATATGATATATGATATGATCGTGGGGTGTAACTCGAGTGGGCGTGACGTCACTGAGCAACGGCAACGGCGACTGTGACAAAATGAGCTACGGACAGGCGACGGGACTTGGGTTTCCGACGCGATCTTGGTCGCAAAGTCGCATTCGGTGTGAACGCACCTTAAGGGTCTACCTGGCATGAAAGTCCTGATTGGGACTCAAACCCCGGACCTCCTGCTTTGTGAATAAGTGGGTTAACCCTCTGAGCTATCAAGATGTAAATGATGTATGATCAATCCTTCGATAACTCCAACCCTAGTCACATTCAACCACTGTTTTAACTCAAGGTGGGAAAAAAATGGATTCATGTCAGAATCTTATTATCTAAGATTCTGAATTGATTAAAACCAGAGATGCACAATATTGGATTTTTACTAATATTTCTTTACTCATCATCGACAACGCTGATATTTTTCATCAAGAGCAAGAAAAACAACATTTAAAAAAAGGAAACTCCTGATTTAAAATGTACCCATGCAGAAATAAAAAGGTCAAGCATCACAGTACATTTGTTTATTTTGCCGATATTACTGCCAATATATGTATATGTGATCACCTGAGATGGTGACCACAGATGAAGTTTTAGACTCGTCCTTCAGGTTTGTCGTCTCTGTGCAGGAACTTCGACAAACTGATGAACATCCTGACGTGAACAACTACTGCTTTTTATTTAAAGAGAGCGAAGAGTTTCACAGCGACTGTCCTCCTGTTGACACTTCAGGTGTTGTTGTTTTTTTTTAGTGCTTGGGGAACAAAAGAATCTACTTTACTGTAGTTAAAGAAACTCTTGGTGTCTAAATGGCCCTGAGGATGACTGACAATTTAACGAGCAGGTACTGGAGCTCCAAATCAAACATTAGCTGCATCGTTTTGTTGGCACAGCTCCAGAATCCACCTGAGATGAACTCTTTTTGCAGACGTGACAGGTTAACATGATGTTTTAATTGTCCTGTTTATCAGGTTTCTTATACCACAAAGGCTTACCATAACCCTCTGAATCCCAAGCAGTTTCTGGTCGCTTTTTTGCTTCTCTCACATTTTTACTCACTGTGGTCTCATTTTTCTCTGCAATATGAGGTCCAGCACCTCTATAGATTCAGGACAACCATGGCTACAGGCTGATGTAACTCAATTTTGTCTACATGCAGTGTAAAAAAGATTTACAAACTACAAATCATTAGAAAAAACAAAAAACAAATATTGAATTTTTCTGATTTTATAATTTTATAAAAATTTAAAAATAAGGAGTAGGTGCACACAACACATTTTCAGGTACCCTCAAGCCTAAGGAACATAAGAAAAATAGTGGTGTTGGTACTACATTCAAAGTATCTACAAATTCTGAGACCTTGTTTGATATGTGCAATTCCAGGCCGTCTTTGCTTCTCTCACATTTTTGCTCACTATTGTCTCATTTTTCTCTGTTATATGAGGTCTGGCACCTCTACAGATTCAGGACAACCATGGCTATTGACTGATGTAACTCAATTTTGTCTACATGCAGTGTAACAAAATTTAAAAGCTAAAAATCATTTGAAAAAATTAAAATGAACATTAAAAAAAATTCTAAATATTTACTAATATTTATCATATTATTAATATTAATTATATTAATATTATTAATTTACAGTCTACACTGCAGAGGCAATCCGCAAAGCACTCTTTTCTTTGTAAAAAAACGACAGTTTGCAGCAGGTCTTCAAGGCACGGACAGCAGGTGTCGCTGCTCAGGACTTATTAGTTCTGAACGCCTCTGAGCAGGAATTTGAGCATGCAAGACACTGCCGTGGGACGAAAATTCAAAGATTTTTTGAACAGCAAATTCAGGAAGTATGTGAATCACTCAGGTGTTGTTGAATGCGGCAAGAAGCGTAGATTTTTTTAGTTTTTTACAAAATTTAGCCAGAGCAAACGATTTATTTTCTGTAAATTTTCAAAGAAGACATGAGATTTTAAGCGATGTTTATGAAATCTCATGAAATTCGCCCATTTTTTAAAAAGTTTTTTTTTCGATATGCTGCCGACGTTACTTGTGATACATTCAGGTACCCTCAGAACCTTGAAAATTTAATGATTTTTTTTTGCAGATATTTACAGCCTATGCATAGGCCACACACATCAGTGATATATCGACTGGAATATCTGCAAATTACAAAAATGTACAATATTGCTGCACCTTTCCATCACTGCATGGCTACATTTATAAATCAAGGGTTTCATTTTTGCAAAACTTAAATGCTGTTTTTCTTGTTTTACATCTGTTCCTTGAAAAAAAATACTGTAACAATGAGAGAAAAAATCAATTTTTGTTAAGTACAGAGCTTGTGCTCTTGACTACAAATATCGGTATCGGTATCTGCAATAATGCATTCGGCATTATTGGATATCGGCAAAAATCCAATATCGTGCATCCCTACTGTCTTCATGAGCTAAAAAAGAAGGACGTTTTTTGTTAGTAAATCAAATTCTGAAGTAACTCTTCACCCAGTGATCTTCACTACCAGGCATTTTGTAAAGGCAGGGATGTGCTGTTTACAGTAGTAAAGGTAAAATTGAATACAGGCTTTTTTTGCCAACTTTTTCTCTAAATTTCGACTTTTCTCGACATGTATAACAGAAAAAAAATCTCATGCCTCTAATCCTCTTCTGTAGGCAACCCCTGGTACCAAACAAGTCAGTATTTTATAAGCATTTCTTGCATCCATATTCGTCACAACCTTTTTCAAAAGAAGCCTAAATCGAGGCCTGAATCGAGTTTTAGGGGCACCATTAGAAGATTTTATAAGATGTAGGATCCCCTTTTTGTGTATATCCGTGAGGCGGAGCTCCCAGTTATTCCTCAGTGACCCACTGGGTATCTCAGTGATACAAATTCCAGCACAATGGATCCCAGACTGACCAGCAATAATTTATTTATTATTATCATTATTATCAGCATTATTTTGTGTCTCTCTTGGGTTTGGTTCTTAAATTGTAATATTCATTCTGCCGAGGTGATGCAGGATATAAGATTTTTGCAGATGTCTGATATACCCAAATTTTTTTGTTCATTATCGCCGATCCCTGATGCCGATCCGATATTTCTGGTCAAGAGCACAAGCTCTGTACTTAACAAAATGGACTTGTTTCTCTCAGTGTTACAGTATATTTTTGCAAGGAACAGATGTAAAACAAGAAAAACAGCATTTAACTCTTGTAAAAATGAAACCCATGACTTTTAATTGTACCCATGCAGTGACGAGAGGGTGCATCAATATTGTACATTTGAGTAATTTGCTGATATTCCAGCCGATATATCGGCTGTGAATATCTGCAAAAATTTTAATATCGGCTAATACTGATACTTCACTTTTTAGGCTTATTAGCCGATACTGATATCAAACTGATAATATCACGCATCCCTGGTCCTGCCCTGTCTCTTTTTATTTGGTCTTGTATTCACTTCATCCTGGTGCTGTAATGTTCATTTGTTCTATCTAAAATTATCAGTAAACAGAAAGGGACAAAAAAAGGCCTAAATCAGATCAGAAATATCAGATTCAACGTGACTTTGTCATTCGTGCTGTCCTGAAACCCTGACTGAGGCCACTTTGACCTGCAGTGAAGCAGCCTCTGTGTCCTCAGATAAATAAATAAACATTTTCTGTCCAGGTACGGTACGCCGCGCACGTTCATCTCTAAATATGTCAGCTGTCAGGCCGTCACGTCTGCTGAGAGTCAAAAAACACTGACAGGCGTATCAAACATTAACTGTCAGTGAAAGCCAGTAACTCAACATGAAAAAACTTCATAACAATGATAGGGATTCAGCACGTTCTTGGGGTGTGTGCAAGCTTGAATGCAATTAAGGATGTGTTTATGCTTTTATAGCTGAGGGACTGTGGGAAGAAAAACCTCAAACCTGTGGAAACAATCACAACCACGCTGTGCTAACTTCCTCTGGTGATGCAACACATGTTTTAAAACCTGCAGCTAATGCAACCATCACTACCTGTTTAAGCATAATGTTAACTGCTTTCAAATTGAATGCTTTATTTCCAACATGGAAAAAAAACATGGGTAGTCACTAGGGATGGGAAAAATACCGATTAAAGCAGAGGATTTAAAAATTATAATTAAGATTTTTTTTCTTGACTTACTCCAATTGCAAGTTGTTGCAGTGTTTGAAAGTATAATTACTTAAAATGTACAGTTTTCATGATGGTAAGCCCTGTCAGGTTTTGCGCAAGCACATGTTATAAATACCTCAACATTCAGTGTTTATGTAGACAAACCTGCCTACATTTGAACTACATAATCTAAGGCTAATAAAATCTCATTAAAAAAATAAATAAAATAAGGATAATTCCTAAAGCACTACCATTAAGATAAAATCTCAATAAATATAAGGATAATATTAAAAACATTAACATAATCTAAGGCACAGTAAACACTAGAGTACAGAGCAGCAGACTAAACGGCGTGCAAATCCACCATCCTGGATTAAACTGCTGCTCTTCATCTTTATATTTATTACCTCCGCCAAGGAGGTTATGTTTTTGCCGGCGTTGGTTTGTCTGTTTGTGTTCAAGATAACTCAAAAAGTTATGGACAGATTTGGATGAAATTTTCAGGAAATGTGTGGAATGGGATAAGGAAGTAATGATTACATTTTGGGACTGATCCGGATCACCATCTGGATCCAGGAATTTTTTTAAGGATTCTTTAACATTGCCAGATAGGACCGTTTTGCCAAAGTGGACTGAAGCTACTTGGCGGAGGTCTGCGCTCTCTGAGTGCTTTTCTAGTTTAAATTTGTGTTTTGAACATCCTTTTAAACCTGCTTATGGTTTTACTTTTCTTTAATTCATCAATAAGCTGAACTGTGTGGCCACTTTTGCAGCACTTGAGGGTCAAAATTCTCTCTTTTGTCTCTTAAATTAAATTAACTTCTGCACGGCTGACTTTCTGGATCTTCTCCTTTACACTAACAGAAGAATCTGGTTGCTCCAGCTGGTCGTGTTTCCTCTTAGATAACGCCGCCGCGCTGCCTTTTACACACACTTAAAGCCGCCCCATATGTCGCCTGCACCGACACCGCCCTCACATCATCCCCAGGACACCACAACCACCCGCCATCTGCAGAGGCTAGACAACTAATGAGATTTTAATTATCGGCACGCTGGACGGTAAAACCCTGCTGGGACCTGTAAAGGCAGCTGAGAAGTCCAGAGAGGAGGCCAGGGCGTCCATTTTGGACACAATGACGGGGTTTTTCAACAGAAATACGAAAACAGGGTCAGGCTGTGGATGCTGGGCCAATGATTTGTCACTTTCCTTTCTGCTGATTTAAATATGGACTCCAAATTTAGGCATGTTTGGACTCTTAGTATAAGACTGCATCACGCCATCTACCGACACTGGTTAATCATTGTTATTTTCTGCTTAATTTAGTAAATGTTTGCATATTTCTGTCTTTAAATAGAAGAAAATCAAGAGAAGAGATATGGGAACGTGGACCAAAATTAGCATTGTGATATATTGAAGCTAAAAGGTGATCAAGGACATATACATGTATTTTTATGCTTGAACTCTTAAATGAGGCAAGAATCGGACTGCATCAGGCAATCTTCTGACACGGGTTACCTCTTATTTTTTGCCTTATTCATTAGATGTTCACTTATTTACGTCTTTAAATTATAAGATAATAATGATAATTAAATGCAATAAACTGTTCAATTTTGAGTTTCTGGTGTTTAAAATGCTGTAGCTAGGGTATCAAATAAGTATCTCTATCCTTCATTTTCCCAGCCCAAAAAATATCCTGTCTGATTTTGCTTCCTGACAGAAAATGTTGATCAAAAACATCAGGGTAATTTAGCCCAAATGGTAAGGCACATTTCCACAGGAGGCCGTGACAGAGAGGGGGCACAGTGACCCGGGCTGGAGCATGGGAACAGGGACCACCTGAACCCAATTAAAATCAATTAGGGCCGCCCCGGTGCTGATCTTAAACTATCATTTGTGATTGGCTTTTAATTTTAAAATGACACTTTTTATTTTGTTGACATTTTTAGAAAAATATCTTCTGTTCCAATTAACAAAAAATGAAAAACTGCTGCTGCTCTGTTGGGGCTGAACACTATAATATAACATAAATAATAACTAGCGGTAATATAAAGGCTTGAAGTTGCAGGGAGTACTCCTTCAATCTTGAAGATAGTTGAACAAATCTCAGCTTTTCTGAATGACTTTGGGTGGGTGAAAGTATAATCCTCTACTGTATCACCCCTCTGATCCTACATTTATCAGGAGTTTATGTAAATCTAGCTTTACCTCCTATCAATGCAAATAATCACAACTCAAACGAGGCCCATTTCCCTGTTTTGTTCCACCAGAGGAGGCTCGAGTGCTCTAATTTACAAATGTAAAGTGCACAAACGCACCACGGGAGCCTGAACGCATCACTGAGGAAATGCTAATCGACCAGCCGCTGAACAGAGTTAATAAAACTGAATTGTTGTTTTTGAGTGTCTGTTTTCACTTCTCTGAGATATTGAGTCATGCAAAAAGAGGACGTCTGCTGTGTGACGTTCAGGAGGAAATACTGATGTTCTTCTTCTCTTTGTTTACTGAAAAGCTGATCATGAACTCCTGGACTTTACTGAGACACAACAAACAACTGTGTGCATGAAAATGTACTTTCTTACTGATATTTTGATACTTTTAAATATAGACTGGACAGAGCAAAATGATAGAGACTGAGCCCTTTGTTTACAGCCTGCAGAGTCACTGGTTAATACACTTTTATTACGGATTAATGACCATGAGATTTGATTTAATTCAGTGACAATGTAATAAATCAGAACGCAGTAAAACTTGTCTATGTTTTCATTTTTTGTGTTCTAATGATAATTTATAGGGACACTTGATTGCTGATATTAATAAACCAATATGCCTGAACTAATTGAGGCAGATATCAATACATAAACCTGATTTCTAAGACCACACAGCTTTAACCTGCTGGTCTCACTTCTCACCTTTTGCAGTATCAATGCTGTATCAATATTTTTAAAGCAACATGGTTATAATTCATTATTCAATGATTTACAGTCCTTTGATTTTCCTCTCTATTACATTAACTGCTGATATCTCAGTCAAGTTCATGAATGTTGCAGGCACAGGGCATCATATATCATCACTGTCAGGCACAAACCTCAAAACTTAATTGATATATATACCACTGTCATGATTACAAATGAGTTTTTATGCTTTTAACTTGTTTAAAGTTCATAAAACCCATTAACTGGCCTGACAGCAATGACATACAACATTGATTAGTGACTGAAGTCTTAAAACATACACATATTCAGGGTTAAATGCTGTTAAAAAGATTTAAAAAAAACCCCACACCTTTAAGTGAAAAAAAATCATTGAGTTTAGTGTTTATATGTGTATATACACCCTGAGCAGGGGGTGTGTCACCTGTGGTGCACTGCAGATAGGAGCAGGTACCGAAAATAAGCACTGTTGTAGAACAAGAAATGTTTGATTAACGTGAATCAGTCCCAAAACTTTGTTTATTCAAAAACACTGGAGATAAAGTTTCCTGCAGTAAATGATCCTCTTCCTGTTTGCATTCAGAGTTTTTAACTACAGAGAAGGAAACTATGATGAAGAGATGTGTGTGCTCATGTCTGAAATAAAAAAGTAAGAACAAAAATTAAGTACAGATGCGTTCAGTTTTTGAGAAAGAAGTTTAGGAATGAGCTCAGTGCTGAATTTAATTTATGTACGTTTCATGATTTAGAAATCCTTTACATGTCTGATTTTTCTAGGATTGTAAAGAATAGACAAAAATAAGCCACAAGCTTCGGCCTATACCGTTTTGGTGATTTACAAGTTTGTGTTCAATGACTGGTCTTTATCTTTGCTTTTAACATTTATGCAACCAGAATAAAAATATCAATGAATTAATTCAATTGTTAATTAATCATGAATCATAATGTGACCCCTGGGATCAGAATAATGTTGTGACATAAAGGTTAACAGTTTTATCAGTCTTTATCTTTGCTTTTAACATTTATGCAACCAGAATAAAAATATTAATGAATTAATTCAATTGTTAATTAATCATGATGTGACCCCTGGGATTAGAATAATGTTGTGACATAACGGTGAACAATTATATCAGACCGATATCTTTATAGGCAGATAAGAAAATCTGAAGCTGATAAACAGCCATAACTGTACAATGTACAATTACGGTTTACCTCATCATCAAACTACATCCACTTTTCTAAATCAAAAATATCATTTATTAAAGAATAAAACGTTTATTTTCTTGCAATGCACCTGCTTCTAAGACAGACTGTAACCATGAAAGGAACAGGTCAGTTTTAGTAAAGTAAAAACTTTGGTCTCTTGACACAAATTACCAGTACTGATATCAGCAATGATGGCTTTGGAAATATCGGCAAAAATCCAATACAGTGCATTCCTAGTGACATATGGAAAGATAACACTCCTTCCAAGAAGTTTGGTATCTTAAAGATTTTGCATTTAGTTCCATGTCTGAGCAGATCCCCATCGGGGCCACCGTAGATTCACATATGCAACTGTGCAAAAAGAACAGTATGAGCACTTTGTTAACTGGCTGCAAGATTAAACTTCACTGAAATAATTAGCCCAATTTTTCCTGCAAAATGCCGGATTTTCTTGTGATATTTAGTATTTGAGTGTAGCTTTATGCAGGATTATTTAATTGCAATGCACGAGTAGAATTGCTTTTAAATGATATATACCAGCACTGGCCTTTATGCAACTTACCGTCAGAAACAACGTGTGCCCTGATATGTGAGGCGTGTGTGCAGCGGCGACCCTCCCACAGCCGGTGAACATGTCAGAGCGGCAGACACACTCCTGTTATAGCACCATAATCAGGACATGCTGCTTCATACATGAGACCCACTGACCACATTAGCGTACATCCTTTAACGCATGCGCACTCGTCTCTCTAATAGGTATCCACGCTGAAGGTTATACTCACTCATATTTCCTGGTGATGGTCCTCTCCGCGTCCCTCTTCAGGATGTCAGAACCTTCCAGAACAGCAGAATGATGGGTTTTCCTCTCGTCTCTTCCTCCTGCAGACTCACTCCCTCATTCCTCCTCTTCGTTTGCTTCTTTTGTCTCGTTTTCCTCCCGTACATGTGCTGAACGGAGCTCCAGCTGCTCCTCCGCGCAGCACATTGAGGATTATATACCGTCGCAGCAGCCGGGAGACCCGACCAATCAGAAGCCGCCCCTGGGCCAGTACCCCCTCCCTCCCATTTCGCTCCAAGCCCCGCCCAGTTCGGGGACTGGAACAAAGATCGTCTATGGGCGCGAGACGCTAGAGGAACGAGCGCAACGGGATGACGTAATCGAGGAAGTAACGGTTTAATAAGAAAGGAGAGGAGCTAAAACAGAGGAAAGAGCAGAAATTAGAGTTTTTTGTTAAAATAATCGGCAAATTTTATTAAAATGTCAAAATTTCTAAGAATCTACTTAACTTTATGTATTACAATGCAAATTTCTCTATTATTTAAACAACAATATGACACTTTAAAGGCAAAAAAAAAAAGACGATATATTATTAAATGTTGAAATATTAATGTGTCTTAGAACTATGAGACACTAGATTGCTGTCTTCATTAAAATATTACCATGAAAAACAACAAATATTACACAGTAATGGCTCACCAATCATAAATTATGTCCAAATATTCTGTATTTTATGAAATTAGACACTAAAATAAGAAGAAATACACTGAAATGGCTCCTGACTCATACTCTATGTCCAAATTTGCATAAATACTATGAAATGAAGAAACTTAAATAAGACACTTTAATGGCTCATTAATCTTTCATTACCTGATAAATTAAGAGACTAAAAATAAGATAATAACACTTTATGGCTTATTAATCAAAATTTTGGCATTATTTTCATATATCTTCTAAAATTAAGACCCTAAAAATAAGAAATATAACACTTTAATGGCTCACAAATTGTAATTTATGTCCACATTTTAAAAAATCTCATGAAATTAAGACTCTAAACTAAGAAAAATACACTTAAATGATTTAATGAATCATATTTCAAGTCATAATTTTCAGCTATCTTATGAAATTAAGACGCTATATAAAGAAATTATACACCTAAATAGCTCATGGCTCATATTTTTTTGGCCAACATTTTCTTACTAAATTTTTCTAACAAAATTAAGACACTAAAGAGAAAATTACACTTCTATGGTTTTTTTGTCATAATTTATGTCAAAACTTTTCATGCTTCCTATGAAATTAAGACACAAAATTTAAAAAAATACACTTTATTGGTTTAATGAATAGAGTGTAAAAATTTATGATAGATATATAACACTTTATTGGGTCTTGAATCATATTTTATGTCCACATTTTCAAATATCTAGTTAAATTATGACACTGAAATAAGGAAAAATACACTTTAAAGATTTATGAATCGTAAAAATTGCTATATCTCATTTCATTGAGACATTGCAATGAGAAATATTACACTTTAATGTCACATGAATGATACTTTGTGTCAAAACTTTCAAATATCTTTTGAAATTGAGGCAATAAAATATGAAATATTAAACTTGATTGGCTTATGTCCTTGATCATATTTTATGCCCAGATTTTATTATTTCATACAAAAAAGAAACACAAGACAAGAAATAATATGCTTTAATGGCTCATGAATTAATCCTCATGTCAAAATTTTTAAATATCTAATTAAATTAAGACAACAAAATAAAAATAAAACACTTAAATGGCTCATGAATTATATTTTATATCAACATTTTCAAATATCTCATTTAATTAAGACACTAACAGAAGAAATATTACAGTCCATTGGCTCATTAATCATTAAAAAAGTGTTCCTCATTAGAGATAAAAAATGACTAAATAATGTATGAGATACTTAAAGCCTCCTTTACAGAAATATTTTGACCTTAACTAAGAAATATTAAACTTACTTGACAAAGATCAGTGTATCTCATTGTGTCAAAACTTCCCAATATCTCATGAGTTTTAGATGCTAAGATTTGTTATTCAATAAAAAATGTGTTACAAATTTTTTTTTCATTTAATTCTGCATCCAAGATGGCGCCACAGACAGCTGCCACGATGCTTCGCTCTCTCGTACTTTGCGTGTTTTTGTATGTTTTCTCTGTTTTCTGCTCCCCTTCTCTGGTCACATTCACCAGAGAAGAACTATTCAATATTGGACTTCCTGTCTTGTTATTTCGGCCTATGTCTTGTTTATAATATAGGATATATACTGTGTGTATCTATTCTGTACTTGGAGAGTGAAGTGAACCGGTGCCAAATTCCTTGTATGTCTACCATAATACGGTGTATGTATAATATATAATATAACAAAATATGGTGTATGTCACATTATTCTGAAATGTAAACAAAGAAATATTGCTATCACCAGTTACACACAGCCACACAGTTCACAGCCACGAGTTAAACTGTAACACCAGTTAGGACATGGCGGTAGGAACAGATGTGAAAATAAATCAGGTTATGCATGGAAACAACAAAAAACCGCCCATTATGGACAAAGTTACAAGGTCATAAACAGCATTTAACAATGCAGTCATGCATTTTCATGTGGGAGCGTGAGTGTGAGTGGTTGTTTGTCTCTCTATGTGGCCCTGTGATTGGCTGGTGACTGGTCGAGGTTGTACCCAGCCTCCAGCCCAATATCAGCTAGGATAGGGACCAACCTTCTGCGACCTGGAAAGGGCTAAGTGTTATAGATGATGGATGGATGATCAGTCTTCATGATCATTGTCAGTCTTTATTTGTACCGCACCAGTTCATAAGACATATGAAGACATACTCTTTGTTTCATAAATACACATATATACAAATATATATGAATATATATATTTGTATATACATATACATGCATCCAGAGATGTTTCCATCCAGGCAGAGACAAAGGGACTAAAAATAAGAATTTATGATATAGACAAACTCATGGACGCCCACATCATAAATCTGTCCTCATCACATTTGTCTCTGCTGAATATAGATTCAATCTATAAAAATATATAATTATACATTGTTAAACATTATAGGCTCAGAAATCTAAACATACTAAATATGAAACCACAAAACAGGAGGACAAGCTTGGACCAAAATTCCAAACATGATATAATATATTTATCATTTTTATTACTGATTATTTTTATTTCTATATTGTCATAATTTATTAAACTAACTTATGACTCAAACATTAAAGAATGATTATGTAACTGATGGAGTTTCCAGATTCTTGAGCCAAGGCTGAAGTTATTCTCCCACAAACACCAAGAAGTCTGCAGCAGCCACTTTGTCTTTAAAGACTAAAGACAAACATTCAGCATCAAATAATGAATCATAATGCAGATCAAACACCATTGATCCACACATTTAAGAAAATCAAGAACAGTCAGTTTAAGTAGGGCATTAGAAGTAGATAAATAATTCACTTATGGCACACAGAGACATGTTACATAATGTTACATAATAATAACCCTTACTGGCATTTTTTTTATCACTATGATTATCTCTGTGGGTCAATGGATCAATAGTTGATAAGATGAAGTTCATATGTTTATGTTAAGTTTTTAGACAAAACAGATTCAACAAGAACATAGAAATATATCCTGTTTCATGTTTGCTTTCCTTTTTATAATTTTGGGGGTTTGGAGACTTGAAATATTGTCAGAGTGGGAGCTCTTCTTCATCTCCCCCTCTCTGTCAGCCATGTATAAAGCAGAACCTTGTATAATAAGGGTTAGTTCAATTTTTCCAGAGACTTTTTATATAACTGCAGCTGACTAACAATAACATTATTCTGTGGTTTGTAATTTCTCAGTGTTTTTCTCTGGCTTGGAGACAAAATAAAGGTTTAATGGTCATCTACTTTAAGATTAATTGTTCATTTTTCATATTGATTATGTTTTATTAGTTATTGTATCTCAATGCACCAGAAAGGGGTTCAAAGTCTGTGACAACAAGTTTTTGGTAATCATTCATCCAAATTCCAAAAGAGGGTGGAGGATTTTGTTTTAATAATAACAATTGAAGTTTTTTCTTTAATTTCTCTTGTTTTCTTATTTATCAGTTTCAGACTTTGATATAAATCACAGCTGTGAACCCGGCAGTGTCACAACCCCTGTTTCTAAATGTCTCTGGTTTCTAGCTCTTTCCATCATGATGCAAAAAAATGAAGTGACCGTTCACTGCTGAGCTCATTTCTCACCACTTCTGTTTGCCGACGTCGCAACTGGGAAACCGAAGAGTCTGAAATAAAATGAGAAGGAAAACCTTCGCAGCAGATTAGCTCTCAGTCACAAAAGACTTGCAACATTGGAGAGACCAGGGGAATTATCATTGGGTGGATGGATGGATGGATGGATGGGTATGACAAATGCATCCTTTCCAAGACGCTAACAAAATTAATGACTGTACAGTACCATCTTCTTCCCCTTAGCTGTGGTCAGGTCGCGTGGGCCTTAGAAGAAAAGCCCAGACTTCCCACTCCCCAGCCACTTCATCCAGCCCTTCCCAGGTGGTCCCGTGGTGTTCCCAGGCCAACTGAGAGATATAGGGTCCATCCCAATTCTACCCCTTAGCCCTCGTCTTACCCCTTACCCCTTGGTTTTGCACATTCACGTCTAGTGAAGGGGTGTCCCAATACTCCGTAGGGCCAAGGGGAAGGGCTAAGACAAAGGGCTACACAGCCCTTGAAATGAAGACAGACCAGGACCGGGACCGAAGGGCTATGAGAATTTCCCATAATACACCGCGCCCGCTGACAAGAAGGCAGAGCGGAGACCGAAGGAAGCGCATAAGTATAAATAATTATTAAATCATCAAGTGAATATTAATCATGTTTTGAATTGTTGGTTGTATTTTAAAATTTCTCATTATAATGAACTAGCTTTCGCAGCTGTAGCTACAGCTTTTGTCGCATCTGCCTACGAGACAGCCAGCGAGCGACTCTCGGTGATGATGCAGCGGGAATCGAGTGGCGTCTCGTTTCTTTATTTATATAGCACTTTTCGTACATAGGAAAATGCAACCCAAAGTGCTTCACAAAATAAAACAGAATGAAATCACAAAAACATACAACAATATATAGACCCGAATGTGGTTCATTCTAAAACCAGATTGATATTTCTCTAAAATATTGTTTGTATTTAAAAAATCGTTTAATTGGTTAAAAACCAGTTTTTCTAAAATCTTACTTAAAAATGGTAAGTTTACGGAGCCCCTAAGGTGCCACGGAGAAAAAAAAAAAAATCGTGCGCACGAGATAGTAAAACGTGCGCACGATATATTAAAACGTGCGCACGTTTAAGATAAAAGGTGCGCTCAATTTAATTATACAGGCAAGCGGCAACAGACAGCCGGGCTCATCAGTGGATGGTGGTAATGCCCCATAATATTGTGGTCACCTGCCAGTAAAAACCAAGAAGAAGAAGAAGAAGACTTGCTGCCACCCGCTGAATAAGGTGGAGGGAGTTAGCCCCGAAGTTAGCTACAACTTAGCTTCTGTAGCAGCAAACAAGTCCCCCCTGTGCATCCCAGGTCAGGATACTGACTGAATCTGAGTACTCCTTCCGCCGGCTGAGCCTGTTGTCTTTTAGTATGCGCAGCAAAGTTCTCCAACTTAGGATTATTCCATCTCTCATGGCAAGAGCAGCAAGAATGTCATTATATGACACTCCGAGGTGGAAGTAAAAGTTAACTAGCTCACTTCTTCTCCCCATTGTGTGTGTCTGTAAACATCTGACGTCAAAGTCAAAACGTGGTAAATAACTTTATTTCGTGCACACGTTTTAGTATCCCGTGCGCACGTTTAAGCTAAAACGTGCGCATGAATAAGTATTTCATGCGCACGTTTTACTATCTTGTGCGCACGATTTATATTTTTTTTTCTCCGTGGCACCTTAGGGGCTCCATATAAGTTGGATACAGGTCGGTAGTTATTAAAAATGTTGAGGTCTAAATTGATCTTCTTCAGAAGGGGCCTCACCACCGCCATTTTAAAGGAGGCGGGGAAAACGGCTGTCTGAAGAGAGAATTCACTATGTTTAAAATCTGTTCCTCAAAGAATCCATAAAACGACTTTTAAAGTGATGTGTGAATTGGATCTAAAAGGCAGGTTGTGGGCTTTACTTGGGAGAAAACTCGACCAAGTGTCCTTGCATCAACCAGGGCAAAACTCCCCAGTGTTTCCTCAGGATAAAAGCGACTGTCCAGATGTGTTAATAATTACATTTTGATGTGTTAAAAGACTGGACCTAATGTCATCGATTTTACTTCCGAAGTGGTTTGCAAAGTCCTTGCAGAGGGCGTCTGTTGGTGTCTCTGAGGGTTTTTTAAAATTGGTATTGGTTAAAAGATCGAAGGTGGAGAAAAGAAATTTAGAATTCTTTTTATTATCTGCGATGAGCTTTGAGAAGTGAGAGATTCTTGCCTGTTTGACGGTTTTATTGTAGGATCTGAGTTGTTCACGTAATATTTTATAATGAACTGTAAGTTTACTTTTTCTCCATCTTCTCTCCGCACTCCTGCATTTTCCTTTTGATTTTTTGATTTCATCACTTCTCCACGGGGGTTTAGGTTTACTTTTTACGGTTTTTGTTAAAAGTGGAGCCACAGAGTCCAATGTAGATTTCAATTTACTGTTAAAATTATCAACAATAAAATCACACGGTGTGGGTAAAATTTTAGCAGGAGTGCTCTGTAAAATCTCGATAAAATTTGCAACTACTTCGGAAGTGAGGTAGCGTTTCCTCACCGTTCTCACCAGGGGCCTTTTGGTGATTAAAACTGGTGACATCAAAAAACACACAGTAGTGGTCAGACACAGCCAGGTCAACAACAGAGGACACACCAGTGGACAGGCCATAGCTAATGACCAAGTCCAGGGTGTGTTCTCTGTTGTGAGTCGGCTGTGTTACATGTTGGTTAAAATCCATGCAGTTTAAAAGGTTTAAAAATTCTCTCGACAATGGGTCGGAGATGTTATCAATGTGCAGATTAAAATCACCAGTTATTAAAATTCCATTATAGGTGGCGTGTATGATTGCTAAAAGCTCTGAAAATTCACTTATAAAAGAAGTGGAGTGGTGGGCGATTGGGGCGATCAGGGCAACGCAGCAGCGAGCGGCACGACACAAACGACGAAGTTTAAGTTGAGAACAGCTCAACTTTATGCAAATGAACAGCAGCACGGACAAGGCGACTGCAGATTGCGGGCCGATCTGGATTCGCAGGCAAGAGATTTTGAGAGGGAGGACGAGAAAATTTTGGAGGAAAAACTCGTTATTGCTGTCTGTGGTTTCCTTGAGCTTTATGATGGATCTTTGTTCATCTATAGAGATAATAAGAAAAAGTTTGATTCTTGGAAAAAGATTTCTGACATTGTGGGGATATCTGATAAGGTAAAAGCTACTGTTGGTACATGCTAATATATACATATATATATATGTATATATATATATGTACAGCGCCCAGCATAAGTGAGTAGACCACCTATTAAAAGTAATGTATTAATCAATATCTAAATGAACAAAAGAACAATACCCGTGATCTTCTTGTTCTTGTTTCAGTCACTACCCACAGCTCGTGACCATGAACGAAGATCGAGCGGTAAATCAAGAGCTTCGCCTCCTCACCATGATGGACCTGTGCCAACACCACAACGATCCACTTGTTAATCTCCTGCTCCATCCTCCCCTCACTAATGAACAAGACCCAGAGTTACTTGAACTCCTCCACCTGGGGAAGGATCTCTTGGAAACTAATGACGAGGGACTAAACTCACAGAAAAAGCTGCATATTCAAAAATATCTGCAGACATGTGGACATGGCGTCAGCTGACAGCCTCTGCATTCGTCTCTTTGAGCAGAGTGGAAAAGCACGAGCGCAGAGGCAGACAAAACAAAATGCTTTGCACTGCCTGCTAAGAAGTCAAAAGTCAAGAGGTTACAAACAGGAACTTACTCAAACCACAAACACATAATGTGACTGAGCTGAGTTTAAATCTGAACCACTGATAGAAAGACAGCTGCTGTTTCACATTTGGAGGGTTCGGTTTGAGTGAAAGTTAAGTTAAGGTTTGACTCGGTTTCGGGCAGACGTGTTTCTGAACACCTCATCATCAAGTGTAATGAAGGAGAAGATCTGAAATCATTCTCCAAACTTCATGAGTATCTCATTTAACCATGATGCATCAAATAACAAAGAGGTGATTCATTCTGAATACAAGTTTTAATCTTTCTGACTGATGTTGTTGGCCAAAAATGAGACTGTGGTTTCAGAGGGAGATAATGGATCTATTCTAAGAAACATCAGCAGCTTGTCTCAGCCTCTGAGCAGGAGGAAGAAGCATGTAGAGCAGAACATATGATATGCAGATGTGTGAGGAGCTGTACAGTTAAAGACGCAGTTGAGGATTTTTAATTGTACAGAGTGTGCTGTTCTGTCCTCGGCACACACTGTCCTCTAGCTAAGGAAAAAAAAACTTAGCATCTGTTCAGGCTGGCTGTCACTGAGTCTAAAGGGATGTTATATGTCTGTTCTGAATCATAAATGAGCTTCAGGGTGCTCCTCCAGCCCATACTCCTGCTCCAGAAGGAACCAGGTTGTACCATTTCTGCTGCTCCACAGGTTGCTTGTGTTCCTTGGGAGTAAGAGCCTCTGAACATCCCTGCACAAGGTGTTCAGATCTGCTGCAGCAACTATATATTCTGAGGCCACGTCAACAAGATGGGCTGCAGCCAGTAGTGCTGCTGCCTCAACGAAAGGCAAGTTTTTAATCGTATTGTCGTTTTGTCCACACGGAAGCGGTGAAAGTGGCAAAACGCACATTTTGAAATCAGGTCCAGAGTGGAAAAATACAAAAACTCCAGTTGAGCATCTTTAAGTATACAATGAATACGGATAGCTTCAGAAACAATAACTTCACAGCCCCAGCTCTCACTTAAACCTCATGCACGAACCCCGACAACAGCAGAAACAATGGCGGACTTTGGCAGCGTCATGTTGGTGTCGCAGAAGCCTAACTCTTTAACTCCCAGCTCAACTGTTTGGCAGAGGTCACTAAACTCAGAAATATTAAACATGTTAAAAATAAGCGTAACACATCATTGTTTGTTTCTGTCAATGTTTTAGGATACAGAAAAAACTGCAAACAAACCAAAAGAACAGACATTTTCTTTGTGTGGGATTTAAAGGTTAAAAAAGCTATTATTATTATTACCATCATTATTATTTCAGATACTTAACCATTTACTAATATGATGAGCTATGTTTTATAATCTTTTATTTATCAAAAACATTTATTTTGTGTGTTTGTCAAAGTCAATATAATCTATTTTCAGTTACTTTTGATTGCTATTTTATTTACAAACATTTCTGCCTTTTCTAATTGATTTTGTCCCAAACATTTGAGCATTTTTATGTCATCACGTAATCAACTGTTAGCTTTTTAAGTGTTTGAATCCAACACCAAGAAAATGTCTAGTTTTTGGTTTGTTTGTAGTTTTCTCTGTTTCCTGAAATGTTACAAGAATCAAACAATGATTTGATTTGTTTTGGTTTTTAGAACATTAAATATCCCTCAATTTATTGATGACCTCTGCCGAACAGTTGAGCTGATAGTAAAAAGGTTAAGAGCCTGTTATGACTTTAACAGCAAAATCTTCTGCTCCATGTCTTCTTCTCTGGTTGTGGTGTATGTCTGCTGCAGTGTTACAGCGCCACTTACAGGCCTGGCATATGTACTACAGTGTGCCGACTTTATGGGAAACTTCTTGAAAACAAAAACTTTTTTCGTCTCCGTCTGGACAGGGCCTGAGAGAGTCGCTGGTTCGACTTCCTGATTGAGTGGGGCCTTTCTGGTTGCCTTGCAGTGCAGTGCAGCGCAGTGTCTGTCTCTCTGTCTGTCACCTCTTAATAGAGTGGTGCAGGAATGATTAAAAAAACGGGGGAAGTGAGTTAGCCTGAAGCACTTCCTGATTCCCAACCCCCAGAGTAAATGGGAATTTGAATACTGTTTTTTAATAAGTGCCTGAAATAAGTTTGCGGTAAACATATGCAATGAAAGTTTAATGTTTTGGGAAAATAATAAAATGCATCTGATGTTGCCTGCTCTTGAATTTTAAAGCCTTGTCAAACAAGAGGTGACAATAAGATGTTCTACATTTGGAATTCTGTAGTTGCTTCTAAGTTAAACTGCCATGTTACCGTTTCATAGTAGCTTACTGATAGATTTCTTCTCTCACCGATTAAGCTAAAAACATCATGAAAAGCAGGGTGGTGGTAAAGATTATCACAAAGATTAGAGCATGTAGGTTTGATAATTGTTTGTTTGCTACAGGACTTATTATCAGCAGTAATTCAAAACACAAATCCCGTAAGGCTTTTAGTGGGCTTGCAGTAGAGGGAACCAGCACGATGCTAACTCAATGAATGAATGAATGGAAAATGTATGGCTGGTCAGAATTTGCGGAAAACCTTGTCGCTCCATTCAGTCTGTGTAGCGTTCACAGTGGAGGCAAAACATCACAGGGGCGTAAAAATTACAGCTTGAAAACGAAGCGAGAATTCTGCAAACTAACATGGTACTTTAACCATCAGACAGCTGCAGGATTGGGCTGCAGGTCTGACGACATTTTGTTCTTGACAGTTCTGTGAGAAGCTTCTTATTTGTAGTTACCCTGAGGGCAACAACACCAGATGCTAAGGTTGACAGGAAAATTATTTGACTGACCCACTTTACTCTGCCTTGAGCAAATTCTCCAGAGGAATCACTGAAGCTGAGAATTTCCATCAATCAGTAAGTGTGCTCACCCGTCAGTCAGTCGATCACCTGCTGTGACCCTGTTGGCAACACAGGAAACACATTTTCTCACAGCAAATACATTAAAACATCAGGAGAAACAAAAATATCCGCTTTAAAACATTTATCTACATGTTCAAATAGTATAGAAGTATGTCAGGCTGTTGAGCTGTCCGGCGGAGATGCAAATAAGTGGGGAAGCAAGTTTGTTAACCTTGAAGTTTGTCAAACACAAGAGAGTGAGGTTTTTTATGAAATTTAGATCAACACAAGCAGGGATGACATGATAAGAAAATCTTTAAAGTAGAGCCTCTTTTACTGTGATAATATATTCAATTTGCATGAGAGAGCTGGTGTCTATTAATATAAAGACCATTATTATATCCAAATGCAGAATAGAACAGAAAAGTTTATTTTTAATTGTACATTCGAAACATTTTATACTTTGTTCATCCATCCATCATTGAATCCATCTATCAATCCAACCATTCAATGCTTGTTCTTTCAATCCATCCATCTGTCCATCCATCTACTCATTGTTCCTTTAACCCATACATACATCTCTCTAGCCGTCCATCTCTCCTCCACCCATCCATTAATCCGTCCATCCAACCCTTGCTCTTTCAACCCATCCAAGTATCAGCCCATCTATCTACCAACTGTCTTTAACCCATTCATCCAACAGTTTATCCATCTGCCCATCCATTCATCCATGTTCTTCCGCCTGTTAATTTACTAGTGGCAGAGGGCCACCTGACTTTCCTCTTTCCAGCAACACTGTTTTTCATTCGCCTTAATAAATTCAGAGGCATTGCATGAGCAGATGGTATATATGACCCCAGTCTCCTCCCAGTTCGAAATGCCCAGATGACCTCCACACGGAAACAATCAAAAAGCATCCTAATGTGATTTCTGAACTAGTCGACTGCCTATTTAAGGTACAAAGGAGCAGCGACTCTACTCAAAGCTCCCTGTAGATGTCTGACCTCGACCAACCTATCTCTGATGGTGCTTTTCCATTTGTGGTATCTGCTCAACTCGGCTCGACTCTGCACTGGTTAGTAGGCGGGATCATCATAGCATGGCTGCGGGAAAATACGGTGGCATCGTCACAACTCACAAAAACAAAGAAGGAAATAGAAGCAGTGGAGCTTGTGGCATTTAGTTTTGGCTCAGCTCGCTTGGGAGCCCCCAGGTGATATAGTCCCCAATGGAAAACCAAAACAACCGAGTAAAGTCAGACCGAGTCAAGCAGGTACCATATCGTGGACAATCCCCATAAGGCTGGAATGTAGATTGACTGGTAAATAAATATCAGTTTTGCTTTGTGGCTCTGCTACTATTGGACCATAACTGTCAGGTACAACACCCCCAATACTGCTGATACTTAATACTGCAGCGATTCATCCCTCAAACAGTTTTGCATTTACGTGTGATCCCAAGACCCTGACCTCCTCCACTTAGAGAAGAGACTCGCTCCTCACCAAAAGGAAACAAACAGCTTTCCAGCAGAGAGCCCTGGCCTCAGACATGGAGAGAATAACTGTATCAGGCTTGGTTGCAAACCTTGTCAAAGCCTGCCAAAGGACTCTGATAGAGGGAGCCAACAGGATCATATCATTTACAAAAAGCATGATTAAAATTTGAGGTCCTCGGACTGGACACCTTGTAGCGAGCATGACCTACTTTGTGCTGAAGAAGTAAACACTGTACACGATATGATTCGAGGCTGCAGCACAAATGATTTTCCATCTAAAATCTTCTAAATAAACATTGAGCAACTCTTATTAAAGTTTAAGATTTAAGTTGCAGTGCTCTTTCTGGATAACTGAGTTAAATAATCTAATTATCTTTGCCAAGGAGGTTATGTTTTTTGCCAGTGCATGTTCGTTTGATTGTTTGTTTGTTAGTAAGATTACACAAAAACTACTGGACAGATTTTGCTGAAATTTTAGGAAATGTTGGTAATGGCCCAACTTAAAAATGATTAGATTTTGGTGGTGATATTTATATTGGTCTGGATGCAAAAAATTCCCCAAATTTCAAAAAATCCCATAAGTTAACATAGGGCAGAATATAAATAAAATCATATCTGCCATTTTTCTTAACAGATTCACTTTCAATTTCACAGAACAATATGGGGTCCATGCCTCTGTCATCAAGGTATGTTTCATCTGTATCCAGTCCAGAGTGACGTCACAAAAAACATGGAACTTTATAATGGGAAATCTCATTGACGATATTCAGTAATTCATATAAAATCAAAATATTAAGTGATGTTCCCAAAACATGTTGTGTTCATACAGGATATGTGCTGAGTTTGGTCTATGTCCTGGCACCATTCTGGATTTGGTGATCCAAAATTGTATTCATTACAGGGGTCGTGGAAAAGCCACTGCTGGAGCTGATCTGCTTGGTGGAGGTCTGCGCTCTCTAAGAGCTTTTGTAGTTTTACTTGTGCTTGGGTAAATCATTTTCTGCTCAGCCTTTACACTTATTCACAGTGCTTCTGTCGTCTCTTATTATGATTGATGACAAAAGCTTTGAAGACAGGACCATTGGGGCCATGCCAATTCAACCTCACTAAACCTGTCCCAGGTGAGAAAAACATCGTCACGTTTAAATGTAATCTAATAGTAGTGAGGTTGAAACATTAAACAGTCCAAGTGAAACCTGACTGATGCAGTTTAAAGGACACGTGGAACTAGATTTTGTGAACAGGGAGAAATCTAAACACGTGGACTGAAATGCATGGTTTTTCAAGAACAAAGTATAAGTGCTTACATGAGCCACTTAAAGAGCACTTTCAGGTTTACTTTATTTTGACATTAATGCTAAATCTTATTCAGTAGTGTCTGTTTTATAAGGTGGTTCTTGATTGTAAACATTTTTCAGAAGGAAAATTGTAACATTTTGATGAGACAGTGCAGATTTTCTGTGAAGCTGCCAAAACTGCTTGGCATGTCATATTCTGTCTCGAAAAGGGGATCATGCTAACCTGACACACCAGATGGACAGTTAAACATCTTTCACTAAACCCATAGAAAGTGTTTGGTAATGGGTAGAACCTTTCATTCTGTCAGTTACATTATTACAGGCCAATCAGATAGTGTGGGTAGGCACGACTGCTGCGCTGTAAAAGATAAAGTGTGAGCCACTTTGAAGACCAAACCCTGGCCAAAATATGTCAGAAATGCAACTATCCTTCGTATTGATAAATGCTTTCAGTGTTTGTTTTTCATTTAATAAAGAACTGTGTTGCATGTTAGCATCTGTGCTAGAACCAAAACAGCAGTCACTTCCTGCTGTCGTCTCACTCATAGCTTCCATGTCTTCCTGTTTCAACGGACTCTGGTTGGGCCGTCCTTTGGGTAGAGCAGAATTGTAGATTGGAGTTTGGCAAGATGGATCTGCCTGATTACAGACACTGAATCAGGCGAATCCAGCTGCACTATTATTAACCTAAGCCTGTTGATGACTGTATACATACCAATAAATAACATGTTTGGTTCTTGGTTAGTTAGTGGTTGGTCGATGGTTTGTTGGTGAGTTGGTTGTGAGGTCGCTGGGTTTGCACCTTCTTCTGCCAGTTTTGCATGTGCAGGCTGTGCAAACATGTTAACAAAAATCAATATTTAACATCCTGTGAGACATTTAGAAAGATTATCTGCTGGGACGTGTTTCATATTTGTTTTGGACGTGCAGGAGTCATGTGCCGTCTTTGCAATGATAAAGTGTAAGTTGGCCTTTGTCACTGTGGAAACTAATAAGAAATGCTGTGAAATAATATCTTTCATTTCCACACGCTTTATTCAATGATTTGCAAAAAGGTTACAGTTGGAATTTTATGCAGAGGGGCAGCAAGGCAGGAGATGAGAGCACGGCAGGGGGAGGCCACTAGAAAAGGAAAACCAAAGAATATTTATCCTAAGACAAAAAAATTGCTCACAAACACACACAAAAAAAGAGTTCAAGAGTGACATTTTAGCCACAGCACAGTGCCACTAAAAAACTGAACAATTATGAGACAATCCAGACCAAAACTGATGTAATTTGAAAATAAAAAAGGATTGACAAAATAAAATTTGAAACTGAAATTTCAATGTTTGTTTGTGATGTTTTAAATAATAATAATTTAAAATAGACTCGAATAAAAAATAAATGTGAGAGATTTTTTTTTTTAGTTTAAATATATTTTTGACTGAGCTCTGTGTTAGTGTTAGTGTGAACCGCACGTTTTCCTCAAATGCAACTTTTGGCTGAGTTGTTGCTCGTGCCACGCATGCCCTGGGCTCTTGCAGTTTTATGTCTGCCAAGGAGGTTATGTTTTTGCCGGCATATGTTGTTTATTTGTACGTTTATTTGTTTGTTTGTTAGCAAGATAATGCAAAAACTATTAATTTTCAGTTGACGCTGATAATGGCCCAACTTAAAAATGACTAGATTTTGGTGGTGATCCAGATAACCGATATTAGTTAACGATAGTTTTTGCTCAGTAACTGTCTAACTAATAATGATATCAACATGATTCAGAGATCTAGGTGTGGGTTTTCAGGGTCAAGGGATCATATTATGATGGTATCTTTATCATAGAACTATTGCTTATAGATGTAACAGCAATATGTGAGGTACCTTGGCGGAGGTTTGCGCTCTCTGAGTGCTTCTAGTTTTAAAATATTTTTTTTCTGTTTATGGCAGGGTCAGCAACCTTTCCAATCAAAGAGACATTTTTGCCTCCACCAAACAAATCTGTCTGGAGCCACAAAACACATTTGACCTTTAAAACAAAGACAGCATCACCATTCATGTTCCGAAGAAACATTCATGTTGAAGAACTGTTAATAATAAAGATTGAGAAGATTGGATCAGTTGTGCTTTTTTTTGTGGAGGTAACCACATGATCGAAACAACTTTGTAACAACCAAGGACGAAGGTTGAACATGTTTCCTTGAATGGGAACAATGGACATTGCTCACTGTGGTTTTACAGGCCAAGGAAAACAAAGAGGATATGAAGGCTATTGAATAAATAAGATAAGATAAATAAGATTTCTCATAATTCTGTTGCCAAGGGGTTATGACAGGAGAACAAATAAAGCATGCTATGTGTGGATGTTTCGCAACAACATTAAACTTTAAGGTTTGATGAAGGTCTGATATGACTTGGGATGGTGTTCTGCTGTCTGAGAATTCCAGTTTACAGACTTCTGAACCATCATGTGTCTTTTCCAACACCATACTTCTATTTAAATGTTAAGCATGATGGGTTTAAGAGATACAACAACATTTTTTTGTTTTTGTGTCTTGCGTCATTCCTGAGTCCATGACAAGCAGATAGACACCATTCTTTCGACTGTGCGTGCAGTAACAAGGAAGAGACGGGCAGAGCTCACCCATCACAAATTAGCTTAGCTCAAACATTGGGAGTCAATGGGTAGTGTAAGCCTGCCTCTGCCTACAGTCATCACATAAACTCTTCAGCAGCTTTAAACGATCCTGTGTGCTTGTTGTGACTGTTTTTTTTTTAAACACGTTATGTTACGTTATCTAATTTTAAACTAAGATTAGCACTTTATATAATTTTTGAAAGAAACATATGAATTAGGGTGAGGCGCAATGCATGTAAGTAGGTCAACAAAGCATTGATTTCTGTCTTTATTTTGGAAAATTAAATAAAGTGCTACTCTCATTCTAGAAATAGATAACGTACCATAAAGCAGTAAAAAAATAAACAAGTCAAAACAAGCACACAGGAGTTGCTGAAGAGTTTATCTGATGACTGTAGGCAGAGGCGGGCTAACGCTACCTACTGACTTTTAGTGTTTGAGCTAAGCTAATTCATGGTGGGCAAGCTTTGCCTGTCTCTTTCTTGTCGCTGCACGCACAGTCAAAAAATGGTGTCTATCTGCTTGTCTTGGACTCGGGAGTGAGGCAAGACACGAAAATAAAAACAATGTTGGTGTATCCCTGTTAACAAAGCTCCAAACTCATATCTTGTGGAGTGGATAAAAACATAAAATATGAAAGGATATGGTTGAAACGGTGGTGTGAATTCACTGGAAAACCATTCAGCCCTGCCTCGATTCATGAGAATTTTGTATGAATAAGGCCTACATTGTCACACAGCCTTTACAATAAGGCTTTAGCTTCCAAATAAACCGCTCCGACGGCTTTTGGTGTGAAACAAGAGCGGAGTTAAGTCCAAAGATGCCTTTGGGAAACCCAACGCGGGTCTGTGAGTCAGTGCGCAAACCAGTCCAGGAAGCTTTTCTTTTGTCTGTGCGTTAGCGTCCAAGCATTAACGTCACTGGGATCTGCTTTCAACAGCAGAGATCACAGGCTGAGGGTGTACGGATCAGAGCCAAACAATGGGCGTGTGAAGGGTTAAAAGAACACAAAGCATTCCTTCTCTAGGTTTTTTTTTCCCAGAACAGGGAGAACATTTAAACAAGGTGGTCAGACTCGGGACCTCACACAGCCTAAAGAAAATATCAGTGATAAGGCGTGCTAAGTAAGGCATTTTACATGAATGAGGCTCACTAACAGATCATTTAAAGGAACTTCCAGCAAATATCACAAGCATATTACAGAACTCATAGTTACCAACATGGGCTACCTGCTGCTGTGGACTTTTTTTGGTCTTAAACATATAGAGAGGAGGACCATCTTGAAAATGAGATTCTGCAAGGGAACATCCTTTGACACATTTCTATTCAACAGAGACAAATTTATGGTCTGGGCATCCATGAATCTCTATCGCTATGTTATCACTATTCTGAATTCTCATTTTAGCCCCTTTGTCTCTGCTTGTCTCTCTTCATCTCTCATAAAATAATTATTTGTATATGTAGAAGGGTAAAAACCAAAAGAACAATGTGGCATTGACCTACCTCTTTGGTATCGTGTCTTGAGATAACATTTGCTATTATTTGGCACAATAGGAATAAAGACTGATGTTATTACAGTACCTCTTTTACAGCACAATCTGTACAAAAAGCAACAGGTTTTTGAAACTAGACACACAAAGTAAGGCGGAAGATAAACTAACTGTGAACAAAAGATCCCACATTGATTGAGTGCTAATAACCATAAGTGAGCGAGACAAGATGGGAGAGCGGGCTTTCTTCTACCAATCTGCTGTTATCTGAGGTTATATAGCCTTTGAGATAGATAGATAGATAAATAAACTTTATTGTTGTTTGCAGGAAATTTGTCTTGGGCAACAGTGCTACTGGCTAAGGTCACGATATACATAAAAACCACGATGACATAAAAAGTTACATAAGCAAGAGGTCGGCAACAAGCATGTTCAGTAGTTATTGCACAAGAAGATTGAAGTGCAGTGCTTGTTACAATAAGAAGTAAAAATAAGTGAAAACAGTCCAATAGCTAGGGCCCTATAAAATTTGCGATCATGGAATCGCAGACGAACTCACGGAATTGGACCTTAAAAGCGGAATTTTATATTAATATGGAAATGGCCGACATTTCACATAAAAGTTTTTTTTTTTCAGAATTTAAAGGAATGTATGTCTCTGGAAAATGCTCCCAGGAGGTCACCAAGGCTGGGGACCATGCACGCTTCACTTCCCCTCCCCCTCCTCCTCCCCTCATTAACAATGCAAACATGTCGAAGCGGCTGATTGAGACATCGACTAAGTTGGCAAAGAAGCTACGAAACTCCCGGCTAACTCCAAAGTACAGGACAGAGCAGTTTCCCCACGATTATTACATGCCAGGCGATCTGATGTTCTACAAATTTTGTCAACATACTGTTGACTGGACCACGTGTGAGGACCACCTGAAGAGTGAGTGATTATATTTCGCTACTTTATAAAGTGTCTCAGAGTTAAATTTGCATAAAACACTAAAAACAGCATTCTCAAAAGACAAAAAAAACAAACAAAAAAAACAATATGGGAAAAATTAAAGCAGAATTAAGGAAAAAATTAAACAGATTTTATAGGGCCCGAAAAGCCTGAGGAACAAAGACAGAGAATATGGATTTATTCTCTTTGGTGGGGTGAGATAGTGCCAGAGAATGTGGTCCGGTTGGTCCATTATCCTTCCTGAACCACCTGTTCGTTCCACAGAGACCCCAAGTCCTAGACTCCAACAGTCCTGGAGCAGACTTCCTCAGTATAACTTAGTTTCTGTCCCTCGCAGACAATTCTGCTCCTCACAAGCACATATTGAACCACAGATGCCATACTGAATGGTCCAATATTTCATTGAGAGTTGTGAATCTCTACTGTGAATATGCAGACACGTCTATTCAGATTAAAGCTGCTTTTTGTACAGGGCCTAAAAAATGTTTATGTGTGCTGTAAAAGAGGTACTGTCACAACATCAGTCTTTATTTCTATTGTGCCAAATAATAACAAATGTTATCGCAAAACACTTTACAAAAGAGCAGGTCAATGCCGTACTGTAGTTTTGGTTTTTATCCTTTTATAAACATGATTAATGATTTTATGAGAGGCAAAGGGGCTAAAATGAGAATTCAGGATAGCGATAAATTCATGGATGCCCAGACCATAAATTTGTCTCTCTTGATTAGAAATTTGTCAAAGGACATTGCCTTGCAGAATCTCATTTTCAAGATGGTCCTCCTCATATGGCTGTTAAGGTGGGTCCACACCAGCAGGTTGTCCATGTTGGTAACCATGGCCTCTGTAATATGCTTGTGATATTTGTTGGAACTTCCTGATCATTCTGAAGTTAATATTAGGAGCTACAGTGATCATGGAATTGGGCTTAAAAAAAAGGCCAAATACTAAACCTATTGCAGCTTAACTATGGGCCGGTCCAAGCCCGAGGCAGCCCTTACTAAAAGCTTTATCAAGAAGTAAGGTATAAGTCTTACCTTAAAGGTTGAAAGGGTGTCTGCCTCTTCAACGGTGGTTGGTAAATGATTCCAAAGAAGAAGAGCCTGATAATTGAAGGCTCTATCTCCCATACTACTTTTAGAGACTGATGGTTCCTCAAGCAGGCCTGCATTTTGCAAGCGTGATGGCCTAGAGGAGTTGCACTACAAGCTCTTTAAGATAAGTTTGTGCCTGAGCAGTGAGAGCATCACAGGTGAGAAGAAGAAGGATCTTTAATTCTTTTCCAGAATTTATGGGAAGCCAAAAAGGCCTGATGGATATTAACTTGATTTTGGAGCCAGCCCCAAGTGGACACTTAAAGAACTGCAGCTACTTAGCATCTGCTTCATTTTCCAGTGAAGGCTACCGCCTGGTGTTGCTCTTGTCTCCTTGTTTTTTTTTTTGTAGCTTTAATCAACTGTACAAACAAGTGATAATATAAAGGTGTGTTATAAATCATTCCAGGTGGAGCCCAGCTGTCTGGGTCAAATGTCAGCTCTGTATGACAAACCCTAATATAAAAGCCATATTAATGTCCATATATCTCTCTTAGACACTGTGCAAATAAGGGTGTTTTATCATATATCAAACTCTTTCCATAAGGCTCCTTTAACCCAGTTTAAGTTTAGTAATCCATTACGTGTTGCTCATGCTTTCGAACAGCATTGGTCCAGAAAGGAAGCAGACCAAGCCTCGTCTTACCTCCCTCCTCCAGTGTGTTTTCCTCCTCCTTGTTGACAGCTGGATTAAAATATTACATAAATAAGATTACATAACTCTGTGTCTTTGTGCCGGCAGGCCGACTGATTATTGGTGACGTAAGGTTTTTCTTTCGGGGATGGGATTATCTGACACACCCCTAATAATTCTTTGCTTAACAAAATTCCAAATACTGGCTGTTGGAAGAATTTGACTCAAACTGTGAGCTGGAGCTAATAAAGAGCCACAAGCTAACTGTGGATTTAAGAATTATTACAGCATACAGAGACTTGATTAGAGAGGCAATTAGAGAGGAAATCTTTCTTTTGTTTGATTTATTATCACCAAAGTTTAAGTCCAAAGCCCTGTTTAATAAAGATGCAGATCAAAAACATTTAAATTGCGCCCGACCTACAATTTCCAAACTAATTGTGCAGCTTCCTGTTTTGCAAATCACCTCCATGTTTGTCCATCAACTGGTTTCCACATTACAACACAGTCCACCTCCAGAGTGTGCCAGGAGCGCCACTTCACATGCAGCAAGTTTATTTTCAGTGAGGGTCGCTTCTAGCCCTCATCAATCTTTGTCGAGTAGATCAACCAAAGGACAGCAGTGACACAGAATAGCCTGAAATTTAAAAATTCAGCACATTGCTCAGTATCTGTTTTTAGAGGAGTTTATTTGGAGTTGGACAACGTTTCAAACACATTCGTTATATGGGGAGAGCAACAGAAAGGAGGTAGCAGGAGTTTTTTGGGAGCGAGTGGTGACATTGATGTCCAGTCAATCAATCAGTCGATCGTTATATGGTTAGTGTGGAGGGAAATTTGTATAGATGAAATTATAAGTGCTGGCATTTGTCTGTCTGTGAGCAAGACAACTGGAAAAGTTCTCTGATGACATTTTTAAGCTGGGTACACACATAAAGATTCGTCAACTGTTTTAGTCCCGACTTTCCCTCTTCCCGACCAAGGACAGCAAACACCAGATTATTTTATGTGTTATAAGATTATCCTATAAGATTATCCTGTGGTCTGAGGTGTGTTAAGAGTGAATTTGTCCTGATAATCGGCTCTGAAATGGGTCAGAGCGTGCAATCGTAAATATTAAACTTGTTCAATATTTACAACCAAAAATCTTCATGTGTTGGAAAAGCCAATGAGTCATGACTCCGTAAATTGTGACGTTAAATGGAATGTAGCCAATCAAGAAGTGAACTGACCGAGGAACAAAGAAGCAGGCGTAAATAAAAACAAGCATGACCGACCTGAAACACGAAGTTCAGTGGACCTAAGAAATGGAGGACCAGCTCACGTGTTCACGCTTTCTCCAGGATTTTTTCTTTTTCTTAGTTCAGGATTTTTCTGTCAAAAATAGTCCAAAGACCACCATCATTTCCTCTTCTCCTATGTCCTCTTCCATGTTGCGTGTTTTGTTTTCAGGTTGTTGCTATGTTTCTTCTTTGTTTTTGTTAGATCACATTTAATCATGCAAGATTTCTGGCTTGGAGGACTAGATTCTTGATCAGCGGTGGGGCAGAATGGTTATGTGTGTGGTGTGCTGTGTTGAGATTATTGAAGCCCACCACACACAGTACGATTAAAACTGTTCAATGCCTGATGTTTGATCTTCATGTGTGGGGTCTCTAACAGATAAAAAATGTCTTCAGATTTAGAAAATCCTTATGTGTGTACCCCACTATACACTCATTTAGAGTATCATGTGCATGTCTCATGCATATGGTTGTCGGCTGCCATTATACACTTTCTGCAATGAGATAATGCTGACCAGAAATCATTTCTTTACAAATTAAAGCACTTTTTTTGTTATTTTAAGAGTAAAGAACAGTCGCTTCTCCTGCGATCTGAGTTTAGCTCTCTGCCCAAATGCATTGATATGGATTATGTGTTAGATGCATGTACACATTCCATGTTAAGATCGTGTCCATGTAAACAGTGAATCAGAAAATCAAGAAAATGTGAGAAACTTTCAAAGAAACTTCCATCAGAGAGTGAATGTAAGAGTGGATGGGTGTGAATGGGTAAAACTGTGCTGAATGGTCAGAAAGACTAATATAAGCTCAAGTCCATTCATTTGTGTTTTCTAAATATAAGTAAAATATATGTACCCAGACTTATCTGGTAAGACTGTGCTAAAGTGAGTATAATGAGATGTTTTAACAATGAAGTAAACCTTATCAGATTTGAGTTTTTGCAGTTCATAATCAGTAGGACAAAGAGAAGAAAAGCCAGTCTCTAAAACATCCATTTTCCCCCTCAGATGCTGCTTCAGGCCGGTGCTCACAGTGACTCAGCAGACTCAGATTCACAGCATATTTCTAAAGCTTTATCTGTCATATAGCTGGCTTCAACAGCACTCATTTAACAACAGGCTGCATTTTCACACAGAAGAATGTTAAACCTCTCAGGGGTTGCCGCTGGCTGTTACAGCTCTGATACTTCACACCACTTAACTTTTAAAGAGAACAGTTTGACATCTTTTGAGTTAATCATAGTTTTTTTACAGTTTGTGCAGCAAGAGGCAGTCATAAATCAGCAGTTATCAGGGTGTGGTGTGCCTGGATTAGCACAAAGAATTAAAGCAGGTGGAAAGAGCTACCCTGATGTGTCATGTTTTATTTTCTCATTAATATGATCTGTACACAAAAGAAATGCAGACTGTGCTTACATAATGCTCTTTGTCTGTAAGTGAAGTGTTGTCACAGCATGGGTGCAAGGCAAACGATGGGTTAGTAAGGTAGTCTATAACTGACCATTCTGTTTCTTGTTGAGTAAATAAACACTGAAAAAAACCCTGCAAAAAGTAGTTAGATTTTTGTTTAAGTCATACAGAGCTGAAATTGTTCCTGACATGGCTGACAAATATAGAAGTGCATGTGCAAACAACTCTTAAAAGAACAACAGCAATGTCAACAACCAGGAGCAGAAAATTACTCTATTTCCTTGCTGGTCAATCTCATGCAGTAAAGCCTTTGGAAATCTCCATTGTATCTGCTGAGCCGCCAAAACTCCTACTTTCTGTTATAGTTTGGTCCAGAAAGTTCCTCAAGTATTTAAAGTAAACTTAACTCTTGCCGTAGATTTTGGAAAGACCACACGTCAAAAGATGGCCAAAATGTCAGAGTGAGAATGTGGATTTAAAGGATTGAGAAACATGCAACGGCATTAAACAAACCAAAACACTGAAGTAAAGGCCTAAGGTACTTCATTATTTTAAAAAATTTATTGCACATTAATTCATTTTTTGTGAATATTGACTTCCTCCTTCTGCCAGTCCCTCATCCTCTTTAACCCACTTAACCTGCTTTCCTAATTTTCTCTTATCTCTGCAATAAATTCCTCTCCAGTGTGTACATGTCCTTCCTGACACATTAACATTTAAGAGTCTAAGGTTCACTTTCTACTTATTTTTTACAATGCTTCCCTCTGTGATAAGGTTTTGTTGGTCACCATGACTATGTTTTCTTGTATTATTCCACTCAAAGAGTAAAATAGATGTCAACCTTAAAATGGTACTTTTACATTTAGCTAACAGTCACTAAAGCCTGGTAATGGTATAGTGGTTTTTATACCTTTAACCTCTTTTGAAACAGTGAGAGAGCCCACCAATGAGGACAATTAAAGACAGAGTATGGACAGCTGATTGGACATAAAATTAATATTGTGATATCAACTGTAGTTCAGCTCTACTAGTACTCAATTTTGGTTTCCTAACTTTACTAGTGAAGCAAAATGTGTCACTACTACTAGTAGATTGAAAAATGTTCACTAGTACTGCTAGTAAGCCTTATATGCGAATAAGGGGGTGGGAAAAGCAAATTCAGGCTCCCCATTGGCTTTCAAAAATATTACCAATAAATCAATCAGGGTATAATCCCTCCTATTTCATTTGCATTAGGTCTACTAGTACTGCTAGTGAATCTTTTGGCTTTACTAATACAAGACAAAAAACAGTCTACTAGTACTACTAATGAGCTATTTTGAGTTTACTAGCAGTACTAGTAAACAAAATTTGTATTACTAGTAAAGGTTTTTTGCGCACTGGTGCGCGAGTAGATCTTACTAATAAAGCAAAATCACTTCCTAGTAGACAATTTTGTGTTACTAGTACTATTAGTAGACTTAAAAAAAGTTACCAGTAAAAGCTCAAAGCTTTACTAATAGTATTAGTCACACAAAATTTGCTTTACTAGTAAGGTCTACTTATGCACTATAGTGCGCCAAAAACCTTGTCCAGTAATACAAATTTTTTTTTTTACTAGTACTACTAGTAAACTCAAAATATTACATTATTATTATTATACAAATCCAGCACCCCCCCAAATCAAAGTAGTACTACCGAACATTTTTAGGTCTACTTGTAGTACTAGTCACACTTTCTGTTTCACTTGTGCTACTAGTGACACTTTTTGCTTCACCAGTAAAGTCTACTCATGCACTAGTTGACTAAAGTTGAGTACATGTGCTCCAAATTTGAGTACTAGTAGAATTGAACTAAGGTTAATATCAATTTTATGCCCAAACAGCTTCCCATAACCGAGTTATCAGTTTTGTTCAACAACCTTCTCTTGCAGTTTGTCATGATCAAATGCAACTTTAATATAAACAAACATGATGGACAATGTCAGAGGGAAGTTGGCTCTCAGTTTCTGATGTCCGTCTAAAACATCTCAAGTTGGGGCAGCCCAAGTCCTCTTCCAAGAGGATAAATTGACTCTTTAACACATCTCACACCACAGGATAATTAGGTAAGATAATCTTTAGGACCAACAGATAATCAGGCATTTGCTGACTTTGGTTGAAAGCAGGGATCCGAAGTGAAAGTCGGGCTGATTGCTGTGTAGTGTTAACCCGCGCAAGGTTGCGTTTACATATGAAGTTTGGTCAACTTGGCTCTGTTTGGGGGAGAAGTTTGTACATTGCTGAATTTGGTTTGGTTTGCTTTCACACTACACTTTGTCAAGAGGACCAAAGCCTGTCAAATGGTGTGTAATCTAGCCACCCACCACTAGTGGGGGCAGTAGCTGCAGTCTAAAGAAGTGTCTTGGGAACAAGAAGACAATAACTCTAAGAAAAAAAAGGATGATTATGGATCAACATTCAGAAGCTTCAGGGTGGCACGGTGGCGCAGTAGGTATTGCCTCACAGGAGGAAGGTTGCTGGTTTGATCCCATGTCCATCAGGGCCTTGCTGTGTAGAGTTTGCATGTGGTTTCCTCCCACAGACCAAAAACATGCTCATTATGTCAGTTGGTGTATCTAAATTGGCCTTAGGTATGAGTGTGGGGTGAATGCTTGTCTGTCTCTCTATGTGGACCTGAGATCAGCTTGTGACTGGTCCAGGGTGTAACCAGCCTCTCGTCCAATGTCAGGAGGAACAGACTCACTCCCATGACCATGAAAGGCCTTAAGTGGTATAGATAACTGATGGATGAATTCAGAAATTTGAGTCTCTAAATAGTCTTGCATTTGATTATTGGTTTAAGCAGATTTTTTTTAGTTTGCTTGCTTTGTTGGCTCACCAATATACATTCAGCTACCAGGATGGACCCCCTTTTGCCCTCAGAGAGCTGCCTGTCTATCATTTCGAACCACCCTGATCGTTCTCCTCTGACCTTTGGCATGAACAAAGTATTTTTACCGGCAAAACTACCCCTCACTGGATATTTTCTCTTTTCCATCCATTTTCCCATTGAGGTTTGAACCTCAGCAGGTCATCCTGATCATGTCTACATGCCTAAATACATTGAGTTGCTGCCATGTTTCTGATTCATTAACAAGCAGTCATCAAGGTCTCAATCTTACTTCTAAATAGCCTAATAGTTTGGTTTCAGCAGATTGTTATATAACCAGACGACCTCAAACTGCAGTAAAAATAAAGCGAGCTTAGCCATTTGGCCTGATCCCCCAACCCAGCCCCCTAACAAAGACAAAAGCACAAAACACACAAACATGAACACACAGCCTGTCAGTGCACACGGACATGTCTAGACACACTCTGTGGCATGTTTGACCTTCTGACCCTGTCTCAATGAGCTGACCTCCTGAGGTCAAACACACATACACACACTCACACCCGTCAGTTCTCTAATCCTTCAGTCTGCTGAACTTGCTGACCTCAGAAGTCTTAACAGAGCTCAAGTTAAGGGACACGCCAACATTTTTTTTTGTTTTCATGTCTTGCCTCACTCCTGAGTCCATGACAAGTAGATAGACTCCATTCTTTGACCGTGCGTGCAGTAACAAGGAAGAGACAGGCAGAGCTCGCCCACCGGTAATTAGCGTAGCTCAAACACTAGGAGTCAATGGGTAGCGTTAGCCTGCCTCTGCCTAAGTCATCAGATAAACTCTTCAGCATCTCTAAACATGCTTGTTGTGACTTGCATTTTTTTACCACATTATGTAACGTTATCTATTTTTATACTAATATTAGCACTTTATGTAATTTTGTAAAGAAATACAGATGAAACTAAACCACAGGGCGCATGCACAAACCACCACAGATGTGCTAGTAAGTAGGTCTATAGGTTACATAGGTTTTATATGTATTCCTTCCGAAAATTACAAAAGTGCTAATCTTAGTCTAAAACTAGATAACGTGACAAAAAGCGGTAAAAAATGAACAAAAAGAGAACAGGAGAATACATATTTTACATCTTTAACATAAAAATAAACTTTAATTTAAGGCTGATCATACCAGAAGCATTGTGTTTGATTATTGTTCTGATTTTAATCATTTTTACAAATATAAACTGAATAAACAATATCACTGTTCATGACACACTGAAAATTGAATATCATAAAAATGTGATGATCAATAAACAATTATATATTAAAACAATAACGAGTGAGGTTCTTTTTTTTATTTTTAATCATTCTGCAAGTTGTTCTTCATGTTCAGGTGTTTATAATCAGGTCAAATAAAGAGACAAAACCTTTTTATGTTCATTTTATCACGTGTATTTGTTCATAAACAATCAACTGTTGACATGACTGTCAGCTGATTGATGATCAGTCTTCAGTCCACTGCCTCACTTCCTGCATCTTATTCAGGTGAGAGTGATTACAAATCAGACACAGGTGAGCCGGAACAAAAGGTAGAAAAGCAATGACAGGAAGTAAAACTAGACATCAAACAAAACCACCAGGATTTCAAAATAAAACAGGAAATGAGCTCAAAAACTTGATAACAAACTAACAGATGACAAGAGCACAGTATTAAAGTAAATTTACTTTGTTACTAACACTGGTTACTAGAAAAAAAGAACTGCCCTTTTTCCTTTTTTCATTTGTAACCTCAAAAAAGTGCCCTAAGACATCATTATTCTATTTCCCTCATGTTGGCACAAAGCTGCATACCTGCAGCAGGTAAACAAAGTCAGACTGTGTGGAGCATAAAGATCAGAATCAGAAAATCAGAAATAGTTTATCAATCTCCAAGGGGAAATTTGGATGTGTAAATATAGTATAGCAGTAGGAATATCAAATAAAGACATTAAACTAGATAACAGCATAAAAAAATAAGTAAGCAGGTTGCAACATGTAGTCTTTAAGCTATATCTATTTCCTTATGAAGGAAAAAATACATAAAATAAGTAAAAGTGAGATGTCTTTACAACCAGTAAAGCTTTGAGTTTTTACCAGTAACATTTTTTAAGTCTACTAGGATGACAAGTAACACAAAAATGTCTGTAGGCAATTTTGTGTAACTGGTAATGTCTACTTGCACACCAGTGTGCCAAAAACCTTTTCTAATAAAACAGTACTACTAGTACTACTCGTAACTCAAATATCTCACTAGTAGAATTAATAGACTCTTTTTAGTCTACTAGTAGTACCAGTATAGCCAAAAGCTTCACCAGAAGTACTAGCAGACCTCAGACCAAATAAAGTAGGAGGGATTATGACAAAATCCAGCACGCTTAATGGTTGTAATATTTTTAAAAGTCAACAGGAAGCCTGAATTTGCTTTTTCACGCTCCCTTATTTGCATATAAGGCTTTACTAGTAGCACTAATGAACATTTTTAAGTATACTAGTAGTACTAGTAAACCCAGAATAGTCTACTAATAGTGACACTTACTGCTTTTCTAGTAAAGTCTACTCACGCACTAGTTGACCAAAATTTTGTACGTTCTCCAAATTTCAGTACTAGTAGAGCTGAACTACGTTTTCCATAGCAGCCAACATGCAGCACACATGGTATAAATGCTGCGACATCGTGAGCCAGTGAAAGAAAGCCAACACACGCATCAGAGAACGCCTGTCCTGATATCGTTCAGCTCAACCCTCATACTTTGGAGATGAGTAAATACCAAACATAATACTTAGCATTGTTGGACTGTTTCAGTACGTTTAATTGTGGCCTGACCTGCAGACAAAATGTTTGTGGTTCGACTGGAAGCAGGGAGGAGGTCAAATGCTTCTCTGACATTTGGACAGGGGGCACATTGTTGAAATGTTTTACATCTCTCATAAAAATACAGAAAATAAATATCAGAGCATAATTAAGAGGCTTTCCTGATCATGTGCTGCTTATGGAGGGTTTGTCAGGCTTATTTATTTGAAGAAAAACAATGGGCTGGTTCATTGATTTCCGATTCCTCAAAGCTTTAATTATAAACCTCACAAAAACATGCCTTCAGATATTTTTCCCTCCTCATGTAGGTCAGTGTAACTCTTCTTAATCCTCTTAGTAGCAGTCACAGATTTACACTGTGTAATAAAGAAAGTTCCTGCCCAAGAACTTTTGTTTGTTCTGCTCTGAATTACAGTCGGAGCTGCAGACACAACAACACAAATCTGATCAGAACGAGAAACACCGTGTCTTAGCTTCACTGTGCACCACTGGAAAAGTTCAGTCATCATGCTACTGTTTCATTTTTTAATTTTTTTATATCCTTGATTGCTTCCATTGCACTGACCTGCTTTATTTTCAACAATAAAAAAAGTCATTAAACACTTCAACTCCTTGACGATGATCCTTTGCTTTTGGTGAATGATTTATCCGTCACTCAAAGTCAAAGTCTGGATTCACGAGACTCGAGTTTACGACAAGGAAGTCTCACTGACCCTCTGCCACTGTTAGGAAGACTATAAAACAAAAGAACCTGCTACGACTGCAGTGATTACAGACAATTACAACAACTGCTGGATGCAGAATGAGCAACACAGCTTAACATGAGGGTAGAGCTTAGGGTTGGATAATATTAAGTTCTTAATTATTCCAATTCCGGTTCTGCTTATCGTCTCCAGTTTTTAACAGTTTCAAATTCCAATTTCACATTTTTTGGAGAATAAAAAACATACCAATAAATATTGCCCTCATTATGATGACATATTAACACAAGTAATTATTAACCAAAACTGATTAATAATGACAAAAAAATATACAAAACCCTCATAGCCACTATATAACAAATATACAAATTTGTTATGAGGTGTTTCTGTTATTTTTTTTTCTTCGAGCAACTTCAGATTAGACATGTTGATAAAATTATAATCTCTAGTAACAATAAAAGTATAATTGTTATCTTAAAAACCCACAGATAGTATTAATCTATGAGTATATATTTACACCCACTCTGTTCCGACAACATTATTGATTACATTTGGGAAAATAAGTGGCACGGGAAGGGTGAAATGATTACCCTGTCTCAGTTGGCTAAAATAGCAACAAGGACTGTCCCAAATAGGGACATATTGGACATATTAAGATCTCCAACTGCGAAACAGGTTTTACTTGTCACTGTTACCATGAGCTTTCTTTAGATGCACTGGACTGTAGGTTGGCTCAGTGCTGTACTCAGGGTGCATTTATGTTGCGTTTGCATGTATGTATATGTGTATTTTATGTATGTGTGTATCTATAAAATGAAGAGTACGGCTTCAGTCTGCTCTATTGTAAAGTGTCTTGACATAACACTTGTTGTGAATTAGTGCAATATAAAAAAGACTGGTTGATTTTATTGATTTTTGTAAGGTCACAGGCACCGATCACGGCTAAATCTGGACTTCTGGTCACCCCATGTTAATGGATATATCAGTATGGTTACTTGAAATAACGATGAAAATGCACAATGACTGAGCTACTTCTTCTGCTTTAACATGTGTGTCACATTATACTCAGAAAAGTTATCCAAATGCATGAAAATACCTGAACGCATTCATCCAGTAAAAATCACAGCTACACAGCTTCTTTAGGAAATAAACTAGCAGCTTATCAACTCGGCTTCATCCTTCAGATAAATGCATCTTATCTTTTAAGGAAATTGTACAGTATGTGTATGAGTTGTGCTAGCATAACGAGTCAACTCCATTGAAACACACATCATGTGATATTTCATGACAGCCTGTCAAACTAACAATGAAGTCACAGTGAAAACCTAGAAGTGCTCTAACCCAACCAAGACATTTCCAACATTGTTATTGTCAAAAATGTGGGAAACTGCCCTTTCTCACAATGGTAACAAGTCTTTGAAAATTCAAGCATCCAGATTTGGATCAACACCAAAATCAAATCACTTCTCCCGTGTGCCATGACGAAATTCCAGTCAAATCCTATCCACTTTATTTTTATGGAACAATTTTAAAAACAATAAGGTTGACCGACGTGTTGCAGTTACTACAATCAGAAATAAAATTGAGAGATATAAAACACATAAAAACATGAATTAAAAACATGAGGACAGAGACCACATAGAGACAGAGCAGCTAACATTAGCCGTGCTGTGCATTAGCTTTTCTGTTTGGCCAAATGCAAACCACAGTTCTCTCCATTTTGGTTCTCTTGCATTCTTGTCCTTGTTTGGTTCAGATGGTTTTCACACCCACAGAGAACCAACTCTGGTCTGCTTGGAAGCAAACCGAGACCCCAGGATTTCAGCTCTTTGTGGAAGGTGTGAAAGCACCCTTAGAGTCTCCATTTAACCTTAACAAGCATGTTTTCAGTCTGATAGAGGAAACCAAAGTATTCTGAGAAAACCCACATATGCACAGGGTGAAGATACTACAGTGACTCCTCACAGACAGGCCCGCCTAATTCAAGAAGTCAAACCAACAACCTTCTTGCCATGGGGCATCAGCACTACCTGCTGCTCCACCGTGCAGCCCTGCAGCTCCAACTTCACCTTCTTATGTAAAACCTGTCTCTGCTTTAGCCACATGGGAGTCATCAAAATGGTCAAAAGCTGACATATGCAGAGTTTGACTTCTGCTCTGATTGGAACTCTCAATCATTCAATCTGTGAAAATTGCTTTAACCATGAACCCTGACCAGCTCCTTCAGGAAATGTACCAGTCACCATAAAGTCTGCTTCGTACTTCAGATGAATGGGTCTTATTTTATGGTGAACTTGAAGACTGTGGGAACATTCTGTGTTTGCATAACCAGGACGTGAGTCAGCGCCATGGACCATTTATGGTTATCTGAAAGTAAACACACATTACACGAGAGGACCTCAAAGTCACACTGATCAATCATCTGAGAGAGATTCAGTGCCCTGTGGAGTTTGTGATGTTGTGAAATCAAATTGTCATTGGGTCTGACCTTCAAACCAGTGTTAGGGAGGGGGGATATGGAAAGCCATATAAGCATAAAATTGATATCGGTGATATCAACCATAGTTCAGCTCTTCTAGTACTCAAATTTGGAGTACTTGTACTCAAATTTGGTCAAGTAGTGCACAAGTAGACTTTACTAGTGAAGCAAAAAGTATCACTAGTGCTACTAGTAGACCAAAAAATGTTAACTAATGCTAAATGTTAGCCTTAGATGCTAATATAGGGGCGAGGGAAAGCAAATTCAGGCTTCCCATTGGCTTTTAAAATATTACAACAAATCAGGGTGCTGGATTTGGTTATAATCCCTCCTATTTTATTTGTATCAGATCTACCAGAAGTACTAGTGAATCTTTTGGCTTTCCTCGTACTACTAGTAGACTGAAAACAGCTCACTAGTACTACCGGTAAAACAAATTGTTTGTTTACTAGTAGTACTAGTCAACTCAAAATATTTCACTTGTGCTATGAGGAAGCACTCTCTCAGGGAGACACCCTACAAATGCATGAATGAACATGTTTTCAGTGGAATTTCGGTTCTTGGCTGGAAACTGGCAGGAAGTTGGCAGGCCACTGGCAGGGAGGGAGAAAATTAAAGCAGATGGATTTTTACTTTGTGCAACATGTGTTTGTTGCCGTCTTCCCCAACCCTCCAGTGGTCTCAAAAAGTTGGGTCTAGTTACCCACATAGTGCAGAATTAAATATATTTACAACACAGGAAAATATGCAGGCATCTGGGAATCCTGTCAAAATAAAACACCCTTTGGTCTAATTATTCAAACATCCATCCATCATCTATACTGCTTACCCATTCAGGGTCATGGGGGCTGGAGCCTATCCCACCTGACACTGGGCAAGAGGCGGTTACACCCTGAACCGGCCGCCAGCCAATCGCAGGGCCACATAGAGAGACAGACAACCAATTCACACTCACACTCATACCTAAGGACAATTTAGAGTCACCAATCAACCTAATGACCATGTTTTTGGTCTGACGAACGAAGCCAGAGAGCCCGGAGAGAACCCACGCATGCACGGTAAGAACATACAAACTCAGAAAGGCCTGGTCCAACACGGGGATTGAACTAGCAACCTTCTTGTTGTGGGGCACAAGCACTAGCTGCTGCATCACAGTCCCCAGTATCCAAAACAGGCTGATAGAATAAATCTTTTGTTTTTTCTCTACGGCCATGAGCAAATAATCTACAGCCAGGTTCTGGTCCATGGCCCGGTGATTGTGGACCTCTTCTCTAAAGAAGATTGGAGAATTAAAAAAAAAAAAAAAAAAACAGGAGCTAAGAAACACTTTTATGAATCAAGACTTTGTTTTTTCAGCTTTTAGGGGTTTTAAAATTTTCCACAGCGAGCCAAATTTTACTTTTATAAGAGGACAATAGGTCAAGGTTCAATCTTTTTACAATTGCCGGCTGTAAAATTCTCTACTATTCGGCTGAGTGTGATAAAATATCCAACTCACTCCATTTAACAGCCCTGGAGGTATAGTCCAGAAGTTTCAGTGTTTCCTTGCAGACCCATGTCACTGTCACGTGAAAGTCACTGTTTAAGGAGCCTGAACTTGTCGGCTTAGACTTTCAGCCCCAGGAATCATTTAAAAAGTTAATAAAAAATCCCTCACATTGACCCAATTCCACCCAAATCCCACCTTTTTTTACTCATTTACAGATTTTGGCTCCAGGTCCTGTGAATCATGTGAGGGCTCAGGGTATAGTTAACAGGTCTGATTATTATAAGTGACTTTGGGCTTCTTTTATGATAAGTTGCTTGTAAATATTGACAGTTGCGGGTTGTGTTTTTTGTGTTTGTTCCAAAAGTGCAGTAACTCATTTAGGCTTGTTGTGCCCCCAAACTTAGGAGGGATCTGATGCACACTCTACTACCAATATCAATTCAGAAGTTATATAAACTATTTTCTCCCACTCCAAACTAAAATGTACATTTTATTGTGAAAAGAGGGTCAAAAAAGATGTTTCCACCAAAAAGAAGTCCTTTATATCCAGAATTACATTTATTTCTAATGTAGCTGTTACTGTTTTCACCATAACAAAGCTGTGGAGGATCAACATAAAAGTTAGATAAGAGCCTGACTATGTCTGTTTGGTTACAAAAATCAAGGTTAGACAGACTGTTTGGAGATAACTAACAGCCTTCCTTCACTTCTGTGTAAAGAAAAGGATATTTCATCTCCAAACAATATATATATATATATATATATATATATATATATATATATATATATATATATATATATATATATATATATATATATATATATATATATATATATATATATGTTTATATACATATGTGTATGTGTGTATATATATATATATATATATATATATATATATATATATATATATATACATATACATATACATATATACAGATAGATTTATAGACAATTATGTGTTCTCATGGATCCGTGAGAATGACTGAAAACGCGGTAGCGTGCATGCCAGGCCAATAGTTGACAAGACAATGTAGGTTTGTAGTGAAACAGCGGCATCACAACACGTGTCAGTGCACTAACGCTTTTCAGTAAAGACAAACTTTTCAGTTATAGCAAATGTGTCTCTGCTGGTCAGAGTATTGATGAAGCAAATCCACATTTTGTTGGAGTGATAACAAATCGAGCACAGTCAGCAGCACACATGTTGCTCTGTAATCGGCCATAGCTGTTGTTGAAGTTGTTTCTAGGTGTGCACACAACCTTTATTTGAAAGAGTAGCCTACTGCGCATGAGCTGCACGTCCTCGTTTTCCCTGACAACGGAATTTCCTGTTTAGACGGAGATGGATACAAAAACTTTTTACTCTGTACCCTGGTTTCAAAAGTTTGCAGATTCAGGCACCTTTCCGTGTCAACAGAAGGCGCAAACGCCACGAAAATTCTCCGTCTTCGGCCATTTTCATTGTTGTGTAAACAGCCCCTAAGAAAAAATGTCAGTGTGAAATTGAAATGTAGTGTAGTTGAAATCCAAACACGCTTTATGTAGATTTCTCTTTAAACAAACTAATATATCACAATGGAAAAAAATAGATGGTGGTCGCTTGTTTTGGGCCTGTTTTTATGGTCCTGGTTGCTTATTTCAGTCCGAAAATCTGGCAACACTGCCTCAGGGTCGTCCCCGTGAGACCAGCAGGTGATTCAGAGCTGCTCTAGACCCATCGGCAGACTTTCTGTTAGTCTGTCACCGTTGACCCGCTCCTTAAATTCTCTGATTTACTTTGTGGTCATGCCCCATCAGAAACAGTCAAAACAAGACATTTTTGAACAAGAGTCTTTTATTGTAATTCCAGGCAGAAGCACTTAGACGGAGGGGAAATACTGAGTCATACTGAGGCGGGGGTTGCACTTTTGTTCGGGGTAATGGCGCACGGTTTCTTCTGGGGGGCATTCAGAGCGGTAACTGGGTTGTAGGCATGAAAAGAGACAAAAATGTGTGAAGCCACTGAGCTATTGTTGCGATAAGTAGTCCTGGATGACCTTAGTATGGCCTCCGCCTCACTGCTCGGACTTACTCTGCATCTGAAAGGAGTAAATTTTGTGCTTCTGAGTGGGTTAGTGGTGAGTCTTGGCCAAAACTTTAAGCCCTTCAAAGCCAAGGGAGGCAGGAGATCCAGGTGATGAAGACCTCAGCCAAGTAGGTTATGTTTTTCCTGCTGTTTGTCCCAAAGATGACCGAGAAACTTCCAACATGATTATCATCAACTTGAATTAAGTGAGCTTCATTAGCCAAAGAACAGCCCACTGGATTTAGGACCTGACTAAAGGGGCCATCCACACTGAGACCAATTCAGGCGTATCATCCCCACGGATATGGTGTTTTGGATGCCCGAAAATCCACATTTTTGAAAAAAAGAACCAGAAAACACCCGTAGTTAGGAAGATTGTAAGGGCCAGTGCCTGAAAGGAGCCCCTAAGAATAAATTATCAGTAATTTTTTATATTAGTTTTCTTTTGCCATAGGTCTGTTAAAATCTATGAAAATGCACTTGTATTTAGTTTTTATTTCATCCATGAAATTTAAAAAGTGGTACACTGGTTTAACTACTCGTTAATGCAAACAACCAATCAGCCAATCACATGGCAGCAACTAAACATGGATTCAGGTATCAGAATCAGAAATACTTTGTTAATTCTCAAGGGGAAATTCAGTTGTTTTAGTTGCTCTTATACACAGTATAGCAGTAGGAAATATCAAATAAAGACATTAAAATAGATAAGAGCATAACATTTAAAGAAAATAAAAAAAATAAATTAAATTAAATGAAAAATTTAATAGGCAGGTTGCAGTATGCAGAATCTTTAAGTAATGTCAACTTCCTCATGATGGAAAAATAAGTAAATTAAGTAGAAGTGAGACTATATGACAGTGCTGTTTGTCCAAATGTCTGAAAGGTATGTAGACATGGTCAAGACAACCTGTTGATGGATCCATCCTGTCATGTATTAACATTTCAGGCTGGTAGTCGTGTAATGGTGTGGGGGAGATTTTCTTGGCACATTTAGGGCCACCTTGGTACTAACTGAGCATTCTTTAGATGCTACAGTCTCCCTGAGTATTGTTGCTGACCATGTCCGACCCTTTATGACCACAGTGCACCAACTTCTGATGGCTACCTCCAGCAGGGTAACACTCCATGTCTCCAAGCTCAGATCATCTCAAACTGGTTTCTTGAAAATGATAATGAGTTCACTGTACTGCAGAGGCCTCCACAGTCACCAGATCTCAACCCAATAAAGCACCCTTCTCCATACCATGAAGAATTAAGGCAGGGCAAAAGGGGTCCAACCCAACACTAGCAAGTCAGACCTAATAAAGTGGTGATTGTGCATCCTGTTTCAGAGAAAAAGACTTGTGAAAGCAGGGTGTATTCACAGATTGTCTCATTCATTAAGATCTTTAACGGCCCTCTCTGGAGTTCATTGTGTGAAGTGGTGCCAATTTTTTTAACAAGCTCCACTCTCTCTCCCTCACATAGCAGTGAAGTGGGTGACCTGGATACTGCTGTCATGTGAGGAGAAGTGTTGTTGTCTCTCTCTGTCGTCCTCCTCACATGCTCGTCTCTCTCGTTTTCTCTTTTGTTCTTCCTCCTTTTGCATTAATTTCCACTCTTTATCTTCATCCTGTTGCTTTCCCTTTCACTTGTAAAAACAACATGGTCATTGTCCCCAACAAGCTGACTCATGGTTGGGGTTGGGTATCATTTGATTTTTTTTCTGATACCACTCCTGAATCAGCATTTTTTAAGTAATGCCAATGCCTGCGGGGTCTGTGGATCAAGACTTTTATGTCGCACTCGCACATCAACGTATACTAGCTGTTGTTGAAAAATTATCAAAATTTCAGTGAAAGTACGTTCTTGGGTGTTCAACGCAGGTCAACATTTCTAAAGCAGAGAGAACGTTGTGCTGGTGGTGTATGACCATGCAATATATTTCACTAGTCCATCTGGGAGAGAGCCCATAGAAAGTGTTTGGAGAGGGCAGAACCTTTCAGAAGCATATCTGGCACGTGATTGGGTGATCGTTCAGTCAATAACATTTATTATGAGCCAATCAGATAATGTAGTAGAACAGACGCTTGTCAAAACATCTCGGAATTGGAGAAAAAAATATATTTACTACAGAGTTTGCCTTACTATAGATTTGTTTTTCATTTAATAAAGAAATGTGGTCCAGATCTGACAAAGCTGCTACTGAAGCTGTTAGCATCTATGCTAGTCTCTGTACGTGCAGTCACTTCCTGCTTTTGTGTCGCTCGTATCTCCCACCTCTTCCTGCTCATAAAGGGATACACCAACATTTGTTTTCTTTTCAGGCCTTGCCTCATACCCGAGTCCATGACTGTAGTAGCTCACCTACTGCATTAGCTCCAAATTAACATTGCACAGCAGATGGATCTTCCTGATTAATGTCTTGTCAAGCTCCAATCTCCAAGGATTGGGAACAGTGTCCTCTAGAGCAGGAAGAGGTGGAGCCAGGAGCGAGATCACAACAAGAAGTGACTGCACTTACAGGGATTAGCATAGATGCTAACAGCTTCAGTAGCAGTTTTATCAGATTTTGACCACATGTCTTTATTAACTGAAAAACAAATATCAACACTACGAACTTCTCAATAGTAAGGATATTTTCTCTCCACTTTTGACACATTTTGACCAGAATTTGTTTTACAAAGTGGCTCACGTTCTGTGACCTGCCTGCTAAATCATCGTTTTGGCCCGTAATGAATGTTGGTTGACCGAACAATCATCCAATCACCAGACAAAAATGCTTCTGAAAGGTTCTGCCCTCCCCAAACACTTTCTATGGGCTCCTTCCCAGATCGACTGTTGAAATATTTTAAACAGTCCATCTGGTGTGTCAGGTTAGTGAAAATGAGTCCTCAGTCCTTTTAAAAACAGCAGAGAGAGGGAGCGAAGGGTAAGGACAAGTGATCTTGACCTTGTCTATCACCTCTATAAATATTTTCTCAGTAGGATTGTGCAAAATCAACAGCTGGAAGGTAATTACATTGACAGCATTAATATGTTTTGGAGAGCAGCGTGTTGGGTGTAACCATGAGGCGATGCCAGAATAAATAAATTAAAAAATGTTGAGGTCATTTTTCCTTGAAGGGCTGCAGACTAAAGTATGATCAGACTGCAGAGTTCTGCAAAAACAGCTTTGTAAAACAATGTGTCAAACAATATTAGACACACCTGAAGGTGACGAGGTTGGTCTGGATCCAGCCATCAAAACCTTCAGGATGGCGTCTGTATGACAAATACTGGAGGGAACGATTTACGGTTTGTTGCTGGATATATGCTTTTGTTTTTATGAGAAGGCGTAGCTTTCTCATCCTGGTTATTGAACAATATATTGCAAAAATATCACACTGTGTGTATACTCTAAGGCAGAGACACTCACTCATAACCTCTCACCAATATTACACCTCTGTTACTGCCTTTAATGATTGAACAAAAGGGGGTCAAGTAATTACCACCCATTCTGTCTCCACAATGTTTAGAGTGGAGGCATTTCAGGGGTGTAACTATCACAGCTTAAAGCCCCGTCCACACGGGGAAAAAAATGGCCGTCCACATGAAAACACTGAAAACACTGTAGTACATATGACAGGCCTGTAACTGGTGCTATAACACTGCTAAAGACATACACCAAAACCAGAGAAGAAGACATGGAGCGTGTTGTTGCTCACGGTGGACATAGAGGAGCAGGGGATTTTGCTGTTACAGCCAAAACAAGCTCGGAAGCTTCAGCACTCAACGAAATGCCTAAAAATTTGTGCAAAACACCTGAATTCATCTCCATGCAGATGGCCCCTAAAACAGCAGTGTGAATGGAGATCTTGTCTTGCTGTGCACCCCCTCCCTGCATAGCTGTGGCTCCTCCAAGGGCACTACGGGCCACACTTTGAGAACCACTTCAACAGAGCACCTATCATCTCAATATGGACCAAACTCTTTGAGGGATGTTTCCAGCACCTTGCTGAATCTCTGCCAAGGAGAACTAAGGCAGCTCCGAGAGCAGATGGAAGATTCTAGCAAGGTGTACTTAATAAAGTGGCCCGTGTGTGTAATTCTTAAGTAGAATTAAAATTTGCTCTCCGTTTCAAATTTTCGATTCCCTTGTTGTTTATGCTTGAACAAACAAACAAACCTGATCTCATGACTGAAACATCGCTTACCTGAGGGAGTGGAAAACATGTTGATCAAGTGACAAATAGGTTATCGAGTTAACAACAGCAAGGTGTTGATGTCTGTGTGCGCTGCTGTTTGTTTACCCTCAGAGAGGACTGATAGGTTATCTAAGGTCAAGTTGGTTTTATTGTTTTGCATTTTCTCTTGTTTCTTTTCATCTTGATTTTATCATTTCTTTCACTTCAGCTTTTCTGGTGTGCATTAGGCCCCAGATCCTCCTGACATCCTCCTACTATCACTACAATTACAATGTAATAATACTTAGTGGATAGACCTCTGCTGAGTACGTATTCACTACAGGCCAAAAGTTTGGAAGCAAGATCAAATTTGTACAAAAAAATATCATAGTTTCATTGGTATACTTTGCAACAAAAACAAAAACATGATTATTATATAAAGATTAACTTGTGAAAAGACATTTTTACTATTATTATCATGTATTTCGTTTTTCTTGCTTGGACTTTGCTTTCTTCAAAGTAATCTCCTCTGGCTTATGTATGCAGACTCTCAAAAGCCAATGAGTTAAAGTGAATAATGCAAACTGTGATTTGTTTTTTTTGTTTGTTTTTTTAACTTTTGCACTGAAGTTGTGACACGTTTAAGATAAAACGTGCGCTCGACTTAATTATACAGGCAAGCGGCAACAGACAGCCGGGCTCATCAGTAGATGGCGGTAATGCCCCATGATATTGTGGTCACCTGCCGGTAAAAACCAAGAAGAAGAAGAAGACAGCCGGGCTCGGTTGAAGCATAACAGTAACCAGCCAACGTTAGCTGTGTCTGTGAATGTAGGAGTGCAGGGTATGTACAGTCCCTTAGGCTATTTATCAGTACCTTAAATAAAAGCTGCACAACTTTCAAGACTCAAGCAAAGCTCGTGTCTTGCTGCCAACCGCTGAATAAGGTGGAGGGAGTTAGCCCCGAAGTTAGCTACAACTTCGTCTCTGTAGCAGCAAACAAGTCCCCCTGTGCATCCCAGGTCAGGACACTGACTGAATGTGAGTACTTCTTCAGCCGGCTGAGCCTGTTGTCTTTTAGTATGCGCAGCAAAGTTCTCCAACTTAGGATTATTCCATCTCTGATGGCAAGAGCAGCAAGAATGACATTCTGAGGTGGAAGTAAAAGTTAACTAGCTCACTTCTTCTCTCCATTGTGTGTGTCTGTAAACATCTGACGTCAAAGTTAAAACGGTTACAACAGTGTAAATAACTTTAATTTGGTGCGCACGTTTTAGCCAAAACGTGCGCACGAGATACTAAAACGTGTGCATGATATATTAAAGCGTGCGCACGTTTTAATATATCATGCGCACGTTTTAGTATCTCGTGCACACGTTTAAGCTAAAACGTGCGCACGAATAAGTATTTCGTGCACACGTTTTAATATATCGTGCGCACGTTTTACTATCTTGTGCGCACGATTTTTTTTTTTTTTTCTCTGTGGCACCTTAGGGGCTCCGTACATCAGTGTATACCTGAGAGTAAATTGAGGGAAATTGTGCTTATCAATGAAAGCAAAGTCTGATCGTGCAGTAAGTGCATCCCAAAATACAAATAACTCATGCCGGTTTTTAAGAATGGCATTATGAATAGAAACTTAAGGTAGCTCCCAAACCTTTGGCCTGTAGTGTGTATCTATATACTTATCTTGTTGCTAAAGAACTTTGAACTGCAATTGAATTTGTATGAACTGTGCTATAAACAAATTTTGATTGATTGATTGATTGAAATGGAGGTTTAGGCGTAAGCTTTAAGTAAGGAACTTCATACAATTGAAAATACGGTGTTGCTGTGCTTAATTGATTTTGTTCATTATTTCTGATCACTCTGTGGGCTTGATTGTGGATGGAGAGAAGGCACAGAGAATGTCGTAGACTTTAACCTGAGCCACTGACATGGAGGTCAACTGCCTAAACCCTATAATTGGAAACCCTTCTGCTCGGGTTCGAGAGAGCTCTATTTATCTATTTAACTACAGCTGAAATCTATCAGTACAAATTTATCTCATTGTCTTGCCAGGAAAATGCATTTATTGAAACATAAAAATAAAGGCATCAAAACTAATCAAAAAAGTTTGAGAGGATTATGCACCCTAAAGAAAATGTTTAAACTGGACACTTTATTAGGTACACCATGCTGGTACTGGGTTGGATTGGATGAATTGATTCAACAAGGTGCTGAAACATCCCTCAGAGATTTTGGTCCATCCTGACATGATGGCATCTCAGTTACTGTAGATTTATCGGCTGTCCATCCAAGATGAAAATCTCCTGCTTCACCACGTCCCAAAGGTGCTCAACTGGATTGAGATCTGGGGCCTCATTTATAAAGTTTGCTTAAGCAAAAAAACAGGGCTTGAAAGAAGTGTAAGTCACTTCCCATGCAAATGTTGTGATTTATAAAAATAAACTTGGCAGGAGAATGTGCGCACTGGTACATCAACTTTGATGCTGGCGTATGAACATTTTGGAGATGTGGGAAACTGGCGGCATGGATGGTGAGGTGGTGAAGTGAAGCCAGATTCATCTCATACATGTAATGTCATCACATATCAGACTTATCATGAACACCCGAATCTGCAGTGTTATTATAAACGTGTTCACTTTCTACTGTACGTAGTGTTCATATATCATACTTCATCTTCACATGATATAGAGCGGTGGATAGCACTGATTGATTAGTATTAGCCGTGACAAGTTGTGTGAAACAAACAGTCTAATTGCTGAGTAAGCACATAAATAGTGCAGTGACACTTGTGCGTAATGTTGCACAAGGATGCGCTGGCACTGCTGGAAGATCACACAGACTGTGGATCAGGATGGAGTTTTTAGGGACCATAATGATGACTGGCTAATAAGCTGATTTAGATTCCCCAGAGCAGTGCTCTTGGATCTATGCGCTGAACCGGTCCCAGTGTTAAACAAAAGCACCCACCAGAACCGCGCTATCCCGGTGCGTATAGGTGCTAACAAACTCAGGGGTTTCTGGCAACCGGCTACTTCCAGCGGGAATAAGCCGACAGGTTTGCGTTTGATATGATGAACAATATAAAATGTTACATTTTCTGTGTAAAGCCCCTTTTGGGTATGACATAATACAGTTAAATTATGTTCTTAGGTCTGGGATATCGCAGCCATCCCTCAGCACAATAATGCCAGTCGTTTTGGATGGCATTATAAACATGACCAGATACATCAGGGTTCGTTACACTGTGGGTGAACAGGCAACATTAAAAGGCAATTTGCGGCAATGTCCGGTTTCCCAAATGTAATCGGCACAAATGACAGTCTGCACTCATGTTGCTATGAGAGCTCCGAGTGGAAATGAAAAAAATGTGCCTACAATCAGTGTAGAAATTAATTTGTTCCTCAAACATGGTTTTGACAAATGTAGTGGCACGGTGGCCAGGGTCAACACATGACTCACTCATCCTGACGCACAGCTTCTTCGTCTTCTTTGGTTTCGGCAGACTATAAGCCATATTGTGAAAAGACTGCAGGAGGGCGATGCAAAAACATTAATGAGGTACTTTGCATTGACCATTCATGGTAACATGTGGGTGTGTAGAGGGCGGGATGTGAGGTAAATCCTGCTCAACTTTCCAAGTGGACTGTGATTTATAAAGGGAAAAGTGCTTGCAACTGTGCCCACGCATGGTTTAATAAATCAGATTTTTTTTGGCACACGCCATTTTCAGCTTTTGGGCGCACATTCACTTTTAGTATAGATCCTAGGCAATGTTTTATAAATGAGGCCCCTGGTGACTGTGGAGGCTACTGGAGTTCAGTGAACTCATCATGTTCAAGAAACCAGTGTGAGCTGATTTGAACTTTGAGACATGAAGAGGTCTTGCTGGAAGTATCCATCAGCTGGGTTTGAACTTCCATAGGTCGCCCAATCATGTCTACATGCCTTAATGCACTGAGTTGCTCCCATGTGATTGGCTCATAAGCTAGTCACATAGAGAAGCAGAGGAATAGGTGTGCCTTATAAAGTGCTGAATGAGTGTATGTTCTCATTTGACATATTTTTTGCAAGTGTAATCCCCTTCAGTGCCTCCTGTAGCTGTGAGTTTAAGAGCATTGACAACATAAACATCTGCTGCGCTTGGCCCCATTTGCCATTAATTCCCCTTGACAATGGTCCAAAAATTCCTTTACTCCTCCGCTGTCATGTGAACTTTAAACCGTGACTGATGCTCATTGATTTTTTAATGGATGTGACAAAATTGTGATGAGATAGATTTAATTAATTGCACAGAAAACCACTGCTGATAATCTCACCTGAAAAATATTCACGTGTTGCCCTCAGATGCTCTTCTGAAAATTGGCAGAAGCATTAAAAGCTTAAAGATACATCCTGCCATGCCAGCTCACTGCCACACCTTCACACACCTGAGCAAACACTGTGAGGAGGGTTTATTATGGTGGATTGTTGGTTTCAGGCTGTAAACATGTACTCTGGTGGAAGATAACCATTCTCAAGCCTGAGTTGTTAAAGTTCCAGTTTGAAAAAGCAGTTTATATCTAAGAGGAGCTCCACACAACCTCTCTGCTTGTCAACAGGCAAGGAAGGTGACTGTATGGAGCCCCAGGGTGGTCGAGGGCCTCTGGGGGCATACAAAACCAAAATCACTTTGGTGGTTTGAAGTGTGCAAAGTTTGCAACGACAGTAGGAGACCTCCCTAAGTGGGACCCTTCAGATTCTCTTTAAAGCAACAATATTTATCTCTTCCACCTTAAAATAGAATTTTAAAGTCCTTTGACCCAGGGTGGTGGAAAGCGTTTGGGGGCTTACAACCTCAGAATCACTTTGGTGGTATGAAGTGTGCAAAGTTTGCAATGACAGTAGGAGACCTCCCTAAGTGGGCCCCTCCAGATTCTCTTTAAAGCAACAATATTTAATTCTCCCCCCCTCTAAAACACTCATACTCCCGGTTAAATATTGGCTGATATTGGCTGATTGGTGGATATTTGTAAAAACAGATCAAGCAAAACTGTTTGACGGCTGTTGTTTTGAGGGCTGTGTAAGATGACCAAAAGATACCTATAAAACCACAACAGATGTTTAGAATTTGGAACTAATGTGTCTGTATGTCCTTGTTAAATAAATGAAAAAATAAATAAAATTCAGGGGGCTAGATGGGAAGCTGTGGACAGCCAGATGTGGCCCCCTGGTTGCCAGTTGATGATCATTGCACTACGGGATGGAAATCAAAAACCAATTCCAATTGGATACTGATAACAACTACCTCAAGGAATCAATAGCATTAGTGTTTATGATTAACAATTCCTTAATTAATTCCTTCCACTGTGTTCTGCATGCCTACCCTCCCCTTTGGAAATGCTTGACTCTCAGGGGGCGGGGCTATAGGAAGTTGTGATAATGAGCTCTGTGTTGATTGGCTGTTGGGAGATGGAGGAGAGGATGCAGGCCACTGATTGGACTTTCAAAATAGTCATGGTGTCTGCCCATGATGAGCAGATTACACATGTAGGGGGAGGCTATAGCTATGACATCATAAGTCCTAGAAGTAAAAAGAAAGCATTTAAGAGGCATTTTCTTTAAAAACATAAAAACATTTCTCCATGAACTAAGAAATTTGGTAAAGAAGTCATATTCTTCTGCTCCTCAAGCCCCGATTAACAACATTACGAGCAAATAAATCTGATTTTGCAGGACATGGATCTTTAAAACTGCAATCTTCTCCAACAGAGTGATCCACATACACTGAAGATCTGCTGCACAACAAATAAAGGAACATTTCTGGGAGTCTTGCAAATACTGCAAAGAACATGAGCAGATTTTTAATCCAGAACATTTTTATCTGAATTTAAGACATTTTCTGTTATGTCTCAGTTGTTGAATTAAGATTTATTTGTCTTCATGCAACCTCTCCTCTAATCCTATTCATTCAACATAAACATAAATTTTTCGTAAAGGAACCTTTTTGTCCAGCCCTACATAACAATCAGCTTTGGCTGAGTGATATGGTCAAAAACTAAAATCCCAGATATTTTTCCACAACACTGAATTTACAATTTTAATATTTTTTCCCTCTAAAAAAAAAAAAAAAGACAAAGAACTTCCTTTATGTTATCAAAATATATTCCCAAACCAAACAAAATTTCCCTCTTAAAGATAAAGTGTGTCATAAAATGTTGATTATGTAGTTTAAATGGAGACAGGTCTGTCTATATACACACTGAAGGCTGAGGTATTTCACAGTATATCAACATGACACAAAATTTAATCTCATTAAAAAAAATAAATACAGGCCTATAAAAGTGCTTGTGCAAAACCTGTCAGGGCCTACCATCATGAAAACTGTCAAGAAAGTCAAGAAAAAAATCTTGGTTTTTAGTTTTTAAATCTTCTGCAGAAGATAATTCGAATTAATCTATTTGAGATATATATTTCCCAGCCCTACAATCAGCTGATGGATCAAAATGTGGAGCATGTGTTTGTGTAAATATGGTGGTGTTGTAGTTTCCTTGCTGTCATCGTGCTAAGTAAAGACCAAACACCTGCTGGGGAGGATTTTCAGGAACAGAGGAACACCAGAGAGCAACAAGATACTGTTCAAACACTATGACCAAAGTATATGGAAACATGAGTTCAGGAATATACTGAATATTAGATTCAAAATTTATGGTATTATTATTGATATTTATGCCTTTAGAATGTTCAGACTTTATGCTTTTGCTCTGATGCAGGAAAGCAGCAATACAGTACCAGATGAACATGAACAAAAACAATATGCTGATCTGTTTTAAAGGGATAGTTCAGGATTTTTAAGTGGGCTTGTATGAGCTACATGGCATTAGCCTAAACATGAGCCACACTGACAGGCAGCAGCTCACACTGTAAAAAGCAAAAAGTTATGGCTGAAATGATTTTTTTTTTCAATATAAAACCTGAAAGTTCAATAAAGATACTGAAACAAAAATGCTTGTCTGAAAACAGGGCGAATGTAAATATGTAGGTAAAATAAACTAAACAATACCCACACCCCAGGAGGAAATGTCTGGCCTTTTACTTTAATGTTAAACATAAAAGTCTTTTGAGGTGCTCAACATGTGATTAGACCTCTTTGGATTAGTTCGCCCTGAACTGAGTGAAGCCCACTGATGTGAGGGTTTCATCTTGAATGTTCTGTTGCTGCCTCCTGCTGGCAAGTTAAGGAACTGACAGCTCAGGTCTGCACTTAAGATAAATAGAAAAACACTCAGAGAGCGCAGATCTCCACCAAGCAGCTCAGCTCCAGCAGCGGCTTTTCCACAACCCCTGTAAAAGATACAATTCTGGATCACCAGATCCAGAACGGAGCCAGGGTCTTCAGCACATATGTGGAGGTTGTTATCCTATATGAACACAAGTTTTGGGAACATCACTTAATATTTTTGATTTTATATGAATTGTTGAATGTTGTCAATGGGATTTCCCATTATAAAATTCAGTGTTTTTTTGTGAAATCAATCTGGATCAGATCTAGATGAAATTTACCTTGATGATAGAGACATGGACCCCATATTATCCTGTGAAATTGTAAGCAAATCTGTTAAAAAATGGTAAAGATATGTTTTATTTTAGAATTCTGCCCAATGTAAACTGATGGGATTTGTTGAAATGTTGGGAATTTTTTGCATTTGGACAAATGTACGTATCACCACCAAAGGTTAATGGCTTCTTCCTTGGACCAAACCACACCTCCGGTAAAATTTTCATGTAAATCCATCCAGTAGTTTTTCCGTAATCTTGCTAACAGACAGACAAACAAACAAACGCCGGCCAAAACTTGACCTCCTTGGCAGAGGTAATAAACAGACGACTGGGCCACTTAACTTTGCTGCGACTCATGTTGACTGTATAAATGTGAAAAAGAAAAGGGTTTAGGGCTGGTTCATCACTTTTTAGGGGCCTCCTGATTCACTCCTGGTCAGGGTGAGAAAATTTTAGACATGATAACATCACACAGCTGCTGCAGATTTGTCGGCTGCACATCCATGATGTAAATTTAGGAGGGGCTATAATATAAGGGGTGAACAATTTAATTTGTCCGATGATCCATACAACTCTTAAAAGTATGTGCATTTCTGTTTGTGGTGTCAAACTCTGGAACAGCCTGGATGTCACTTAAAAAATGTGCAATAATAGGCAAATATTTAAATTACATTATAGACAAGTATTGTTAGATTCATACGAGTAACTGAACCATAACTTGGTTTTATACCTAAATAATTTACCATATAATTAATTTAAGTTTATATATTAACACTAATCAATACACATATGCAACTGAATATAGTAAATAACATAAAATTTTAGTTAGAACTGATATTTTGTGGAGAAGCTTATTGTTTGTATATACTTAATTAGGAGATATATGATTATGAATACGAGTGTGCATTTAAATATGTATTTATGCAAACATTACATATATGTAAATATGTGTATATACTATATATATGTGTACAATGTGTAGATCTGTATAGATATGTGTAAATATATATATATATATATATATATATATATATATATATATATATATATATATATATATATATATATATATATATATATATATATATATATATATATATATATATATATATTTAATATATACATTAATATTTCCTGAGGTGCTTGCAAATTATTAATTAGTAATAATAATTATATAATTGGTGTTACTATGTTTTTGTTTCCGTAATGGATCAGATTTGTAAGGAAGAGGCAGGACTAGATAAGCTCTTAGCCTCATTCTGTCCCTTCTCAAACAGGGTATTGTGTGACATATATGTTTGTATTCACATGTATGAGTTTAGTTGTTGGACATATACAGATCTCCGATGTACATATGTATTATGTTGCCTTGACTAATTGTTGATTGTTTTGTTTTTTTGTTTTTTTTTGTTTTTAAGTTTGAGATGAATTAAAAAAAAAAAGTTCTGTTCCACCACATCCCATATGGGCTCTATTGGATTGAGATCTGGTGACTGTGGAGGCCACTGGAGTACAGTGAACCCACTGTCATGTTGCAGAACCAGTTTGAGATGATCTGAGCTTTGAGACATGGAGCTGGAAAAAGCCATCAGAGGATGGGTACACTGCAATGGACATGGTCAGGAACAATACTCTGCGGGGTAAATAGAGTTTCAAGGAAGTATCCCAAACACCATCACACAATCACCTCCACCCTTAACCGTTGATTCAAGTCAGGATTGATCCATGTACTCATGTTTTTGACCCTACCATCTGAATGCTGCAGCAGAAATACAGACTCATCAGATCAGGAAACATTTTTCCAGTCTTCTTTTGCCCAGTTTTGGTCACAACTTGTAGCCTCTGTTCCCTGGTTTGACTTCTTGGTTGCATGTTCAAAGTCAAAGTCAAAGTCAGCTTTATTGTCAATTTCTTCATATGCCCTGGACGTACATAGGAATTGAAATTACGTTCCACACTGTCCCATTTCGTGCAAGTGTAGCATGAGTAACAATAAGATAATAACAAAAACAGTAATAAAAACAAGCATTATCTATGTGATAAGTTAAGTCTAAGCTCCATGTTTCTCCACATTTGAATTTTGAGAAGGGCTTTACACTCACGTTTAAGACGTGTTCAGCCATCATATCAGAATACATCTCACACATTGAGGAATGTGTGCAACTCCGGCCCTATTTAACAAAATGGCCACTGCTTGTACATTTAATCACCCAACTGATTAAATCTTTACATTTAAGCTTGATTTAAAATACCTACAATAGCTATGCTAATTTGTGTCAGCATGTATATGGGTTTTTCCATTATGTGTTAGCAACAAGCTAACAAACTTTTTACTCATTTTGGACACGTGGATGCAGCTTGTCAGTGGGCTTAACATAACTTTGTTCAAGAGTATATCACACTGTTTAGTGATACTAAATCCGATGTTAAAATTCTCTGAGGTTACATCTCATGTTTTGGTTGGCATTTTTAGTTTAACAGAGTCTTCGAGTGCGACGTCTCAATGAGCAGCAAAGCTAAGAAGATGCTGTCTCTCCTTTCACATGGACCAGAGACTGGACTCAACCCCAGGCCACCTGCAGGTCCAAATTTGAAGCCAGATGAACTGATGCTTAAAAATGTACGTTGGATGTTTTTATGGTGCACTGGCCCTGCATTCGAGGGGAATCCTGTTCACACATGCAGCTCAGTCATGTAAATTCTGGAACATTTCAGGGGTTTTTTTCATGTGTGAACAGGGTTTTGGTGGTAAAACTGGAGCAGTGGTAAGTAAAAAAAGATGAGAGGTTAGGAAATCATGTTTGAATACAAAATCTCCTTGAAGATGTTGCTGCTTAATTATGACGTATTTCTATAAAACGAACAAAGACTAAAAAAAAAACAAAACAAGAATTCATTACAAAAACTTTATTAGTATCTCCCTCTTTACATTACAACAAAATCAAAAGAAAATGAATTTGGGCTGATTTTTGTTAAACAAAAGTGGAAATGAAGAGTTTTTCAGGCCTTTCACCTTTCAGCTGGATTCATATGTCGCCTTTTTGGCTGCATGGAAAGTTAAAACAACAACAAAAAACAAAATAAAATAAAACCTCCTATAACATATTGTTAGAGTTAGGGTGTGTGTACTGGACCTGACACTGTTCTGTTCATTAAATTCATGTACATCCTCACTGGTGCAGCTGGCAAACATCGGGGCAGATTTACAGATTTGTTCATTTTCAACAAAGCAGAGCAAACACGTCACAGACGAAGACAGTGATTCCCGGGAGCAAACAGATACCAGGGTCATGGTTCACTTTTTGCCAGATTTCTTGATGCCGCTGCCACCTGGAGGAGACAGGAGAGGGAGCAAACAGGAAAACAGAAAGCTTGGATGAGAAATAATTTTGTCTATGTGGCAACAGATTTTGTATAAAATCCTGTTGTTCAGTATGTGCATAAACAATGCTCAACTACAAATATGGAAATCATGTACTGTTTATAAATATAGATGTGTGTGTGTGTATGCTGAGTGAGCGTATGTGCTGTCATGCCTGGTGGCGAATATGAGCTGAGCTGAAACCACAAAAGCACAATCACCATAACTCACACCGTGGCTGATTTTCTGGTCTTACCTAGAGGTCCTTTTCCAGCAGCTTTGGCCTTCAGCGCATCCAACGCTTTCTGCTCCTCCTTTTGCTTCTGCTTGAAGGCAACTTCATCCTGCAGACATACAAACATTCAACAATCCCTTAAATCAACCCATGGTATCAGAGCATCCCATCTGTTTTTGTTGTTTTGAAGATAACTTTGTAATTTGTCACAAATTTACATCTGCAGCTGGAGCTGAGGAGTAAAACAGCAATAATGTTGACATTTATTTACGATAGATATTTACAGGGTTCCCACTCTTTTCTAAAATTTATTTTCCAGGATGCGTCTGTCACTCAGCACAGGAGATAAAAACCTCTTATTCAATATACCAACGCCCTTGAACTCAAAGTCACTAGTTTTCGGCGTTTCTTTGGGGAAAAATAAGTCCTTACAGAGGTCTGAAAAGTTGCTAAATCTATCAACAAAGTCTTATGAAAACAATGGGTAGCAGGACTGCTCTGGAGGAACATGCAAATTTGATTGGCTAGTAGCATCACGTGGGGCGCTGTGCCGGCTAGAGAGAGAGAAACTCTGCAGCTCAATTTTAACGGCTGACAATCGACATGTAGGCTATGAGCACATTTTTTAACCCGTTTGCGTTCACTAACAAGGTAGAGAGAAGCAGCGGCAGGATAGATAATTTTCGGGAACAATTCAAGCTTTTCCAGGACATTTTACTTTTCTCTCATTTCCCAGATATTTCCATAACTGCAAAATTGGTCAATCATCTTCCAGGTTTTCCAGGACACGTGGGATCCCTGATTTAGTGTACATCACTGACAGACTTGGACTTTTAAAAGAAAATCCACTAAACATAAATATACAGTGCTGCATATATATTCAATTTAAGAGCCGTCGATCAGCACAGAAATGCCATTAACCTGTGATTAAGGGTTTGTCTGCAAATAAAATAAAAATATTTGCACAGGAGGGCACACTTACCTCGTCAAGTTCCTTGTTCTGTTTCTTGGGGGCCTTCAGAGGTTTCTTTTTTCCTCCTGAGGACGATAAATAAACATTGTATTTCCTGCTTTGGAAAAACTAAATGTGACAGTCTGAACAGTGAGGTCTGAAGATCAGTTTGTTGAAGTGAAGCCAGATCCTGCACTCCAGTGACAAATTCATTTCCTTAATGCTGTTTACTGCTTGGTTAATACTGGATGACTAGTACAGCATGAATTCTCAGACCTGGATATAAAGAGGTCAGATCTTGCCTTATAGGGTTAGTTTGTGTTTTTAAAGAGGCCCATGGCTTTAGCAAATATGAGTGTCACAGGAACTTACAACTTTGTCCCTGAGGGGAGATATCTGGGGGCGAACAGTAGCCGGTACATAGCACTACATGGTACCATGAAAGCCCCCTAATTAATAACAACAACAATAATGATAACAACTTTATTTATGTAGCACCTTAAAACACAGATGTTTACAAAGTGCTTTAACAGACAAAATAAAGGCAGAACTCTGGGCACAATAAAATCAACAATCAGGTCAACAGAGACCGAAAGAGTCAAAGAAAAAGGCACAGAGGGTCATGTTAATTAAAGCAACAAAAGAAAAGAACATAGTAAACTGGTGAGAGGGAAACAGCTGAAGTCATTTAGGAATATACTAAATTAATACAGCTTATTATGTCAACATGTACATATGAAGAACATTAGTGAGGAAGGTAATTAATCCACTCACAGGTTAAAACTACGTTGGCTCAACAATAAGCTACAGTAAGATTCTTTACAGTGTTTATTTTTTTCCCCACAAAGCTCCTGTGTTTAGAACTTCAGTATGCTGGACTGTAGGGTTTATGTATCCCTCTGTTGTCAGCTGGTCAGGTTGTCAGAAGAAACAACAAACACTAACTTCAGTAAAACTGAAAATGAGTAATTTTGACTCCAGTCATCACGCAGTGCTGCTAGTCGTGGGTATGAGAGGATATCTTTATAAACAGAGTACACAGAGGAAGAACTTCAGCAGATGAAGCCACAGATAGAAAGAGGGATGGAGAGCACAGGTTACCTGGATGTATGAGCTGAGAGCCCATGTCCACAAACTCAGAGACACTTTGCTGTCATGAGTGAGAGTCTTTAGTTTCAGTAAACTGTTGACATATATCATAGTCCTAAAATAGGCACAGCAAATACAATGCTCTGTCGATGCAGAGGGGGGAATCAATTGCAATTTACATGACTAAATTATGACTTAAACTAAAACATATTTTAGGCAAAAGAAAGCCTTATTTGCAGGAATTAAATTTATTCATAATGTAGCTATAACTGTTTTCACCGTAATAAAGCTGTAGAGAATCAACATAAAACTTAGATAAAAGCCTGACTATGTCTGTTTGGTTACAAAAACCAGGTTTAGACAGAAGTTAAAAATACCAGTAGCCGCTCCCTTCACTTCTGTATAAACAAAAGGATGTTGAATAAGTAAATTTAGAGCCAAATAAGAAAAATGTCACTGTGAAATGGAAATGTAAAGTAGATGAAAATTAAAACACACTTTATTAGATTTCTCTTTTTAAAAAAGTAATATATCGCATTACAAAAAAAATAGCTGGAGGTCGCTTGTTTTGGGCTTGTTTTTATCGACCTGGTTGCTTTTTGTCAGCAGAAAAATCTGCCAACACTGCTCGCAGGTTCCTTTACTGGCACTCATATTTACTAAAGCCATGGCCTCTAGCAACTCCCTTATAAAAAAAAAAAAACAAACCAGCCCTTTAACCTTCCCAACGTTAAGCACCAACACCCACATCATTTACTTATGTCTCTGGGAACGTACAACAGACCTTTCTGAGGAAAACTGGGTCTATTTATGACTTCAGGTCAAATTTAATCCCTCTGTAGAATTTAAAACTATGACGAAATTATTTTTTCCCGGACGTATTTGAGGATCCACAGCGATAACCCCAATCATCAGTGTTTTTTAAACACGTTAAACTTAATTAAAATATTGTATTTTTATTATTAAATATACGTTTATTCCGCGGTTTGGCCTAAAATGGAGCTCGCGCGCTCTCCAGTAGACGTTAGCTCGCTCTTCATCCACGCTTCACCGAACAAATTTAGGCCCTTAATCCGTTTATTTCCCCATGACGGAGAGTTTTAACTTAATATGACCTGGAATAACGCCTTACCTTCTCTTCCAGACATGTTTTAAACTTGTCACAGATGTTTAAAGGGACAAAATAGACGCGTTTCTTCTGCGAGCGTGACCGGCGAGCTCCCCTAATCCGCGCTGGAAGGACCTCACTGGTTTCCGACCCGGATGTAGATTGACCTCAGAGCGCCTGAATAAAAAAACACGCCGGTTGCGATTTCGTTTGACATTATGATGCTAACGAGGTAGTTAGAATAAATGTAATTCTGGTGACATGTATGAGCCGACAACAAAGGAGAAAGCAGGTATGTATTCGTCTTAATATCGTGTTGTATTGTTTAGTGGATAAAAAGAGTTAGGATCTTTAATTCACGCTTATAAGGTAGTTAGCCGGTGCTAACTATTAGCATCATGGAGATGAATTAAGTTTAAAGGGCACATCAGTTAGCCGCTTAACCTTGATAAGCAATAACATCTAAGTAAAATAATAATAATAACTTACTGTACTTAGTTTTTCTTCACTCTTGTCTAGCTGGTTATTTGGTTTACTCATCAACTCAGGGATCTTTGTTAGTAGTTTCATTATGGTGACAGTGCACCATGTGGACATAGGGCTGGGAAATTAATCGACTATAAGTTTTAATTTTAATTACAGCCACCTACAGTTATAAATAAAGTAAAAGCCGAGATAACTCAATTACTGTGCCACAAGATGTGTTGCACCTGTTTTGTCTTCATTCATTCATCATTTTTTTTGTTTTTATTATTTTCATAAATGTCTGTGTTCGTTGTATTCATTCAACCCCTAATAATGATACCTTTATTTATGAAGCACCTTTAAAAACAGATGTTTACAAAGTGCTTCAACAGACAAATTAAAGGCAGAACTCTGGAGACAATTAATCAACAATCAGGTCAAACAGAAACCAAAATAGTTGAACTCTAGGTATGAGTACAGTTAAAATGTCAACATGTTCATGTTTTAGTTTTCATTTTATATACGGTGATAAGGAGACAGTTGGTGACATCACATCAGGAATTTGGAAAGATGAGGGTAAATACAGGATGGTTAAAAAAGGGAGTAGATTAAAGCGTGAAAATATGGTAAAAACAGCACCAAAACGATGAGAAATAGGAGAGGGGAGTAAGAGCATGAGAGACTAAAAAGAATTTAACAGGTAAATGTACAATAAATAAATTGATAAAATATATAATGAACAGAATTGCTAAATTAGTGCGTAAGCAATTAAGATGACGTCATGTAAAAGCCAGTTTTATTACATATTGACACTTGTTTTACTAAAAACAATACAAAATATGAGATATTTGCCATACAGTAAATTATATGTCCACTTGTAGGGATATGTTTCATTGTCATTGAGGTAGTCAGAGTAAAGTCATGACCCGCTGCCCTTGCTGCACTCAGAAATGTTGGTAATGCTGAGGAGAAAACAATAACAACAAGCATTAGTGTGTTTTAAAGCAGTTCTGAGATTGCCTTGTAATGCACATTTGACATATTCTCAACTCTAATCACCAACAATGCCCAAAATCCTATCCATTCACCATGTAAATGAATATATCTCATTTCTGTATTGTTTTTTTTTAATAAAACAAGCAGCAACATGTATTTTAAACTGGCTTTTAAAGGAGCTAAATCCTGAAAACTATTAAATATTTAGTATCAAAGCTTAAGCGCTTTAAGAGATTTATGCTTTTTTTATTTGTGTACATTTTTGAGAGTCCCCAAACTGTGCCATATGTATTATATTAGAGACCTGTAAGAGTGACTGACATGCAGACATTCATGCCATAAGCTGCAACAGAGCCATAGTAATCACTAAATTTATAAAAGAAAAATGACGTATGACATGACCTGGTAGTATGTCATCAGGAAGGTTGGCAGTCTGGGTTTGAAGATGGCCTTATATGTACAGTGTGCACAAATGAAACTTTACTAGAATAATTCTAGTCAAGCAAGATGGTTCGATCCCTGTGTCGGTCAGGGCCTTTTCCCTTGGGTAACTGCCCTTTGGTAAGAGTGTGAGGGTAAATGACTGTGTGTCTCTCTACTTGGCCCTTTGATTGGCTGGTGGCTGGTTCAGGGTGTACCCCGCCTCTCGCCCAATGTTAACTGGAATAGACTCCAGCCCCCACGACCAGTATTAGTTTTGACAGCATTTTTTAATTTAGTTTTAGTTATCGTCTCTTGCCTAAAATATCTTTAGTTTTAGTCATAATTTAGTCATCTAAATTGTTTCAATTTTAGTCTAGTTTTAGTTGATGAAATTTCACAACATTTTAGTCGATGAAATCTACTGTAAATTTAGTCGACCAAAATATGAAGTGTAAAGGGTAAGCCATTTTTTATGTTTCCTTGAATTTCTGAAGTCATGTTTTACACTTGGATCAAATGAAACGTCTAATAACCCTTTACTGAATGCTAGCAAAGTTTGAATGTATAAACTAACAGAAACAAATGTAAGTTTTGTGTGAAATGCAGTCACCTTTATTTAGGCTAACTGGCAGAGCATCTCAGTTACAATACCAGAACTGACAACAAACAGTGAACCTGCTCTACATGAATATATCAATTCATAAAGAGAGGAGCTCTGATTGGATCACTCCCCAACTTGTCCTGCCATCAAGAAGCTAAGGCAGTTGTGATTGGATGTCCCTCTTAACTCATCCAACCTTTCCACACAACCAAAGTAGCTGTGATTGGATATATTCCTAACTTGTCCATACTTTCTACATGACCAGGTTAGGTCTGATCGGATTAAGTCTGTCAAACATTTTAGACTAGTTTGTATCTGTTGATGAAAATGTCAGTTAATTTAGTTTTAGTTTTTGTCCATGTGCACTTGTTTTTGTTACTTACTGTCTAGTTTTTGTCAGATTTTGTCAGGGGAAAAAAAATAATTAGTCAACAAAATTAACACTGCTCACAACCCCTGAAAGAGATAAGTAAAATAGATAATGAATGGATGAATACAACGTAGGTGTAATGTAAAAATTTTTTTTTGCATCCCTACTTTTAACTGTAATTATTATTGAACTTTATTAAACAGAAAACCCCATTGACATTAGAAATCATAATAACAATCAAATAAATGTATGTTTCACTTTTTAGTCAAATTATAAAGAAGTTTTTTTCACAAGATTTTCAGGTCGAAGTTTGATCTTGTTTTGATCCAATCCTGCACCAATCAAAACTGATCAATCGTCTAAAATAGTTGTAAATATTTGCCGTTTCTGCCCCAGATGTCTTCAGTTCTCGGTCTGTCCCAGCAGGGGGAGTAAACCTCTGACGATCTTCACGCCGCACTTCAGACCTCTGACTACATAATGAGGTACATCTGTTTGCTCCTGTCTGCGATCACATCCAGTTTGCTGTGATCGGACAGATAAATCACCAAATCTTTACTCTGTCAGGTACAGGGGGGCTCACATCCGCCTCTGGGCTCATGGCTTGCGCTGTATGTCCCGGCAAACCTGGCCCAGCAGGATCTCTCAGATCAGAACCTACAGTACCCACCATCAGCCCGGCTCCCCTCAGCCCCCAGACCCGGGCCCTCCTGAGGGAAGGAGAGGAGCTGAGGTGGTGAAGGAGCGAGCTGTGGCTGCCTTACAGGTACGGTAAATCAATATGATGGCTGCAGATGTATTCACAACTCTGTCATTAAAACAACTTTATATGTGACAGCAGAACACCGTAATTGCACCATAAGTCTTCCCCTCTGTCCGTCCTTCAGTATGCAGGTGAGGTGGGTCGAGAGTGGGGTCAGAGGTCGGCCCAGGCAGCTTCTGTCACAGTGAACTACTGGTGGGAGAGGTACGAGGAGTTCGTTGGGCTCAACGAAGTCCGCGACGCTCAGGCTAAGGTCACTGAGGTCAGTAGCACTTGGAAATGAAGGATTCTTGTACACATTATGATTAGCAGGGGAACAAAAATCAGTGAATTGCAGAGTCTAAATTCTTCATTTAGTGCATCTTAATCAATCAATCAATCTTTATTTGTTTATCGCCAGTTCATAACAAGTGTTATCTCAAGACACTTTACAATAGAGCAGGCTGAAGACAAACTCTTTATTTTATGCATATATACAAATACATTTAATAAAAAAATATCAACAGAAATGACATCAGTTAACATACTTTAACTGCCATTTTAATGGCAGTGTAGCTAGATGCTGCTATTTTAATGAATATCATTCCTCTTTAGATTATATTCATTATCGATATTAATGTTAATATTAGTTTCAGGCTGTGGCCATTACATGCACACAACAACACCTTGCCGTGCATTTTTATGCTTACATGGCAGGGAAAATGAGAACGCTCCCGAGTCTCAGATGTGTATGTTTCTGGCAGGCTGAGGCAACCTTCATGGTGGCCAGAGGGATGGTTCGGGAAGCTCACATCAGTCTGGAGGCCCTGCAGGTCAGGCTGAAGGAGGTCAGAGACAGACTGGACCGAGTCTCCAGAGAGGACTCTCACTACCTGGAGCTGGCCACGCAGGAACACAAACTGCTGCAGGTAAACTGAGGCTACTGTTGGGGACTAGCACAAAAACACGTGTATAATGTCTCTCAAACATTAAAAATAAGCACTAAGAAAGATCTAGCAGAAGCCTGTGGTGTAAAGGATTAACATCAGCATTTGTAAATCAGTAAAGCGAGATGATCACAGGCTGAGATCAGCTCAGGCCTTTTGCCAAATTTTAGCAACTTTGACCTTTTAAGGAAAAAAAAAAAATCACTCTCAAGGTGTTCATCATAAATGTGTAACTCCCTCCAGGTGTAGTCAGACAAAAGTGGTTTTCTTGAAACAGGTTTATTTGAAGCTTGTCCTCCAAATCCACTGTGAAAACTGGACAACAAACTTCTAACAGAAAATATTAACAAAGAAAATATACATAAATATTAACATGCACTGCGTGTAAACTTATAAACTACTCAAACGCACATAAGACATAAAATAAGCCACCTCGTCGGCTGCATGCCGAATGAAGGAATTGAAATAGCCCCAAACTTGGATGAAAAGACGATCTTGTCTACACCACATTGACTGTCATAGGTATTTTCCGGAACAGACTTCAAAATAAAAACATATTAAATAACAATATGAAACAATTAATCAAGCACACCTGGGTGGCTAAAAAACAAACTTAATCGGGGTTTACACATAAGGATTTTCTAAATCTGAAGAGATGCTTTATCTGTCAGAGACCTCACACATGAAGATAAAAAATCAGGCATTGAACAGTTTTGATCGTACTGTGTGGTGTGCTCCGATAATCTCAACACAGCACACCACACACATAACCATTCTGTCCCTATTTTTGATGGAAAAATCCAGAACTACATGAAAGAAAAGACTGTGGAAAAAATCCTGGAGACAGCCTGAACACGTGAGCTGATCCTCCGTTTCTGTTTTTATTTACGCCTGCTTCCTTGTTCCTCAGTCAGCTCGCTTCTTGATTGGCTACATTCACGTCACAATTCAAGGAGTTATAACTCAGGAGTCGTCGGCTTTCCCCCCACACACATGAAGATTTTTGGTTGTAAATATTGAACAAGTTTAATATTTATGATTGTCAGCCCCAATCTGTGTCAGAGACGATTATTAGGACAAATTCACTCTTAACACACCTCAGACCACAGGATAATCTAAAAGGATAATCTTATAAAACATAAAATAATCTGGTGTTTGCCGTCCTTGGTCAGGAAGGGGGAAAGTCGGGACAAAAACAGCCCGATAATCTTTATGCGTGTACCCTGCTTTAGAGGATTTACAGAATCTTAATAAAGATTTCGAAATTTAAATGCAACAATTACAAATGGTCTGGTGCTCTCAGGAGGAGCGTCGTCTGCGGACAGCCTATGAAAACGCTGAAGGCTCAGAGAGGGAGAAGTTTGCCTTGTTCTCGGCAGGCGTCAGAGAGAGCCACGAGAAGGAGAGGACGAGGGCAGAACGGACAAAGAACTGGTCCATCATCGGCTCAGTGCTCGGGGCACTGATTGGAGTCATGGGATCAACGTATATCAACAGGGTCCGCCTTCAGGTGAGACGTAGTAACAACTGCTGCCATGTTGGTTTGAGTACAGGGTCTGGGGTTTTCACTTGCTCTCACAAACATCTTGGTCCATTTAAAAGGTGTGTATGCTCTGTTAAATGCCGTCAGTGTTCTTGCCTGTCCTCTGCTATGGCGGCTTCATTTCAAAGTTATTTCACCAGCCTAAGTCCACCCAGTATGATGGTTTAGTGTGTGACCATGTTAGTCAGTACTGAAAGTGTTATTTGAGATTTTTCTACTTTTTAGCTTTTATTTGAGACATATAGGATGAGTTCATTTTGATGCTACAGCAAAAAAAAATTAAAGACACATTCATGACCTCTCTTATTGGCTTCAATATGTGTTGTGACTACAACCACAGACACAGGCAGCTCTTGTTTAAAACATTTCAGAGTTTTTGGAGTTTTGTAGCATAACTCAAAATAGTGCATCATCAAAGCAGATTGTTAGTGAAAAATTAAGTGGATGTAAACACACTGTTAGTAGCGCGTGATGACCCCACGCAGTTTTTGTGGCTTGTTTCCTCCCTCAATTCTTTTAATTACGCTGATAGTTTGGCACCATGTGCAGCAACGTATAGCATTAGCGTCTGTCCTGAGGTTTCTGAACAGAGAGAGAACTGAGCTGTGACGCTGGGGAACACATTCAGCACCTCACTTAACCCCACTTTAAAAAACCAGAACTATCCCTTTAAGCAAGGTCCTTAGCATGGAAACAGAAGTGATAATGTTGCACAATGACGTCAAACAGTTGAGAAACTGACACACAGTGAATCATTCAAGGCTCAAAATACATTTTTTCTGTCTACAAGTGAACACAGAAAACAGAGTTTCTGACGAAAGGCCAACTAGCTAAAACCCAACATGGTAGTCGACGTGCTCTCCCTGCAGTTGTTTTCAGTTTTGTTCTGTTGGTTGTTTCTCAAACGCTCATCAGCTGCTGATGTTTCTCACCTGCAGGAGCTAAAGAGTCTTCTGCTGGAGGCTCAGAAAGGTCCAGAGAGTCTGCAGGAAGCCCTCAAAGTCCAGGCAGGAAACCATCGCTCCCAGCAGGATGAGCTCCGCGGACTCATCGACAACCTCAAGGGCGCTCTGAGTGACGCCTACACGCAGAGAGACGTCGTCCTTCAGGAGAAGAGAGGTCGGACCTCAGAAGCACCCTTAGTGCCTCTTTCTGCTTTAAAAGACCTCCACAGTGGAAGTAAAAAGACAGAGAGCCTCCTAAACTCTCTGCCGCCACAGCTGGGACAGCTGGAGCAGGGACTTGGACGGGTGGAGGCGGATTTATCGATGGTGAGGAGGATGCTGGAGGCCAAACCGCAAAGTGAAGCAGTGGCTGAAACACAAAAGGCTGTGCAGCTGCAGGTCGCAGAGGCAGTGGACCATGTGGAGACAGGGACAATGATCAGGAGTCTGGAGGAGACCAAGAGGACTCTAGGAGAACACATCAGAACCAACACGCTTTATAACGCTGTGTTTACGTACACGGCCACCGCCATCACCATCAGTGCTGTTTATGTGCTACTCAGAGGGGCCGGATAGACGTGAGGCTCTTCAAATGTTTTTACTGCACAGAGTCATTATCAGCAGCTTAAAGCTATAATGAACTGTAATTATCTTCATTGAATTGGTCGTAATAGAGAAAGGAAGATTGTTGAGCTGCTGCTGTTTTCTGCACTACTGAGGACCAGACGGACTTTTGATGTTAAAGAGATACGCCAACTTTTTTATGGTTCCATGTATTGCCTCACTCCTGAGTCCATGACAAGCAGATAGATACCATTCTTTCAGCTGTGCATGCAGTAACAAGGAAAACATGAGCAGAGGTCACCCAACGCTAATTAGCTTAGCTCAAACATTGTTTGTGTTTCTTTAAAAAAATTACATAAAATGCTAAACTTAGTCTAAAAACAGATAACGTAACATAACACGGTTAGAAAAAAAAAAGTCACAACAATGACACAGGACCGTTTAGAGTTGCTGAAGAGTTTATCTGATGACTGTAGGCAGAGGCAGGCTAACACTACCCACTGACTCTCAGTGTTTGAGCTAAGCTAATTAAAGGTAGGCGAGTTCTGCCCGGTTCTTCCTTGTAACTGGACCCTTGTCAAAAGCATGGTGTCTATCTGTTTGTCATGGACTCAGGAGTGAGGCAAGACACAACCAAAAAAATGGGGGCATATCTCCTTAATAAATACTCTAAGTTTCTCAATGTCAAGATGGATTCTTGTAAAATATAGTTTGATCAGAGTTCCAGCTGTGCTGCAGTTAATTGTATAATCAATACATGTAACAAACTAAATAATTGTATATTTTCTAACCAGTTCCTAAATGAACACTTCAGAACAACATAGGTACTGTTTTTATATTTTAGCAGATGCCATAACAAAGATTTGGCACTGAATTATTAAAACTATTACACTATTTTTTGGTACTGTCATAAATTCAGAAAAAAGACCTTCACACACTGAGAGACGAAGTTTATTCCTTGAAAAGCTGCATTTACCAAAGCCTGAGACTCTGCATTTGCACTGTCAGGAGCAGTTTGTGTTAGGGCTGTCACTTTTTAAAAAAAAAAATCAACAGCCAACAAAAGTTAAGTTATTACAGTTTTTAGTCATTACCCATTAGTGAATATACATCAACATAAAGAAATCATATAAAATACACAGAAACCTATTTCTCTAAAGTCAGAGCTGTAGTACAAACCAGAGGGGATGTGTGATCATCAGGCTAAGTTTGTTGTCAATGAAGAAAACAGTTAAGTTATTGCAGTTTACCAACACTTTCCAACCCTGTTTAGGTGAAGAGCAGAGGCAGAGACATCACATACTCCAGCTGTTTCCGTCACATTTCAGTGATCTGTTGTAATTTTGTCATGTACAGGGGGACAATGATCCCTATTAGCCGTGACCGAAGTAGAACCTTTTCTTCCAGGGCTGCACACAAACACTCTAAATCCAAACAAGTCTTTAGAGCTGGGCAGTTAATTGAGTTTTAATCACAACTATAATAACAATTTGGAAAACAGTAATTGAGATTCAAAGAATCCTCTCAACATGCTGCACATTTTTTCCATCTAATGTTTTTTTTTTCCACACATACAATTTAATTTGTTATCTGTTCCTTGACTTTTGTAATGGTCGTGTAAAGAGTGTTCAAGCACGTGGTCTGTCAGTGGTGGTTAGTGTTTAGAAATCCTGATCTCAATATCTGTTCAAACAGTCATGATGATCATTTTTGTCATAATCGAGCAGCCCTACAAGTTTATTAATCGAATTCCATAACATGTTTAAGTGATTCTGAGAAAATATATTGTTTTATCCATATTTCACTTAAAACAAGCAATTCAGGTCGTTGTTTCTTATATTTTGAAATAATCTGATTACCAAGGCTTGTAAAGTGAAATTGGCTAAATCATGTTATAGTGTTTTATTGCACATTCTGGGCTGACCAGAATATTTTTAAAAGAGTTTTCCCTTTTTCATTTTTGTCACATTAGCCCTCCCTGCCTCATATAACCTAATCCTGAATTTCTCTTCATGGGACCAGTCTCAGTTTGAAGTTGAAGTCAAAGGATTAACAATAATAATAATAACAATAATAATAATAATAATAATAATGCATTTTATTTATTATTGTTATTATTATTATTATTACTCAACCGGCAGATCAGGGGTTGGCTAATAGTGGCCTGCTTGCCAAACCTGGCTGTCCAGTAACTTTCTGGCCCTCATAATGATCTGAAAATGACTTGCATGTGGTTTTTTATTAATTTGTCTTAACGAACAACGCTATGACGATCAGAAACAGATGGACGTGACTAACTTATGAGTAAAAGTAAAAGATTTTTTAGGCAAAAGACTAAAACTAAATTAAAAAATGCTGTCAAAATTAACACTGGTTATGAGAATTTATATATACACTTTTTTTTTTTTTTAAATAAATACTTATAATTTTGCACAGAGAAGAGCATCCTTAAAGTTCAGAGCCTACTATCAGCACAGGTGACAGCTGTCAGGTGACAGACTAAACATTTCCACACTTTAAGCAGAAGATGGCGCCCTTGATCCACTGAGGTGTAACATCCACATTCTCCATGGGCGAGCCGTGGACTCCTGAAACAGAGAGTTTAGAGATCCAGAGGCTCTCCAGCTCGGTTGGGATCAAAACCAGCCAACAGCACTCACAGTGGATAGTTTTAAGATGATCAATTAGAATGTTTGAGTACTGATTCATGGTAGTCTTTTATCTAAATTAATTAAAGCACACATTAAAATGACCCCTTTGGAAATATTCTGCATTCAAAGTTCTCAAAGAAAATGGTTTGAAATTAAATTGTTGAAAAAGTCTACAAATAACAAGGCAGCCATTTGTTTTGGATTGCACAATATTTTACTGACATCAGAGAGAAAAGACTCACATGTTCAAGATCAGTCCGGTTAAAAAAATAAAGATGTCAAGTTTGTTTTAATCAATTGCAAGTTACCTTTATTTGGACGATTTTACAACCAAGGTATTTAGCTTGTGTATTTTAACTTGTGCTTAATTTTATTTATTTATGATGTCTCTTTTTATGTAAGGACTACAGATGGAAATTAGCTTCTCAGCTAAATCTGGTGCAGCCATCTTCTTATTTCTCTGGAATAATTTATGCCACTGCACGCTGTCCTGTATAAACCAATAAACTCATAAACTCATGAACTCAAGACAGTAAAACAGTAATGCCTTTAAAATATTATATTCAACACATTAAACAACAGTTGTCTTCTATGGGACGTTAAAGGGCAGATTTAATGCTGTGCTGAAAATGTTTTAAATGTGATGTGTAATATAACTATTGGTATTTTATTTTAAACAGTAGTACTTGTTTTATATACAGTCAGTAGGGATTTCACAACATCAGAATTTGGGGTTTGAATAAAGTATAAATACAGTAAGGTTATCTGTTTTGACAGAAGAACAGCAAATATTTGATTATGTCTTGTTTTTATTTTTTAAAACATTACAACAAAACTCTGATATATTGTCAACCTTGTCGGGGTGGGAACATAAAGACTGTATTCAAGAGAGGGTAATGCTACATAAAATCAAATTACCCTGCAAGTAAAAGTAGCAGTGAATCATCTCAATTAAAATGAAAAGTATAGACTATAAAATGGCCCTACAGTAGGCCTACAGAGTATTTTGAATTCATAACGGTATGGACAATTAGAATCTGAAATACTTCATTAATCCCCAAGGGGAAAGCCGGTTGTTTCATTTGCTCTTATACATAGTATAGCTGTATGAATATCAAACAAAGACATTAAAATAGATCAGAGACATTAAATAGATGAGAGCATAAAAAAGTAAGAACAAGATTAAGAAAGCAGGCTGCAGTATGCAGAATCTTTAAACTATAACAATTTCCTTATGTAGGAAAAATAAAATAAAATAAGTGAGACAATATAAAGGCGGGAGTGTGATGGAAATCAGATACTTGTTTCAGTATATGTTAAAGTACAGTATGAGATTTACCCACATACAGTATGTACCACTGTATGAGTCATTTCCTCAAAGGTTTGATAAATTATATATTGAGGCAAGGAATTGGTTTCCCTCTACATCGTGATGTAGAATAATCATTCAGAATAATCAAGTGTTCGGCTTGAAGAATTATCAAACTAAGAGCTTTGCATTTTTTTTGTCATATTAAAATAATAATAATAGTAATAACAATCATGGCTTAGGGTGCAAAGATGAAGTCTAAGGGTGCCCCAGCCCCCCAGAAAATGGTCTATAGGCACTCATGATTCTAATGATCGATAAATGAGTGTGGATGTGGCAGTCCATCAGAATCAGAAATACTTTATTAATCCCCAAGGGCAAATTCAGTTGTTTCAGTCGCTCTTATACATAGTAGAGCAGTAGGAATATACACTGCCTGGCCAAAAACAAAGTCACCACCTGGATTTAACTAAGCAAATAGGTACGAGCCTCCTATTGGATAATTACTGCACGTGTGATTATCTTTCAGCTGGCAACAAGTTATTTAACCCCAGCTGATGCAATGAGTAGCTTCTCATTTCTTAAACAACCATTTGGAAAGACACATCCTGTGGTCATGGAAAAGATGTTAGTCTGTTTAAGAAGGGTCAAATCATTGGCATCAAGCAGAGAAAACATCTAAGGAGACTGCAGAAACTACTAAAACTGGGTTAAGAACTGTCCAACGCATTATTAAAAACTGGAAGGATAGTGGGGAAGCATCGTCTTTGAGGATGAAATGTGGTTGAAAAAAAACCTGCATGATTGTGATCAGTGATCACTTAAACGTTTGCCAAATCAAATAGAAGAAAAACAACAGTAGAACTCAGGGGTATGTTTAATAGTGAAAGTAAGAGCATTTCCACATGCACAATGAGAAGGGAACTAAAGGGATTGGGACTGATGCACCCATCATGCCTAGTGCCTACTGTCCAAGCCTGTGGGGGCAGTGCTATGATCTGTGACAAATCTTGTGACATTGCAGAAGCTTATTGAAACAATGCCACAGCAAATTTGTGCTGTAATCAAGGCTAAAGGCAGTTCAATGAAATATCAGAGTGTATGACCCTGTTTTTTGGTGGCGACTTTTTTTTCTTGGCCGGGCAGTGTAAAATAAAGACATAAAAATAGATAAGAGACATTAAAATAGATAAGAGCATAAAAATGAAGTTAAGAATTAAGAAAGCAGGTTGCAACATACAGAATCGTTAAGCTAGACAATGAACAAGCAAATTTACACTTTTAACATTACCAGTATTTACAATATGAGTATATAACAGCACTGTTATACAGTACACCACATTTGACTGAATATTGCACTGAATATTATTGATTAAAACAAATAGAGGTGAAGAGGTCGACTGCTGAGAGATTAGGAAATAATGCGCTTACTAAAAGGATAAAATATTTGAATTGATACAGCAGACACACTTAGTTTATGATAATCAGAGCGATTTAAAGGATTTATTCAGGGGGATTGAGCCGTCTACTCCCTGGTTTACCTTAAAACATTGAAAAGGAGACAAAAAGTCGAAAAGCATTGTTTCTCCCCGCCGAGGAATCGAACCCCGGTCTGTCTGTATATGAATTGGAACGATACGCCCTGTGTTTCACGATATGGGCTCTGCATCTTGTTGAATTATCCACCAATTATTACATTTTGGGTTTTATTACTTTTTTTTTTTCTTATAACATTTTGGGTCTTTGTTACATATCTTGAAATAGATTTTTCACTATACACGACTCGGTTATCAGTGTAAAATGTAAGAGTTGCTTCATAAGATTACAATAAAACATAGGCTATCCAATATGAACATGTCATTTCTCTTTAAACTATGCACTGACATATCAGTTTGTATAAGTTAATATTAAACTGCACATTAGCTTTCTTTGAACAGTTCTCGCAGCTGTATAGACAAATTGGATGCATCCCAATCTGTTTTTGTATATTGTATTTTAGATTTTTATATTTGTTTATTTTTAGATATGGTCATCTGGCATATTTTTTTCTCAAATTCCTCTTAATTTGTATTATTATTTTTTTAATTCATTTCGAACATCTTAATGTAATTGTAATGTAATATGCAAGGGATAATACCCGACGAGGTATCCTCTATCAGAAATTAATAGACGACGTGGAGGCGTGAACCTTCAGACGCGAAGCGGAGGACTAAACCAAATTAACTGGGTTTTAATTTTTGATGCATCAATGTGTTTGTCAGGGCGGCACGGTGGCGCAGCAGGTAGTGCACGTGCCTCACAGCAAGAAGGTCCCCGGTTCGATTCCCGGGTCTGGCAGGGCCTTTCTGTGTGAAGTTTGCATGTTCTTCCCGTGCATGCGTGGGTTCTCTCCGGGCACTCCGGCTTCCTCCCACAGACCAAAAAACATGCTCATTAGGTTAATTGGTCACTCTAAATTGCCCTTAGGTATGGGTGTGAGCGTGAGTGGTTGTCTGTCTCTACATGTTGCCCTGCAATCGACTGGCGACCGGTTCAGGGTGTACCCCGCCTCTCGCCCAATGACAGCTGGGATAGGCTCCAGCCCCCCGCAACCCCGAAAGGGATAGTCGGTATAGAAAATGAATGAATGAATGAATGAATGAATGTGTTTGTCACTCACTCATTTGAACTACTGTTCACACTGACAGGCAAATAAATACACAAATAAATAAATGTAGGCAAAGAAAAAAACAAACAGGTGGGCAACTTTGGTCGCCAAGAGGGCCACATTCACACTGTCTCTATCTATACTAGGAATTATGTAGAGCAGACTCAGGTGTGTGTGCTGATTGGCCTTGATTAAGACCAGCTGTAATGAACTTATGTTCTGGTTTGCAGTGATTGTGAGCGCTTCTCTGTGTTTCTAGGGTTGTTCTTTGCATTTGAAAAATCTGCCAAGCTCTTTGAAATGTTTGTCGTGTGTGCAATTTGGATGAAACTTTCTCAGACCCTCAGGAAAGTTGGAGCTGGAGGTTATAATCCAGTCTGGCTAAGCTCCATCTTTACCACAGTGGTCAGGTCCAACACCTCCAGCACTGCGGATGCTGCACTGACTTGTCAGTCTCTTGACCCATCAAACTCTCACCCATAAACAAGACCCAGAGATGCTTGAACTCCTTCACTTGAGGCTTCCCGTTGAGATCCTGTTCATGAAAACACAAGTGGTTTTAATATGTAAATAATTTTGTGCTCCTCGTTGTATACCAGCTGGTTACGGAAGAAAACAAGACAATTTAAACTTAATTATAAAAACAGACACAGCAAAAGGGAAAACAATACTGTGTAATGTTATCATGTCGATAGGGACTTAAATATCTGAGGAATGTTTCCAGCACCTTGTTAACATCTGTGCCCTGAAAAATTATGGCAGAAATCCTGTATAAGAAAAGTGTACCTTATAAAGTGGCCAGTGAGTGTATAATATAGATACCCGTAGGCTGTAAAATTTTGTACACTCAAAGACCACATAGCTATACCATAATTTCCAAGCAAAACAAAGAAAATTATTTTCTCCTCATTCTTTCTATACCACTTTTTGAAACTTTACAAGTAATCAGTTTTTAAAAGATGCATTTCAAAAGTAAAGCTTTGATTTTCACATTTTTACTGTGATTATAAAACCATGAAGTTATTGTTTTTACTTTGCAGAAACAGTGTAATGCCTTTGTTTCCTGTGCACTTTGAAGAAATCTGTCCAAACACTTTGGGTCCCATTGAATACCCTATTTTTAAAGTAATGATGGTTTTACAAATGCTAAGAGCTGCCATTGTCATCAATTAATTGTCATCATTGTTGCTGCCTTTGTTTATAACCCCTGTGAACATGAGGATCTCTTCCTTCGCAGACCCTGAACTGATATATCTGATTTTTGTGTCTTTACGTCAGTGTTTCTGGGACTTTAACCTCAACGGCTGCAGCTGCTGTTTGCTAAAGTTTGAATCACGCAGTGAACAGTTTAGACAGAAGCAGATTGACACACTTCAGTCTGTTTTGTATAGTTTGCTGTCGTCACTAGAGTGAGTTTACTGAACTCTGAATGCTTTACGTCAGCCTGACTTAAATCTTAGTGTGCAGTATACGTTCACTTAAAGGAACACTCCAACATTTTTGTTGTTGTCTTGCCTCACTCCTGAGTCTACGACAAGCAGGTAGACACCGTTCTCTCAACTGTGTAACAAGAAAGAGACAGATAAAGCTCACCTACTGCTAGTTAGCTTAGCTCAAACACTGGGAGTATATGGGTAGTGTGCTAGCCTATCCTCTGCCTACAGTCATCAGATAAACTCTTTAGCAACTCTAAATGGTCCTGTGTGCTTGGTTTGACTTTATTTTCACCCCTTTATGTTACGTTATCTTCTAATATCCTCTTCTACTCCTAAACAGAGGCTTTGTTTTGTTGACCTACCTCTGCGGTGGTTTTCGGGAGAGATGTGATGTTTGCGAACGAGTCGAGTCTTTTGAACAACTCTTTAAAGTGGATGATGAGAACTGATTCGCAGTTATGAGTGAGCTGTTCGTTTGTGAGCCATTATTGAATGCAAATTGCTTGCAAATTTAAGAAACAGTTTCATTTTCAAGTTGCATTTATTTAAAGAATATTTTTGACACCTCTAGTGGTCATAAAGGGATGTCATGGTCAGCAACAACACTCAGGTAGGTTGTGGTATTGTAGCGATGCTCAACTTGTACTTAGGGGTCCAAAGTGTGCTAAGAAAATGTCCCCTGTACTATTACACAACCGCTAGACTGAACCACTGGTACAAAGCAAGATGGATGCTTTCACATTGTTCACATAAAATTCTGAGCCCAACATCCAGGTGTGGCAGCAGAAATTGAAACTCATCAGACCAGGCAACATATTTCCAATTTTATGTTGTCCAAATTCGGTGAGTCCCTGTGAATTAAAGCATCTTTTTCCTGTTCTTAGCTGACAGGAGTGGCACTGTTAAGATGCCTCATCTCAAGAGCCTTACCTTTAATGAATTTATACTCAACGGAGACAAATGTGGTGGGGACAGATTTATGGTACGGCGTCCACAAGTTTGTCACTAACATAAATTCTTATTTTGATGCTGTTTTTTTTTATTGATTATACTTCTATAAAAACTATCACTACAATCGTACAGACGTGAGGACCCTCCTTAAAATGAGATGCTGCATCTCAAAGGGCTAACCTCTAATTAATTCATATTCAGCAGAGACAAATATGATGAAGACAGGTCTATGATTGGTCCATGGATCTGTCACTAGCTTTAGTTCTTACTTTTGTCCACTTGTCTTCGCCCACACGCCCATCCATCCACGGTGTGGATGGCTGTTCATCATGAGACTCAGAATCCACATCCAAGATTTCCTACTGCTAAACAGAGGTGGATTCATGTTGGTTTTTGGATATATGTATGTGTATATGTGTATTTTATATATGTATATGTGTATCTATGCATATATGTGTATCCATAAATTGAAGAGTTTGTCTTCAGCCTGCTCTATTGTAAAGTGTCTTGAGATAACAGTTGTTATGAATTGGCCTTATACAAATAAAGATTGATTGATTAATTGATTGACTGCTGTATCTTATCTGCTTTAAAATTTGATATGTTGTGCAGTCAGAAATGGTCTTCATCATACCTTGGTTGTAAACAGTGTTTATTTGAGTCAATCTTGCCTTTCTGTCCTCTTGAACCAATCTGGTGAGTCTCCTCTGGCATTAACAAGGCATTTTTGGATGATCACAGACAAAATTTAAAAAAAAAAAATGAAGAATGAAAACTGCATAAAATGTGCACAATAGTCCCCAAGGGCAGGCAAGTCTTCATGTTCGTAGCTTTTATGGCTTTCCAACTGTCTGCCCTAATCTTATTTTAGTGCAACAGGGCAAAAAATGCATTTTCCCATGTGACTACCTGGATATTATACAGGGGATCTTCAAGCCAACAAAGGAAACAAAAAACTCTTTTACCAATGATGATATTTAAGTTAATTTGCTAAATGGCAGATGCTTTAAACCGAGGCTCAAGGAGAAATAAAACATAAAATGGGTCCCACATTTTCTCCAAAGTAGTTGTTAAAACTGCCTTTTTAATTTTTTGTCCATTTTAGTCTGAAGCCTGTCCATCACCATTGCTCATAAAACAATCTGAACTCCCTTCGTCTTGTTTTTCACTTTACTCTCCGTCTGTACTTTTCCTGTTCATCCTGTGTTATCTGTGTCTTCACTTTCTACAGATAAATGTTCAAACTCTTCCTCCGACCATAAACCAGATTATCTGCAGATACGATACAGATTGTGCTGAATACAGGCTTTGTTTATGAGTTCAAGTGAGTAAGCCGCTCCCTGATAAAGAGCATTGAACTGAGAAGTGGGCTGTGTCCTATATACTGTTACAAAAATGCTGAGACACATGTCATGAATATAAGTGCTGCCATCACCATCACCTGCTGCACACGACCAGATGTGATTGAAAGTCACTCCCATTCGCTGTGATACAAGAGGCTGCTTCGCTGCTCAAGGAAATCAGTGACACTTTTAATCAGTGATCGTTCCTCATTACCTCATAATGATTTAAATGCACTGAGTTGCTTCAGTTTTTCATATCACGTCTGGTAGGGTTCCAAGTGAGCTGAGCCATGCTAAGTTTTTATTATTTTTTTTTGTTTAGGGCTTTATTTCATTCTGTCATTATATAAAATATTCAACAAAAACAAAAAATCTCAAACATGTGAATGAAAAGGAGCAGAATGAAGAAAAACCTTATAGTGTCTGCTCCTCTCTAACAAGATATTACAGTAATTAACTAAACACATAATACATATTAACAAGAGCTGCAGGCTAATATGCCTTTTTACATTTCGTTATTTCTTATTTTCAAAAACAACAAACAAAACAAACAAACAAAAGATGATAATGTCATGTTAATTCACATTTTGCCACAAACTGTCATGATCACACCTTTTGCCTTTGTTAAGTTACCCATTTTGCCCTCATGCTCGTTGTCTTGTCTTGTACTTCCTGTTTTACTTTGAAAGTTCACCTGTGTCTCCTTGTCTCTGTATGTTTTACTTCCTGTCTGGCGTTGTCACACCTGATCCCTGATTGTTCTTCCCCAGCTGTGTCTCATCACCCCCAATCACTTCATGTATTTAACCCTCATGTCTTCCACAGTCTTGTTGCCAGATTGTTTGCACCTCAGAGTCACTTTCCAGCGTTCTTTCATAGTCACAGTTTTGATCATGACCCTTTTAGTCTTCAGCCTAATGTTTTTTGGATACCTCTGCCTTGTTTTGCCTACTCAGGTCTGTTGAATAAACTTTGCATTTTGTCTCATGGACCAAACTCGTCTGCAGTTGAATTCTTTTGTGTCAAGTTGTGTTTTTATGACAAAAGCACCATAATAAGACTAAGATTAACACATTTCCCTGTACTTACTCAACATAATGACTTTGATTTTTTTTAAGGTAAACTTTGATGGAGCTTCATTTACTTTATCTGTGTATTTACTTCTAATTAGTGTTATACCATTTTTTATTGTATGTATTTTATTTATATAGTTATAAATATTTGGGGTTTTTTGGTTGCTTTTGTATGTACGTGCATATACAATTATTGTTATTATTATTTTCCTCCCTCTTTCTTCTTTCAGTGTTCATTTATCTCATTATCAGAGACCAAATTAACTTTCGTCACTATTCTTATTACCTTAAATATTTTGTTTGTTGTTACTCTTTCTCACGGACAGAGAAAAGAGCCAGAAAATTGAAAGAAAAAGTTGTATGAATATGGTTTGATATCGAGGAGACCGACAAGCCTGCCACACTACTGTACACTTTGGATGCTATTTATTTATGTATGTACTTATTTCCTTTTTTTTTTTTTCCTTTCTCCTTTTTCTGCTTTGTCCTGAATTTATGTATATGTGTTTGTATGAATTATGTTTGATCAGGAAATGAATTATTATATTCTGTTTCAAATGAAAATAAAAATTAAACATTACGTTCAAAAAAAAACTGATGGAGCTCTTTAGTTTCTTTGTTCAGATTGTTCCATAAACGTATTCCTTTCACTGTAACACAGCGCTCCTTCGGTTTAGTTCTTAAGCTTAGTTTGTTTTTTTTGTTTTTTTAGATATATCAAATCCTTTTAAATTATAACAACTTTCTCTTTTTTCAAATTGGTTCTGGATGTTGATTGGTAAAATTTTCTGATGAGCTTTATACTTAATCCACAACATACTGAAATCTACTAACTCATGGAATTTCAACAACTGCAATTCAACAAATACTGGGTTTGAAGGATCTCTTTATCGACTTCTACTAATAATTCTTGGTAGTAGTAGTAGTAGTAGCAGTATGTGACATGGAGACACTGCTGGTCTCTGAATGACAATGCCATATGGCTATACAGGGGCAGGCAGCTCCATTGCCTGTTGACCCTCCATTTTGTTGTTGTGAAGATGCCATGATAGTTTTGCACAGCTCCTCCAATCTTAAAGAGGTACTGACCCAGTCTTTAATGTAATGGGAAACAAAGGATGAGCAGCTACCACAAATTGATAAGCACCATAGAGGTACACTACTAAACCAGTCTTAATGTCGTCAGGTTCTACACTGAGTACTGATGTGACCTATCAAAATGTTTCTGCAAGAATCTCAAATGTCTGCAGTAGTTAGTGTGACACCAGACTGATTCACCCCTAATCATGGCATGTCATGTTTTGTCCATTCATGTGATGGTAACATGATGTTAATATTTTTCAGTGCCATACAATCTCCAGTCCTACAAAACAACAATAAACAGTAAAGAGAGCAAATACTGTATCTGTGTGTGCCAGTTTATCATCAAGCCCTGGTTTATATTTGACTTCAATGTAAAGAGCTCACGTGTTCACGTATGTAGGGTGCAGGAGGATCAGAAGACGTCGGCATCACGAACGATTTGCCCTCCAAAACATGTTTTCATGAACAAGTGTGTTCATTATTGTTTAAAGCAAAACTGCAATGATGCCAACAAGGTTTGTTGTCATTTTTAGTGATGACAAGTACTGGTCCCAGACCAAGTTTACAATGTATATAATGTGTGTGTATGCTTCCTTTTTAGTCGGTCTTTTAGCTGATTATATTTATTATCATTCATCTTGTTTATTTTAATCCTTTAAATCTGTTTAATTTCTCCATTTCATTTCAGATCTATTGTTTTGACATTTTATTCTCTGGAAATCGATTTTCTTTTCATTATCCTACTTTAGCAGATTTAATTACACATTTGGTGTTTGGCTTTCCCATTTTACCATATTATTATTTTAAATTTTATTTATTTATTTATTTATTTTTCCCTATGGTATATTTTTTTAATCTCATTTCAGCTTTAAGTAATAACATTGTTTAGCTCAAAGCACTTCGGAGGGATTCTGTGTCATAAAATAAAGGCTGCATCAGGTGGCTCTTGCATACTGACTGGAGAAATGTGTAAACATATTCCACGTGGATCTGTAGACATTAGCCTGTAAAGTGAACTGCAGGCTGATGGAGCTAACAGTGCTAACATTAGCCACACTCTGCTTGATACTGTCAGTGAATGCAATGTTAGCTTTCTTACTGTTGTGATATTCGCTTTAATTCAAGTTACAATTCACTCCCTTCTGGTTCTGTTGCCTTCTTTGATCCTTGTTTGGTTTTGGTTGCCCTCAAATCGATAGTGAACCAAGCTCTGGTCCGCTTGGAACCCAAACCAGAGCCCCGGACCAGATTTTGGTTCTTTGGTCCGCGCCAGAGTTTGTGTGAGCTTTCACACCACCCTAAATGAACCAAACTTTCCAAAAGTCTGGACCAAACCTGTGAAAACAAATTAACTCAGCAACTAACTGAGACCACTGTGCACATATGTGAGTCGTCTTTGTTTTTAGAAGCACTTTGTGATGCCATTTTACAAGGAGTGCTGAAATCCTTTTCATTTGTTGTCATTTTCAGGCACCCAATTACTGTTGTCATGTAAACAAGTTGCCAGAATGTCCTGTTTTTGACAAAAAAAGTGCATGAACAGGCCAAAAAGCTCTCCATAACATCTGAGTCTGCAGCTGCCCCTTCAGAGCCGCCCAATCGTTAGTCCTGCAAATTGACAATAAACAGTCATGAGGGCAGATATGGTATCTGTGTGTGCCAGTTTAACATCAAGCCTGGTTTATATTTGACTGAAATGTATAAGCTCACATGTTCATGTATGTGGATCAGAGCATGTTGCAATCACAGAGAAACATTTTGTCCCACTAAACCTGTTTAAACAAACTGCAAGGTCAGCACATTTGGCTTATTTCTTATTACAGAAGAGAAACTCCAATTCAATGATAATCATCAATATATATTTTTAAATCATTATACAGCATAATAAATTTAGAGAGTTAAGACTAAATCAGAGCCATCATGCTTGACTGCCAGTTTCATTAAAACTGATTATATCGTCATGTTTTTAGCACCCGGGCTGCTGTGTCCTTTCAGCAACACAACATGTTTCACCCACACATGCAAACATGCGTACACACATGGCCCACTAAATATTATCAGTTGTTATTGAGCAAGTTGCTACAGACGAAAGTTGTTCAGTCAGCTTGGTGTTATCAGTTTTTTTTGTCCAAGGGAGCTTGTTAATGCACTGAGCCTTTGTGAAACACACGCCAAGGAAGAGTGACCAGCTCCTGAAGGCTTAAATCAAGCTTAAACTAATAATTTTATTGAAAAATAATAATGTTGTCACGCCTTCCAGACTATTCTTCCTCATTTTTTACCATAAAAGGACTTTTAGTTGAATAGTTTAATCTTATCCAGCCATATCTGTTAGGAAATGAACGATTCTTGCAGCCACTGGTCGCTGATAACCTCATGACCCTGCGGATAATATGGGAATTTCACAACACAAACCTTTCTTGACGTGTGTTATCAACTGTTAACTGCTTTATCATGATGTATAGTCTGAAATAATCATTTACCTTCATCTGTCAAGGGGTCTGGGCTTTGAGGGACAAACTCAAGAATGAAATACAGATGTAGGTTCAGTAGACCATGATCTAAGTTTTTGTGCACTTTACCAAACTCTAAACAAAGACATTAACTGTTACAGCAAGTCCTATAAAAGGCTTTCCTTCTCTCCCTTCAAAGGCTGGGATTGTGTACGATACTAGTTAATTTCAGTTAGGAAAATGGTGGCATAAACAAGTGTCCCAGGTGAATTTGAAGGGGAAAAAAAATATCTTTTATTTTGATTATTGCTCTTTGGATATTCAAATGGTATTTTCAGCTCAGCATCAGATTCTTAACACATGTTGCAAATGTTGGACATGACGACAAATGAAGACATTGGGAAGTTTTACCACTAAGATATGACATTATCTGAATTTACCTCCAGCAAAGAGGTTATGTTTCTGCTGGAGTTTGCTAGTGTCTTTATTTTTGTGTGTTTGTTGGTTTCTAAACGGGAATATCAAAAAACTTATGAAGACATTTGGAGGAAATTTCTGAGAAATGTTGATCATGGCGCAAGGCTTGATGTTAACCTGTTATGGGAACTAGAGGCTGGCAGGGCTAGCAATGCTAACATTAGCCGCACTATGCTTGACATTGTCAGTGAATGCTACGTAGCTTTTCTGTTGGGATATTCAGCCAAATCCAAGCCACGATTCCCCCACGTTTTGGTTCACCTGCCTTGTTTGGTTCCAATTGCTTTCACTCCGACTGCGAAACGTCCTCCGCCAAACTAAGCCAAACAGGGGCCCCCTTTTTGGCAGATCAGACTTCTATCTAATAATCCTACTTTCCCAAAAAAAAAAAAATAAAGAGTTCAGTTGGTCTGGACCACACGTGTTAGGTGGGAAAGCACCTCATAGGCAGTGTTAATTTTGCTGACTAATTGTTTTTGTCAACAACTTTTTTTCTCCTGACGAAAACTAGACAGTAACCAATAAAAACAAGTGCACATGGACAAAAACTAAAACGAAATTAACTGACATTTTCGTCAACAAAAAAAAAAAAAACTAGACAAAAATGTTTGACAGAGACTTAATCCAATCAGACCTAATTAGGTCATGTAGAAAGCAGGGACAAGTTGAGCGATCCAATCAGAGCTGCTCTATTTATGAATTGATATATTCATGTAGAGCAGGTTCACTGTTTGTTGTCAGTTCTGATATTGTAACTGAGATGCTCTGCCAGGTAACCTAAATAAAGGAGACTGCATTTCACACAAAACTTACATTTGTTTCTGTTAGTTTATACATTCAAACTTTACTAGCATTCAGTAAAGGGTTATTAGATGTTTCATTTGATCCAAGTGTAAAACATGACTTCAGATATTCAAGAAAACATAAAAAACGCCTTACACTTTATACTTCATATTTCAGTTGACTAAATTTACAGTAGATTTAGTTGGCTAAAATGTGAAATTTCATCAACTTAAACTAGACTAAAATTGAAACAATTTAGCTGACTAAATTATGACTAAAACTAAAGATATTTAAGCAAAATACTATCACAAACTAAATAAAAAAATGCTGTCAAAATTAACACTGCTCAGCGGGGATAATGGAGCACAAAAATGGCCCAACTTTGCAGTGACAGAAAAAGTTAACTATGTCCTTGGACCGTTACAAAAGATTTTAGACTTTTACTTAAAAATCTGTGGAAAAAATGTGTATGAAGTCTGGTACAAAACACAAACTTGCTTTAGATGCTTCGGACATTTTACAGAAAACTTTAAATGAAAAACTGATTTATTGGAACAAATGTAGACATTGATTCAGACTTGTAGTCTGTCATGTGAGACACTGAGCAAATTTATGGCCCCGTGGTCCCCTAGTCTGACTGACCGTTGTTACAGGAGAAAAAAATTGTATAGTCTGACCTCAGCATTAGGACACAATACTGAATCTAAATATTCATGATTTGAGATTAGTGCAGACTGTACAAAAACTGTGCAACCCAGACCTTTGGAAAAGTGGTGGAAATCCTTATTCTTCTGTCTGATTGACCCCAGAACAAACAAATGGATTCTCTGTGTAACAGCACATTAGATAGTCTGGGTCTTTTACTGCATAACCTCTCCTGACATCCTATTTCATAAGTAGCTCAAACTATCTGTGTTAATGCCAGGCATTTTCTTTGAACTCTGTCTGATAACTTAAAGTGTTTAGTCACAGTTTAAGATTACAGAGTTTCCATATATTACATAATATATGACAGACTGATGGTTTGATTAAATGATTATATCATTAAAAGATTAAATCAGAGCAGAGAGGCAGACATTTTTCAAGTCCCTGAGAGGTAAACTGTGATTCACGCTTATAGAAACACATGTCTAAAAGTTCCTCACATTACTGCCAAAGGTCATTAGTTGACTTGTGAGTGAGTTCACTTCACTAATGATGACAGTTAATCTTGCAGTGCAGCTGGATCTGCCTGATTCTATGTCTGTAATCAGGCAGATCCATCTTGCCAAGCTCCAATCTACAGTGATTGTGCTCATCCTAAACCGGCATGGCCCAATCAGCATCCTTCAGAAAGAGGATGCAGAGGTTAGCATAGATGCTAACAGCTTCACTTGCAGTTTTATCAGATCTGGACCATATTTCTTTATTAAATGAAAAACAAACAATGCTGAAAACATTTCCTAATTCAAAAGACATGTTCACAACACTTCTGATATGATTTAGAGAGAGTTTGCTCTACGAAGTGGCTCAGGTTTTGTACTGCACACTGTGGTAGTAGCATCCACCTACTACATTATCTGATTGGCTTATAATGAATGTGATTGATGGAACGATGGTCCAATCACCTGCCGGTGCCAATATGCTATTGGAAGGTTGAACAGTCCATCTGGTGTATCAGGTTAGTGAAATGTGGGAGATGACTATAAAAACTGTCATACATTCAGATTTGGTCATACTCAATCAAGTCTAAAAGCTAGAATATACGTATGTATACTCTTCAAAAGTTGTTTGGAAAAGTTTTTTCAGCCAACATTTTTTATATTTTTTGCCTATAACAATAACAACAACTGGTATTGTTTGTTCTATCGTTGGAAAGCCTGATTGGTCACCTTTACAACAAGGTACATCTTGTAAGGATCACACATTTGTGGAAGGTGAGGCACAACGAAACCTGTGGGTAGCTCCCTATTAGCATTATTTGGTTCAGCTCTGGTATCATTTCCAAACCTGGGACCAAGTCTAAAGAAACTGGTGAAGTCAAAGGTAGACCAGGAATGGGCGTCCCAGGGAGACAACACCCGATGAAGACCTCACCCCTGCTTCACTGAAGAATTTTCCACAAGTGGAAGAGGGGACTTTGGTAGATACTTTGAGGGTGCTACCCACACGTTTAGCTTCATTGCTTATCCTACGAATACACATAGCTTACAAGTTGTACCTCATTGTAAAGGTGACCGATCAGACTTTCCAATGCTATGAAATACAAGACCAACTGTGTTATTAAATGGGAGATGAATGTTCCATGGTGTTACGGCCCTGGCCGTATATTGTTACATATATGTGTGCGTGAGTGTCTGAGAGTGCGTGTGGAGTGAGAGCTCTTCTCCCCAGGAGGATCTTTGAGGCAGTACTCAGGTGGCTGGGCTTGATTGGCTGAGGTGTTGGATCGGCTGAGGGAGAAGCGGCCCTGCTATTGGCCCAAGAAGAACGGCTTCAAATTCAAATGGCCTCAGTCAGGAGATGGAAGTCGGCGTCCCTTCTGACAGCAGCAGCACCACGTCACTGTCGACCTCCAGATGTGTTTTTGTCAATTGTGTAATAATTGTAGTTAGTATGGTTCTCGGATATTTTCTTTGTAGTTAGATAGCTCGCTCTAGTTTTGGGTAACTCTTTAGTTTGTGTGCCAGCCTTTGCGGCCTTTTGTTTTTGTACCCCTTTTGGCTTAAGATCTCAGCTTTTTAAGTTTGTTTTTTTGTACAACCTTTTTGCCTTTGGCTTGTTTTCTTTTGTTTGTTGTAAATAAATTGTGAGAAACTTGATCATTGTTTGGTTAATTGAGATTTGGAGACCGAGAGTGATTTTCTTTTTTTCCCTTTTCCCTTCCAAATATGTTAGGCACCTTCCCCCTAGACGGGTGCGTAACACATGGGTATGAATGTTACATGTCAAGTAAATTTGCCCAATCAGCCTTACCAAATACCAATACATGTTAGCAACATAGCTTCACTATAAGTTAACAGAGGGTCCTCAGGTTCGTAAAAACTTTGGGAAGGGGAAATGTTCAGTGCAACTGGATGAAGACAGATTCTTTTGGTCAAAGTGAGGATAAACATTGTTGGACAATAGGTCAGAGTGGCAAACTCAACTAAAGAAGGAAGACAAAATTCTGACATGCTTATCGTGTCGATTTGAGGTTGTGGAGCATCATTGATGGATCACAGATTACACCATGAGAGAGTATGAAGTTTACAAAATTGAAATTCAGACCTGTCAGCAAAGTAATCTGAATGTGTTCAGTTTGATCCAGCATTAACACTTGTTAGGATAAACATTTACTTTTGTTGTTGCACTAGGAACAGTCATGTGCTATTTTTAAAATACAAATGTTCTCTCATCCCTGTTGGTGTCCCCGCCTATGTTCAGTTTATTAAGTCATTCACTGTGAGAGTAAAAATGTCGACACGTTTGAGTCTCATTAAATTTTAGCAGCAGGTTAAAGATCCTCTGAGTGACTGTATTTTTTAACAGACTGCTGTTCATACAACACCTCAGCACAGGGTGTTATGTAATGACAGCCAGTATCATGCAGTTTCCTGTTCTGTCTGTTCTTCTTCAGGTGTTGTGTTAAATCTGACCTCTGTGAGGCTGTTATTGTCTGCTCAGGTCAAATCCAGGAGTGACGAAAAACATATTTATCTGAAAGGTCAGAGGTTTACAGCGTGAGGTCTGGACTGGCTTTTTCTCACTGCAGTTTCGAAGCATGATATTCATGCTCCTGTGAGGTTTAGCCTTCATAACGTCAAATTCAGATGACATTTCCACAAAAAAGTTTAAATGAAATGAAACCATCATTACGCCACAATGTTCATTTAAACTCTCAGTGCATTGTGACAATTAGGGATGCAACAATCATGTAGCGACAAAATTTTAAGACATGGTCAATGACAGATTTTATCATTGAATAGTCATTAAATTACGTCATCTGCATGTTTCAAGATGCGTGGACATTAAATTGTTTTCTGGGGCGAATTAATCAGTAGAGAGAGTCATCTTACTTAATTCCTGTCTTTGTTGGGGCAGCATCATCAAACAGCAGCCACAGCATGTCAGGAAAACACAACATAGCTGCTGTATGCCATCACGTCCTAGCCTTTGTTCATCTCTGCGTATTTCTTCCTCTACACTGATGAAAAAGGAATTAAACCTCCTCACATCAGGTCCACCGTGTCAGAAGGCACAATAGAGACTTACTTGCCTGCCCCAAGGCCTAAGTTGCAGAGCTGACGGGGCTAAAGTTGTGGCTAACATAAGAGTTAACACAATCTCCATCAACAGCTGTAGACACAAGCACTTACTTAAATGTTGAGTTTTATCTATCTGCAGATTGCTGCTCATAGATACAACTAAATATTTATTTCTCTATTTATTATTGTAAAAGATCGTGTTTTAGTGCTCCGTATGTGACAACGAAACTCAGTCTCAGTTATCTCCACTCTGGTCCCACTCAGCTACAGTTAGACAAGCTTTTGTGAAAAGATCTTATTTTAAAATGTATTTAGTGGCCTTTTGGTTTTGGAGTATGTCAGTACTGCACAAGCATTAAAGGAGAAGGAACTTTGAGCATCACATTCACAAACCATAAATGAGATGTCTCTTAAATGCAGTGTTTTTTTCTTTTTCATTCACTGTAGTTCCCTCCACTTTTATTCTTCCTCCACTAAACAGTAAAGCAAAGTCTAATCCTATTGATAGACAGACTGTGGTTATCAGGCATCACAGTAAAACAAAATCACCCATGTTAAGGTAATTAATAATTATTCTTAGAACATGAGGAATGTTTGGCTATAATTAAAATGAATTTTTAGTTTGAAAGAGCAGGTGAAATGTTAGAAGTAAATAACAATGATAAAATAACAATAATAATTCTTATTATTATGTTGCATCATTAATTGATATAAATGTAGTACTAACATTACAAAGCAATAATAAGACCCATCAGATAAATGTGGTGGCAAAAAAAGCAGCTGACTAGGCGACTAATCGACCCAATAGTCAATGACTAGTCGATGATAGAAATAGTCATTAGTTGCATCCCCACTGGCATTAGCAAAGTATAGACCAACACACCCCAAATCGTTGTGTGCCACACACTTTGGACAACACACTTCAGGGGGTCCGTGTCTCTATCATTAAGGTAAATTTCATCTGGATCCGATCCAGATTGATATTACAAAAAAACATTGAACTTTACAATGGGAAATTCCATTGACAACTCTCAATAATTCATATAAAATCAAAATATAAGGTGATGTTTGAACTTAATGTTATGAACTGATTGTGTTCATACAGGATAACAACCTCCATGTATGTGCTGATTTTGATCTGGATCCTGGCTCTATTCTGGATCTGGTGATCCAGAACGGTATCTTTTACAGGGGTTGTGGAAAAGTCAGAATGTGGTATAAACATCATGAAAACATGAATCTATCCCACTGTTTGTCAATGGTTCAGGCTGGTGGTGGTGTAACAGTGTTGGGAATATTCTCTTGGCACACTTTGGGCCCCTTAAACCCACAGCCTACTTGAGTATCATTGACCAGATCAATCACTTCAGAACACCCATCTTCTGATAGATACTTCCAGCAGGATCACACTCTATGTCTCAAAGCTCAGATCTTCTCAAACTGGTTTCTTGAACATGACAATGAGTTCACTGAACTCCAGTGGCCTCAATGGTCACCAGTTATCAATCCTATAGAGCACCTTTGGGATGTGGTGGAACAGGAGATCTCTATCATGGATGTGCAGCCAAAAATTCTGCAACAACTTCTTGATTTTGTCATGTCAACATAGACCAAATTCTCAGAGGAATGTTTCCAGCCCCATGTTGAATCTATGCCATGGATAGTTAAGGTGTACCCAATAAAGTGGCCATCTAATTAATGGCAGAAAGGATTCTTACTGCACTTCAGGTTAAGACTGATCAGTTTTACCTCTCAGCAGTTTTTACCTTTAAAGGTGAATTGACTATCTTTGTTCAGTTTCCCTTTAACTGCTGCACACACACAAACACACACACACCCACACCCACACACGTACACACACATTGTGGGTAGCACACATTGCCCTGTCTGACCTTTGTTCTGGCCTGGGCGAGCCTCCAGCAGTCGGCCAATGAAAAGACACCCAGCCGAGCTCAGCCCACGTCACCCTGCGGCCTGACGATGTCAGACCCTGAACTTGCATCATTTTGCAAAGTGGGTCAGAGTTCACCGGCTGCTGCAAGAGGACAAGAGGTTTTCAACACCAGCAGAGGGACAGAAACAAAGACGCACCATCACAGCATCTGCTCTCTGCTAAAGACAGGGATACCTTTATGCAAGGAATAAAACTTTAAAGAATGTCAAGCAGAGATATCCACTTTTTATGGTGATTCTGTGTGAGTGGATAAGCTGATTTTGAAAAAAAAAACAACTGTAAAATCAAAGAAACAAAAACAAAAAAAAGACCTGAAAGTATCAAATGTTTTATATTTTATTAAATACAGTTATGATGTTTTACAAGTTGCGTGCATGCTAGTCAGTAAAATATTAAAATTATTCCATCAAAATTAATAATTAATAGGCCTGATGTGCTGTTAAAGTCAGATGCTCACACTAAAACGATGACACTCTGTTTTTCCTCCAGTGGATGAATTAGTCATTTAGTGAAATAAACATGGTAGATTAGTGTAAACTTACATTTTTAATATAAAAATGCTCTGAGGCATGAAAAATCTCATTGACATAAAGTTCAAATTAACACCAAAAAACTTTATTTGACACTTCAGGATAGGTTATTGCTACCTTAACTTATCCAGAAGTAATGGGTATTTCATTCAAAACATAAACCAAAATTAAAATGAAACAACAATTCTATTGTGGAATTTTTACCAAACACTTTGTATGGCTTCAGCATGACGGTTATTATTTCAAATTTAAAAAATGTGATCAAACTTTGGCCAAAAAACGATGAAACAGCTTAATTTTATGTCTAAGGGAGCTTCACACTTCTGCAGATTAAGGTGTCCTTTTAAAAAGGTCATCTGCTTATTCTAGTCTTATACGTCCTTTAGTGTGCTTTACATGCCTCCACTGTGTATTAAAGCACTTCTATGCACAAGACAAAAACTTCTCCCTCTCTCCCTGTAAACAGTGCCAGTAGCTGCCTGAAACAGCTCATTCCCCAAATAATAGAACACAGTTGTTTTACCATTGTTTGTCACCCACTGGCCACAGGTGGCGATCACAGTGCATTACATTGCCCATAGATTTGATGCAGATTTGTGGAAAACATGGCACTGAGCAGTGCTCGACCAGTAAAGCTTGACCAGTAAATCACAGCAGACTTGGCCGTCTAACAGAGCGCCTTAGACAGAGTGGGAATAGAGGTCAATTAGGGGTATTCAGTATATGAAAACGACATGTTTTTTGAACATAAGTGATTGTGAACCTACTCAAAAAGTCATCAAAATTAAATACAGGAACCTGATTTAAGGAAAAATATGGATTCTTTATAAAGTTTGCATGGGGATTAGTGCTTTCAGAGTTTAAGTTTTGATAAAATAAAGAAAAATTGAATCACTAAAGGCTTAATCTGATGCCAAAATGAGCTACACACTCAAACATATTTCCATTTCTATTCATGATGGCTGTAATTAAGCTAAATAATCTAAAATGCACATGCTTATTTCATTTTGTTTGATCCCACAAAAGGTAAATATGTTCAATTTTTAACAAGACACAGCGGTTTGTATGGAAATCAGTGCATTAAAACAAGAAGTATTTTAATAGCTGTGCCACATGTACTTACTTTATTCGAAAAATTTATGGAAAATGTGTCACAAACTCTGATACAAATGTTTGTTCTAATGCTGGGTAAATTCTTCCTATAGATCCAATGCAGTTTTGTCTTGTCTGAGGGAAAATTTGTTATTTGATAACCTTTGTTTGGTTTTAAAATGAGCTGCAACATACATTATTGTAGTTTTTACAGCTAATTTCTCTATGTAAATATAGCATTTAAAGTCTTTTGCACTGAAGTTGGTGATTTGCAATTTAAAATAAGCCTTTAAAGTGAAAGTCAAACAAAAACACAAGAACATCATCACTCTGTTAAAATGAGCTGAACACTCAGACTTGATTGCTTTACTCTTTATGGTGACTGTTATCAAGCGTAATGAACTGAAATACTTGCTTGCTTTACTTTGCACAAGGATTAATGTATTGAAACTGAAGAAAGTCATGCAGAGTTAAGTCACATTCAGTCTGAAATCATTGTCAAAATGAGCTACAATCTCTGAAGCCATCCCTGCCGGAGCATACATGTGCTCAGTGATAACTACACAGAGTTTTATTGCTATGTTGTTTTGGTCCATGTTTTACATTCAGACTGCAGCTTTGAAAAGGAAAATGTGTAATAAAATAAGGTATGAATTAACCATGACAGCTGATTTATCTTCTAAATTAGCTTCACAGACACAATAACATGTTTTCAAGGATATTTAAGTCTATAACTAGTTTTACAAGAAGTTAAACTTTCTTAATTTTGCAATATTAGTGATTTGCAACTTTAAATACATCACTAAGATTTAAGTCAAAATTAGAGAAAGAATGACTCATATCAAAACAGGCCATACACTCCATTACTACGACCACCAGAGCAAAAAAATAAATAAATAAATACACCAACTTGTTCAAGATTTGTTTGATTTCTTCGTAAAGTCTCGATTCAGTAATATTTTTCATGTGGGATTTTGCTTTAAAAATGCAAACATGCTATGAAAATAAAATAAAATTAAACCATGACAGCTGATTTAGTCTTTAAATGAGCTTAACATATATTATCACATGCATTCAAGGATATTTTAGTCTACAAAAGAATTTAAACTTTCTTAATTTTGCACTTAAGTTGGGCGATTTGCAACTTTAAATACATCAATAAGCTTTAAGTCAAAATTAGGTAAATAATGTCCTTAATTAAAATGAGCCATACGCTCCATTACTACGTCCACCAGAGCAAAAAAAAACTTACACCAACTTGTTCAAGAGTTGTTTGAGTTCTTCGTAAAATTTCAATTCATTTTTTTCATTTGGGATGTTGCTTTAAAAATGATAACATGTTATGAAAAATAGGTCAAAATTAATAACTAGAAGCTAAATTTAATGGCGAAATGAGATATCACTCTGGTTTTTGATTTCTCTTAAAAGTTTGATTGCTCTTGTTTATCCTGCACGTCAGTTGGAGACTTGAATGTTCAAAAAAAGAGAATAAAATGTTGGTCTATTAACCTCAGGAATCCAAATGAAGCTGTGAAATTGAGCTGACATGCATATATGTGCAGCCTTGTGTTTCATGGAGTGATGAGTGTGTTGCTGAAATTAACTGAAGTTTGCATTTGTAAAGGTTTAATCTGGTTTTGTCTTGTTCAAGTTTGCATGGGAATTAGAGCTCCAAAATGTTGTTGTAGTTAAGTCAGAATTACCCACAGGAAGCTTCAGTCAGAGGTGAAATTTGCTGCTCTAACTCTTTCATTATCACTGTGGTTTCCCCCTGAATGATGACTTTGTCCCAGAGAGAAATAGTCCCAGTGAGGTCATATCTGTCAGTCTGTTTTGGATCTGATCCCACTCTGATTTATCAGCGTTTCAACCTCAGGCAGAAGAAACTGGTTACATGAAGACGACGTTACGTCCTGATGCTGATGAATGATTCACTGGCAGCTCGTAACACGGTGTTTTTCTGATGTGGAGGGAACAACAGGTCCATGCAAATAGCTGAGGACGAGCCTCCTCCTGCACACACCCTCCTCCCCCCTCCCTCCTCCTCCTCTTGTGGGACATCCCAGAGTATAAAAAGAGGAAACCCTCCACCAAAGACACAACTGACCAAGAAGAAGAAACAGCTGAAAAAGCTCCTGAAGCAACAGAAAAGGCTCGACTGATGAGGCCAAGCTGAAGGCTCTCTGCTCCAAACTCACTTAAAGGTAACCTGAAGCTTCTTCTCTCTTTTGTGTGTCTGTGATGTGAGGAGGGAAATCCAAACTGTCTGCAGAGCGAGGGGGAGGCTGCAGGATGCTATTGCATCATTCACAGGCCGGGATGGAGTCTGCAAAGTTTGCTTAAAATGTTAGACGATATTGCTTGTGCAAAAGAAGTTATAATGAGAGTTAACAAAGGCAAGATTTGCAGGGTTTTTTTTAGATCATTCAAGCAGTTTAAAGGTGCATTTTCAAGCTTTCATCTGCCAGTAAACTATAGCAGGACAACAAAAAGCACAAAAAATGTTCATATTTCAACTTGACACCAGAATTTCCTTATTAGCCAGGTTGAATCCATGTCTTGGCAAAATTGGTGCAACATTCAAATACAATTTCAAAAGGTGCATTATCGAAATTAGCTCACAGCACTTGTAAATGTTGAGCTTATGCAAATAAACAGGCCACTTATTAGGATAATTTCACTTTCTTTTATTAAATCACATGACATTATGTTGTTTGGCATAAGCAAACCTCTATTTTTAAAGACAAGGCAGTGGATATAATTGGAAATTGGGGAGCCAGAGTGGGGAATAACATGTGGGAAAGGAAGATTTGCAACCTGGGTCAGACAACAGCCTCAATTCTTTGTCAAAGCCACTAGGCTACCAGCAACATATTTCAGATTTTATCCTTTTTAACCTGATTGAATCTCTAATGTGTTTGCCCAAAGTGGTGTATGATATAAGTGCAGTTTCAGGAAATCCGAATAGAAATCTTATCAGAAATCTGAACCTTTAAACCTTGAAACATTAGCAAAAGCAAAACTTAACTAAGAATGCTCCGAAAGCACAGACCTTCACCAAAGAATATATCAGCCAAGTTATGACGGAAAAATGTCCTATCACACAATGTTAACAAATCCTTGAAAAAATTCCTGCATGTGTGTCCACATCACCACCAAAATCAGATAATTTCTTCTTGTGCCAAGACAATTATCCCTAAAAAATCCATTGAAAAACACTCAAACTCTTAATTTATCATGCTTGCAGACAGAAAAACAAATGGACCAAAGCCACAAGCAAAACACAGAAGTCAGATGATTTTACTTTTCTGTGCATTAACTGGTTATTTAAAAACATTTTACAAACATTTCTTTTTTTTTTACTAATTTATATTCAAGGCATATATATAAGAAAAAGTACAGCTCTTCACAGCTGTATTTTCTCTATTCAAATCTATTTTTTTATATATTTTTTTTGTCACATTTCCAACATGTTTATATTTTTGATATCTGACATTGAGTGATGGGCTGCATTAGGGTAGATGGGGAACCGCATAAGTTGCCAACAACTGTCAAAGAAAAAAAGGATGAACAAAATGTAGGGAAGACTTGCACTAACCAAATCTAAATGAAAGATACAACCTTTTTATTTAAAACAACAAAAACTTAAAATGTATTTTGTGTTTAAAAATTGTCTTAAATAAATAAAATGATGAAAAAGGTCATTATTTCAAGCCGATCCTTACTGAGACTTACGTTCCATTTTGTCTCTTATTGCATATTTTCTTATAAGTTTCTTCAGACTTCTCACCAAACCTTTAACAATTCAGAGACATTCAAACAAATGTTATAGAAACTCAACTAATGTGAATCATTTTCACCAAAAAGCTCCCAAACTATAAAAGTTTTGTTGTGCAAAACTCATTTATTTTTCTCATTTTTCTCCCTTTTTTTCTCTCGGCCCCTTTTTTATCCACTTTCTCCCCTCCAAAAATCCTTTTCTCCTTTCTTTGCACGTCATCTTCCACCCTTTGTTCCCCTTTATTATCCTCCCCCCCCCCCACTCCTTCACCCATGAACTCCCTTATTTCCCCGCTCTCTCTGCCCTCATCCTTATTATGCAATTTTCTCTTCACCTTTCACCCACTTTCTCCTTGCCTCTGCTTACTTTCACTCATCTTTCCCCTTCAACCTTGCCTAAATTTCCTCTCCAGGCTTTCCCTCTTGTCTTTGCTAGCTCTATCTTTACCTCGCTCTCGCTACAGACTTCACCTTCGCCGCCATGCCTCCTCAGCTTCAGTCCCAGAACCAGAGCGGTCCCCGGATCCTGCAGGGTGACCTCAGCGCCCTCAGCCCATCCGTCAGGGAGTTTGTGGATGCTAACGTGACTTTGTGCCAGCCAGACTCCATCCACATCTGTGACGGCTCTGATGAGGAGAACCGAGCCATCCTGGCCCAGCTGGAGGAGCAGGGGATGATCAAGAAGCTCAACAAATATGAGAACTGGTAAGATTACAAACAGTGCACATGATGAAGGGCTAAAAATGGAGGAAACATTGACTGACGATGGACAGATTTCTTACTGGATTATTATTAGCATGTCTTCTTTACAATCAACCATCCACGCTGAGCTTTCCTGCGTCCATGACGTTGGTTACAGCAACACATTTGGCACGTCTCCGCTTTGTTGTTGCTAAAGACAATGTGCTTTCGTCAGTCCTGAGCAGCTGTTTGGATAAATAACATACCAGTCAAAGGTCCACATTCTGAAAAACCTGTATGTCCAGCTCGTTCCCTCTCATTACTCTCCTTTAGAAGAAGCCATCACACAAACATATTTTCCCACAGAGCATTTCTTCAGGTGTAAGGTCAACTCAGAAATTCTGTTTATTCTTCCTCAAGCAAGAAGTTTGCATTTAACTCTTCTGCAAGAACTTGTATTCCAGAAACAAACAACTAAATTGACCTCAGGCTGGATGACACAGCAACAATATTGACTTTATTTTTTGTTTGTATTTTATTTGTAAATTTGAAAGGCCATTTTGATGAGTAATCTGACAGTTAAAATAGTTCAATTATTTAAAGAAGTCTTCCAAACTTTATCATCAACATGTAATTGTCCAGCCCTTACTTGTTTTTATGTTTTGTTAACATTGAAAGTCAATAAAATGGTGATCCACATGCAAAACCAAAATGTGTATTAAATCTCTTCTTATTTCTTCCCCTGCAGTTGGTTGGCCAGAACCGACCCCAGGGATGTAGCTCGTGTGGAGAGCAAGACTGTGATCGTGACTCAGGACCAGAGGGACACCATTCCCACACCTGTAGGGGGTGGAGCCAGTCAGCTCGGTCGCTGGATGTCCCAGGAGGAGTTCGACAAAGCCATGGGTCAAAGATTCCCTGGCTGCATGAAAGGTACAACAGAAATACTGTGGTATTTAGAAGACAGTTTCGAAGGACATGCTGGTTAAGACGAGAAATAAAGCAGGGTACACACATAAAGATTATTGGGCTGTTTTTGTCTCGACTTTCCCCCTTCCCGACCAAGGACAGCAAATGCCAGGTTATCTTATGTTTTATAAGATTCTCCTATCAAACTATCCTGTGGTCTGAGGTGTGTTAAGGGTGAATTTGTCCTGATAACAATCATAAATATTAAACATGTTCAATATTTACGACCAAAAATCTTTGTGTGTGGGGAAAGCCGATGACTCCTGATTCATGACTCCTTGAATTGTGACGTGAATGTAGCCAATCAAGAAGCGAGCTGACTGAGGAACAAGGAAGCAGGCGTAAATAAAAGCAAACATGGCTGACCTGAAACATAAAGTTCAGTGGACCTCAGAAATGGAGGACCAGCTCACATGTTCATACTCTCTTTAGGATTTTTTCCAGTCTTTTCTTTTTTTTAATTCAGGATTTTTTTCGTCAAAAATAGTCCCAAGACCACCATCATTCCCTATTCTCATATGTCCTCTTCCATGTTGTATGCTGTGTTTTCCGTTTGTTTTTATGTTTCTTCTTCATCATTTTTGTTAGATCACATTTAATCAGGCAAGATTTCTGTCTTGGAGGACTAGATAATAGATCAGTGGTGGGACAGAATCGTTGTGTGTGTGGTGTGCTGTGTTGAGATTATCGGAGCACACCACACACAGTACGATCAAAACTGTTCAATGTCTGATTTTTTCTCTTCATGTGTGGGGTCTCTAACAGATAAAAAATCTCTTCAGATTTAGAAAATCCTTATGTGTGGACCCCGCTTTATGCAACATTTCACTGAGTTGACCTCTCTGGTTTTCTTTTCGCAGGTCGCACCATGTATGTGATCCCCTTCAGCATGGGTCCAGTCGGTTCCCCTCTCTCCAAGATTGGAGTGGAGCTGACGGACTCGCCCTACGTGGTTGTCAGTATGAGGGTGATGACCCGTATGGGAACGTCTGTGCTTTCTGCTCTTGGGACTGGCGAGTTTGTCCGCTGCCTGCACTCCGTCGGTTGTCCACTGCCTCTCAAAAGTATGTCTACGGCTTGTACTTGTTAATCCAGCATCAAGAATAAGGCTTGGTAGAGCAAATACTGATTCTGAAGTTCTGATTTGTCTTTTAGAGCCCCTGGTGAACAACTGGCCCTGTAACCCTGACCAGACGTTAATCGCTCACATCCCTGATCGCAGACAGATCGTATCTTTTGGCAGTGGTTATGGAGGAAACTCTCTGCTCGGAAAGAAGTGCTTTGCTCTGAGAATTGCTTCAAGAATCGCAAAGGAGGAGGGCTGGCTGGCAGAGCACATGCTGGTAAGGAGCCAATCTCTCCATTCTGAAGGTATGTGTTCCATAAAGTTTTCTTTTTCTAACCAAACTTGATATTCCTCCTCAGATCCTCGGTATCACCAACCCTGCCGGGGAGAAGAAGTACATGGCCGCAGCCTTCCCCAGCGCCTGTGGGAAAACAAATCTGGCCATGCTCTGCCCAACGCTGCCTGGCTGGAAGGTCGAGTGCGTGGGCGACGACATCGCCTGGATGAAGTTTGACGATCAAGGGAACCTGCGTGCCATAAACCCTGAGAATGGCTTCTTCGGGGTTGCCCCAGGCACTTCAGCTAAAACCAACCCCAATGCCATGGCAACCATCATCAAGAACACAGTGTTTACCAATGTCGCAGAGACCAGTGATGGTGGCGTTTACTGGGAGGGGATGGACCAGGCACTGCCCGAGGGGGTCGGCATCACATCCTGGAAGAACAAGCCCTGGAGCCCTCAAGATGGTAAATGTTGGTTTATTTCTCTTGTTAGACCTAAAATGGCTGCAGACAAGAACAGGGGCATTACAAAGCCCTTCAGAACCAGTTGTCATGACTGGAAATCACAGAAGAGTAGAATAATCTTGTCTCATCAGTGTTCATAAAGTCACCACTTGGTCCCTTTCTTCCCCAGGTGAACCCTGTGCTCACCCCAACTCCCGTTTCTGCACTCCGGCTGAGCAGTGTCCCATTATCGACCCACAGTGGGAATCCCCAGAGGGAGTCCCCATTGAGGCCATCATCTTTGGAGGACGCAGGCCAGAAGGTGAGTTGGAACTTAAGTGAAAACACTAAAACATTATAGAAAGACCAATGTAAGGAAAAGACATGCCACAAAGGACTGACAAATCCAACTGCTGCCTCTTTGTCAGGTGTCCCTTTGGTTTACGAGGCTTTCAGCTGGCAGCATGGTGTGTTTGTTGGAGCTGCCATGAGGTCAGAGGCCACCGCTGCTGCTGAACACAAAGGTCAGTATCTAGATTTACACTAGCTTGATACTTTTGAAACCCAAGTAATGGATAGTTTGGTCTTTAGGCTGCTGAAGACTTATTGCTTATGTTAGTAACTGAAAGTATCACAGTATCTTGTGTTGTAAACAGAAAAAGACTAGGTCTGCCTCTCTGGGCGTGTAATTAGGCTTCAAATAGCAATCAGATCTTCAAATGATTAAAGTTTTCAGTACACAAGGACCGGAAAGAAAGGATTTTTTTTAAGGAATGTTGCAGCTGGAATATTGATTTTACCCTTTATATGAGGAAATATGGCCAAATCAGGCTACACTGTTTTATCTAGGCTAAACTGACTCAGCCCAGGTCAAATGTTGTAGGCTAACCAGGGAGTTTGCATCACATATGGCAGACCCTCTACAATGCCGCCTTGACTGGATTCAGACTTTCACGCTTTTACTTCTTCTATAAAAGACACTCTTCTCAGTGTGACCTGTTTAAGTGAGTGCACATGGCTGTGTCTGATGCCTGTATAATTTTTTCCAAGCACAACATTTAATTTCCCTGGCAAACTCTTCTACAAAACCATCTACTACATACAACTAAAAAACCCATGTATATTGAAAGCGTATTTAGCATAACTGCCAAACAGCTTATTTTACACAGTGTGCTTGATTATACAGTATGATTCTACTTCCTCTACTTTTCATTTTCTGGGTTGGGGCAATTATCATAGATGATGCATTACTGCCACCTTCTGCTCTAAAAATATTAGCCAGCTAAATGTAGTTAATGGAATGGAATTAATGCTAACGCTAGTAATGCTAAGACTGTGGCAATTCGCCATTTCGAACCCTGATCCATTAACGCTTTGCATTGTAGGAAACAATGTGCAAGGTAGACAGACTAGTTTGATACAAAATGCTAGTTTTTCCCAAAGTGATATGACATCTGAGTATTTTTGTCATGCTGTGGATTTAACAAATGTTCACTAACTGCTTACTACATTTTGGCAAAAGCAGTACTTGCTGCTTATAAAATAGATGGTTTTAAAAAACGGTGTACAAAGTCTTAGATTGCATCTTGCTAGCATCTGTCCTTTTTAAGACATAATGACTCCTTGACTTTCTTGTTAGTGGCATTTCAAGATGTATCACAATACTCGAAAAAAAAAATTTAAATCTTCTATTTTTGTTCACTAAATTATTATTAAATTATATAAGGCTGAAAAATTGTTCAAAAATCCCTTTGACTTTAAAACAAGAGAACCAGAAGTGCTGAAATTACAACTTTCTTCTGCATTTTAGGACTTATTATTGCACCGCTCTGTGATGAAGCAAGCAAAGTGAACTCATGGAATGGCATTTAGCCTGGCTAAATTGGCTAATTTCCTCATCATGTTATCACATTTGCACCTCAAGTTGTATTTGAGGGTTATCGAGCAATTGTTTCTTGTTTAATTCTGACCAAAAGATTGCTAACATCCAACACAGTAGCTTCTTACTAGGGGTGCTTCTACATATTGTTAGGTAAAAAGATAATTGTTTCTTAGGTAATCTATACTTTTACTGTAAACACCTAGCAGAGATTTTACCCTGTTGTTTCTGAGGATTGATTCATGTCCTTGTTGTTATTTTAAGAGATCACTCACCATTCTCTCTTTTCCCTTCTACACTTTTGTAACTCCAGGAAAAGTAATCATGCACGACCCCTTTGCCATGCGTCCCTTCTTCGGCTACAACTTTGGACAGTACCTCTCCCACTGGCTGAGCATGGCCGACAGACCCAGCGCCAAACTCCCCAAGATCTTCCATGTCAACTGGTTCCGCAAGAGCCCCACTGCCGGATTCCTCTGGCCCGGCTTTGGCGACAACATCCGCGTGTTGGACTGGATGTTCAGGCGGATAAACGGCGAGGCCGGCGCCATGCCCTCAGCTGTGGGCTACCTGCCCTGCAATGACTCCCTGAACCTCAAGGGCCTGCAGCAGAGCGTGGACCTCGAGGAGCTGTTCTCCCTGGATCAGGAGTTCTGGCAGAGGGAGGTGCAGGATGTCAGGAAGTACTTCGACACCCAGGTGAACGACGACCTGCCCAACGAGGTGGCACGGCAGCTGGATCTCCTGCAGCAGAGGGTGAATCAAATGTAAAGATGGGGGATGATGAAGGAAAGGAAAAGGAAAAAAAAGCAATTTATTATGTGGCACATTAGTGATTGTAGAAGTCAATGTTTATAATTATGGACCAAAATTTTGTCATTTTATACCAAACAAAGTAATCATGAAATTTTCGGTGAGCATTTCAATTACATATTGTCTCTGTTGACCTTGTGTTTTCCATTAGGAAAGCCTTGATTCGAAATTTGGTCGAATGACTTTATCAAAGAGGAACAATAACCCTCTAATAATTGGTTTTAAAGTTTAAGCCTCTTATTTTAGATGTTTTTGTAAGGTAGAACCCATCCTTCAGCCTCTTTTGGCTCAGGATGCCGACATGAATGTTTCCTGCTCTCACAGCAGGTCTTTTTTTTAACAAACACCTAAATGTATGAATTTTAATATTTAAGGATAAGTTATTGTTAATGCCTTTCTAAACACTACATCACAGTATGGACTTTAATGGCACAGAAAAAGCCCAACTTCAGCTCATCTCCAGTGTTGTTTTACCCCATGAGATTTGGGGTAAATTAATGTTTTCTCTTTGTATTGTTATATTTGCCTTAATTTATTTTTGTACACTGTTAGTAACTCATGGTTTGTTGGTTTTGTTGTAATTTTGAACCCTTAAATAAGGGGGGAAATAAAAATATTTAAATTTGTGAAAGCATCTGTTTGATTGTTTTGAAACTTTTTTTAGAGATGCAGTGAAACTTACAGCTTTACACGCTGCAAAAGCTCAGATCTTTGCAACAGTGTTTGTCTAATATCAAGCTAGAGATATCTAAAACATGAAAGATCCAGATAAATATCTTACAACAAAGAATAAATGGAAAAATAAGGCATTGAATTGCTTGTAATGATAAAAAAAATGTCTGCCAATGAAACAAAGTTTTACTCAGTGAGGGTCGTAAATTCAGGTTTGTAACTACTTTCATTTTAAGACGATCTTCAGGTTACATTTGGCTTGTCCCATTAGCAGATAATTTAACTTATTACAAGCAATTCTGGCCTTACTTTTTTAGTTCTGACATCTTTAAATGAGACATTCATCCAGTCTTGTCAGGCAATTTGTGGCTTCGAATAAGTCTAGTGAGATTTTTTAACTTGAAATTGGACAGACACTCTCAGAATTGAGATTTTGCAGGGCATCAAGGACCAGGACCTCAGGTCTTCATATTCATAATAGAAGTTAATTAGTTCACTCTGTAGACATGTTTCCCATTTATTCCTACATCAAGCAATGAAATTAAACTGAAGAAATAAATCTGACATCTCCAAATAGCCAGCCCAGGCTGAAGATCGACTCGCTGAATAAAGAAAAATTTGGACAAAGCATGAAGGCGTCAGTCATATAGCTACTGAGGAAGGCTTTAGAGTCTTTCTGCGGCATCCACCATGATGAAACCACTCTCCAAATCTACTTTTACACAAGCTCAATAGCAGATAAAGAGGTAGACAGAGCAACAGGCTCAAGATCTTGCAGACCAATGTCCAATGAATCCATAAAGCAGAGTAAAGGACATTACTTTATTAAACGTAGACTCCCCTCCCAGGAAAAGAATCACACAATTTGCAGAGTAAACCTTTACTTCAACTTGATCAAGTCAATCAAGCTGGGTTACTCCTGTTCAGCTTGCCAAACCTGAGGAGATCAATTTCTAGCTATTTCTTGAGAATGGAAGTTCATATCATGAGCCTACAAGGGCATCCATCTTCCTTATATCCATCTGCAAGGCCATCCATCCATCCATTTATACATTCATCTCCATCCATCCATTTTCTATTCTGCCTGTCCTTTTCTGGTCACGGGAGGCTGAAGCCTATTGCAGCTGAAATTGGGCAATAGACATGGTACACCCTGAGCTGTTCGCCAGCCAATCGCAGGGTAACATAGAGAGACAGACAACCATTCATGCTCACACTCATACCTGAGGGCAATTTGGAGTCCCCAATTAACCCAAAAAGAATATTTTTGTTGTGTGGGAGGAAGTTGGAGTGCCCAGAGACTCGTACAGCTTCTAAGATAGATAAATAGATAGATAGATAGACCTAGATATCTGGGCTAAGGTTGCCATTGAAGTGGGCTGAGCAAGTCAACCCAAACTTCCCTCTCCTTAAAGCTTTTTCCAGATTCTCAGGATGGGGCCTCTTGACTTTTCCAGGTTGATTGACCATTACCTGCCCAAGTAGACTCTGAGTCTGTACCATAAGTCTCCTTGGGGTGACAGTAGCTCAGCTGTAGGGTTGGTTGTCTCTCATTAGGAAGGTTGGTGTTTGATTTCCAGCTCCTGAAGTAACATGATGTATTGGCCCTTGGCAGGACCCTTAAACACAGGTCAAACATCTGTGTTCAAATGTGGACACCAGCGAATGTTAAAAGGCCCTTTACTTGTGTACAGACTTTGTTTACACGTATATACACAACAGGGCATGTCCCACATTTATGAATAATCTCCACTACACTAACACCCTGTTCTAGTATATGAAACGACCCAAGAAAAATATACAGATTTGTTGGGTTTTTTTTAACTGATCAACCAAAGTACAGTACCCATAATAATGTGTGAAAATCACTAAAATATTAGAACTGTAATACTGAGAGGTCAAGAAGTCATTTTAAAACCTTAATAGTAAGAAAACAATGCAGCAATGGTGACTATTTTGTTTTAAAGGTCCATGTCCTGGTGTGCTTTGCCGTTTATCATGTCATTGGTGTTTATTAAGCAAAGATTTGATTTAAGTTGTATAAAAAAATTGAAACATTTCATCTCTGTAGAGGATCAGATGCAGCCCTTTATCCCTTCACTTTGGAAACATTTGTATTAAAGAAGGTGTGGAGGTTACAATAATGAGCTTTGTTCTGATTGGCTGCCCAAACAATGTATTTCAAAACAGTCATGACATCTGCCTATGGCAGAAAACACAGATTTAAGGAGAGGCTGTATCACTATGACATCGCAAACCCAAGGAAGAAACAGCAAAGTATTTTAAGGGGCATTTTCTTTGAAGAATCGGAAAGTATTTCTCTGTGAAAAGAGAGTTTAGTAGAAGGTTTCATGTTCTTCTTCTCCACATGGCCTTTCTAACAACATTAAAAGCAAAAAAAGAAGATTTGGCAGGACATGAGGCCTTGAACAAATGCCAAATCAGTATTTTTATTCTCTATTAACATATTTTGTGTTGTTTTATATTTGCATTAATACACTATTCTGAAAATAGTTACAAGGACTCAGACAACAGAAATAAGACAGGGCATCCAATCTAATCTTTTTTCTAAAAGTTACTAAAAGCCAGAGTTTAGCTTGTTTCCACCACAGGGATAAAAAATGACCTATCTGCTTTAGTCATAATACTCCGCAGTATATAACCAAAGCTGGACAGATGCTGACATTGTCCGCATGTTTATGTCCCATAGTTCAGCGATTGTGTAAGACTTTAGATAGAGCCGGACTGAGGTTAATCATCACTGACTTGTTTTTGGTGCTAATCTGATCCCTGTGTGTTCATATGTTACTGCTGTAATGTTTTTAAGTGAAGGTTTCTGAGAAACAAATGGGAACAAACACACGACTCAGAGAACTTTGTGGAGGTCCGTCAGAGGGACAGATAAACAACACAACACACGCTGACATAAGAAGCTGTTCTGAGATAAACTGTCTTATGGTGCCACCAGAGGTGATGCAGCAAACATGGAGGACAAACTTCCAGGAATGAAAACTCCTTATCTTTAAACTGTTGGTCCACAATAACTAACAGATAGAAGACTTTAGCATGAGCACCATCTAAGAGTAACACCAAACAAGGTTGATGAAAATGATGAATTGATAAGAAGGGTGCACGTTATGAATAAACAATAAAACAGGAAGTGATGTTGAAAGCCTGACACACAATTAAACTCACCTACATCATCTAGAGCCACCAGTTAAACTAATGAGCATGTTTTTGGTCAGTAGGAGGAAGCCGATGTGCCCAGAGAGAACACATGCATGCACAGGGAGAACATTCAGACTCCACATTGATCTACACGGAGATCAACCTTCCTCCTGTTAGGCAATTAAAGTACCTGCTGCTCCACCACCATAAATTGTCTTGTTAATCTCTACAGCCATGTCCACACATTAAAAACTTTCTCTGTAAAGACGGCATCATTTCAGTAAATGAGTCTGCCCACACGAAAACACTGAAAACACTGTAGTTCATACTCCAGGCCTGTAGGTGGCGCTGTAATGCTGTAATGTTGTCGCAGACATACACCAAAACCAGAGAAGACATGAAGCAAACGCGTACATCATAAGAAATATCAACAAACACTGGCATCTGCTGTTCTCCGTGTCCTCTAGTTGCTCGTGGTGATTGTAGAGGAGCAGAAGATTTTGCTGTTAAAGCTAAAAAAAAAAGCTCAGTAGCTTCTGCAGCAAAAATGCGACACTGTATTACGTCATTGTTTCCGTTGTTGTCAGGGTCTGTGCATGCAGTTTAAGCAAGAGGTGGGGCTGTGTTGTCATAGTTTCTGAAGCTTTCTGTATTCATTGTCTACATGAAAACCCTCAGCTGGTGTTTTCAGATTTATCCCCTCTGGGACTCGTTTTCAAATATGTGTGTTTTCAGGCACCTGAAATGCCGTATCCATGTGGACGAAACATTTTTATAGCTAATAACTTGTGCAGATACACCTAAATTCATCTCCTTGTGGATGGTTCCCTGTGACTGGGCCAAATATTAGTTTATGTGAGAAGCACTCGTGGGTCCTTCCACTTTGCCATATTCTGTTTTTGTTAAACAGTTTTACTTCTTCTGTTACAAATAATTTTAATTTAACAATTCCCTCTGGTTTAAAGAGATAGTTTGGGATTATTGAGATCTGGTGACCAGGGGTGGACAGTAAAGAAGCAGATTTACTTGAGCACTGTACTGAAGTACATTTTTTGAGTATCTGTAATTTCTTGAGTATTGCTTTTTTTAGAAACTCATGACTTCTACTCCACTACATTTGAAAGACAAATATTTGTCTTGTCTTCTTACTTTAAAGTCCACTACATTTCTATGAAGGCTCTTGTTACTCGTTACTTTTAAGTATAGCTTTGAAGTCAGCTGAGGAAATTTCTTTTTACTTGTAAAATGCATGTGATTTGTTCAAGTGGTAATGCCGTACTTGTACTCAGATCAGGTAAATGAGCTAACGTTAAATAAAAAATTGAAAACAGCAATGGTTGTCCTTTTGTGGATTCAATCGTGTATCAATAGGCATTTCTATAAGTTTCGTAGCATATTTAACAAGCTTTTTAAATCAAAAATGTACTTTTAATACTTAAGTACTTTTAAAAGCAGGTACTCCAGTACTTTAACTTAAGTGAAAATTTGACTGATCAACTCTCACTTGTATTGGAGTAATATTTGATCAGCAGTATCTATACTTCCACTCAAGTAATGGTGCTGAGTGCTTTGTCCACCACTGCTGGTGACTGAGTACATACCATGGTAACTGCTTATGTATGTATATGTCATTACATCATGTTACAAAACACACAAATCTTTACGTTGTCATGAACAATGTAAAGATGTCTTGGGGTTAGAAAAATGATGAAGCATACAGAGAACATTACTGCATCTTAATTGACTTTGAGGCTTATTTAGAGGTGTTTTGTTCCAATAAAACACTTCTGGATGTCTTGATCCTGCAAGGCAGCAGGTATCAGATTAACCTGAGCATGCTGTGTGCCCATGCTTTTGGCGCATGACAAACTTTGACCTCACCTCCTAAATTTGTAAATCTGTAAAGCCACCGTTATGACTGAAAGTCTGCAAAGTTCATGGAGAACTAACTGACATTTATTTGTGGTTATTATCAAAGGTACTTTTTGTTTTTAGTTCCACATCACAACAATTTTGTGCCTGGAGTTGAATGTGGATTATTATGTGAATGACACGTCCAGTCCGGGACATGTCCATCCACGCTGGGTTAAATCATGACCTCAGTTTCATGAAGAATAACCCTCGTGTTGCTCCGGGCACAGAGCCGACTGTTTGTCTGCTTGTGTGATAATGAAGTTCTGCTGAGACAATGATTTACTGCTCATGATCTCTAAAGTGTCTGAATGTTCTTGTTGTTTTTTTAACTCTTATTGGGGGAAATAATTAGCTCTCAGGCGTGCCGTGAGTTCCTTTTGCTGTAACAAACAGCCTGTTTTTCTGCACATTTCTTATCTAACTTAAGTCTAACAGGTTATTGTTCACCCATAAAAACACCTCAGAACTTTGACCACCATTTTCTTTGTTTTGTAACTGTGTTTTTAAGACCCTATACATGTAAGACATATTTTAAAATAAAACTTCAAAGAATAAAGATGTTGCAGCCCTTCAATTAATCCAACTCCCCTTTCAGTCTATAACTTTAACAGCTTTGTTTCATAGTATTGATCATCTCTTTGTATGTGAGGGTCTAGACAGGTAACAAGCAATTGGTGGTCCGGGGAGACACATGCATCTGTCCTCAAATTAAAAAAATTTCAACCATTTAGAAGATTCAGATTTTAGTCTGATTTGCCACTACAACATTGCAGGTAAAGCAAATTACAACATAAGAATGGATTATATTTCCTTTATAGTCTTTGATAACTGGTTTTATTTTATTTTTCACAGGAAATTGTAGGGCATGACTTGCTGTAATGGTTTCTGAAAGGTTAATTATAAAGCATTACTAATACCTTATGAAGAAAAAGACTGAGAAAGAATTAAGATTTTTTTAATTAATGCCTTGGCCAGCTTTCTTTTGTAAAAGAAATATTCTCAGTGGGACTTACTGCTAAAAGAAAGTCACAATTTGCACTAGAAAGAACATTTTATTCTGTGTTCAGTGAAAAACTTTAGCTTGACTGGTGTTCAGCTTGAAAATATGAATGTAAATCACAATGAGAGCAAAATATTTGTTATTTGGTTAAATCATTTCAATTTAACTGTAAGTAGTTTTGATTGTCCTATTGGTAGCTTCTATTTATTTGTAAAAATTTGTCTGAAACTGAGAAGAACAATAATGTGGCCCTCGTGGTAACCACAGTTGCCCATCCCTGCTCGAGACTAAAAGCTACATTTCTAGTCCAGGGATTCTGGATCAAACCAATGAGATTACTTAATATTTTATATTGAGTTGTTTGGTGATGAAACCACGTTATTTCAAAACAGCCCGCATGGATGCTTACAGCTTCAGTAGCACTTTTATCAGATTGTGACCACATTTATTTATTCAATGAAAAACAAACAACACTGAAAGCATTTCTCAGTGGAAAAGATATTTCACATCACTTCCGACTTGTTTTGGCGATAGTTTGCTCTATAAAGTGGCTTACATTTTGTTCTTTACTACATTATCTGATTGGCCCGTAATGAATGTAATTGGCAGAATGAGCGTCCAATCACTTGCCGGATATGCTCTTGAAAGGTTCTGCTCATCCCCAAACACTTTCTATGGGCTGTTGCTCAGACCGACTTGTGAAATATAATGCATGATCCATCTGGTGTGTTAAGTTAAAATAGCCCCAGCAATCTTTGCAAACCTCTTTTTGGGTTAAGTTTCAGTTTTAAACCACATTAACCTCACAAGTAAGACTTCTTTTCTCCAAATAAGATAAGCCATAATCTCTGTTTGTTCCTACCTGAGTATAAAAAGACAACACGAGTAATAAAAACCTCAGTCAAAAAAGTTTTTTTTCCTCCTTTTTTTTTTTTTTACAAAACTGTATTTATATAAAGAAAACATAGACAAAAAAATCCAAGAAGTTTGCTTTTTGGCTCTCCAATGACATTGTTGCAGTACATGTAGAAAAAGGACTTAATATGGCATAAGACAACAATGTAACGACCAGTGTTGTAGTCAAGTCACCATAGCTCGAGTCCGAGTTGAGTCTGAGTCCTCAGTATTTAGGTCAGAGTCGAGTCCAAGTCACCAAAAAAAAATCTGAGTCGAGTCCGAGTCACCAAAAAAAAAAAAAAAAAAAAAAAAATCCGAGTCGAGTCCGAGTCGAGTCCTCTCACCTGAGTCGAGTCCAGGTCGAGTCCTCAGTACCTTAGCCCAAGTACTAGAAAATTTCCCCGAGCCTAAGTCTGAGTCTTTAATATTGAGGTATCTGTGCGCACTAGGCACACGATTTGGAATAAAACCCAAACGGGCATAGGTAAATATATAACGTTTTTTATTATATTTTTGTCAGAAGACACAGGAAATAGTAGATGAACTGCTTCCGGGTGACAACAAGATGGCGACTATCTACTGTGCTAACGTGTTTTGATACAGAAATTGGATTAAATAATGTACCTAGAAGACCTAACTGTTGGATTTATCATGACGGATTACTTTTACAAAGTCTCCAAAAAGACACTGATGTTTCAGGAGAGATTCTCAGCCTCTGGAAGAGCTACGATCGCACCAAAGGGCTCATCGGAACGGCTAAGTTGTTAGCTTCCGATCAAAACAATCGGTAAGTGGCTACGATAAACGGTTGTAAAGTTATAAACTATTTCGTGAACGGTGTGCTTTGCTGTCATATACGATAGCGCCGACCTCCGAGGGTTAAGAGGCTAACGTTGTCGTTATTTAGCAGCTAGCTTATAACGTTATCAACAGTCAAAGTAACATTAGCATCGCCATCTACTCACTTCACTGGGTGCATCCTAGACAGATGTCTGTTAAAGTTCGACGTTGTCCCCGTCTTCTCTTCAACGGCTCTTTTACATGATGAACACGTTGCTCTGCATTTACCAGCACTTAAGGTGAAATCTTTGAAAGCAAAATGTACAACCCACGGTACCTCCTTCGACGTCAGCGCGTGAACGCGCATGCAGGTGAACTAACACACATGCTCGCCGTGGGCTTTAAGACTGATATGAGGACCTTATACCAGAAGAAATAATCAATAAAAAAATAATAAAAATACAAAGGACTCATTGATAAATAAGCTCGAGTACTCTGAGTCCTCCCCCGAGTCCTAATGCAGCTAGAGCTCGAGTCCGAGTACGAGTCCGAGTCATCAGCGCACGAGTCCGAATTGAGTCAGGAGTCCGACATATCTGTACTCGAGTCGGACTCAAATCCGAGTCGGTAACGACAGAAAGTCTTGCCTTGATTAATGTAGACGTAGCAAACGTACTGCTTGAAAAATGTATTGTGAAGTCGATGCCTGACTGTCAAAAACTGCAGTTCCTCAGGTGTTAATTTAGGTTGTGCTGCAGAAAGCCCAGAAGTTACTTGATTGTGTTTGGAGAACAGACATTTCTTTACAGCCTATAAAGATCTTTACAGCCTAGTAAAAGGGAGTCTTCCTAATGTAATCTGGTCTATATATATATAATATATTCAGTGCCTTTCACTGTAAAGGGAATGAATGGTTTTATATTTTACCTGTTTCTGTTTTTTATGATTTGCAGTTTCAGTATTTTAGGACATGATTGACGGGGTAATAAGTCCCAGCAGAGCTGCTACCAGTCAGACAGTGATTTCACACTAGATGCATTTCAGCAGCATGACAGCTGTGGTGCATATACCTGTTTTCATTTGGGCGTGCATGTTATCAAGTCAGAGCTTTCAGATCATGTCTCACACGTGTCTCATGCCTAAAATATCGTAAATAGGAGGCTAACCTGTTTTTACCATGAGCTGCACATGTGTCTCAGCCAAAACAAACTGAGTAATGATAAATAATGAGCCATATATTGTACATTCATGTAGTATTTCCCACTTTATTTTCTCAAAACGCCATCAAATTATATACAAAGAGAGACAGAGAGAGAGAGAGGGAGAAAAAAAATAAATAAAAACAAATAAATAAATAAATAAATATCATAGGATTTCTTTAAGGATCCTGCTTCAAGGGAAAAGGCTGGTAATAAACTTAATCTAATTTAACATCAGAAACATCAACCAAAAAAACACAAAACGTAGAGCTAGCAAATGCATTTATTTTAATTCAACTTTAAAATAAAACAAAGACAAGTCAGTTCAGTTGTCTGACAATCATTCACAAGTCTTCCTATCCTCAATTAATGAAACAGTTATGGTTTTGTTTTATATTAATGCCATTTCTCTTTTGCGTCTTTTCGCCACGATAAGAAAAGATAAAAACGTGCAGCACTAGAGAAAAAAGGTCAAAACTGCACCAGATATCCTTAGCACGCTGGACAGTTGTGCAACATCATGTGGACAGAGAGCCTGATCAAAGTGGACTCCTTATCAGCCGTGTGTGTAACGTAGTTCGTCCTCTCAGCTGTAAAAGGTGACACAGTGACATCACAGAGGGTCCCATCGGACAATCACCCACCGCCGGACGTCAGCAGTGATGTGAACGGACCTCAGGCTTTGATTGGTCACTGCTCACTGGTAATATTCCAGGTACCAGGAACAAAGATATGATGCTTCTGCCTTATTACCTCGGCCAAGGAGGTTATGTTTTTGCCGGCCTGTTTGTCTGTTTGTTTGTTAGCAAGATTACTTAAAAACTGACAAATGAATTTTGCTGAAATTTTCAGTAGATGTTGGTAATGGCCCAACTTAGAAATGATTAGATTTTGATGGTGATATGTATATTCTTCAGGATGCAAAAAATCTCCAAAATTAAAAAAAACAAAAAAATTCCCATAACTTGACATTGGGCGATTTTTTTTTAATCATATCTCTGCCATTTTTTTTTTTTTTACAGATTTGCTTCCAATTTCACAGGGATAATATGGGGTTCATGTCTCTATCATCAAGGAAAATTTCAACTAGATCCGATGCAGATTAACATTACAAAAAGAACACTGAACTTTATAATGGGAAATCCCATTGACAACATTCCATAATTCATTTAAAATCGAAATATTAAGTGATGTTCCCAAAGCTTGGTGTGTTCATACAGGATAACAACCTCATGTATGTGCTGAGCTTGGCCAGGATCCTGGCACTATTCTGGATCTGGTGATCCAGAATGTTATCTTTTACAGGGGTTGTGGAAAAGCCACTGCTGGAACTGAGCTGCTTGGTGGAGGTCTGTGCTCTCTGAGTGCTTTTCTAGTTTGTATCTGAAATCTGGAATAATTCTGCATTGGAATAATTTCCCTTGTTTGATTTAAGGGCCTGAAACTTGAATGTTGTTCTTGCTTGAGGCTTACTGACCTCCAAAGAATTGAAGATTTACTCATGTAGATGTTTTTGTTCTTTAACTTAGCATGTTAGTTAAGATAAAAGTAACAATCTGACCTCAAATTAACTGGACCTTTCTTCAGCTCAGCATGTAATATAAAGCCAGAGTTAGATAATAAAGTGCAGAAAAAACCAACAAAGTCCTGACAGGTAGTTAAAAAATGTTACCAACCTCTTCTTCAGTCAATAAAATGATCATCTCCTCAGAGACAGATCAGTTAGCAAAGACTGTTTGAGGTTACAGATAAACACAGATATCAGCTCTTATCTGCTCTGTTACCTCATCTGCCCTTACACACATACAATCCTGACAGATACATGGATGTAGATGTGGACACTGACCAGCATATAGATTGACTTGGACTTCATTTGAGACGTGGCTGAGGCATCGATGAGGATATCAAAGCACATACATCATGAGAAATGTGAACAAACACTTGTGTATTCTGTTCTCCGTGACCTCTTGTTGATCACGGTGGTCGTAGAGATAAACTTGCAAAGCAGATGGATCTACCTTAAATGTCTGTAATCATGCAGAACCATCTTGCAAAGCTTCAATCTACAACGAGAGCAAGAGGAGGTGGGAGCTACGAGTGAGACTGCAGCAGGAAGTGAGATTAGCATAGGTGCTAACAGCTTCAGTAGCGGTTTATCAGATCTGGACCACACCAATACCAACACTACAAACTTCTCTATAATAAGGATATTTTTGCTCCACTTTCAACACGTTTTAATGAGAGTTTGTTTTATGAAGTGGCTCACGTTGCGTAGTGCAGTAGTGCCCGCCTACTACATTATCTGATTGGCCCGTAATGTATGTGAATGACAAAACGATCATCCAGTCAGCTGGATATGCTTCTGAAAGTTTCTGCCCTTTCCAAACACTTTCTATGGGCTGTTTCCCAGATGGACTAGCGAAATATATCGAACAATCCATCTGGTATCAGGTTATCGATAAGGTGTAGATTGTGTTTTTGAAGCCATATCAAGCTCAGTATATCTGCAGCATTAACGCAACACTTTATTCCACCATTGGTTTATTGTGGTCAGTGTGGTTTAAGGGAGAGATGGGGCTATGATGTCATTGTTTCTGAAATAATCCATATTCATTGTCCACACAGAAACACAGATTTATCCACTCTGGGACCCATTTTCAAAAATGTGCATTTTGGGTTACTGTTTCCGTCTGGACAAAACGTCTTAACGATTGAAAACTTGTGCAGATATGCCTAAATTTGTCTCCATATGGACAGCCCCTTAGCCCCAGCTCACCTCGCTTGAAACCCTTCTTGAGGTGTTACGAAAAACTGTGTCAGCCACGAAGAGCCATCACTGGAAATCCCAAATTATCTAGTAAAGTCAAGTCTAGTATAGATACGAGCAGCTTCAGTAGCAGTTTTATCAGATCTGGACCACATTATTTTATTAAATGAAAAACAAACAATGCTGAACGTGTTCCTCGATAGAAAGGATATTTTCACTCGACTTCCAACATGTCTTGGCAAGAGTTTGATCTATGCAGTGGCTCAGGTTTTTTTTTTTTATTTTACACCGAGCCTGTCTACTATAATATCTGATTGGCCCATAATGAATGTGATTGACCAGTGAAATATATTGAATGGTCCATCTGGTGTGTCAGGTTATGAACGCAGTGCTATCATGTCAGTATGGAGTAGATCTCTGGGAATATCTTGAGTACCTTGTTGAATCTATTTACATGTTTTGTCTAAATTTTTACTGTCATATCTAAAACTATGCCCTGCTGTTTTAGCTATGTTTCCTGCTAAGTTTTGTGCTTGTTTGGCAGAAGACTTCATAAACTTTTGTTCTAAAGTTGCAGAAAAGAATCATTTTCCACTTAAGTGAAGTGTATGAAAGAGGATTAGGGACATCTAATAAAGAAATTACACCTCTCTTAAGAATGTGAAACAAGTCAGAAGTCTGAGAGTAAAGTCTGAATTCTGATTTATTTCAGTCAGAATTTAATAAAGAATAAATTTTGGGATTAAAGAATTTTGGATATTAAAAAACCCCTCCAAATTCTGAGATTATGTCCATTTTTATTTTAAAGATACAAACTTCTGGGATAAAGGTCAGAATACTTATTTAAGTGATTTAAAAAACAAAGCAAATTCTGGGATTAAGTCAGAATCTTGCCTTATTTTAGTCAGAATTTTGAAAACAAAAGTAGTCATGATTCTGGATTTAAAGTCAACATTTGTATTTAAGTAAGAATTTTGGAAAATAAGTAAAAAATCTGGGATTAAAGTCAGACATGTGAATTATTTAAATTAAATTTTTGGATGAGCTTTAACTCAGATTCTTGACAAATTTAAGTCAGAATTTTAAAAGGAAAAGTACAAATTTTGTAATTAAAGTAAAATTCTGGGATAAAAGTCGGAATTATGATTTATTTAGATCAAAATTTACAATGAAAAAAAAGTCCAAATTCTGAAATCAAAGTCAGAATCTGACTCTGGGAATGTTTCAAGCACCTTGTTGAGTGTATGCCACAAAAGTCTGAGGCAGTTCTGATGACAGAAAGGGGTCCAAACTGGCACAAGCAAGGTGTACCTTATAAAAAGGCCAGTGGGCATTCAACTATACCTACCAAGTAAAGACTGGTTGGCTGAGGAAACAAGATCAGGGATCACTTGACCGAACGGGACCTCTTGGCAGAAGCTCACCATATGTCTGATGTCACCTTGAGAGTTGGACATTTATGTGGAACGGCTCTGACCTTCTGATCAGTGTTCTTTCGTTCTGATGTGACGAGCAGATCAATGTCCATCAGCTGTAATCTGCCTGATCAGGGAGTTTCCATCCATTTGGAGCTGAACCAGTTTAAATTCCGATGACTGAACAGCTCCAACTGGACTCCACTCCTCTCTGTTTGTGCCAAGTCTCGACTTTCACTCCAACTCCACGCTGTCTTTCTCAACAGAGTTGGCACTGTTCCCGATGGACAGACACGCTGAAGGTGGTTTAATGGGTCACTTGGCAGAGAGGAAGAGGAGTTACATAAGTCACCGGTGTTTTGTAATAATGAGGTGAAGAGATGAATGTGGGTTAATCACTGAGCCTCTGGACAGCTCACTCAGGAGTTATTTAAGTGTTTCCCTCACTTTCAGCCCTTATGCTTTTCTTTTACCCCGTTTTTCGAGACAGTATATAACATTAATCTTCCTAAATGCACAAAGATTTTTATATTTTTAGGAATTTAAGTATTTAATTGAAGTATTTTAGGAAGTATTTCAGTGCCATGTTTTCAACAGCTCTGTATTCTTGTCTATGCTTGAGCCAGTAGACATAATATACTGATGAAACAGTGGTAGGATGTTATACTGGTAGGCATATCTAGGGGAAGTGGGACGATATTGGGAGCTTCTTGGGGCGGTAATAATGAGACTTCTTGTCTTGAGCACAGAAGTACTCTTTCTCTTTGTCGAGATATTAAAAATCTGGAAGCCGAAACAGTTTTCTGTCTCCTTTCAAAAACGATAATCTTTAGTATGAAGAACAAATTTTGAATGAATTTAATGCCTTTTTTATTTTTATGTCTGATATTTTATGCTTTTAGCTTATTATAATTATTGTTATTTTTTAATCAGTGCTATTTTGCATTTTCTCTCTGTTTCCCTTTTTGTGTGTTTTTTTTTACATGTTTTGATCCATTTTTTTTACCTTCATACCTAAAACTTTAAATCACTTTTTGTCCTGCCCTGTTGAGTTTAGGTCTTTGTTTCCCTCACTGTCAGCACTTACACCTTTCATTTTCCCCTGTTTGTTTTTAAACAATAAATATCAATGTTCCTGAATGCACAAGGAAGTAATTCAGTACCATGTTTTCAACAGCTCTGTATTCTTGTCTATGCCCGAGCTGATGGACATAAAATGCTGATGAAACAATGGTAGGGTGTCACACTGGTAGGGTACCTAGCAATACAATTTCGGGAGTGACTGTAGCTGTAAAGACAGGACAAACAAGAAGCTCTGATTCTGAAGTTGTTTTGTCTTTTGCACAGAAGTACTCTACCTCGAGGTGAGGCTACTAAAACAGACCAAAGGGCAAGTTAAACTAGAAAAAGCAGAATATGGAGTTTTGAAAATATGTTTAAATAAAAATAGCATCCCCTGTGGATAAAATGTATAGACTTTAAGTAAAATATAAACAATGATTAGACAATGAGTTCCATGTACTCCACAGCCTCAGCTCTTCTTCGTCATTATTATAGATCAGTAAATACAATTATGTTTATTTTATGTTTAACAGTAAACTTTAAAGCAGCTTTAACGTGTTTTCAGTGTGAAGATGTTTGCTTGCTAGGGAGAAATTTTAGCCTCAAGCACAGACTTTACAGCTCTGCTGAACATTGTTTTAGGAAAAATACATCCACTCAGACTTTGAAAATATCTTATTATTTATATTTCTCAAACACTGACTTCTGACTGAAAAAGAGGAATGAAGTAAGAAAGAAGTTGAAGTAAAAAGGATATTAAATATTTTTGAAACTCTTGCCTATACCTGTTATTTTAAGTTAACATCGATGTCTGTTTATTCAAGACAATAAGTTAATATTAGTGTTTTATAAATAGTTTTACTAAATATGATAAGAAACAAACTGAGTAAAATGCATCCAATCACAGTTTCTAATTGCAAATTAATTCCAGAATAAAAAACAACTAAAAAAAAAAATTGGGGATTCAAATTCAAATTCTGACTAATTAAACTCATAATTTTGAAAAGAAAAATGTAATTTTCTTTTTATTAAGATCGGGATTCTGGGTTTCAAGTCAAAATTCTGAATTAATAAAAAAAAAAATAGAATTTTTGTTAGAAATAATAAAATATTCTGGGATTAATTCTTTTTTTAAAGATACAAAATACTGGGATAAAGGTTAGAATACTTATTAAGTCAAAAGATTTTTTTTTTAAGTTCAGATTCTGAGATTAAGTCAGAATTTTGATTTATGTAAGTCAGAATTTTGAAAGTCAGAATTCTGGAATTAAAGCCAAAGTTGTTATTTAAGTCAGAATTTTGGAAAAGAAGTACAGACTCCGGGATTGAAGTCAGAATTTGGATTTATTTAAATTAAAGTTTTGGATGAAAAAAAGTCAAAATTCTGAGATTGAGTCAGAATTTTGGAAAAAAGAAGTTATAATTCTGAAATAAAGTCAGAATCTTGATGAATTTAAGTCAGAATTTTGAAAAGAAAAAGTCAAAATTCTGGAACTGAAGTAAAATTCTGGGACTGGGATCAAAGTCAGAGTTTGATATAAAACATAAGAAAGTCAAATGTATGTTTTTTTAGATTTCTGGCTTTAATCATGGAATTCAGATTGTAATTTAAGAATTCTGATTTTTCTTTTAATTCTGACTTACAAGGTCCATCTCTATTTTTTTATCGGCCCTTATCGTGCTCTGTTCATGTGTAATAGTTTATATCTTGTTAATATAAATGATTTACTGTAATCACTGAATGTTATGATCATGAAGGACAGAAACAGCAGCTGAATAAAGACACGTCATCATTTGCTGCTTCTGTTTGGAATGTTTTAAAGTCATTTAACAGCTTTTGTCCATCATTAACAGGTCAGTCCAGTTTGTTCTGTTTATTTATGACTAGAATGTGACTATAAATAACTTCTGTCTTTTATCTCTGACGGAGGAATGAGCTGCTGTTTGATTTATTAATAGAGTCATAATGATTTTCTTCTTAGTTACATAAGTCAGCATGAGCATTTGCATGAGAGAGGCTGAAACAGTGATGGTCACATATTGAGTCTGCTTCATCATCCAAATTCAGCTCTATGACATAAAAATAAATAAAATTCAAAATGTAGCATGAGGAAACCATCAGTTATCCTGGGATTGAAAAGGGAGAATCTGCAGTTGTTTTCAAGTATTTATGCTTGAATTTTCAGCATTTTCACAGTTTCTATAACCATATTTGCTCATTATTCTCATATTTTAAATGTGCAATCAGTACTGTGGGCAATAGTGCAATACGTTCAGGTTACTTTATTTGAACCTGCTGGTTAATTTTTATCATATCTTTACATTTATAAATAAATAAAATAAATAGTTGGGTGATTGTGTGCGTTTCTAATGTCTTTTTTATTTGCTCTGCACTCATGGTAGACTGTTTAAACAAATTTCGTTGCATATACAGCATGCAATGACAATAAAGACTATTCTATTATATTCTGTTCTATTCTATTCTATTCTGTTTTGGAGCAGTATTAACTCTCCAATCTGACAAGAACATAATTAACTTCCATAAACAAAATTTTTTATTGACCAGAATACTGTACTAAAAGTCGTAAAAGTTTGCTGTTGCTACCATCATCTAATTGACCAATTTTAAAACAGTGGTAAAAGAAGAGTTAAAAAACCCCATAAAAAACAGCTTAAAAAATGCTTGTATGGTGTAAAATCATTATCTAAAATACTCAAATGTATCCCTTTATTGATATTTATAAAACATAATATTCACATTTTTCTTTATGATTAGGATTAGTTATGCTGTTGTGGTAAAATAAGGGCACAAAAGCATAAATGGGTGTGAAACATCCATGCAGTCAGCAGAGTGACATCACAGAGGTAGGCGGGGCATGCAGCAAACAGGACGTTGTACCTGCAGAGCATGAGATGAGAGTTACATAATCTTTACCTTCATTTCTCCTTAAGGGCAAACAGATTTAATCACTTTATCACACAGAACACTGATGAGAAGAGAAGTGTGGATTACTCTGACACCTGAATCAGGTCAAACTGACTGAGGGTTTGATTTGACTTTTCTCTGGAACAGCAGATTAAAACCTCTGTCATGAAAAAATATCCAACTTTGCAGCATTAATCAGAGCTCTTTAATGTTTGCAAAACCACAAATTTATCCTTTAAATGTGTTCTTGTACAATGAGTGAGCTGTTTCTCACTTCTAAGGCCATAAAGCAATGGCACAGTAAAAAGACAGAAGGTGTTTTTTTTGGTTTAAGTAAATAAAATACATTTTTTAAATGTATGAATTGCTGGTCTTCCCTGTCTTTAAATATTAACCTTATTATTACATTTGATAAATCCTGGTTTTCAAAGACAAAATTCATGATAAACTGCAGGTTCCTTAAAAAAATCCTGATTTCTAATAAGGCGCAAAGTTTATGAGCAAAGTGCGCCACCTGCTGGATGCCTGCTTCACCAGCTGTGAAGGACAAAATATTCACATCTTGCACTTAATATGACAAAATAGGTTACTTACTAATTACATGTACTTAAGTTACTGATTAAGTAACTTATTTGTGAAGTATTTTGGGCGTGTACTTTTAATTTTACTTAAGCAATGTATATGGGAAGTATAATACAAAATTTACGAAGGTATTAATTACTGAGTGAGAATAAAGTTTTACATCAACTGTAACCATTTCAAGATTTCAAACTGAAACAGTTTGCCTAAAACATTTTAGTTTTAGTCACAATTTAGCCATCTAAATTGTTTTGATTTTACTCTAGTTTTAGTTGATGAAATTTTACAACATCTTAGTTGATGAAATCTACTGTAAATTTAGTCGACTAAAATATGAAGTGTAAAGGGTAAGGCATTTTTTATGTTCCCCTGAATTTCTGAAGTCATGTTTTACACTTGGATAAAATGAAACATCTAATAAACCTGAATGTATAAATGAACAGAAACAAATTTTCCTTTTGTGTGAAATGCAGTCACCTTTATTTAGGCTACCTGGCAGAGCATCTCAGTTACAATACCAGAACTGACAACAAACAGTGAACCTGCTCTACATGAATATATCAATTCATAAAGAGAGGAGCTCTGATTGGATCACTCCACAACTTATCCCACCATCACCAAGCTAAGACAGCTGTGATTGGATGTCCCTGTTAACGCATCCAACCTTTACACACAACCAAAGTAGCTGTGATTGGATATATTCCTAACAAATCCTATCAAATTAGGTCTGATTGGATTAAGCCTCTGTCAAACATTTTAGTCTAGCTTTTAATTGTTAATGAAAATGTCATTTAATTTAGTTTTTTGTCCATGTGCACTTGTTTGTGAACAACTGATTTAACATTTATCAGGAAAAGTACATTTTTATCCACATATTTGATTTGTATATTTCTGCCTCTGCAGAACTATGACTCAAATAGTACAAAATACTTTAATAATATATATTTAATATCTAATTTCATATTTATCAGAGCAAATTTCAAATCTGTGGTATTTAGGTCAAATGCTGTTTTATATTAATTCATCAAACTCACACTGTTCCTGCAAGCACAATAAGGAGAGGTGTATTTTGAGTCACTCTCACAGCAAGAAGGAAGCCGGTTCGAGTCGTGGTCCGGGCCTTTCTGTGTGGAGTTTACATGTTCTCCCTGTGCATGTGTTGGTTCTCTCTGGGCACTCTGGCTTCCTCCCCAAAAAACATATTCAGTAGGTTCATTGGTGACTCCAAATTGCCCTTAGGTGTGAGTGTGAGAGTGAATGGTGACCGGTTAAGGTGTACCCCGCCTCTCGCTCAGTGTCAGCTTGAATAAGCCCCAGCCCCCCGTGACCCCGAAAGAGATAAAAAAGATAGATGGTAGATGGATTGAATATTATTGTGCTTTTTTTTTCTCTGTGTAAAATACTCAGAAATGCCCTCATCTTCACTCATAACTGACCTTTTCAGTCCAATCTTTAATTTTTTGAATAATAAATTATATATTTTTTTGAAGATTTAAAAGAGGATTAAAAGTTAACACAGTTACAACCAGACGTATGTAAGTATACAAACTGTACATAATTATGTGAATATCAATAATTTAGAGGAAATACTGACTTTAAATGAAAATAAAGGTCAAATTTTAATCATCATTTCTGTGGAGCTGGAGTGTTAATGTCAGGTCTTTGAATGTATTAATCTTTCTATTTTTTAAATGAAAATAATATTAAAATGTTTTTTGAATACCGTGTAAATGTTCATATTTGAAACAAAAAATTGAATTTCTTGTAAAAAGTGAAGTATATGCCAGTGCAACAAGTTTATCACTCAGTTTAAGACACACATGCATGTTGCTGCTTTGGCAAATATGACTTTTTATTCAAAACATGCACCAAATTCCTTTATCGTCTGTTTTTGTGTCCAAATATAGGATTTTCATGTGGACTTTTGGAGTGAATGTGGCTTATTCTAACTGTAAAGAGAAATAATCCTAAATAGAGTTTACACAAGAACAAACAGACCAGAAACAGAGGAGACAACAACGTATTTATGAAACTTTCTTTATTTTTAAATTGAAGGCTATAACTGAAAAGTGTCTGATTTATACCGAGTTCTGTGACAACAACCATAAACCATAGTTGGAAAAAAAACAACAACGCAGACCATCCAGTATAAATAAAAATAAACCATTTTAATACACAAATAAGCAGATATATTATCATTGAGAGTAAGTAGGCCTTTAAATATACGTTTGTGAGCCATGCTGTGACAGAAAACAGATTAAAAACTCAAATTCAGCAGCATTTTCATCTTTCGTGGCAGATTTGTGAGCCTGCTGCTGAACCAAAAATTCAAACAGATCTATCGTAAAATCCTGCATCCACATGCTGCAGGGTCAAAGTTGAAAAAAAGGTGGAAGACGTCTACAACAAATCATCGTGTCAAATATCCAGGCTGTGTCCGAGTGAGCACACGTACAAACTGAAACAAAACGAGTGTTTGTCGTCCATTTTCTTTAACATTGTCGACAACACAAAGAGGCAGAATGAGCAAAAACACAATTTACATTTTAGACTCTTCAGCGAATGTTTTTTTCATGTTGTGTTGCTAAAGAAGCCAAAAAAGGGTGGAAAGACAGCAAAGTGTTCACCCAAAGAAAGTAAAAGCAGAGAAATTCAAGTCAGCAGAGACTCTTTGTCTCCAGAGTCTTGTTCAGGATGGTTCCCTCTTTGGAAATGTCTTTCAGGATGCTGAGGACTTTATTGTGTCATGTTTCTGTGTTGGAGGCTGGATGTTTGGTAAATGGAAAATATTCTCATGTTTATTTAACGCAGCCATGTTGGATTTGCTTTCTTCTTTAAGCCGCTGGAATTTTGCATTTCATTTGATGTCGGAGGTAAAAAAAAAAATAAAAAAGGAACATATTGAAGAACTTTTGCAGCAAAATCCAAAATCCTAGCAAATGTATTTGCCTGAATTTTAAAAAAGTATATTGTGAACATGTTATAAGCCACATTCAGCTGGAAAGTCGAGACAAATGAATTTTTGTAAACCATGACAAGAAAATAAAACAGTTTAGCACTGCTTATTAAAAGTGAGAAAGCATCCACCAATGCAGTGAACGAAATTAGTTTAAGATCCTAAACAAGTAAAATCATCTTTATGCATCAAAAACTTTGACATATTCTAGGAAAACGGACGTCAGAGATGATTAATGATTTTATCTGCAAGAATTTATTTTACAACAATTTAAAGAATGAAGTTAAGTCAAATTTATTTGTGCTTCAAATGTGGGAAAATATTCAGAGCTTGTCCTAAAAAAAAAAAAAAAGTACATTTCTGACACTTTAAACATGCACCGGAGTAAATTTACTTATTCACTATTCACCACTGAGTTAAAATACGAACTATGGGTGTAAGACTTTCAGGTATTTAAATCATTTTGCATTTTAAATGTATGACCAATTTTTACTTTGCATGCTTCTATAAATAAGACACAGACCCTCAAGGTTTCTTGTGGGCAATTTTTGCAATTGTTGCGACAAAAAATATCTGACTTTGTTGCAGGTTTTTCAAGAAGTTTCAATATTTTAAGGCTTTTCTTTAATAATAAGATTACAAGAGCAAGGGAATTTGTAAATTTATTGCAACTGTTTTTGAGTTTTATTTATCTTGTACAGATAAAGGTTATAGATACAATGATTATATTCTAAAATGTCATTTTTAAAGGGGTCCTGGTCCTTCAGATTCGCTAATTGACTGAAGTTAAGGTGAATTATTTTAAGGCCCATTCATTTATTTATTATCAGTATCAGTTGAGCCTGTAGGGGCAGTGGTAGGCGGGAGCCTATCCCAGCTGACATTGGTTAAGGGGGTGATACAGCCCTAGACTGATCACCTGTCCATCAGAGGGCCGACATTTAGAAACAGATGAACGTTCATGCTCACACAGTGAAGGGAACCTAAGAGCCAACAATAATCCAACGAGTAGGCATGCAAAATATTACAAGAACAATATTTGTGTCAGCAGATAACTGCTTAAAAAACGGATGATTTTGCAGATGTTTTTGCAGTACATATTTATCACATATATTGACTGTGATATTATTGGAGTGGACAAATGTACCACCAATGTGATGATGTTTACCTCATCACTGAACTTCTACAAAAATGTCATTTATTAGAGAATAAAATGTTTTTCTTGCTTCACATCTGTTTCTAACACAAACAGATTGTTACAAAGGATGAACCAGATCAATTTTAGTTTAGGTGAGGACTTTGTAACCTTGCAAAGCAGCTGGATCTGCCAGATTCTCTGTCTGTCATCAGGCATCAAAGCTTCAGACTGAAGCGACTGTTCCCGATCAGAAAATGATTTTCAGTGTCCCTTTAAGGATAAAGAGGCTGTAGATACAAGGGAAGGTTTGAAACCCTGGTTGCATCATGCTGGATGTGAAGGATAAAACATTTGTCAATTTGCCTTCTGTTTTTTCCTGAAGGATTCAGGCCATTCCAGTCACTTTCTATGGGAAGTTGTCTAAATGGACTTGAAATCCTTCAAGGACATGTGAAACAGTCCACGTGGTATGTCAGGTTAGGGACTTTGTACTCTTGACAAAAAGTTTCAGTGATAGTGAGTTTGGAAATACCAGAATATTGACAAAAAACAATATTGTGCATCCCTACTAACAAGCATTTTTTTGGTCTGTGGGAGGAAACTGTAGTAGCCAGGGAAAACTACTGTCCACACGGGGAGAACATGCAAACTCAATAAAGAAAAGTCCCTACCAACTCAAGGGGTCAAACCACTTCAGTGACCTTTATGATTTAGAAGTTTCACTGCATTTACAGATAATTTTATGTTTCTCCAGCCGTAAGGCCTTATTTCTTTCCTTCTTTTTATCATATATTATAATATTTATCTGGACATGTCAGATGATGGTGGCTTATAAAAAATGTTACAAAACACACTGGACTGAAAATAAGACAAAAATGATCTTAAAATACAAAACCATGGATAAACACGATAATCACTGAAACAGGTTTAAACACACATCTATCATAATCCCAAAACAGTGCCAAAATGCCCGAATTTGTTCAGTAAAATAGTTCATAAAGCAGGGAAATTTCATGTTTTTTATGATGGCCCTCCACACTAGTTACCTAATGGTTTCAACTGTAAAATAGCATATTATATTATTATATTAAAATAACGTGTTTCTGCTGAAGACGAGTAAATAGCTTTTCTTTGTTTTCTAAGTTCAGCAAAAACGTAAAGATTTGAGATTTTGCTGCGGTGATACTTGAAGACAAAAGAAGGAACGTGACCATTTTAAGACTTTATTTAACTTCAAACACCATCAAACAGCAAAAGTAGCAACTACATGATATGATTTAAGAGTGTGATGCATAAAGATCATGTCGTGCTAAAATAAAATGAAACAGCTTAACATGACAGTCAATATGTTGACAATTTTTGACCTCCAACATCAATGAAATGCAACAGAAATGAAAGAAAAAACATCAGTATGGGAGCCCATTTGAACAAGAAAAGGGTGAGCAGTGGATACAAATACAACTTAAAGTTCGTCCTTGGATTAAATTCAGTCAAGCCTCCTGACTATATCGGTTTCAAGGTACAAGAATTTAAAATTTTGATGTATTTTTGTTGAAAATCTGTGAAATTAAAATCACAGCTTTTAAATTTAAGTCTAAGGAACTCTTGGTCTTGAGTTAATGCTTAGTTTTGGATATCAGAACTAGAGGAAAACTCTTAAAGATACAAAATTATGGCAAATGTTAAAAAAAGTCAACAAATTTCATATGATTTTGTCCATTTGCAGGAAAGAGGCTGCATTTTAAAGGACTTTTTTCTCTCTCATGAACATGTCCGACAAAAAAGATATTACTTTTTAAGCCTGATCAATAAAATAAGAGAGTTTGTATTGTTTTGAAGCATGTGTTATCAAAAATAATCATTTATTAGGACAAACTTTTCAAAGTCAAAAAATGACGTCTGCTCAGTTTGTCCAAATATAATACATAAAACATCTCAGCCGAAGGTGCAAATTGTTGTTTTCTAGCTGCTTTTTCCCTGAATTGTTAAAGAAAAGCACAGAATGAACCTTTAATCAGTGAATATTTCTCGCTCTAAATGATAACCTTCATTCTTTTTTTTCCGTTTTCCTGCAGAAATGGGCTTCCATACATCTTGGCTGCACACCAACAAGTGCTGTCTGATTTCTTACACATCACAAGGCAACAACGTCAGAGTATTTTGGGGTATTTTCGTCAAACTGTAAAATGATTTCTGAATTCTCCGTTTGAGCCCGGGCACCAGAAGGCACATGAGGAGACGCTGGGCCGGGCGCGGAGAGGCTATGATTAAAGATTTAAAGGACAAACTGGGTGATCAGGACGGGATAGTCTGCAGAAAGAAACATACTTAAGACTTCCAAGTGCTTTATCACAACATATGCTCAAAGACGTTGGACTGCAGCGATGTTATGCACAAACTCAGCGTAATTCTTTTAGAGAGTTTTCAAATATCGTTGATTTGAGGGCACTTAAAGCAGAAGTATTTCTTTATTTTCTCGTCCTCCCAGTGACCTGCAGTGTGTTTGTTAGATAGTTTTACTCCCAAACTTGGTTAAATAAACAAATAAAAGTTTTGTGTGATCGATGGATTGAAGAAAAATGACATTTTTTTATACTCAAAGTGAAAAAACAACAATAAAACAACAACAATAATAAAAAATTACGCACACTACGTTAAAATAGCACTAATATTAATAAAAAAGGCAAATAGTAGGTGTATTGCAACGCTCTCTGCGGCATCACTATCAAAAAAAAAAAAATCTTCATCATCCTCAATCTCATCATCATCATCATTATCATCATCCAATCATCATCGTCTGAGACAGTAAGGAGGCGTGGCCTAGGGTGATTGACAGCCCAAACTAGCCACTCACATTTCGCCCGTCTCAGCGTAGGCAGGCACACTTGTACGACATAGCAAAGACAATATGAGAGGGGCGCTGTCGTGGAGACCCACGGGCGTGAGAGGAGCTCTGTCATTGGACGGCAGGAGGGCGTCTCCAACGGGAACAGGAAGTGGGCGTTAAGAGAGGAAGAGGACGGAGGGTGTGGGAAATGTGTTGAGTTTTTAAGATGAACTTTTAGAGGCAAAATGGATCAGACATCATTGTTTTTATCTGTAGAGTTCAGCGTAAGATACAAATTAACTGACCATTATCTATTTTAATTTTTTTGTTTAATTTATTTTTGTTATTTATTTCATTTGAGTAGGATTTTTAATTTTAGAAACTGAAACCGACTGATACCCCAGCAACAAAACCTAACGTCCCAAACATCAAAATTTTCATCATTTATTATTTTTAATGATCAAAACTTGAAGCCAAACTCCAACACACTGACTAAATTTAATCTAAAAAATCTATAAAATAATCAGCCTGGCAAAAACGTAAAGAACAGCAATTAGTTACATTGTGGAGTGAAATTAATTTATTAATGTTGGAAAACTGAGCAAAAAACCCCAAAAGATTTGCTGTCATTTTTCTCACTTAAATAGTGGTGAAGATTGTTAATACTTTTTAGGTACTGCGTGTACGAAACTGATCAATGGTTATATGTTATGGTTATATGTAATGATTATTATACCTAAAAAGTGCAATAATTAAACAAAAAGGATTAATAAATGTCCTACTAATAACTTATTTTATTTTATTGTTGTCTAATATGAAGATGACATGTTAGCCACATGGCTGCTAATGTGACACTTTTTGGGCCTGCTTGATTTATGGAAACAGACATAAACAATCGAGATGATCAGTCTTAATCCCGATCCCTGACCAATTAAAAATGCTCACATTGCCCCCGATCGGAAACTTTTTTGGATAGAGAATCGGGACGTCCCTACTTAAAAGAGGATGAATCCATTATAAAGTGTGAGAAACTGTCGTTTGTAGATTGACACAAAAACTGTTGATGCTTTTGAGATTTTAGAACATTTTCAGGAGTTTGTTTGCAGTTTTAGATAAATAAAATCTAACATTTGCCCAATAATGAGTGTCTTTGACCTGTTTTTGTTTTAAAAAAATGGCACAAATTAATTTGCAAGATTTGAGAAAACTGGGAGAAGTGGCTATAAACGAGGGAAACTCTCACTCATGAGCATTTCCACCCTATTATTTAAATGCTGTAACCATATTTTTCCAATATAACTGTACTTTCTCTCCCTTTTGGACAAAAATTTGACAATAGGTTGATTTCCTTTTTTTTTCTTTAATTTTAACAACTATTTATCAAAGTAACAGAGATCCTAAGAGTACAGACATACCGACAACTTCAATAAATGGTGATTATATTTTTGTTCAATTTGTAATATTTTTTTTTCAGAGTTTGGCAACATTTTTTAATCATTTAACACAAAAATGGGTGTTTGGAACTTCTTTTTCCGTTGCAATGCTATCAAGCCTTTTTCATTATCATTTGATTTTTTATTTTACAAGAATCATGTCAAAGTCTATAAATTGTTTTTTTGTGACAACCAATCATTTCTTTGTAGGAAAAGTAGGTTAAGTATCAACGTTCAGCAATTCACCATCAAGATTATATTTTTGGTTCATTTTTCCCATCCCTAGTTGTGTGCACGTGTGCTTGGATGTGTTTCTGCTCCCCGGTGTGGTCCACATCAAAAAATACCAACAAAGTGTTGAATGAAGTACACCTGAGTGTGTGAGGCTTCATTTTTAGAGTTTGTTTAGTCTGGATGTGTGTGTTTAGTTTTTGTCTAGACAGCTGGAGGTCTTTCCCAGGGCAGCTCGGGTACACACACACACCCACACCCACACACGCAACACACACTCATATACACACACATGGAAACACACACTGCTGTGGGAAAAGACCTTGTCTGCCATCTGAACAAAAACTCCACAGTAACACAACGTTCACGTTGGTTTAAAGCAGAGAGGCGTTCAAACAGATGAAGATTATTAAGTATTATGGGATGTCAGACATTTTGGGAGACTGACTGAAAAATAACATTTTTTTAACATCGTTCACTTTTAACTCTTAATTTAATTTAGATTTTTATGAGTTCAATGATTTCCCCCCTAAAACTACTTGCAATAATTTATGGGTACCATATTTGACGTTAAAAATCTAAAAGTACCAAATCCAACATCTACATGATAAATTACATGCTTTTGGGAGGAATATGTTGATCAAATATTGCAGGCAAACTCTTCAATACAGCCTGAATTGTGCAACAATATTGACAACACCTGCTATTAAGTCTTAGTGAAAGAGTTAGCCTGCAATTTTTCATAATTACGAACAAAATACTGCCTCATATTTGGTGCCTCTGACTTCTATTGTCTTGTTTTGGCATCAAAAAAAAAAAAATTAAAAAGGGATTGACTTTTATGATAACAGGGCAAAAAAAAGTCTACCAATTGGTTCCTGAGAAATTCAGAAATTTCTCAAGAAATTGTATTTAAGTTATGCGACATGCTGCCACTTCATAACAAGGTTTTAAAATTTGTCTATGCTGCAGTGATTTGCTGATATCTGTTTCGAAATGTTAGAACTGCAGGTAATTTCACAGTAAAAAAAGAAACTTCCAATGAGTTAGCTGTGTAGAAGAAGTATACATCCAAGTAAAACTTGCAAGACAGCTTGTGGTTACAGTCTGACTTGGACAAAAATAATTGGCAATGTTTTGCTAAAAGAAAAAAAGACAGGAGTGCCTGAAATTATCATTAATTAGGAACAAGAGTCACCTCATTACAGTGCCCTTGACTTCCATATTTGTCACTGTGGTATCAAGATTTGTCAGTGTTGTTGGATTTTACTCGACTGATCAGACATTTCACATTAATTCAAACACAAATCTGATCAATTTGAGCATGAAAGATTTATCAAGTCATCTGTTGTCATCTCTCTGCATAAAAACACTATGTTGTGTTTGTACAGATAAATCAGTGAATCATCAGCATAAAGGCGTATACATGTGTGATTTGTGTTTCCAGAATTCTCCGTCCTCTCCTCATCTTTTTTTTTTTTTTTTTATTTTTGTATCGTCAGCCAGCGCAGGTTTCCCTGAAGTGAGAGATTAATCCTACACTCTTTAAAACCCTTACGCCTAAAACTACCTACATAAAATTACTACTTTCATTCACTAATCAGAGTCGGTTCAGTCTTCCAATACCCGCTGCAAACCCTCCAGAGCAGGAACCAAACCTTTAAATAAAGAGTTAAAAAGCCTGGTCCAAACACAAGATACATCACGATGAAGGGAAGTTAGGAGAACAAATGAAAGGGAAGGTCAATAAATTATCAAAACCTGCTTTAAGACCGGACCGGGCTATTAACCTCAAACATGATTTAAGGACTCGACGCTCCTTCAGCTGCTTTGGGTCATCAGAAATTAAGATTAAAATTAAGATTTTGTTTCTTCAAGTGCTCAGTGTTTTAAAAAAATAAAATATAAAAGAAATGTAAACAAGAGAAGAGGGAGATGAACTGCTAATTTGAGGAATCACAAAGGTAAGTGTCTTTAATTCATGATTAAAAATTTTTTACAACATTGGATACCATCTGCTGTTTTAATTTCCTTTATCAAGTCAGACGAATTATAGAATAATTAAGTCTGCAGCACAAAAAAACATTTAAGCAGTCTGGTTTGCAAATTTATTTAGATTAGAGAAACAAATTTGCTGCTTCAGAAAGCACTCCAAAATATTTCTAATTAGGCAGCAGCTTGAAATATTTTCATCCAGATGGTCTTAGATGACTTTGGAAAGAATCTTAAAATTAAAAATCTTCTTTCACTCATCAGCATTGATCAATTGGTGCACCATGCGTGCTGCCTTAGACACCAGTGATTCATTTCAGGAGTAAATACTGATTTTTTTTTTTTTTTTGATTTGTGGTTTATTTGAAAATTTTGGCCTTTTTTCATCATTCCTCTCTTCTGCAAAGTCAAGCTGAGTCAGCTTTGGGGTTTTGGCTGTGGTTTGGTTCGGTCCCTGTGGAGGGTGCTGTTGCATAAAGACTGGGACTCTGAGGGAAACTGGCTTCTTCTGGACCAACCTGTGGTCCCTATAGGACTTTACAACAAAAAGAAACTACAATCATACGCATATTTTGATCATAAATGAGCTACTGCTTCTTCTCTGTTTCTATGCTTCTAAAATGACGACACAAAGACAAGCTGCTTTCAACACTCGTGTCACTTTTCAACACTTCAGCGTGTTCAGTTTCTCACAGTTCATCTTGTGCTGCCTTCAAGGCTCAAAAAGTTCTGCTCCAAAAATCTCCTGAAATGTCCCCCAAGTGAAGAAAAGGGTTACAAATGATGACTGCCTCCGTCGAGATACGAGGCTGTGTGATGACTCAGGTATTTCTTCGACCCTCACAAACAGGTTTTTTTTGGCGCAACAAGTTTTAAAGGGTGACATTGAATGTCTCGCCTCATTCAAACTCACTCTTTGATACAACGGTTCTGGATTTTTCTTTTTTAATGAAAAGCTGAATCTTTCAAATTTTTGAGACTGTTACCTGTAGCCCTGTGCTGCTGCTTGGAGAGGGAGTATTTGAGAAATAAAACAAACTACAAAACCTCATGTTTATCACAGACAATGCAGACTTCTAAATTAGAGGTTCTTAACTAGTGGGTTGGGCCAAAAAGTGGGTCTTAGAGCTGTTTTCTGGAGGTCAAAATCTGTGTCTAAAGGTAAGAAACTCGATGTACAGGCCCAAAGCAGGACTGTATCCATATTTCACTTAAATCTATTTTGGCGAATTAATGACTACATTTTGGTTGTTTCCTTGTCATCTTAACTTGTTTTTCTACCAGTCGTGATAAAAAAAAGTTGTTTTTCCAATGAAACATTCCTTAAAAGAGCCAAAATATATCACGGCTCAACTAATTCTGTGCTTCTGTTATGTCCCAACCCTTTGGCAAGTCATATATTTGTACTATCCGAGGTCCAATCAGCAACATTCTTCGTTGAAAAAACACAAGGCTGGCTGAATTCTTTGTGAATTAGGATGAGAATTTCCTTTCAAGAGGTGAGTGTTGATTTTCAATGTAAAAGTTAAAGTTTTGAGGCAGAACTTTTTGCGTCTGTTAGAAGAGCAGCTCTCAAAGTTGGTAAATTTACCCTATAAATAAAAGAATTCTAATGTCTGACGCTGGCTGACGGAGGATTGTTGTCTCCTTCCTGGTGCGGTAAAGTGCTCAGAGATGCCCGTTAAGAAAAGAAACCCGACCAGAGGGGAGCTGCATGAGTGTGCGGAGAGAAGGCAGACAAAATTGTTGAGTTGTGTTCCCTGTAAAGGTGCATTTCCATGTTTCATACTCGCTAAGTTCACCTTGACTCTACTCATTTTTGGTACCCGGCACTTCATTTTTCCATTTTCCATACTTTCTTGGTCTGTGGCTTTTTGTCACAGCAAGGAGACGAGTTTTGTCCCAGAGAGAGTTACCAGCAGAGACAAAATACTGCTGAGAATTACAGGAGAGTTTAGGAGGTCATACAGCACTGTGAAGCCGACAACAGGATAAGCCAATCAGTGGTCTGAAGTGTCTTGATGTCACATTTCACAGCTGTTTCAAACAGGGTGCATGTTGATTTTTGTCTTGCTGAGCACGTAAACAACTGCCAGCATGAGCACTGTATCTCATTCTCCTGAAAGCTGGTGTAGGGGTGTCCAAACTATGGATTTGGGCCATCTGCTGACCACGATAATTAGAACATGAAGCTTGTGCTTGACTGATGAATAAAGACGGATGCTTTTTTGGACCACAAGCAAGTAGCACAAACTGCAGTTTTCTACACAGCAAACTGTGCTCATCATCTTTGAGCATCAACGCTCATAAGTTTGCCAAAATGATGCAGTTTGCTCTTGTTTTGAGCCTGAAAATGGAAATGAGCTGTCTGCATCTCCCAATTGGCCAGAATCCTGAACTATAACCCTCTGATGGTGAGGTATATTTAAGTGGTCCAGAAATCCCTGAATTTTCCTGAATGTGACCCTAGATAAGAGAGAAAAGAGTTTGGACCACCCTTGATCTAGAGTAGGGATGGGCAACTCTGGGGGCTCTGAGGGCCACATAAATAGATATCAGTGATGTCAGGAAGACACCACATATGATCATTGTTCATGAATTCTGAACCAATTCAAATTATATAAAACACTTGCCGATTGTAATATTACAATGTTTGGTTTTAAAAAACAAACTTCTTTCTTTATTCCCTGAAAATGTGTAATTTTAGAAATACAAGGTTTCTGCCCACCAGCAACGCAATTTAGGCATCCACAGAAACCATTACAAAAAAAAATTATAATAGTTAATTTTCTCATGTTGTAACGAGTTTTGCTTTTGTACATAGTACTGTTAAGTCAAATCACACTGAAATTTGTCAGAATATCATTTCCATTTTTACAACTTTAGGCATTTTAAACTGACTGGCAGGGAGGATTACTGCATGTGGGTCCCAGGCTACCAGCTGCAAATCCCTGATCTAAAGAATAGATGGCTTGATTATCTTTACTGTGAGCCTTGCACATCTTTTGGTCAAAAAAGCTTTAAAAAAAATATCTAAAAAACGGACCCATATTTACCTTTGTTTCATTAGCAGATATGTATGCCAACATTGGTAGTCACACACACTACACTTTCTGTTTGTGCTTTTCAAAGTAAAAGGCTTATCCGGGATTTTTTTGGAGAAATTCCCCTAGTTTGTGCAGAATGTTTTTATTCGGAAGTTTTGCCGAGTCGAAGGAAGTCAATACAAGAGAGACTTTTGAGATACTTTCAGAAGAGAGACTGGGCCATGACAGCAGAGAGATGCACCATGACACCCCTGGTTTGAAAGCCATGGACAAGCATCCAGGCTGAAACAGCTGTCTGAATTGTTTCAGACTGCTTGGGACCCCAAAAAGTAAAGTATCAGGTACCAGGTATGATCCTTTATGAAAGTCTTCTAAAAAATGAGTGGAGTAAAGGTGGGTTGAACATTATAGAAATGCACCATAACGTCAGTATGTTGAATGTTCGGACTCAGCCGTGCACAGTCACAATCACTCATTCAGGTCCTGCCGGGCTCTTGGCTTTTTTCCTTTCAACGGGACGTCACGTGTCCCTGAATCTGCGACTTCTCTCTCTCTCGTTTCCCCCCAAAAACAAAAGATTCTGACATTCAAATAAAATAAAAGCACAGCAGGAATAAAAGCTAACTCTACTTGATTCTACGTTACAGTTACATCACACATTTTCTTGATTGATTCAGACGTTTGATCGATGAGACAACATCTGATGAGCAAACTCGTATGTGCTTTGACGTGTTTGGTCGAGGTAGTGACAGCCAGCTTTGGGATTCGATTCGGCCAATAGGGTGAAAGAGAGAGAGTGAGCAGAGTTTCTGATTGGGCCCGCAGGTTTAATGCTGACTCGCGTTTGGCTCGCAGGACTCAGATTTTTGCATAAAGGAGGGATTTATTTCTTTTGTCATCAATGGTTTGGTAATCAGAGTCTGCCGAGCTCAAGTCAGGAAATCTCTATGTGAGTCGTGATCTGTGCAACGAGCTGGCTCCACCCCCTCTGGCGGGACATTTTAAGGTTTTTCTTGTTATGTTTTTGCCACAATTGACAGAGCTCCTTCACAATAAAAGCCTCTCACTTACGCTTCATCTGCTCATACTAAAAAATAGTGCAATTCTTTTCAGCAATTATATAAATAACTCTAGATTCGTGCTTTGTAAAGTTCGCTCTCGTTCGTTTGCATACATGATGTGTGTATATATACTCAAAATGTAACATATATACGTGCCAACATGTATGCAGCAAAATGTGAGAGTTGGCACCAAAAGATCACTGACGTTTCTTTTTTCTAAAACTAAACATGTAAAAACAAACGAAAAAACATCTTTACTCGTAAGAATCTATCAAGTGTATAAAAATACCCCTTTAACTTTCTGTTTCTCCATCATATTGCAGATTTTTTCTGTTTCTCTGGTGAACAGTCTTGTGCAAACCCTCTTCAGAAAACATCAAATTAAAGAAACTAACAACTCCTGCACCGGTTGGTCGATATAAGGCAGAACATTAAGCTTGGACTTGAGCACGATTCTAAGCTAGTTTAAGCTAACTAAAACTCTAACGTGCAGATTTGTCCAGCTCGAGATGGTGCAGGAGTCACTGAAAATGGGAAATAACAGAGTTGAAGCAGCAAGGGGGATTATCAGTAAAATAAAAGTAACCTGGAAGAACCAAGAAGATTGCAACAATTCGCCATTTTGCCTGGAAATAAAACCTTTCTGTAAGCGCGATAAAGACAAACAAAATGGAAACAAACAGAACAAGTAAATATTTATAATGATGAAGTGTGGTTAGGTCAGTCTGATATGAGGAGGCCTTTCTCCTCTGATGTGCTCTGCAGAGGTGACGATGCTTCACGTTTTCTTACCAAAAGAAGACTGCATCACAGCTCGATCCGTGAAAGCAACACGCTATCTGAAAGTACAATCACCCAGCCCTTACACCATTTTACCAGTGACAAGGTTGTTCCTCATTTGCTCCGATAACTTCCAAATGCGGCAAGCAGAAAAAAAGTCTTGGAATACCGAAGCAGTTCCATCACACCTGCTGGGGCTTCTGGGATTTCTCCTTCGTATTCCTGGCGTTTCTGTTGTCCACGCTGCCTTGCCGCTGAGGAGGAGGTCGCAGCAGGCCGTGTATGAAAGAGGACGGCGGCGGTTGTGAGGACGACACAGTCCGATGGTTGTGGCTGGGCGCGAGGGACGATGGGTGGTAAAAGTGTCCGATCACCTCGCTGTACGCCGGGGGAGCTCCGTCTGCTCGAGGGCCCGGCTTCTGCTGACGGGATAAGGCCTCCTGGGCTTCTACCACGCTGACACCGGAGTGGACTGAAGGAGGGGGTGCCTGCAGACTGAACAAGACAAAAGGAACCATGAGCTGTACGAATTTGAAGAAGATGTTGGAATTAAATGTAGCTGACTGACTGGGGTGGTACAGGAATGGGGCCAAAAATGTGGAATTGTATTAGCACTTCCTCGTGCATCACAAATTTTCAGGGTAAGGGTTACGATGAGTGTAGGGTCAGGGTAGGGAACATCAAGCTAGTGTAGATCTGTTTTCTGAATTTGGATACCTTTTTGCCAATGGCAGGAGGGTAAGTCTAAGCCTCAAATAAACCTGTTTTAACATAGTAATGTCTTAGAGCTAAGAGATTTAGATCAAGTTTCAGTCCATCCATCCATTATCTATCCCACTTCTCCCTTTCAGGGTTGAGCCTATTCCAGTTGACACTGGGTGAGAGGCGGGGTACACACTGAACCAGTTACCAGCCAATCGCAAGGCCACATAGAGAGACAGACAATCATTTACTCTCGCATTCATACTTAAGTAGGACAGGACATTTCCAGCAACATCATGATACGATACGTATTTGACACTGAGGCACCAATATGATATGGATCCCGATAAACATAAACTGTGAACATTGACTATGCTTTTAACAGAATTCCCAACAAGTTTTGTTTTTTATTACAAGAGGAAAAAGAACAAGGATCAGTTTTAAATGATTCTACCATTCAAGAAACTTAAATTCAGGTCCTCAAAGATCACAGACCTAAGTTCATATTTGAACATGTGCTTCATCATGTAGTTTGGCTTCTACTTTGAACCAATCCATATTGATACACGTATCCCCAAAGAATGCTGTATCAATATCAGGATAATTCAGAGTCACTTATCAACCTAATGATCATGTTTTTGGTCTGTGGGAGGAAGCCGGAGTGCCCAGCGAGAACCTGTGCATGCACCTACATGAGGATCGAACCAGCAACCTTCTTGCTGTGAGGCACGTGCACTACCTGCTGCAAAACCTGAAAGTTTTGACATAATTCATCCAGAGTGCTTTAACATATGTGGCAGATGCTAACAAAGAGACGGAGAAGGTGATGGTTACCTGGCATGCAAACAGTTGGATTGGTCGATGGGGTGGGAATCGAACACAGTTCTGTTTGGCGGCGCTCGGACCGACTCGCGGTTCAGCTCCATCTGTTGCTCGGGGTCTCTGAGCTGCAGCGTGCAGGGCCCCTGGTACGGCGGAGGCTCCTCGCCATCTGAGAGGCAGATGGTGGGGGGGAGGTCGATGAGGCTCTGCGGCAGGTAGGGGTACGTCGGCTGGAAGCGACTCGGGGCATACGTGTGCTGGAAACGCTGCGACTGCAGAGGCTGATGGGAGTGGGACTGAGGCTCCCTCTGCAGGTAGGACGAGGGTGCAGGTCTGTCTGGAGGGCGGGGGTTGTATACTTGGTGCTGGGACAAAGAGGAACATTCAGTTATTTTTGTGTCATGCTTTGTTGCAGTGTAGATCTTCATTTATTTTATTCTTTTTACTGCAAAGTACAAACTCACCTCATGTAGGCTGCTGTTGGTCCCCGTGGCTTCAGATGACCACAAACTGCCCTCCTGTAAGAGTGAAGAAGGAAAATTTTGACTTTAGTAAAATTCAACAGGGAGAATATGCATAATATCAGCAACACTGTGAAATCCAGCAATCACACTATTGAGACTTATTTAATTCTATGTAGCTTCCTCTCTTACCGCCCTCTTCTCTTTCTAAGCCTTGATCATCATATCATCATATCTTCCGGCTTACTGGCTTCTTTTTAGCTGAAAGTTGGTGTATGGACTAAAGTTATGTGCTCTCTGTTAATAGGATTAATATCATCACCCTATTGAAAGATACTGTACTTAAAATTGATTTTAAAAGTTCAAATTTAAAGTAGTAGAGCTACATATTTAGTTTTAAAGCATTTTTCTTCATTTGAATCTATTCTATTAACTAACATTTTTATGTATCTTTGAATATATATTTTAACCTACAAGGTGTTTCTATAAATCTGACAGACCAGATGGTTTGTTTGTAATATTTCACTTGTCTTGATAACAGCCCGTAGTGTGTGTTTGAGAATGGCCAGAACTTTTCCAAAAGCATATCTGGCAGGAGACTGGACGATCGTTCTGTCAATCACATTCATTGCAGGCCAATTAGATACTGAAGTGCTAAAGTACAAACCTGAGACACTTCGTTGAACAAATTCTTGCCAAGGAGTTAAAATATCCTTCCTATTGAAAAAAGCTTCCAGTATTGTTTTTTTTTTCATTTAAAAAAAGAAATGTGGTTCCAGATCTAAAAAATTCTACTGAAGCTGTTAGTATCTATGCTAATCTATGTACGACACTTCGAGCTAGACGACATCAGTCACTTCCTGATGTTGTCTAGCTCGTAGCTCCCACCTCTTCCTCTCTAAAGGACACTGATTGGGCCGTGCTGCTGCGAGCCAAACACAATCACAGACTGGAGATTAGCAAGATTGATCTTTTTTATTATAGACATTGAATCAGGTGGATCTAGCTGCACTGCAAGATTAGTTTCACATGCCTTGGAAACAAATTCAGAACTGCACTTTAATCCAACTGGGCATGTTTGATAATAAGCAAAATTAAACCAAGAGCTATTAGGTTAACATTTAACTTTGCAAAGTAAAAATGGATCAAATTTAATTGTTCTGTTCATGAAAATATCCATGGCAGCATGAAAGCTGCTTTAGGCTAAGATGTTATTCTGGATGTCCGTGGCCTCAGAGCCTCATAACTGCAGCCTGATCTCAGAGGCTGTTTTGGTTTTCTGCAGGACAAATAACTGGCTTTTGTAAATGTCATTGTGATGCTGACATTCTGTACACTCATTTTTGTTATTACTCCCACAGTGAAGGCGTCATTAAGTACTAAAAACAAAAGATTGAAAGTACAGCAAGAACATGAAGCACAGCTGTGTTGTGCATTTATTTTGATTGATTACATTTTGTCCACTAGGGGGCTCTGCTGGAGTTCAAAATACTCTCAGTCTCTCAGTCCTCTGGAGTTTTTCCAAATTTCTATGAACTGATCTTGAACTAAGTGAAGCCTGCACTCTGCAGTATCTTTGCAGGATATTGTGAGTCTTAAAGTAGAGCACTAATAATGTTATTAGTTTAAATCTCACTAATTTTGAGATAGAAACTCTGCAATAGCGCTTAAAAAATGCCCTCTTGTTGGGGTGCTGGTTTGGCGGAGTGGGCAGCAACCATGCAAGTACCTTTATAAGAAGGGTCATGCCCTTGTGTGCCAGCTTGGATTTGATTCCAGCCTGAGGGCTATTTGTCCTGATTCCTCTCCCCTTCCTTATTTACTCTGAGAAAAAGTTCACTATTGTATATATATGTTCTTTTTGTGTCTATATTTTGTACATTTTTTATATTTTTGATATATACCTAAGTCAATTTTGCACTATTTTCTAGCTATTTTTTTTACTTTACTTTATTCCTCCTGACTCTTACTTTTATTCTAAGTATATGTTGATAGTTTTTGCACCAATTTCCCAAGTCAAATTCCTTGTATGTGCAAAAGTACTTGGCAATAAATACAATTCTGATTCTGAGTTTAAGTCTATACACTGTCTCTCTATTATCATTAAAGGCCTAAAATGCCCAAAAATATGCCTACAAAATGCTCTTTTGTTCAACTTCTGATCTTTTATTCTTAATTCTGCAGTGATTCAGTTTCCACACATTTAGTTTTCGTGCTGAAACCTTCACATGAATCCATTATTGACTTTTTTTGGTGCCAAACACTGATAATAAATCTGTCGTGTCTCTGTTGTCCTCTCTCTCAGTCAGCGGAGGACAAAAGCGTCTCTTCATCTTTATAACAGTGTTTGTCAGGAAGTTTTCCAACTCTTGTGCAGCGTTTTTGTTTCTCCTGCCTGCGTGTCTGTCTGTATGTGTGTCAGTGTGTCTGTCTGCTAATCCAAATTAACTGGGACAATGACTCCCATGAGCTTATCAGCAGCTCGGTGTGTGTGTGTCTGAGCACTGTTATGCTTCATCCTTTACTCATTTCTTCCTCACAGACTGAAGACACACGCACAGTGATTCAGCTGCAGGTGATTCAGGACGTGAAGTCATATGTTTGCAGAAGCCTCAGGTGTGCGCGCCTTTCTTTAAACTGTGTTTTTTGAGCGGCTGCGGCCTTTAATGGAGGATGATTCAGTGTGGAAGCGTTCGCCCGCAGACATGTTTAATCACTGCGATCACGTTCTGTCACTCAGCGCCTCCTCAAACGCTCAATTCTTTTTCTTTCATTAAAAAATATCCTCACTGTACTCTGATCTGATTTTAATCTGTGACACCTCTGATTGATAATGACTGATAATCAAATTAACTTCTGTGATTAAACAATAAGATTTAGAAGTCTGTTTAATGTCGTCATGGATATCTAATTTCATCATCTTGGCTCTTTGACAGGACCTGTCAATATCAGGACAATAAAAGACACTCAAATTAAAGCTTTACTTAAGAGACTGATTTCCTCTTGGCTAACAAAAGCTTAAGTTCCTGTTTGTTTTGGCATGAGCTATCCGAAAAATATGAATGAGTAATCACACACCCATCTACTTATAACTGGTTGATTTGATAATGACAGATCTGTTAATTTATAAACTCGAAGTGCTCTGAGAGCTCAAACCTCCACCAAGGCATTTCCAACACTAGAGTTATTTTAAAAATGTGGAAAACTGCCCTATCTCACACTGTCAAGAAACTCTTGATCAATTTCTGGATCTGCATCAGGATTCGGATCCCCACCAAAATCTTATCACTTCTCTGTTGTGCCGTGACCAACATTCCCTGAAAATGTCATCCAAATTTAATCATTACCTCTTGAATTATTCAGTTCAAAAATCAGCAAGCAAACCAAAGAAACTAACAAATACCTGAAAAAACAGGACCTACACTTTTACTGATTGATCTCATATTGACACATCTGTTTATTGTATAAATAAACTCTCTCTGAGTAAAAGTGTTTTGAGTTGTAAATGTCTCTTTGTGTCTCACGTTTGCCAGCGGCAGGTGTCTCCGGCGTGCAGGGGCGTGTCTCGACAGGATGGAGCGAGCTGATAGGCGGTAGTGGTTGAGCAGGCAGGTGATGACGACCACCATCACCATCATCACCACCACGATCACCAGAATCTGGACGAACTCCAGTTGGGCTGCAGAGACACAGACAACAAACACCGTCAGTCAAAGGTAAGTCCACTTCTGCATGTGAGAAAAGGTTTCTATTGAAGTTGAAACAAACTATCATCCATGTTAGCAAACATCAACAAATCTAGAAATAGAGCCTGGGTTTTGGTCAGAAGAAGTTGCCTGTTGGGCAAACTGTTTTTTTTTCCGATCTGGTAAAACATGACAGAGAACGTCTGTAGAGCGTATGGGTTATAACAATACGTTCGGCTACAAGCAGTTTGGTTAAAGTAACAATTCAAGAGGAGGAACGACCAACAACCATTTACGGTGCATCAAATACCTTTGAGCTGTCCGGGTTGGTTGAGCAAAATTTTGCTCTTTCTGGTAAACCCTGATATTGCTGGTTCCCTCTGTAAATCTTGGTAGACTGCGGAGCGTCCTGCTCCACTCTTTAAGCTCTTTTAGATAAGTTGTACAAGAGAGCTAAAACATAGGATGGCACAGACTGATCATTTTGGTTCCTATACTGGCTTTCCACTGTAAAGTGTTCATAGTGAGGAATCTGTACAAGATAAAGAGAGAAAGGGGGCTGCAGCCACTGCTCTTATCAAAGCCCCTGCTTTGGATGGTCAAAATTCCCTCTAAAATGACTTTGATGCATAAAATATGCAGAAATTTAAACCTGTTAAGCAAAAAATTATGACAGATTGGGGTTTTGGAGTCTGTTTGTTGACATGATTCACAAGTGAGATAGTTGAATTTTATTTTAAATATATAACAACTCCGTCAATAAAACAGACTTAGTGTACAAGGGTCATGATTCTGACCCCCTACTTTGGCTGCACTGGTTCACTTCTGGCCTTTGGCTCCTTTTCCACATCTTTCTCCACTATCTCTCTGTCTCCTTCATTTCTAAGGTCATTTTCACACCTAAATTGTTTGGTAGAGTTGTTCTGATACAAAAGGGCATTTCATGATCAGCACAGTTTGTTAACATACACTGTATAAGAACACAGCCACAAACCCCTGTTTTGATACAGACAACCAAGCTGAGCTCGTCGTAAAGAGGTGGTCTCAGCTCACTTCCAGTCGACCCCTGGAGTCGTTAATTTGCAGTAAGGACAATGTCGACCAAAGTACAGACACAAAAAGGGTGATGAGTTATCTCATCTCTGATGGTTGGGACAAAACTAAAGTCGGGGGCACACATAAAGATTATCGGGCTGTTTTTGTCCCGACTTTGCCTCTTCTTGACCAAGGACGCCAAACGCCAAACGCCAGTTTATTTTATGTCTTGTAAGATTATCCTATAAGATTATGTGTGGTCTGAGGTGTGTTAAGAGTGAATTTGTCACGATAATAATCGGCTCTGAAACTGGTCGGGATTAACAATCGTAATATTAAACTTGTTCGATATTTACAACCAAAAATCTTCATGTGTGTGGGGAAAGCTGACGACCCCAGAGTTTTGACTCTGTGAATTGTGACATGGAACTGAATGTAGCCAATCAAGAAGTGAGCTAACTGAGGAATAAGGAAACAAGCATGGCTGACCTGAAACATAAAGTTCATTGGACCTCAGAAATGGAGGACCAGCTCACATGTTCACGCTGTCTCCAGGATTTTTTCCAGTCTTTTCTTTTTTTTAGTTCAGGATTATTCTGCCAAAAATAGTCCCCAGGCCACCATCATTCCCTTTTCTCCTATGTCCCCTTCCATGTTGCGTGTTGTGTTTCCTGGTTGTTGCCATGTTTCTTCTTCTTCGTTTTGTTAGATCACGTTTGATCAGATTTCTGTCTTGGAGGACTAGATTCTGGATCGGTGGTGGGACAGAATGGTTATGTGTGTGGTGAGCTGTGTTAAGATTATCAGAGCATGCCACACACAGTATGATCAAAACTGTTCAATGCCTGATTTTTTATCTTCATGTGTGGGGTCTCTAACAGATAAAACATCTCTTCAGAGTTATGTGTGTACCCCTCTTAATGTGGCCCTCACGTTGAGCAAAGTTGCCCATCCCAGTCTATCTCCTGTCCCGTCTGAATAAAGGCTAAAAGCCCTGAATAAATCTTAAATAAGGTTATCTAACCCTGCTGTCTGACTGTAAATGTGGAAAACATGTAAGAAGTCAAAACAACAACAGGAAGCTCTTTTTATGTTCTTATCAGAGTTATGTGACGGAAAAATGTCTCAGACGGCGTCCAGACAGACGTGAAGTCCTTCTGCAGGGGTCAGACACCAACACACACCAGCAGACGAGACCAGACAGGCCGAGCTTTGTTTAGAGACAGTCTGCTCTGAAACCCCCCTCTCCATCTCCTCCCCCACCTGCCCCTCCTCCTCCGACCAACACCACCACACACATGCACACAAGTCTCACACACGTCTCACACACACAATCGGAGCCTTTTTCTCACCCTTTTTTTTTTTCTCGGGGGGCAGGCAGAGGTCAGACGGGAGAACAGAGAGCAGCAGACGGCTTTCAGACACTTCACGCACACTTTCTCACACACTCGTTATGCAATTCTGATCAGCTCCTCGTTACACAACCATACAACACAGTGGGGGGGTTACAACACAAAGATGATTTTTTTAAATATGTAATCTAACCTGTTTTTACCCTTTCTGCCATTTCCTAGAGTCCATTTTGTGCATTTTGGATCAATAAAAGAATAAAAAATCAACCTTTACATTATAGCATCCAGGGAGAGAATCAATAAAACACAACAAAAGTCCAAAAAGTCAAAGTCTGAACTTCACCAAATCCTCAATAATCTCACATAAACCTGCTTTCAAACACAAACAGTGGCTTCTGTAAGGTTTGGTGTTAATTTAGGATTTTTTGGTCACACGTTTAAATCACATTCCTGCTTAAACCTTCAAATCTGATTTATACATTGGAGTTAAACCATCAGCTGCTGCCTTTTTAACTCTAAAGAATTAATGTAAATGCAGATTATTTTCATGTTCATTTTATTATTTTTCATAAATCAGTTCCACTTGACTCCTTCCATCTTAGTGAGTGGGTTTCATACATTTTAGACCAATTGAAAGTACAAAATATAATCTCTTATCAGGACAATTCAATAGTTTTTTATTCAGCTGTAGAGCATTTTCTTAATTACCTGGAAAGAAGCCATGTTGGAGATTGGAAGTTTTGGCCCAACAGCAACGATATTTACATATTTGGATTCCTGCTTTTGGTAATTTAAAGATTAACAAGAATTTTTTCAAGATCTTTTTTGGTCATATTGCCACCAAAAGGGTTTTTGTCAGCACATTTAAGTTTCTTAAATTGTTTGTTTATTTCTGCCCACAGGATAACTAAAAAAAAAACTATGAACAGAATTTGATTAAATTTTCAGGATGGGTTTGAAATAGACAAAAGATGAATCAATTAGATTTTGGGGATGATCCAAATCTAGGAATTCTTTTAAATGATTTGTTAACACTGCAAGATAGGGCAGAGATGTTATTAGAGTTTGGTGGTGATCAGAATCCAAATGTGGATCCAGGAATGTTTTCATGGATTTGTTAACAGTGTAAGATAGGACAGCTTTACACATTTTAGACACAACTCGCCGGATAATTGGAAATGCCTTGGTGGAGATTTGTGCACTCGGAGTACTTCCAGTTATATTACAAAATGCAGTTTTTCCTCTTTTTTTGTTAAAATCTTAGTAACTTAATTTCAGAGAGATTGACAGAAAGGTCTGACATGGTATTCAAATGAAATGATAGCTAAATGACAGCCACTGTGTCTTTTGCTGAAACCAAATGTTTCATACTAAAACTAGCAGCTACTTTAAGTCCTTTAATAGCTATATTTACATGTATTAATATCAATGTATCTTGTTTTTACTTAATATTGATGCAAATATGTCTTAATCTAAAGATTTCCTGACTGTTGCCCTGTCATTGTGGTAGTCATTGGGTGTTTTAGGTTGACTGTGTTATTGGTTTATTACCAATGAAGGCTTGAATCTTGAATATCTAATAATTGTACATGACTTTAATGTAATATTTAAATAATGCTTGCTTATTAAGTTTTTAAGTTAAAAATGTGAAAATAATAAAATCTTTTGGACCCTAAGAAAGCAAGATGCAACAAATATTTCATCAGTACTGATTTTGTCTGATACTTCCAGTAATATCGAGATAAATAAGTGTTACTTATTCAAAATGCTTCAACTTTCTTTTGCAAGGTATTCTCAAAATGTAAAAGAAGCATCTTTAAACTGATAGACACTATTCCTTTTTGTAGGGTGGCAAGGTGGAGCAGCAGGTAGTGCACACGCCTCACAGCAAGAAGGTTGCTGGTTCGATCTCTGTGTTGGTCAGGGCTTTTCTATGTTAACTGGTGACTTAAAAACTGCCCTTTGGTGTTAGTGTGTGCATGAATGGTTGTCTGTCTCTCTATGTGGCCCCATGTTTGGCTGGTGGTCTAGGGTGTACCCCACTTCTGGCCCAATGTCAGCTGGGATAAGCTCCAGCCCCCGGATGGATGGATACTTCTAGTTGTGGGAAGGTAGTGCAGGGGCCTCACAGCAAGAAGGTTGCTAGTTCGAACCCTGGGTTGGTCAGGGGCTTTCTGTTTGGAGTTCGCAAGTTCTCCCCGTACATGCGTGGGTTCTTTCAGGGCACTCCGGCTTCCTCCCACGGACCAAAAACATGCTTATTAGTCAATTTGTATCTGCAGGTACTGGCCTTGAAAGTCATACTGGTATTAGCCACACCTATCCCATATATCGGCTTTAATATCAGCAAAATACAAAAATGCACCATAATGCATCACTGAATCAACACTGCATGGGTACAGTTAGAAATCATTTTGGAGAGTTTAATGTTGTTCTTTTTTTAAATCTGTTCCTTTTACGGTGCAACAAGTCAGTTTTTGGTGAAAACTTTATTCATTGTTTAAAAATATTAGTATCTGTATCTGCCATAATCTGCAAAAAGCCAATATCCTGCATCCCTAATAAAGTAAGAAATGACCCTTTCACCAGTGTAAGATGCATGAGAATTTGTTATTTGATACATTGGCAGTATTAAAGGTGTCAAAATGGTTTGATCCGGAGCTGCACAATGGTTCAAAACCTGATGATAATGCCGGCTGTGTTTTAATCAAATTAGTAAGGTGACCATTTAAAAGGTTCGTTCACAATAAGGCAAACAAAAAGTTGCATTGTGACCACAAGAAAAGTCTCTGAAGGATGGGTGCTGATAACGCAGTGGGGTGTGTCAATGTATCCCATTTATAGCAGCTTTTGCCTTGGTGCTGTTGGTCCAGTGGTCTGGCTTTGGCTCCAGACTGTGACCTCTTTCCCTCGTCTTCACCCCAATGTCCTACTCTACTCTCTGTCTCTGTCTATGAAGCCGTAGAGCCAAAATCTAACTTGAAGCCTTCGAAATGCTTTTCTTCTTAAAAAGCCAATCACACTATCACTGCTTCAAGATGCAAAACACTTGAAAAACAGTCAACAGGGACATTAAAAAGCTAAAATAAGCAAATATTTAATTTCTTTTAGCTGCATTAAAAACTTGAAGCTCTTACCCACTCAGTGAAAAAATCTTTTGATGGTTGAAAATGACTGCTGAATTGGCAGACGTAACTGAACATCAATTTGACTGGGCCAACAAGGCATAACTGAAAAAGTTTACAGGCTGGGATGAATGCAAAAAAATGATTTAATTAAGAGATAAGTGGTCTAACCAAAATGTAAAAAGGTTCAGTAAAAAAGCTGCAAACTTCTCAGTCCTTGACTGTGAGCAGAGCTGCAGGACTGAAACATTTGCTGCTGCTTTAATTTCCCTATTTGCACCTCAAGGACTTCAATTGAGCCTCTAAAGTCTTGAATCAAGAAACTTTTGCAAATTAATCTCTGTTTTTCAAAGTTCCTTCTGTATCAACACGCTTGAGAGACATTTTAAAGCAACAGTTGGTGCAGTTTAATTGATCAAGATCATATTTAAATGACTGCTGCCATATATAATGTATATTTTAACGAAAAAATATGATTCAGAGAAGTCTGAGTCCAAAGATGCATTCTCATTAAGATGTTTTAGAGATGTTAAACTCACCACACAGTTGCGTCTGCACACAGTTCTCATGGTCGTGACTCCCTGATGGTGGCTGCATAGTCTTCACTTTGTGCAAAAATACCAATCAGACCAGCGTTCCTCTTTTAAAGTTTGAACTCCTGAGATTACAACCAAAAGATCTTTTTCTCTAAGCGACTAAAACTAAACCAAAAAAATAAAAGAAACTAAAAAACAAAAAAACGGCGCTCCAAAAGTCCTCTCTACATGTCCCAGGGATGCTCCGTCACCGTGTGTGTGTCCTCGCCGGCTGACACACACACTCTGATGCTTCGACACTTTGTCTGCAACTTTTTCTCACACACATTCCCACAGTGTCCAGACACACATGCACACAGACTGAGGAAACAGCTGAGCAGATCCCCCCTTCCCCCCCAAAAAACACCACAAACCAGCACCGGCCAATAGCTGTGAACAAAGGGGGTCAATGTGAGGGAGGAGGGGGAGAGCAGGGGGGAGTGGTGGGAGCGTCTGGGAGACACAGATGGGTCAGAGGGACGGACAGAATAATGATGAGAGAGAGAGACGGACGTGAGGAGGGGGGTATGAGAACTTTAAACTCATTAATGCATAAACCAAGAAACTTAATCAACTTTGAAAACTGATCTAATTAAGGCTCCAAATTAGGGCTGGGAAATAAAGTGTATTGTATTAAATGACAATGTTGATATGGAAATAGAGTCAATTTTGATGCCAATAAAAAAAGCCAGGCTAAATGCTCAGCCAAAGGATTTTTAACAGTAAGAACCAGGAACAGTGACGTCCAAGTGAGACTTTATTTTCATTGGCAACAAGAAAGCACTCCGCAAACCTCCGCCAAGGTAGCTCACATATTGCTGTTACATCTACAAGCAATGAAGTTACCATCATAATATGATTCATGACCCTGAAAACCCACACCTAGCACTCAGAATCATGTTGATATCATTAGTAGTTAGACAGTTATTGAGCAAAAACGATCGTTCGTTTACAGCGGTTATTAGGATCACCACCAAAATCTAATCATTTCTAAGCTGGGCCATTACCAACATCTCCTGAAAATTTCAGCAAAATCCATCCTGTAGTTTGTGTGTAATCTTGCGGAAAACAAACAAACATACATGGACAAAAACATAACCTCCTTGGCAGAGGTAATAATGGGATCAGAGTTAAATATGTGCTGGCAACCAAGTGAAGAGTCCTTCATAACCAAAACTGGGCACTTTTTCCATTTTCATGACCACAAATGCAGACAAACTCACAATTTCTAAGTATTTCGTGTATTTTTTTCGACTGATACAACTGAAATATAAACAATCAGTTCACTATGACAGTTTTAATCTAACCTAGCTGTCATATTATATTCTTGTTGTAAATATTGTTAATAAGTGTAAATTCCTAGGCCTTGTTTATAGTCTCACTTTTACTTATTTTATTTATTTTTTCCTTCATAAGGAAGTTAATATAGCTTAAATACTCTGCATGCTGCAACCTGCTTACTTAACTTTTTACTTAATATTTTATGCTTTTACCTATTTTAATGCTGTTTTATGATATTCCTGCTGCTTTACTGTGTATAAGAGCAACTGAAACACCCAAATTTCCCCTTGGGGGTTAATTAAGTTTTTTTTCGATCCTGATTCTGATTGCACAGCAGCTGGATCCACCTGATTCAATGTCTATGATCAGGCTGATCCATCTTGCCAAGCTCCGCTCTACAATGATTGTGTTCAGCCCAAAGTGGGACGGTCCAATCAGAGTCTTTTAGAGCAGGAAGAGGTGGAGCTACCAGGGAGACATCAGCAGGAAGTGACTGCACATACAGAGATTAACATAGATGCTTAAGGAGCAGTTTTATCAGATCTCGACTGCATTTCTTTATTAAATGCAAAACAAACAACAACACTGCAACGTTCTCTATAGTAAGGATATTTTTGCTCCATTTATGACATGTTTTGGTGAGAGTTTCCCACCTACCACATTATCTGTGTGGCCCGCAATAAATGTTGATTGATGGAGCGATCATCGAATCACTTGCTGGACATGCCTTCTAAAGACTCTACCCTCCTAAAATACTTTCTATGGGCTCTTTCCCAGATGAACTAGTGAAATAGGGCTGAAAGATTTATCTTTTTGCGGATCGAAATCGCAATTTCAGACAACGCAATTATGTGACTGCCAAAGCTGCAATGTTTTACAGCGCTCCTGACTGACCCAGGATCTGTTGTGTCAACTATTTTACAAATTTGCAGGAAATTTGCATTTACAGAAGTGCTGGTAAGCAGGTCAACAACACAAGGCCTCTGTTTAGGAGTAGAAGTTGGAGTACCCCGAAATAATGAAAACAGATTATTTATCATCAATATTAGATGATGAATATATGTGTTATGTGCTTTTGATCATTGATTTCCTTACTGTTGTCTGTACTGTAGGCATGGTGAATATTACACCGAAGCTTGATTTGAAGAAAATCATGGATCAAATTGAAATAATTGCCAGAAAAATCGCAATTGGATCTTTTCCTGGAATAATTTAGCTCTATAGTGAAATATACTGAACGGTCCACCTGGTGTGCCGGGTTAATTTTAATCATATGTTGGCATAAAGCTGTGAATCTCAAATACATATCCTGGTCCATCTCAGAGGAATTTAAATTTTCTTTAATATTTGCTGATGACTTTTAAAGATTTTCGTAACATCCGATTTAAAGAAAAAGCTTTTAAAACACACTTTTCCATCTTCTCACCATAAACCCCCCTTACGAAAGTATAATCCTGAATTCTGCTAAATGGTGCTGCACTGTTCAGTAAAAACATCCTGTGTGGTGCTGGTTTGATGGAAAAAACTCCTCAATTAAAGATGCAACTGTCATGAACTTATAGAAGAGAAAAGAAGAGGGAACAGAGTAAAGGAGAGAATGGAGAAATAAAGAGAGCGAGAAGGGATGAAGAGAGAATACAAACATCCATAGAAACACAAGCACACATGGAGAAACACAAACACAGATCTATAAACACATTCCTCTGCTTATTAAAGAAAACTGTTATCATTGTAAACAAATGAGCAGACACTGAATCACTCTGGGATAACAGCCTCACCATCTGTGAGTGTGAGTGTTGTGGGGGCTCGCAGCCCGCTGACAGCTTGTCCGTCTCTCTGTTCTGTCAGCTGGTGGTGAACTTCATCTTCCAGTCAAAACACTCCCACAACTTTTCCTTTCCTTTCCTTTACTCTCCTTTCCTTTCCTCTCCTCTCCTTTCCTTTCCTTTCCTTTCCAAAATAATGAACCATTAGGGCCAAGTCTAATATCATATTCTGCCTTCATGGATCTATTTTTCATCTATATCTGATCTAATTATTGATATCAAGTAATAATTAATGTTATAGATTTCAACCCTTTGAATGTCAGGTTTTTGTAATAATGCCACTATTTATTTAAGTACAAAATATATATATTTTTTTCAGTAAACTGCAGAGTAGTTGGTTTATTTTGGATTATTACATCCTAATAATTGATAAGCTATGTCAGTGATAAGCAACAACATTGATTTTTATGCATTATTATTATATTCAGCACAGTGTCAAATACTCACACTCAAACTGCTAAGGGCAAATAATGTGCTTTTCATTGGGAAGCTATTTAATAAAATCATACATTGATATTATTTCCAACTTTTTTAGGCTTGTTTCATCATCCAACATCAGTCCAAATCAAACACATACAGTATTCATGATTTTTTTTTTTAACCTTAAATGCCAGGGTTTTGTCATGATGCCAACCATGTTTTTGATTAAAAAAGAAAAAAACTAAAGTATTATCAATATAAAACACGCAAAATATTTTTTCTGTGTTAAATTATCACATCCTGGGTGATATCAATGAGTAGCACCAGTTTTGATTTATATGCATTATTATTATTTTCTGTGCAGTGTCAAATACTCACACTCATACCACTAAGCCCAAAAATATGCTTTTCATAAGGTAGCTATTAAAAATCCATACAGTGATAATTTTTCCAACTTTTTGGACTTGATTTTAAACCCACATCAATCCAAATTAGACACATCAAATATTAATGGAACTTAAAAGATTTTAACCCTTTAAATTCCAGGGTTTTGCCATGATACCAGAATGGTTTTATATGTATTTATTAAAAAAAAGAGAGAAAAAAAATATTTTCAATAAAATACAAGCAACATTATTTTCTGGGTTGAATTATTACATTGTGGAAACAGCAACAATGATTTTTATGCATTATATTTTCAGTGCACTGTCAAATACTCAAACTTATACCATTAAGCACAAAAAATGCACTATAAGGTAGCTATATAAAAAAAAATATATATTCATTGATATTTTTTACAAGCTTATAAGGCTTGATTTTTAAACCAACGTCAGTCAAAATCATCCACATAAAATCATAATGAATTTTAACAGATTTTAACCCTTTAACTGTTAGGTTTTTTCATGATGCCACAATGGATTTAGATTCAAAAATGAGAAAAAAATGAAGTATTTTCAATTTGCAAGATGCAAAATATTTTTGGGTGTTAAATTGTCACATATATCATTATACATTGATTACACTGACAAAGATTAGCTGCAACATTGATTTTTATGCATTATAATTATTTCCTGTGCAGTCACACCACTGTGCACAAAAAATGTGCTTTCCATAAGGTAGCTATAAAAACATTAAACATTGATATTAAGGTAGATGTTTGTGTTGAAAAGCACTTGAAAGGGTATACCTAATAAAATGTGTTGTTCCAATATGATGCAAAAGCTGCAAAAAACTGTAAAATTTTATTTAAATTCCTCACCTATATGAGCCACTTAAACCAGAAATTAATGAGTTTTGTGCTATTCATATTCAAACTCTTCCCTGGTTTGCTTTGTGTTGGATTTTTCTTTTGTAGGTTGATGACAGGTGCAAATGATAATATTATTCATTACACAGCACAAATATTGACTGTGCTCATATGTTTAAGAGAGTGAACTTAAGACAAAATTTCCGCTTCATCAATTGACCTTCTCCTGATTTGTTGGTTCTACATGAAAATTGTTTATTAAGTTTGACATTTACGCTTTATTACAGTTTCCATCCAGTTCACGAGACTTCTCATTTCAGACTTTCCCTAAATGTTTTTCCCTTCAGTTTCTGCATCACTGAGCTCAGCATAGTTCAAGGTTATGACAGTTTTGAGGAATTTGGAGAAAATCTTGCCATTTCCCTGCAGCGTCTTTTGATGCGTCATCCAAAAGACTCTCTGACTCAGTCTGCGTGTCTCAGCCTGCAGTAAAACTTGTCAGCTCCAAAATGTGACGGTCAGCAGGTCATTGAGCAGAACTCTTTGCTCTTTTATTTATCTCCGTCTTTTGCCTCTTTTGCTCTTTTGTTTCTCGCTGTCTGTGGATTCTGCGTTACGTCACTCCTTCCACTCGGCTCGCTCACACTGAAATCATTCTCCCATGTTTTGTTTCCGTCCAGATGTTCTGCACATTCGGCGAGAGCTTTTCCAGAAGAATGAGACACCATTACATAACGATATCGATGCACCAATTTTTCCACTTTAGCAAAACGGAGAAACATTCAGACCAATTCTCAGCTGGGTCATAAAAGAGGAATAAAAATGTGCTTTTTCCTGTCTTTCTCTCGCTCTCCTATCCCCCTCTGATCTGTACATCCCCTTTCATTGTCAAAGATTTTGAGCAAACCAAATTATTTTTAAAGATGATGTGCTGTGCGGCTGCAGACATGGAAAACAGCCTCAAGGCTAAAAAAAAAAAAAACAGAAATAATCTTTAGTGTAGTCCCACAAAAGCATTTTCTCGAACACATCACCAGAATTTACATCAAAGTAAGTCTTTACAGCACATTGTGCACCTAATTTGCATTTAATGAGGGTTATATTATATCATATAACATCAATAATTTGCAGACAATTTGCATTTAAGAATGGCTCACAAATGAACGACTCACTCACAACTACGAATCGGTTCTCATCATTCACTTAAAAGCTGTTCAAAAGACGCGACTCATTTTCGAACGTCACATCTCTAGCGCAAACCACCACGGACGTAGGCTAAGAAAACAAAGCCTCTGTTTAGGAGTAGAAGAAGATAATATGAAGATAGTAGAAGATAACATAACATAACTCTGTAAAAAAACGAGTCACAACAGGCACACACGACCATTTAGAGTTGCTGAAGAGTTTATCTGATGACTGTAGGCCGAGGCAGGCTAACACTACCCATTGAATCCCGGTGTTTGAGCTAAGCTAATCAGCGATGGGCGAGCTCTGGCTGTCTATGCCACGTTACTGCATGCACAGCCGAAAGAATGGTGATTACCTGTTTGTCATTGACTCGGGAGTGTGGCAAGACACGAAAATAAAAAAAATGGACAACAGAAGATTGGAAAAAATGTTGCCTGGTCTTATATGTATTGTTTTCTGCTGCCACATTCAGATAGTAGAGTAAGAAATTGGCATAAAAATGAAAGCATGAATTCATCCTGCCCTGTTCAGGATAATGTCAGTGGGGTTGTGGTGTGAGGTGTACTCTTTTAACATTTTGGGCCTCTTTGTACCTACTGAGCAGCTAAATGCCACAGCCTACCTGAGTATTGATGCTGACCATGTCTGTCCCTTCATAACCAAAGGGCAACAAGAAATACTCCATGAGCACAAACCTCAACCATGGCATCTCCAACAGTATCGGCGAGTTATTGTCAAATATGTGGAAAACTGCCCGGTCTCAATAACCTTGCAGTAAATTGTCAATCTCCAATCTAGAACAAACAAAAGCGAGATGGCCCGATCACCTTCCTTTAGAGCAGGATGAGGTGGGAGCTGCAAGCGAGACAACAGCAGGAAGTGACTGTTCGTGAATCACTTGTCCCTTTTGCCACGACCAACACGCCCTGAAAATGTCATGAAAATCCATTGGGAATTTTTGAGCTTTTCAAGATTCCTTTTATTGTAATTTTACAATGTTTATACATATACACAGTCAAATGAAGTTCTCACTAGCTGCACAGTGCAAAGTACAGATGTAATAAGTAAAAACTGTACATGAATTAGATAAAACTTTAAGAAAAATCAAGTAAGATAGAATAAATAAAAAAAGCAGAAAATTCATAGAAAATGTGGAAAACTGCTTTATATCAATGTTAAGAAATCCTTTAGAAAATTCCTGGATCTGCATCTGGATTCAAATCACCACCAAAATCGAATCAATTGGTCCTGGTCCCATTTCTGATCAGTCCTCAAAATTTCATCTAATTCCGTTCATAACTTTTTGAGATATCACATCACTTTGGAGAAAAAAATCTCTGAGGAATGTTTCCAACACCTCACTGAACCTGAGGACTTTAGGCAGTTCTGAAGGCAACCTGGTACTAGCAGGGTGTACCTAATAAAGTGGCCAGTGAGTGTAGTTACAGATAAGCCCAAATTGCCCAAGAGATGTGGTTTATGTATGAATTTTGGTGCATTTAGTTTTGTTTTATGCACCAAACGAGGATGCATCCATTTAAACATCTTGAATGTTGCATGCTGGGAAATGTAGTGTTCTGCTTTTTTGATCATTAGCAGACCATAAGTGCCTCCAGCTCGACCTTCTTGATCTGAAATGTTTTTAAATCCGTCTCCTGTGAGTCCTCTTATGCTGTTGAAGTACTTTTCTACATCTGTTCATGCTTTCTGACCTCATCTCCTTCTGCAGTAAAGTTTTACTTCTTTTATAAGTTTATAAGAAAAACAAGCTGAAAGTCAATAAAGTGTTTGTACTTGTTGGATGTTTGATGAGCGAAGCCGCTGATCTCTCCCTCCCTCTGAGCGTCGTCTAGACAGGAGGAGGAGGCTGTGAGCCCGGCAGGCAGGCAGGCAGGCAGGCAGGCAGATACTCCACAGTTAATCTAAAGCAATTAGCTCATTTGTCATCCGCTGCCTGCTCTCCGTCTATACTCCACCTCCTCCTCCTTCTGCATTCAGCTAAAGGTCACCAGCGGTCATTGTCGAGTCAGATGGAGCAGACAGACAGAAAGAGGAGGGGGTCAGGAGGACGGAGGGAGGGAGGGCTGGAGGAAAAATACAGAGGAGGAAAGGAGGCAGAGGAGGAGAGGAGATAGGAAGCATGATGGAGATTAAATCATATTCATTAAAGAAGTTTTAGCAGAAGTTTGAAACATTATGAACTTAAACTCAAACAAATAATAACTTGACAGGCAACAGCGTTGAATTTAAGCTTCAACCTGCAAGGCGGTGCTGAGGGAGAAAGTCAGGATGTGCACGTGGGCGAATGAGGTGACCTCTGACGGCTACCATCACACAGCGGTTAATGATTATGCTGTGCAGTAAATTACAGCTTTTTTCTTAACTGACTAAAGTATGCATGGTGTTGATAGCATTCAAGACTCCTAAATAAGACTCTTAACTGAATTATTTTGCCAGGTCTACATTTTACATTAAGCTGAAGCTGGGAAATTGAGTTTCAATGTAATTTACAACTACTGCCTCCACATTAGGGCTAAAAGATTTATCGTTTTCAGATCGAAATCACAATTTCAGACAACGCAATCACGTGATCGCCAAAGCTGCAACTTTTTTGCAGCGCTTCTGACTGACCCAGGATCTGTTGTGTCAACTATTTTACACATACTGTTTTCCAATTTGCAGGCAATTTGCATTTACAGAAGTGCTGGTAAGCAGGTCAACAACACAAAGCCTCTGTTTAGGAGCAGAAGTTGGAGTATCCCTTAAATAATGAAAACAGATTATTCATCACCAATATTAGATGATGAATAATGTGTTATGTGCTTTTGATCATTGATTTCCTTACTGTTGTGTATACTGTAAACATAGTGAATATTGCACTGAAGCTTGATTTGAAGAAAATGGTGAATCGAAGTGAAATTGCGATATCTGCCAGAAAAATCGTTATTAGATCTTTCCTAAAATCATTCAGGCCAACTCCACAATTAAAAAAAACAAAGAGAGATTTAAAGAAGACTGTGCCACATGTAGGGTTACAATGGGGTGAAAAATGTCAGTAAACATTCCAGAAACTTTCCAAAAACTTTCCAGGAGAAGTTAACCTAGGAATTTATGGAAAAACCTGGAAATTGAAGGTAATTTAAACAAACTGTATAATATCCAAACATAAATATGAACATTTTATTCTGACAAATGCAACGACTGTTTTCGTTGTCGTGCAAACAGGCTCTAAGTTAGAAAGCTTGAAAACTTTAGGGTACGTCAGAGTTAAGAGTTTGTTTACAGTTTTCCTTGAAACTTCAGGTAGTTTTCAGTTTTGGTGCAACAGTAAAAGTGCCAATAAATAAAAGAAATGTGAGTAAGAGATGTAGATAATAAGGGAGAGAGAAGATAAGGGCTATAGTGAGGATTGAAAAGGTGAGAATAAAAAATAAATATGATGAAAAGAGACTAAAACGAAGCAGACAAAGGGTACAACAGTCAACAAGGAAAGAAGAAAGAACGGTTAGAAGTGCAGGAAGAGAGAGAGACGCTCAGCAATTCTCTCACTCGCCCCTCCTCTCTCTCTCAGTCCTCGGATGACTCGACAGTCTGGGTAGTCAGAAATAGCTCAGACAGCTGTGTGTGTGTGTTAGAGAGAGTTATAGGTCAGAGGTGCACACAATTTGCTTGCTTGCCAATTTCCATGAGAAAAGCTGCAGGGGGTAAAAGTGGGAGGGGTCTCTTCTTCGCACACACACACTGACTTTAGGATCCACGGTCATGGTGCAGCCAACAAGTGTGGGAACTTTGGTCCCCAAAACTCCCAGAGCTGCGACACAGTGGGAAAAACTGAGAGGGGTGTGTGTGCATCAGTGTTTGTGTGTCGATAGTCAGAGCTTCCTCTTATATTCTCATGTGCAATTACTTTGTAAATGTGTAAGTAAGTCTTATAGTATAGGTTTTAGATTTTATAGTTCTAGTTTTTATATTTATAATAATGCACATACTGTTTTTTTGTACTTAGTCTATTTTTTATTTGTCATTGCTGTTCCCTTTGCTGCTGTAACGCTGCAAATTTCCCCGTTTATTAATAATTAAAGGTTTATTCTGTTCTCTATCCTCTTTTTTTAAATGTAGAAATATAAATCAAAATTATGTCCAAGTGAAAAAAACATGGAAGTTTCCTTTAACATCACTAAAAACTACACCAAATCATATTTTAATTAAAGCATTGAGGCGTTGCATTCAGCTAAGGGCTTTTTTAATTAAAGCAACAGGATTAAAAGTTTTAAGTGTCATAATCTAAGTGATTAAAAAACACGGATGAGAAAAGACTTCACTGTGGCGACTCTGAATTTGTATTAAAATTTTATTCTGCCATAAAACCTGCTGTCTCTTAATTATTTAAAATTTTCCTTAATAGCCCAAGAGCTGGGGAATATCTGGAGTTTTTAACATTATTTTGGAAACTTTTTAAATAGTATACTAGGGTAGGGATGGGCAACTGGCAGTCTGGGGACCAAATGCGGCCCAAAGGTCAACTTTGCGTTTCCAAACAATATATGACATAAAGATGTCAAGTGTCCTTCAAGTGTTAACCATAATTTGCCTTAAAGAGAGTGTGTACAACAGCAACATGCAGAACAACATGAAGAAGCTCATTCTGTGATAATCTAAGGTTGTTTTCACACGTAGATCGTTTTGGAGAGTTGGTCCGATACAAGTGGGCGATCCATGCTTGGCACATTTTGTTTGCAAACATATGAACACAGCAATTCTCCATGTTTCCACAAACACAACTTCACCGAGATCACCTTGAAGTAGGTGGTCTTGGCTCGCTTCCTATCGGCCCCTGGAGCCGTGACGAGTTAACTCATCACTCTGCTGCAGTGGTTTAAGCAGCAGCAGTAGTTGTAATAATAATAATAATAATTACAATAATAAAAATGATAACTGAATTACAGCTACAGAGTGACCAGGTTGATGACAAAGCACTTAATAATAATGTTTTGATCCCACAGAGTCACTTTCTGTGCTCAGGCACAACATAACATAAAAATATCACATCTTTAAATACTCACATCTCTACAGCAGATCATTACAGGACTTAAACCATGGACTGAATCAAAAAGTCACGATGACTATAGTCCAGCACATTCAAGCAGGAGAATTTAACCATTTTGAAGCTGCTCCCTGCGTTTCCACATCTCTGTTTCTCTGCTGACACCTCTGCAGGTGTTACATTTTAATTGGTTCCCATGCTATTTGGTGTCCCCTGTGGTCCACCAGTAAAGCCCCTCTGATTTGTGCACAGAGTTTCTTTGCACTTATATTGTAAGGCATGTCCCACATTGATAAATGTTTATCTGTTTACATAGGACATTAAATCTCCACTATGCAAATTAGTAGTTTTTTTCAACTGAGGTGTGAAAAACACCTTAAGAAACAGTTTTTTTTTCTTTGTTATTTACAAGAAATTACTGTTTTAGTGTTCTGGCTTCAGCAAAGGTCTTTAATGAGGCATTATTTTGGGCATTTGGTAAGAAGAAGTCTAATAAACTTTAATTACTAACATATATAGAGTTATATACACTGGAAAAGTACCTTAATCTGTCTTTAATTTCATGTTCATCCCATTAACTTTAGCTTTTCTATTTGCTTTTGAGCTCAAAACTATGCACCTCCCTCATAAATTGTGATGAAAGCCATGTATCTCCAATTTTAGGAAAATACCCATAATTTGACTTTCTTATTAAGAGTATCATTCTTTTTTTATTGTTTGGTTATTGGGCAATAAGACTGACCTTAATGTGGCCCTCATAGTAAGCAAAGTTGCAAATCCCTGTACAAGGGCAGAGGATTATCATTGTATTGGTATAGTTTTTTTATTTTATTTTATTGCAGAGATGCTTTAGTTTTTGTGTGACAACTTAATCTGTTAAAAATGTTTAGATTTCAAAAGGAAATTTTATTATATTATTATTATTTTGGATTGTTTGAAGAGTATTTTTGGCAGTTATTTATTTAATTATTGTTGTATCTTATGCACATGTCAACACTGTCCAACTGGCTGTGTATTTAGTTCTAGTATTAAATTGATCTCCTTAATTCTGAATTCAGACTGTAATATAAGCACTATAGAAGTTTTTACTCCTTATTTACCAGGATTTTTGCCTTTATTCATTCTCCAACAGTCTACATTTACATTGGAAAAGAAATAAACAGAGCAATGTGATGCAGAGGAGAGAGGCATGGGAGCCCAGACTAACTGGACAGCTAAACAAACAACAGTAATTACTGGGGTGTTGATGTAGAGTGAGATACATTATAAGAAATTTTATAATAGGAGGATATAAAGCAAACAATTGAAGAGCAGAGGGCTGTATTCTGGAGCAGGCCAGAGGAGAACAGACAGACCAGAGAGGACGAGAAGAGAGAGAGAGGAGCATTAGTCTAAATTTAGCGAGCTAATCCAGGGAACTCCCATGTTAAACTGTCAGTCCCATCTGGAACGCTAGCTATGCTAATGCTATCTGTGAGTAGGTCAGAGACTAAAACAAGGTATCGCTCACGCAATCCAGGAACAATCCCAACTCCTTCAATTACATCAGTGTTTCTCTAATGTTTAGGTTTGAGCTTCACCTCTTGTATGGATCATGTCAGCAGTTTTTATGCTGAATGTTGACCCAACAAGTGCAAAAAGATCTTATGGAGCCATGAAATAAAGAAGAGTGGTGCAAGGATGGTGTATTTCTGTAGGCCAGTGTGAAAGTTTGCTCTGGCTTTTGGCTGATTATATTAATTATTATTATTTAATCTTATTTATGTATTCATTTTAACCCTCTTAATATGTTTTGTTTCTCAATTTCAGCTCAGATTTATTGTTCGGAATTTTATTATCTGTTCATTGATTATCTTTCCACTATCTTACTTCAGTACATTTTATCTCATTTTACCATATTATTATTTAAAATTGTATTTTATTTACCTATTTATTTTCCTACAGTATGCTAATTCATTTATTTTAATCTTATTTCTTATTAGGATTTTTTATTGTATTTTTTAGTCTTAGCTCCAGTGTTTCCTCATTTTTAATTAAAGATAGCGTTTCCTCAGTCCTCTTATTCTGTTTTCTGTTAGAATCTCTTCCTCATGTCTTTGTGTGTGTGTGTGTGTGTGTGTGTGTGTGGGTGTGGGGGTGTGTGTGTGTGTGTGTGTGAGTGAGCGTATGTGCTGTATGTGGATTGCGAGGGTGGGGGGTGGGGGTGGAGTTGTATTTTTCATTGTATTCAATTTTCTACTTCTTATTTATTTTAATTTATTTTGTTTCTTCATTTCTATGTGAAGCACTTTGTGCTACAAAATTTTGTATGAAAAGTGCTGTACAAATAAAGTTTGATTGATTGATTGATTGATCATGCTTGTTGCTCGACTGCAAGCCCACTAAAAGCCTCTGGAATTATTCACAGTGTTTTGGATTTATTGCTGATAATAAGCTCAAAATAAAGGTGATAATAGATAGCAAACACCCTTCCCCACTTTTCCTTTTAAACAATTAATAACAACAAACAACATTGTCTCTGTGCAAAGTAAGCAAGTATTAAAAATAAATAATTAATAACAAATAAAGGCAACTATGAATCATCAAATATTGACAACCAGTTGAGCAAAACAAACCAATAAAGGACAAGAAGTTAAAAATAATAAATATTGAGCATTAAAACTGGACCTAATGAACTAAAAAACATTGGAAAAACAGTGAAAAGTTACGAAAATAAAATGTGAATATTAAGTTAATCAATCAATAAATCAAACTTTGTTTGCACTTCTCACACAAAATCTTGTAGAACAAGTGCTTTACATAAAAAATAAAAATACAAAAAAAGGTAAAAATTTAATACAATGAAAATACAAGACCTACCCACCCTCACCAAGTTAAGCAAAATACAATAATTATAAGTATTTAAAAAACAATAAATAAATGAATGAATTAAGTAAACTTAGGAAAAATAAAATAAAAAAATAATAAAAAATAAAAGGGGAGGGGGAGTTGTCAATCCAGGGAGAAGGTTGGAAGAGAGTTAGAATAGTAAATATAAGAATTTATTTTCTATAGAATTTATTAGAACGGCCCTTTACAGTTAGGCTAATCTTTTCTAGTTTAAGAAAGGAATTTACATCTTTCAGCCACAGAGATACAGGCTGGGGAGATTTCCAAAGTAAAATGCAACATTTAGCCAAAAAGGAAGTAAATCCTAATATCTAATTTGGGGTTTTTCAAGTGGAACTCAAAATAAATAAAGCAATCAAAGGATCCATCTTCATGTGGACTCCCAAAACCTTTTGCCAGAATCATAAAGAAGTCATTATAGAATTTCTGAAGTTTAGGACAAAAATAAAACATGTGGCTCAGGTGACAAGGGGAGGCATCACATGTGTCGCATCAATCAGGGTTTATTTCAGGAAGTCAAGATTTGCTGAAATGTGCTCTATATGACACCTTAAAGGGACACACCAACCTTTTTTTTTCTATTCGTGTCTTGCCTCACTCCCGAGTTGACAAGCAGATAGACACCATTCTTTCGACGGTGAGGACAAGGAAGACACAGGCAGGGCTCGCCCACCGCTAATTAGCTTAGCTCAAACACTGGGAGACAATGGGTAGAGTTAGCCTGCCTCTGCCAACAGTCATCAGATAAACTCTTCAGCAACTCTAAACGGTCCTGTGTGCTTGTTGTGACAGTTTTTTATTTTTATTTTTTTTACTTTATGTTATCTATTTTTAGACAAAGATTAGCACTTTGTCATTTTTGAAAAACATACTTACGAAACTAAACCACAGGGTGCATGCGCAAACCACCGCAGATGTGCTTATAAGTAGGTCAACAAAGCAAACCTTTGTTTTCGAGTAGGAGATTGGCATTAAAGATTATGGCTGACTTTGTTAGAGAGTATGAGAATTAATTCTTCAGGGTTTAGCAGGGGTTTAGCATAGGCAGGTAACGCTATCCATTGACTCCCAGTGTTTGAGCTAGGCTAATTAGCAGTGGGTGAGCTCTGCCCATCTCTTTTTTGTTACTGCAGGCACAGTCCTTTAAGCTGTATAACTGAAGTCTGGCAACATTCATCCGCCAAAGAAACTCTCAGTTCATTCTCCTCTGTGATAATCTTAATCTTTTTTACTTTAAATGTGGCCACAAACAGAAGCTTTCATTAAAATCTAAATCAAATTAAAAAAAATCAGACTTCTGCATCCTGAGTTCAAGTTCAAACAGACTCACAACTCACCTCTTGAAGTGACGGATGCACGGACACTTATTTCTGTCAATGATGGTGAAAGTGAGAATATGTAAAGATCCAGCAGCAAACACACAAACACACACTTCCACACACAGTGCTGGTCTTTGTACCGGCTGACCCGCAGAGCGTTCTGTCTGAAACATATGAAAATCAAACCTCATTATCAGCTGCTTGTCTGGCCCGCAGTGTGTGTGTGTGTGCACTCATTAGAATTCTAGCCAGAAGGAGCTCGACTCCCCCCCATCGTCTCGCACCCCCGCACACACAGACACACACCCACACACACACACGTGCACGCGCACTGTTCATTTGAATGTGAAAGCGAGAGGGAAGTCAGACAGAGTCGCACCGGGCAGGTCACATGGAGACGAGCGTGTATGTAATGGCTCTGCTCCAGTTTGATATCAGACAGTAACCATTAACAGTCTGCAGCCACATCCACACACGCACTCATGGAGCAGCAGGTTGGTGTCAGAACCCATATTCCTCCAATGTGCCCTTAGGCCAAAGCATTCAACCTAAATATCTGCAACATAACAGCTTCATTTTCATCCTTTAATGTCATTTTGTTAAATATTTGGCATTTCTGATGTCCAATAGTTACTCTAATCCATGTTCCTTTCCCCTCTCATATTAAAGTAGAAGTGCCCAGAGAGCACAAACCTCACCAAGGCATTTCCAACATAGTCAAAAATGTGGAAAACTTTTTCACACAATTAACAAATCCTTGAAAAAATCCCTTGATCCCCATTCGGATTCAAATCACCACAAAAATCTACTTATTCGTCCCTTGTGCCATGACCAACTTTTCCAGAAAATAAAATCAAAATCTGCTGAGAACGTATCAAAATAAAAGCAAACTTGCAAAAAACCGCCCTATCTCGCACTTTTCCAGAAAATTAAATCAAAATCTGTTGAGAACTTATTAAATTAATCGCGAAAATGTGGAAAACTGCCTTATCTCGCAATGTTAAGACAACATTTAAAGAATTCCTGGCTCCACACCTGGATTTGGATCACAGCTAAAACCTTAAAGGGATACGGCAACAATTTTTTTTTGTTTTCATGTCTTGCCTCACTCCAGAGTCCATGACAAGCAGATAGACATCATTCTTTCAACTGTATGTGCAGTAACAAGGAAGAGACGGGCAGAACTCGCTCACCGCTAATTAGCTTAGCTCAAACACTGGGAGTCAATGGGTAGTTTTAGCCTGCCTACAGTCATCAGATAAACTCTTCAGCACCTCTAAATGGTCCTGTGTGCTTGTTGTGACTCCTTTTTTTCTGTGTTATGTTATGTTACCTATTTTTAGACTAAGATAGCACTTTATGTAATTTTCTACAGAAATACATGCAAAACTAAACCGCAGGGTGCATGTGCAAAACATCTTGGATGTGCTTATAAGTAGGTCAACAAAACAAAGCATGTCTGCAGTGGTTTGCGAACTCTGCTCGTCTCTTCCTTGTTACTGAAAGCACAATCAAAAGAATCTTGTCTATCTGCTTGTCATGGACTCTGAAGTTAAGCAAGACACAAAAACAAAAAATGTTGGCATATCCCTTTAACAGTTCTTCCCTGTGCCATGACCAACACTCTCTGAAAATGTCAAAATCAGTTGGGCACATTTTGTGCTAAAATGTGAAAACTTGCCCTATCTCACAATGTTAAATTATCCACCATGGAAGGAACAGGTACATTTTAGTTAAGTGGAGGCTTTGTGCTCATTAAAAGAAATATTGGTATAGGCAATACTGCGCTCAGAGCATCTGCATATTTGATATCAGCAAAAACCCAATATTGTACATCCCTAGTTTTGACCACTTCTGCCATTTCTGCTGACTGCTTCTAATGAGAGTGTGAGATCTTTGGTTTGCAAAGCATGCAGAACAAAACTGAATGAACTGATAAGTGAACTGATGAGCAAAAAGACTAAAAATATTGATTATTTCTAGGAATTGTTGATGATTCTCAATCAGAATTGGTTTTCAATCCCAATCCCTATATTACACAGATAATGTCGTGCATCAGTAATAAACTAAGTGAATGAAGATTTGTGAAGAAACATCTTTTTCTCTTCTTGAATTAAACTGAAGCTCATCACTAACCGGAGCTACAAAAACATTGCCCTACTGACGACTTAACCAGTTTCCATCAAAAACCCATTTCAGCAGGACCCTCTCTGCATTCACAGTATTTCAATATTTCCCTCTCATAAAGGCTTTAACACAATTAACAATTTTTACAGCAACCTGAAGTCTGACCTCCTGCAGATTTGTAAAGAAAATTTTTATTTTTTCTCTTTGTTAAAACACCAAAAGAGTGTTTTCATTCTGGGTTTTTAAAGAGGCAAAAATCCAGACAAAAAAATTCAAGGGCAAACCTGTTATTCTGAAACTGCAGGTGTGTGTGAGTGTGCTTGATAAAAATGTGTGAAAGATCAGCGCGCACAGGAGGAGAGCGATGGGGAGTGTGTGTGTTTGTGCGTCTGAATGTGTGTGTGAGCCAGACGCGCTGTTCCTGTCCAAACAGTTTTTACTGCCAAACTAAAACCAGCTCAGCCAGTCCTTACACACACACCAGCACACCAACACACACCTGGCTAGACACAACAATGTCTGAGTGCTCTGAATGTTTGACCCTGTGTGTGTCTGCGTGTGTTTTCCTGATGAATTAAATGCAGATTCGTCCACGGCTGCAGTAAATGTGAATAAACTCGAAAACACCCTGAGTCATGTTAAAGTCTAAAACTGACTCCTTCAGCAGGTGTGTTTGGTTTGACTGTGTCATGATTCAGCAGACTGTTTGCCTGAACAAGCGTCTCCGCCGCCTCTCTGCACCTTGAATCAATATTTTACAGTAAAATGAATCAGAGCGAAGCACTTACAGAAGCCTCATGCAGCTTTTTAGCCTCTTTTGGTTCAAACTGTTCAGGATTTTTTACCCTTACATCCTCTTTCTTCAGTCTGCAAACCAAAGAGCCTGACAGGATCTCTAGGAGTCAAAAGGCTTCTTCACAATGTCGTTTCAAGGCAAACAGATGCTTCTCCTTCACAGTAATCACTGTAGATAGATGAAGATCTGTTTAAGCATGGGCATCAAAATCCATACTGGAACTGTAAATATATATCTGAATAGAAAATGTTCAGTTCAGCAGCACATTGAGGCGGCTGGAGCAGTGAACCACCCAATCAAACAGAGGGCACTCCCAACACAACCTGACCATCAATTGCTCTCTTGACCTCAATAACAGGAAAAACATCTAGAACTAGAAAGCACTCGGAGAGCGCAAACCTCCGCAAAGGTAGCTCACATATTGCTGTAACATCTATAAGCAATAGTTCCATGATAAATTTACCATCATAATATGATTCCTTGACCCTGAAAACCCACACCTAGTGCTTGGAATCATGTTTATATCATATTAGTTAGACAGTTATTGAGCAAAAAAGATTGTGCGCTAATATCGGTTATCTGGATTAACACCAAAATCTAATCATTTTTAAGTTGGGCCATTACCAACATCTGCTGAAAATTTCAGCAAAATCTGTCCAGTAGTTTTTGCATAATCTTGCTAACAAACACACATACACCAGCAAAAACATAACCTCCTTGGCAGAGGAAAAAATCGACGACGGGCGAAGCACCTCTGTGGAAGCACTTGGGGTTCCATGCCGATGAGGGCGAGGGATGCCCGGAATTGGATTTTTGCTGATATCCGATATGGCAATATTTTTGAACTCATTATTGCTAATACTGTTTTGTCTTTTTCTTTTTGTCAGGAATGTTAGAAACAAATGTGAAGTAAGAAAAATAACATTTTATTCTCTATTAAACAATTATGTTGGTTAACAAAGTGGACTTTAATGATTAGAATGGCACATTTGTACATCCTGTCAAAATCACAGCCAATTTTTAGCACATTTATGGCATTAACATGACACACCAGGTGGGCCGATCAATATATATTTCACTAATCCATCTGGGCAACAGCCCATAAAAAGCGTTTGAGGATGACAAAAACTTTCAAAGCATATCTTGCAGGGGATTGGATGATTGTTCCATCCATCATAGTCATCACTGGCCAATCAGGTAGTGTAGTAGTCGGGCACTACTTCCAAGGTCTGAAGTACAACATAAGACACTTTGTAGAAGAAACTCACTAAAACATGTCAGAAGTTGAGTGAAAACATCTTTTCTATGGAGAAGTGCTTAGGGCGTTACTGTTGTTTTTCATTACCTCCGCCAAGGAGGTTATGTTTTTGTCTGTCTGTCTGTTTGTCTGTTTGTTTGTTTGTGTTCAAAATAAATTGAAAAGTTCTGAAAGGATTTGGATGAAATTTTTAGGAATTGTCGGAAATGGGATATGGAAGAACTGGTTAAATTTTGGGGGTGATCTGGATCCCCGTCTGTGTCCAGGAATTTTTTAAAGGATTCTTTAACATTGCCTGATAGGACCATTTTCACCAAAGTGGACCGAAGCTGCTTGGTGGAGGTCTGCGCTCCCTGAGTGCTTTTCTATTTTAATAAAGAAATACAGTCAAAATCTGAAAAAACTATCATTAGAACTGTTAGCTTCTATGCTAATCTCTGTGCAAGCAGCTACTCCCTGCTGTTGTCTCACTCATAGTTTCCACCAGGGCTGCTAGATTATGGCAAAAATCATAATAATGATTGTAGATTATAGATACTGAGATTATGATTTTGAAACATGATTACTCAGTGATTTAAAACATGCCACACTTGCTTTTATTGAACGTATATACTTTTGACACTTTGATTTTTTTACATTAAGAAATGGGCAATACATAGAAACACACTTGTATATAAAAGTACTTCAAAATTATGTTAATTATAATAAGAATAACGGAAAAAGACAAAAGTTTTACATGTCATGTGTCACAGTAATCTTATAATCTTAGTTAATTGGTTTTAGTAACCGTTGAAGGAGCTAATTGTAATCCTGATAATAATTTAATCCATTGCCCAGCTCTGGTTTCCACTTCTTCCTGCTTTAGAGGACTCTGATTGGGCCGTTTCACTTTGAGCTGCTTACAACTGTTGTAGATTGGAGCTTGGCAAGATGGATCTGCCTGATTACAGACAATAAATCAGGCAGATCCAGCTGCACTGCAAGTTTAAAAACTATAAAGCATTTGTATAGCATAAATATCAGCTATAAATATTGGCAAACATTTTATTCAATCAGCTTCTTTAGGTCTGATAATCTGTGTGCTTGTATCTCTACTGAAAAGCAAACTAATAAAAAACTGAAAAACTTTCAAGCTGTGTGTCAATAATATGCAAAGCAGCTGGCTTACTCCTCGTCCTTAACAAATCTGCAGGGACATTTGTCGACCTTTCACCCAACTTGGGTGATGTAGGAGTGATCAGCCCCCATGCGACTATGTCCTTTTCAGCAGGGTCCCTGCCAGAGGTGTGGGGAAAAGCCATCACGGATCAGACTGCAAGATTCATATGCAAGGACATGCGGCCCACCGGTGTGGCCTCTAAACAGTAAAACAATGTAATTGAAGTGCCTTGTGTTTGTGTTACCTGAAAACAAATCGAGTTTGTAGAGCAACAGCCCTACTGTGGAGATGTAGCAGGTTGGAGGTATTCTCCTTTCTGTATCACCTTTCAAGTTGGGGCCAGAGGCAACATTGGACAAATCCTCTGTGTGCATCTGGAGCTCCAGCTGTGCCGTGCTCTCCTGTCGTGCCATGATGTGAATGGACACCAGTTATTATCTTTCACTCTAATAGAAGGTTCTCCTACAGGCTGATTTAGTACGAGGATCTCATTTAGATCATTTATAAATGTTCTTAATCATAAATAGATCAAATTGTTTTCTTTGAAAGCTCGTTTCATCATCAGATTTCATTCTTGTGTAATCATTACTTTCCTAAATGTTTTTATTATCTGTACAAGAAACAGCAAACCACCACCACCACATGAACTCTCTGATGTTTGTTTCAGCTCACAGTAACGGCTGAGAAACACTCCTCACCTGTGGGCTCGATGGCCCACAGCAGAACGAGCAGAAACACCTGGCTCTGAAAGGATCTTTTCTTCCTCTGACTCTGCTTCAATAATGATCCTCAACGTGAATCAACTTGCCCTCACTTTGTGTCTCTGACGGTGTGTTTCTGTGCGTATGAGAGAGAGAGATAGCCTCCACTTCAGACAAAACAATTCTTCACAGAAACACAAACAAGATCTTTGAGACAAAACTGAACAAAAGAGGCAAAGAGGGAGAAGTCTGAAGGAGGGAAGACAGAGAGGAGAGAGCTGGAGTCTGAATATTTTAACTGTTTCAGGGGTTTGAAGCCTGAAATTCTGCTGCTAAATCAATCATTTATCACGTGGAATGAGAACAATAGAGAGGCAACGTCACATTATCGAGTCTTTAAACTTTAGGGGCGAGTATCACATGATATCAGTGTTTGTTTTGATACCATGGCAGCAGAATCTGAAGTCCCAGACAACTAATACTAAGAGATTTCTTGGTTTTCATAACAATGAGACAAAGAGCTGAAGTTGAGATATGTAATTCAAGAGGGTTTATCAAACATTTAATTTGCAAATACAACAGACAACTCTTGTCCAGCAGTTTTTCTGAGTTGTCTCAGGAGAGGTAGGGTTGTCACAATTTACCCTGGTTTGATTCAAAATCTCCAAAAAATACCCACAAATCTAAATTTCACAAAAATAACAGAGTATCTGCATTAGTGCTCAACCTGCATGATAAGAGAAGAAGATGCGATGTGCGAAAACACTATTCAAAACAATCATGTGATTGCCAAAGCTGCAATTTTTTGCTGACCAAAGATCTGTTGTGTCAACTATTTTACACTATTTTAAGCAGGTCAACAACACAAAGCCTCTGTTTAGGAGTAGAAGTTGGAGTATCCCTTAAATAATGAAAACTAATATTAGATGATGAATAATGCGTCGTGTGCTTTTGATCACTGATTTCCTTCCTATTGTCTATGCTGTTTGTAGCACACATTTACTCAATGTTATTACTTAACATAAACATGTAACCAACATAAGATAATTTAAAAAAAACTAAATTTTAACTCAGAAGATGCTAAACTTGACGTCTCTGTGGCTGTCTCGTGTATCTGTCTCTCTCTTCTCTCAAAAACCCTACACTTCCGGCTTAAGACGCTAATCCACAACGCTGATTGGCTAACACAATCATGCGTGAACCAACGAGAACAAAGGTGACAAAACGAGATTCTTAACTCACGCGAGAGCTCCATGTAGCCTGAAGTCAAGTTTTTTTTTCTTTTTGTGTACAGTTAGTGGGGGAAAAAACATATTAATATACTTACAGTCCATTAAATTTTCGGAATTATTAACCATTCCTTTTGAAAAGACAGAAAAGATATATTACAAATACAATACAATATTAAATTTAGCAACTTATGTGACCTGGGTTACATGTAAACACAGTGAATATTGCACTGAAGCTTGATTTGTAGAAAATAGTGAATTGATTGAAATCGAATAAAAAACTGATATACCCAGCAAGGTTTGTGAGGGAAACTAGACACACAGAAAGGCCCTGACTGACGTGGTGTATGTCGTCTATCCACCATCTACACCGCTTATCCCTTTTGGGGTCACGGGGGACTGGAGCAGTTGACACTGGGCAAGAGCTGGGGTACACCCTAGACCGGTTACCAGCCAATCGCAGGACCGCATAGAGAGACAGGTCTGTGGACCCTGGAGTGCCCCGAGAGAACCCACGTATGCACGGGAAGAGCATGCATGACTTTTAATGTCTATATTGGGGCGTCGGTGGCGCAGCTGGATAGTGTGCTTGGTCAGTGATCGGGAGGTTGCAGGTTCAAGCCCAGCTCCAGGCGACACATGGCGATGTGTCCTTGGGCAAGACACTTAAACCCAAGTTGCTCCCACTGCTGTGTCAGTGGCGTGTAAATGGGCATGAAAGGGCGTGAAAGTGTTAGCTGATACTGATGGTTAACTAACATAGAAACTCCGAACCATCAGTGAGTGAATGTGAGAGTGAATGGGTGTGAATGGGTAAGTGTGACCTGCGGTGTAAAGCAGCTTTGAGTAGTCAAAAGACTAGAAAAGCGCTATATAAGCTCAAGTCCATTTACCATTTGTATCTTTACCAAAAGTCACTGTCAAAGTTAATTAAGCTTCCATCTGACAGTGGACATTCCTCTGCCATGTTTACCATGAGAGGATCTGTGGTCGAGAAACTGTCTCTGTGCCTTAATGTGGGCCTCACATACATACGTGTGTGTGTTTTGTTTGTGCAGGACTGATCCTCACCTGTCTTCACAGAGGTGTGTGAGGATGTTGGTCACAAAGCAAACAGCTGGAGCTGCCAACAACCTGTCAGTTCAGGTGTGATGGAGATCATTAAAGAAACCTGTTGGCTCAGAGTTACTTCCTCATATTAAACATTAACTGAGCCTGTTAGCAGGAAGAGCAAAGTGACTCTTGTTTACTCATATTAAAGAGCCCATGTTATGAGTTTTATTTGCCTTTTAGTGTGTTTTACATGTGATGGAGTACTTCTGTGCACAGGCCAACACGTCTGCAGCATCAGGACTTCTCCCTCTTCTCCCTAAATCTACCGAAATTGAATAATTGATATCCTATTGTGTCCTTGGCAGTTTAATCCCATTGCACTGGCTTGCTCTGGCAAGCCCAGTGCAGACTGTGAAATGAATGTAGTCATTTACAACATGGCACACAGCAGCACTGAACTGATCAATTACCCCAGAGCAGAGCCTTAAAGCCGGGGATATATTTGTTTGTCCTTGTGTTTCCATCCATTGACATCATGAGAATTTTTTTATGCTCACCTGGATGCACATGTGTTATTGGAGGATACCACTAGAAGGGGCAAAAAACCTCAGGCTATATGCAACTACCTGTGGTGTTAGAAGTAAACTGCAAACATGGAGGTAACCCTGGGAGCAAAAGTTAAAAAATATCACTCATATTCAATGTCATCATTAAATGTTCGTTAGCAACTGATGACCAGTGGTCAGACCTCACCATCAGCATCATCTGCACTCAATTTCTACAATATTTTCTGTGCCTCCATAGCTGTCTCTGTGTAATGCACAAGCGTGTTAAATGATGATATTTGGCTTACTGTGCTGATATAGCATAGATTACATACTGGAAAAATAGAGGTTGCACTCCCCGATGCTTTTTTGTGAAGTGTTTTTTTAATCATTGTATGAAACAACACCAATCAGTACTTTGTATGTACAAAAATATAGCCAAAGAAACTTGTCAGTTACCTTGGCGGAGGTTTGTGCTCTCTGAGTGCTTTCTAGTTTTATATTCAAATGTTTATTTACAGTTCTAGTATGGATTTTTACCATATACTGAATATATAGTGAACATGCTCAAGCAGTCAGAGTTCAGACAATATGGGCTCATAAAGGCTAGCTTCACCCTCAAACTCATCACCAAACAACATGAGAGATTGTGAGGTCCATACGATGCTAAACAAAACCTTCTTTTACCACTTCTCAGTCAAACATGAGCCTTCAAAGCCTTAAATTACACAAATGTCGCTACAGCAAGCTCAGTTTCCCCTGAGGCATTGATTCATTTTCCAGATTAGTTTCAACCACAAGACTAACAGCTCAGGTTTTTGGTTTTGTTTTGAAAAATACCAGCTTATTGGGAACAAAAAGTCACAATAACTCAAAAACATTCCCTATGGGGCCACTTTATTGGATATAATCTTGGTCACAGCTTTGAAAATGTGACCAACCAGACCCTTACTTATCTCAACAAAGAGCATTACTGTTTATGAATCACATTTTCAGTCTGATTTTTTTCCTCTGAAAGCTAAAAGTCCCACTATTATTGCAGAAAAAGTTTCCTGCTGAGTCTGTGTGCTCCTCCAGCCTGCTGCTCCGTCTAGACACACTGCAGTGAAGCCGGCCGTGTGTGTGTGTGTGTGGGGGTGTGTGTGTGTGTGTGTGTGTGTGTGTGTTCAGGTTTGCTGTCATCAGGGTGGAGCTCGATTTGTGCGTCAGCTTTAATAAGAAGAGTTGTTCGTCTGGTGGTGGCTGTGTTTGAATATTTAAATGTCTAATGATTATTTTGAGTCATGGAGGTGGGGTCAGAGTGTGTGTGTGTTTGAGCATGCAAATGCTGCGGTCCCAGCTGTTTCCTCTGGGCCAGAGGGCAACGTGAAGCAGACACCGTCCAACCTTCACGTCTGTGAGTGTGTGTGGGTGAGGGGGTCAAGCCCACGGTCATGAGCGTCTGTGTCGTAGGGGTTTACGGGGTGTGTGTTTTGTCTAGACCTGGTCTTGATCAGGATGAGACTGGCTGACTGAGTGATGTCTCGGGTGTTTTCAGGGAATTTTTTTTGACAGAATGACATCAAACACAGATTGTGACCCAGCAGGACTGCAAGAATATATGAACAGTGTTATAAAGGAGAATTTTGGAAACATGAGAGATGATTATTGGGTCTTACTTCAGCTTGCATTTATTTTTTTTTTTTTTTACGCTGTGTCATTTCACACAAAGTAACAACAAGTAGAAAGCACTCAGAGCCAAAGTAGCTCACATATTGCTGTTACATCTATAAGTAATAGTTCCATGATAAAGTTACCATCATAATAAGATTCATGACCCTGAAAACCCACACCTAGCACTCAGAATCATGTTGATATCAGTATTAGTTAGACAGTTATTGAGCAAAAACGATTGTTTCCTAATGGTGGTTGCCTGGATCACCACCAAAATCTAATCATTTTTAAGTTAGGCCATTACCAACATCTCCTGAAAATTTCAGCAAAATCCATCCAATAGTTTTTGCGTAATCTTGCTAGCAAACAAACAAACCTTCTTGGCGGATTTAGTTAAGTGTATGCTGTCACTACAGCAATCAAGGCCAAAAATGACCCTTTAGTTTTTACTGTTGCACCTTTACTAGGACTGTCACCTTACTCCCCATATTAAAATACATGATCAAGGACCAGCATGAACTTCTTCAGCAATTTGAGCAACAGTAGCTTTTCTGTTGGATCAGACCACATGGACCATCTTCCCCACCTGTATCAGTGAGCCTTGGCCCCCCATGACTTTGTTACTGGTTCACCACTGTTCCTCCTTGGCCCACTTTTGATAGATACCGACTCTGCAGACCGGGAACACCCCACAAGAGCTGCAGGTTTAGAGATGTTCTGACCCAGTCATCTAGCCATCACACTTTGTCAAACTCGAATCCTTACGCTCACCATTCTTTCCTACTTCTAACATCAACTTTGAGGAAAAAATGTTCACTAGGTGACCAGTATATCCAACCCACTAACAGGTGCCTTGATGAACATATAATCAGTGTTACTCACCTCATCTGTCAGTGGTCGTGGTGTTATGCCTGGCTGGTGTACATTCTAATATAAAATATACAGTTCTGCAGCACATTAGGGCACCTGGAGCAGTGTACAATGCAACCTGATTGTCCATTGTTCTCTTGACCTCAACAACAGGAAGTAAACCTCGAGAAAATGGAGAACAGGCAAAGCCACTCCTTAGAAGCACTTCGGGCTCCACACCACTGATGGCAAAATAAAAAAATAAGACTGGGCTGTGTGTCGATAATGTCCAAAGCAGCTGGGCCACTCCTCATCCCCAACAAATTCACAAGCCCATTTGTCAGCCTTCCACCTAAGTGTCCAACAGTGCATCATCTGTGTGACCGCGTCCTCCTCAGCAGGATGTGCGAAAAAGCCATCACAGTCAAGATTGCAAAGTTCATATGCAAGGATGTGCAGCCCACCAGTGTTGCCTCAGGAGAGGTGAAATTTTAAATAAGTGGTGGAAATGCCTTGTGTCTGTGTTACAGCTGGGAGGAGGGGGCTGAATTTCTGTGGTTATTAGTGCATATGCTTGAAGAAAATCAGTCCAGTTTGATTTTTGGTAAAAGTGACAGCCCTAACCTTTACCACAACAACAGCATGCAGAACTAAATTATGACTGATCTGAGGTACAACAACAACCGTGACAAACTGCTTTCATAAAGCAATACACACAATCCAGAAAAATAACCCAGTTTTCATTAGCAGTACACCAAATATTCAGTATGCTATCCATATCAGCAGAAAAAAGCTTTAAAAATGATTTTCATCCAGGCAGATATGAAAATATCTGCTGGTATTAAAGGTAGGCATATCAGCCACAGACTTTTCTTTTAATAAGAAAATCTGGTAATTTAGTACCAGTGCTGACTGAAATAAGAGTGAAAGAAATCTAATTTCATGCACCACTAATTTTTGTGGTCAGTCGCATATATTAAAGTATATAGTTTTATCATTTTTCCCCAGCCTGTCAGGGAGATTTAAGGTGCACCTTTTTCTGAGTTTTCCCTGTCTTAAAATCTTCAGGATGTTATGTGTGCAAAGGCTACAATTTATGCCCCATAATGTGACAAAAAACATCATCTGTTGTCAGCAAACAGTTAAAGGTTTGTCATAATCCCAACATTTTAAAACTAAACATGGCTTAAGAAAAATCAAACATTATCAACAAATCCAATATCATACACCACTATTTTTTTAAAGTAAAATGCTGGTTATTTTACTCCAACCTGTCAGGGAGATTTCAAGTGTAACTTTGCCTTACAAGACAAAAAAGTAATCTCTGTTGTCAGGTAGCACTTCAGGTTTGTAACAATACCAACATTTTAAAACTTCACATGGGTTTAGTAAATATCAAATGTGGGTATAAACAGTTTTTCACAGCTACAACAAAAAGTCCATTATGTCTTGCTTATTATTTAAAAATTGCAAGCAAACTCCTGACTGAATGTGGGTTTATAATCTCCTATTTTTTAACAGATGCACAGTTTTATCCTTTATTTAGTTTATCATTACAGAAACAAATCATTTCTACATTGTCTGCTGTCAGATAAAAGGTTTTCAGGTGCCAGAATTTAATCTCCAAACTGCATATTTTCTGGCAAATTTGTGATTTAAGTTGAAAAGATTTTTGCTAACTTAAATTACCAGCAAATTTCTACAGAAGATCTACTGCATATGAAGCTCTGGTATGTTTTAAAATGGAAAAAAACCAAACAATTTTATCCTTTAAAACTCACTGTCAAATATCATCTATTAAGAGAGTACTTTAACAGCACTGGCCAGTTCCTTTATCATTTGCTAAATGATCATTATGGGTAATAACTGACCACTTTGAAGTGCCAAATAAATCAGAAACACTTCATCATTAACCTTATATGCTCACTATATTATGACAGAAATCTATAGAATAAGCAAATTAATCTAAACCGATCAATAAAATCAATAAACTCAGAGAATAAAAGAAGGTTTAAACATGTGGCTTCACATTTTTGGTGTTTCAAGGTCACAGAATCAGTTGAAGAATAAAAAAAAACAAAATATGAGCAGGAAAATGAAGTAAAACATCTTAACAAGACTAAAACACACATGCACTAAAACACCACCACCACCCTTTGTTGTGGCAATGAACCTTCAACCATCCCCCCTCCTCTCCCCCTGACCTGACCCTTGACCCCTGACCTCGCAGACACCCAGACTGCCTCCCGACACCCTCCGTCTCTGCAGATGGAGCCCAGCGATGGTTTCATATGCAAAAAAAATCCCCCCAAATTTACATACATACATGCTAATAACTGAATTTGCAATGACAAATATACGCTTTACATACGTGTGTTTATGGGATGACCCACATTGGCCTGTTAAAGGATAAAGATGTTTATGATCACATGGGCTGAATTAGATTAGCAAAGCAGTTAAAATATTACAGCCAATATTTATTTATTTAAGGGCTTTTATTGATTTGAATGAGTTGAATTTTACCTGTAACCACATTTAAATCTTAAGAATCTTAGAATAGAGGTGGAAAAGACGTTCGTCTTAGGCCTTCAAAAAAGAAAACATAAAACAAAAAAGATAAAAATGTGCAAATTTTCATGCTCAGATCATGATCTATGTTTGGTTTTCTGTGAGCAAAATAACTCAAAAAGTTTTCAAATGGATTTTGATTCAATTTTCAGGGAACAGTGGTCATGAGACAAGAAAGACGTGATTAGAAATTGGTGTTGATCCAAAAGTGAATACAAATCCAGGAATTCTTTAATTTGTTAACACTGTCTGATAGGGCAGTTTTCCACATTTTTGATAATAACTCTGAGAACAACGTCAGAAATGCCTGGGCAGAGATTTGTGCTCTGCTACAATTGTTGTCTTTGTCAATTGAGACCGGCGGCCTAAAAAATAATTTTCTGGTGTTTGCTTGTTTTTTAGTATGTGAAAAGGATAGTTCAAAAATTAATAAGCAGAATAAAATCATTTTTTTCAGGATAGGTCAGAAATGGGCCAAGGACCAAGTGATTCGATTGGATTTCTTTAAAGATTTGTTAACATTGGCTGTTTTACACATTTTGCTAATAACTCAGGAAGTTCTCAATGGATTTTAATGACATTTCAGGGCATGTTGATCATGGCTCAAGGGAGAGCTGATTAGATTTTGGTTATCTGAATTTGGATGTGGATCCAGAATATTCCCAATGATTTGTTAACAGTGTGCAATGATGCAGTATCACACATTTTTGACTATAATTTAGCCGACAATGGCAGAAATGCCTTGGTGGAGGTTTGAGCTCCTGGAGCAAACCTCCACCAAGGCATTTCTGCCATAGTGCAATGACAAATATACTGAGTTATTATCAAAAATATGGAAAACAGCCTTATTGTTCAGTTTTAAAAAATCTTTAAAAATCAACTGGATCCACATCCAGCTCTCCCTTGTGCCGTGATCAACATTCCTTGAAATTTTCATCATGATATGTTACAAACTTTTAGAATTATTAGCAAAATGTGGAAAGTTGCTTAATAATGCAATGTTATCAAATTACTTAAATAATTCCTGATCTGCGTCCGTATTTGGATCACCTCCAGAATCAAATCACTCTCTTCTTGTGCAATGAACAACATCACCTAAAAAAATAACTTACTGTATTACTGTGAAAAAAATCATCAAACTAACAAACCGACAAATGCTGACAAAAAACAAAACATCCTTGGAGGAGATAATAAAAAGGACTCCTTTTACTGTTGGAATATTTGATTAACTTATTGTTTGAGCTCTAATATAAGAACACAAAGCAAAAGTGAGCCAGACCTACATAACACAAGCTTAAAAACTTTAAAAGTGTCTCCTTCCTCAACAAACAACCCTGACAACTACAATTATCCCTCATCAGCAGGGGACAAAAGCTCATACATAGAAGACCCGACTAATCAATAAAGGCCAAAGACTCATAAAAACGTCTTCTATTCATTTCATCAAATGTTAATGTGAGCATTTCAAACTAGACAACCTAACTCTAACCTCCTCCAGGGCCAGACTAATTAATGAAAAACAAGCCACACATGGCTGTTTTGAACGACTTAAACAGACAACAATCGAAGTATTTAGGAGACCAGACAGCCTCACAGGGGTTTTATTCTGTCTCAGACTAATTAATGAAAAACAAGAGACGATCTTTTCCACATCTCCTCCCGACACTTGATGCATATAGCAGCAGACAGTCATTGGTTTTATTTATAGCGCAGCCTCTCGGTCCTCAGACGCTCTCTGTATGGATTTATTCACACTGCGAGACAGACGCACATGGACCGCTCCAACTTCAGACTAATTAATGGGACAATACCAGCCCAACAGGCTACAAGGGCCCCGGCTGAACACTGTCTTATATGCAGATTATATGCAGAGAGCAAACACACACACATAAACACACATGCACAGCACCCCCAAAAGTGACGATGACCCTGACCTCCAGACGCACACGCTGCATGCATCTACATATATGCATGATGAGGGTGCGCTGATGACGGTTTTCAGGTCGTGGTCATGTCTAGACCCAAAACAAAGAACAGCTGAGAGGGGGGATGAAAGACAGGAAGGATGGGAGAAAGGAAGGAAGGGAGATTATTGTGGCGAAAGACGGAAGAGAAAGAAGAGGGTATGAAGCTCAGAACAGTCACAAATTACAATCAATGCAACTTTTGCTTCTAAGAATTCTGCGGTTTGCACAAACTGCTCAAAATACTACAACACCCGTGAGCCTTTGCAGTCATACATTTGTAGATTTATGCTGCGTTCCAGTTGTACTGGGAAGTCCGAGTGGAAATTTCAACTGGAACACCTCCTGAGGTCGGAATTTCCTACAGGGAAGCTGGTGGATCTTCACTAACCCCGAGTTGAAATTGAAGATGGCTGCCCGGCTGTAAACAGTTATGAAGCTCCTGTAATATTCCGTTTATTAGCACTTCTGACTAGCGTTTGTCGCACTAAGTCAGCCGTATACATAGTATTTTTTGATGTATATATGTGGAAATGCTGCTCTAGTGTTATTTACATTCTTCATGTGGTATGTGTGAACTACAACACAGGGCGTGCTAACAATGGCTAACAATAGCGTGGTAGATTGGCAAGTTTTTTCCGACTTTGCAACTGGAACATTGATAACTCGGATAAGACGTTATTCCCACTTCCCTCTTCCCAGTTCCGATGTAAATGGAGTGCAGCATTAGTAGTTGAAGGTGCAAAGTGTTGCAGGAGTTGGCAACAAATGCGCCGTTTTTGTTGCTGAAACCATACAAGAGTTTAAAAGCAAACTTTTCTATTACCTTTTAAGATCTTCAATTGTACATTGACTGACTTTTTGGCCATCAGATAAAAATTTTATAACCCAGATGTAGAAATTAATTAAATTCTTGTAGCCCTTGTGACTGCTTGAGTTATGCAGTGGTGCTTTTTCTTTCCTTCATTCCTTTTTATTGCACCAAAGATGGTATTTACAGACAAGATGTATAATTCCCAAGTTAGGAAATGTCACTGGCATCAGGATAAAAGCTGCCCTGATACCAATGTCTATGATGCTTTAGGCAGCCACATCAATGCAGGATGATTAATGAGGGGTACTCCAGGTTTTGTTCTTGTCCTGTGGTTTCAAAGTAGATAACGCCTCGTGATAGGTCATAAGATGCCCTCAGATAAACACAAATTAAAATTCAAAAGGAGCTATCATGGATTCTGGAGGCCATGACATAATAACATGCACTATAAATTGAAATTCAGTAGAAACATCACACTGTTAGAACACATCCAGCGTTAAAAGCTCATGAGATAACAAGCTAACAAGCTAACAAGCAAGTTGCAATTTTGGTTTATTATACACTTCAAGATGTCTGTTTAGGTTCCAGGTGATTGAAAAGTCATTCTGTGAATCACACTCATTGTGGGCCAATCAGATAATGTAGCAGACAGGTGCTACTGCAGCGGTGTAAAGGCAGAAGAGAAGCCACTGCGTAAAACAAACTCTAAAACATGTCAGTCGCTTAAGGTTGTGTAGTAGGCGCCTTTTGTAAAAAATTAAGCCATAATTCTGACCACTTCTGAACCCTGTCAGTGGAAGGAATTGATAAGGGAATTGATTAGCAAAAAGACTCTACTTTGATGGAGCTGTTAACGAGTCTCAACTGGAACTGGTTTTTCGATTCCCATCCCTATTCAAGTATGTAATATATTCAACCAGCAGGATTTTTTGATCCTTAAAAAGCAACAAAGCAAGCATCAGTTTATTGTGGCCGGCCATGTTTTCCGATGAAATGCAAGGAAATGCTTTTTCTCGGAATTCGGATTTCCAACCCGGATAGTTCTGAGTTCCGAGTACAATCGAATGCAGCATAAGAGAGAAAACAATAGAAGAAAGGACTTCCTGGTTCAGGCTGTAAACTTGCAAAGCACTCTAAGGCATGTTACGAGAATCAGAGAGTCGTTTTTCAGAGGCGACCATCATACAAGGCTGAGCGAAACTACTGTGGCATCCTCACAACAACAAAGGAGGGAACAGAGGGGATAGAGCTGCCTGCCCCTTTGTGGCTTTTTGCAACAGTTAGGAGATTAATTCTGTTTCAAAGATGGTTGCAAGCAGAAAAACAGCAGATTATCTGAAGCAGAGGAAAGTTTGAGAAGTCATGCAGCATCCTGGAGCTGACAACGGGGCTGTTTCATTTCCCGTCGCAATATTCTTCTCATTCAGAGATATGCAGTGCCTCAATGTCACATTTAGTCTAAGCTCAGCTCTCTTGGAACCCCGCTAGAAGTGGTACGAAAACTTTGCCAAGTACTGGGCAGGATCCCTAATTGAAAACTACAGCAAATAAGTAAAGTTTAGCTGAGTTGAGCAGACGCAGTGGCAAAGCCCCTTAAGCAATAACATAATCCCATGCTCATGTTAGCAATACTTCAGCTTGTAGCCTCCTCCATATGCAAATAAAGAATAATCCAGTCTTTAATTTTATTGACGGACAACTTTAATGCTTGAGTGCAAGTTGTTAAATAGGCACATTAAGTCTTATATTGTGAAGGATTGAATGTTGGTCTATGATTGTCAGACTGGGCCGACAAATGAGAAAGCAACCTGAGAAGGAGACTCAAATTCGAGTGGAGCAACTTTTAAAGACTGAAAGCTGCTTAAGAACTTAATCATGACAAATAAAAAAGGAGCAATGAAGCAGAAGAGATCAGGACATATTAAACAAAAGCAGTTTGTCACCAGGAAACAGACAGTCAAACAGGATGTGTTCAGAACAGCAGGCTCGAGCTGCAGCTGCAGTCGAACTGGGCTGCTCCCAGTCCTCCCGCTCTCATGTGTCAGCATGAACCGGACGACCGAGCCTCTGCAGCTGAGTCGACTTTCTCTGGAAAAATCATTTCTCTGAGACAAATTACTGAGTGTTTATCGTACACGAGGATTAAAGTGTTTCTGTCTCTGGGACGATGCCAGCTGTCAATCAAAGCGAGACGAACACAAAAGGCAGAGTTTGATCCTCGCAGGCTTCTGTAAACACACATTATATCACCATTGCTTCTTTACCGCAGGATAAAGGCAGAAAAAGAGGAGAATTTTATATGTAATTTTACAAATCCATCTCACAATAACACGGTCGCACAGGCAGGAAATGAATAGACAGACTAACACTTACACACACACTCGCTGACACACACACTCAGCACAGTGAGACAGCCAGACAGAGAGGTTTACATAATAAGTCTAGGAGGCGAGCCAGAACAGACTCAATCATTTAATTTCCATGATTCACTGAGTGAGAGAGAGAGAGACGGAGCGAGGGAGACAGACGGAAGGAAAGAAAAAGAATCAATGAGAATAAAACACAAGAGACGAAAAAAGGGAAACACTGCCTAACAACAGGCAGCCATGTTTGAAAGGATGACATAATGAGTTTTATTTCACTTTTTAAGAGTTTATCTGCATCATGGGAGGGTTTGTCCTCTTTACTGTGTCTCTCTGACTTAATTTTGCATAAGTGCAGTGAGGTTTTCATATAAGTGTATCGCGAATTACACCAAACTTCGCAAAAGATATCACAAATGCATGTTTCCATCCACTGGTGTAAAGCAAGTATAAGGGGTCAACAGGTCAAGCAGTGGATTGCATGAGAAATATAGAAAGTCTGAAGGAGAAGAGGGCTCGATACTGCACTGCATTATGATTTTAGGAGCTGGAGGCAGGATAAACAAAATTAAGGAGCATTTTATAGGTACAAATAGAGAGAATTGAATGACTTTTTCTAAACCTATGTGCTCTGGGGAGACTCTTAAGCCCTTTTCACACATGCAGCCCTTATATCATCACGATAATTCCCTCACATGGTTGTTCACACTTGCTCCTCCAAGCAGGGAGAGTCAGTGTTTATAATATAGTGGATAAAGCAGCATTTGGCTTTTCGCTATGGTCCTAATTTGTATCCTAACTGCATTGATACATGTTAAAATTGTACCAACAGCATTGATAAAAGACTTGAGGGTAGCACTGTTGCACGCAGAAGTGAATATGAAGCAGTGTTGCTACGTTCACCCCAATTACAATGGAGAAAGAAAGCTGCAGTGTTTTAGCTCCGTATCCAACCACAGCACGAGACAGCTCTTTGGATGCTAATCGTTTTTGAGCAGATATGCTGCAGAACTTTGATGATATGCAGTGGAAACAACACTTTCAAAGTCTCATCTGTTTGCAATCATTCATATGGCTCACCGGGTGTAGTCAGGATAATTTCAGGTTTTTTTTGAAAGTGTGAATGGGGTTCTAGTTACAAGCCTGGGTGATTACTTCAGCAAGTTGATCCAGAAGCGATTGAGAGAGTGTGCAGTCATGTCCTCTTTACTCACTAAGGGCCCTATTTTGAGGGTGTGAAGCCCGCTGTCTAAAAGTGCATGGTGTACAGCGGTTTGGGGCGTGTATGTCTTGCTGCTTTTTACTGCCTGGGAGGTGCAAAATCTATGTGTGAAACAACAGAACACAAAGAGGGTGGATCATGTTCCTTGATTAAACATAGGCGTGTATAGGGCAGAACGAGAGAGAAAAGGAAGGTATGCCTGTACACTTACTCAGTGTCTTAAAAAAGCTTTAACGAGAGGCCTCCTTTAGGTGATGATTTTTTTTACAATGAGAGCCACCCCTATATACAGTGCTGCTTGAAAGTTTGTGAACCCTTCAGACATGGTCACTGTTTTTTGACCAACTAATTCTATTTTGGACTCGTCTGTCCAGAGAATGGACTTCCAGAGGGCATCTGGTTTGTCAGGGTGCGCTCTGGCAAAGTTAAAACAGGCAGCTTTGTTCTTTTTTGAGAGCAGAGGCTTCCTTCTAGCAACTCTCCCATAAATGACATGACTATTCAATTTTCTTCTGATTGTATGCATGCACATTTTCCCAGATGCTACCAGAGAAGTCTGCAACTCTATAGAGGTGATGTGTGGGTCGTCCTTTACCTGGTTTATTATTTTTCTGGTGCTTCTGGGTGAAAGTTTTGATGGGCATCCACTTTTAGACAGAGTTTCTGTTATGTTGTTGACCCTCTATTGTAAATTATTTGTCTTACAGTGGAATGATGGAGCTGGAATCTTGTGGAGATGGTCTTGTAGCCCTCCCTAGACTGATGGGCTGTCACTACCCTCTTCTTCTCCTTTGCTCTCGGCATTATTGACTTGTATGAGACCACAGTGGGTTGATTGGTTTCCTCTTTTTTTTAATTAGTGCAGGCCAAACCTTTTCCAAATGATGTCTCATTTCATTGGTCTGCTTAAATGATTAGTTTAGCACCCAAATATGTTTTACCTGAGTCTGTTACTTGCTTGACTTAAGCAATACAGCTGAGGGTTCACTTACTTTTGCACATACTCTAATTCCAAATTTCATGCAGTTTTTGGGCTACTTAAACAAGTCCCACTAAACAATTACATGCAACTGATAAACATATATCTGACATTTCAAATATCAAACTGGTGATGATAAATTAAGAAAATCATGGTAAAATAACAGAAACATCTGAACTGCTCAAGGGGTTCACATACTTTCAAGCAGCACTGTATATACTCCCCTGAAAACATGTGGAAAAGTTGATTTGTTGACTATTTCCCTCCTTTAGTAATACCAACTGGTTTTCTATTTTATATCGTTGGAAAGCCTGATTAGTGATCTTTACAACAAGGAACAATTTGTAAGGATTGTGCATTCATCGAATGAGTAACACAGCTAAATATCATGGCAGCTCCCAAAAAAAAGTGCTAAAATCTCCTGAAACTACAACCTGGTGTTCCAGTACGAAGAATGGCAGCATTATTTGGTGTCTGCCCTGGAACAAAATCAAAACTCAGGACTAGCTCCATGAGACTGGTGAAGTCAAAGAAAGACCGTGAAGTTTATGCCTCAGGAAGACAACATCCCAAGAAGACTGGTTCCTCACCTTAGCTTTTCTAAAGAACTGAAGGCTTTCTTTCAGGAGAAGAGGGGATTTTGGGACATTGCATTCCCTGCACTGCATGCTAAAGACTTTGCACTGGCTGTACGATGGGACCAAAATTCCGTTTGAGTAAAAAGTCACATTTTTCTTTTCCATCTTCTTCAGGAGTAAAGCTTTTTTGCAGTACTTGAAAATGAAGACCTAGTTTGTTGCATCAAATGAAAATGTAGATGAAACTTTGAAGTCAAACTAACCGTCACTTGTGAGAATTTTGCAAAATCAAACCCAGACACAAGCACAAAAACACAGCTTCTTTTGACCTCACACTAAGTCATGGCAGATTTCATGGTTTGGTCTGAACTTGCAAAACCAAACCCAAACTCAGCACACAATCTCTTAACCATCCTAAAAACAGTTTGTGTTACAAACCAAAATTTTTCTGTTGAACAAAATTTGTGTTTTTGGCTTAAACTTAACCAACTTTCAAGATGCCCAGATGAAGGAAGGAGAGAAAGTCTTGAAGAAATCAGAAAAGCACCAGAAATTCTTATTAAACCAGCGTGTTTCTGCTTGTGGCCTTGAACCCAAAATCTTCAAAATGTTCATGTCATGAGTCATCTGCAGCTGGTGTTCTGCTTAAAAAAAGAGACAATTTATGCCTGTTTTAGTGATTTAGTCATGAAGCTCACGCCCTAAGATTTAAAAAGGGTTATCAACAGACTTTACTGCTCATTAATTGCATAATAAAGTCCATATTATAGTCTGATGAAATTGCCTAAGGAGCATATGTAGTCAAATATCCTTAAGTCTTTCTAAACATGATCAATCAATTGCCCAATCTTTATTTGTAGCGCCAATTCATAACAAGTGTTATCTCAAGGCGCTTTATAATAGAGCAGGCTGAATACATACTCTTCATTTTATAGATACACATATATTCATATATACACATACATATAAACATACATATTTGTATCACCTGCTTTTTGTTGCTCTAATGTCAGTTTTCTTCGGCAAGTGACAGTCCTTTCTCTCAATAAAGCCCAAGTCAACCAATTAAAGTCCACATGACAAAGTCAAGTGAGCATTGTAATCAAACAAAAACATCATCACAGCTTCGTTAAGTACCTGATCTGATATTTCCTCAGATGAATCCTCTTCCTCACATTATTTGAGCAGGCAGCTACAGGAATGCAGATTCAGTACAGTCATCATCATTTAATCCGGTTTATCCATTACAGTCTGAGTCAAAGTTGCGTGTTTGCCTCATGATGTTTTTCTGACAAAAGTGGAAGTGATTTTTTTCTTTTTTTTTGGACACAGTGATCAGTAAACACCATCAGTTTGTCACATGAGAGCTGCAGCTTCAACAGGATGTGGAGAATTTTTTAGCGACACATGACGATGACAGAATGACACATGAAGGAAGTCAGAAGTGACACTTCTCATGCTTGAAATATGGTTAGTTATGTCGCCTTTTGGTTTGTTTGCACGCTGAACTTTTAAGTGGGGCTGCGACAGTTGACAAATTAAGTGAGAATTCTCTTAATAACCTAAAACTATTCTAATAATAAGGTTAGGATTAATGGGTCAGTACACGGGGGAACTAAATCATAATTCTGTTTTTGCAGCAACATAAATGTAAATTTTTCCTTCATTTAGGCGGATAACTTTAACATCCTGTGATTGAAACACTTGAAGGTCACTTTCACACCTAAAATTCGGCAGGCTCAGTTCTGTACAGGGGTGAATTTGCAGCAGCATTTCATTTTGCACTTGGTTTGGTTTGCTATCACAATGCACCTAGCCAGGCGGACAAAAGCCTGTCAAATGTTGAGTTGTCTAACCTCCCGCCACTAGTGGGGGCTGTAACTGTGGTCTTTTTTTAATGCTATGAAGGATGTTGATTGGGTCGTCGCATCTGCCTGATTACAGATATTGACTCAGGCGGATCCAGCTGCTCTGCAAGGTTACAAATTTCCAGTGATCCTGGGATGAAGACACAGGCTGTGAAAACAGAGTGATAAAAGAGACTGAGGGCGATTTGCTGCAAAGTGTGCAGCACGTACAGAACTCTGCACAGGTGGGCTATGTGTAACTTGGGGGTTTGGCCTTCATCTCTCTTTTTAATCTAAATATCTATATTTATACCAGCATTTTTTACACTATATCTCAAATGAAAATATATTGATATATTTTAAAACAGGGGTCACCAACCTTTTTCAGCTTGAGAGCTACCCTAAAGATGAGTAGTGTTATGGAGGGCTACTTGCTTGACTAAATATTCTTAAGTAATAAAAATGTTATGATTTAATGAAAAAATAATAAATATTATGCATTTGATAGGCTACATACAGCACTGTATGTTTTCTTTTAGTTTTTACTTTATTACTCACAATAATTTTTACCACAGATTATAACATAATATGAGAACAATATACTTACATGCACCTTCAGTTATTTATTTTTCTGTGTCAGCGTCAGTGTAAACTTTGACCCCATGCAGGTCAAAGTTGAGGAAAACTATGTGGTTTTAAAATGTAATGCACATGTTACATTTGTTATTTTTGTATTTATTTTTGTATTTTATTTTTTATTTGCAAACATTTGACAAGACATACAAAGGAGTAAAGTGCAATACGAAAAGTAAAAAGAAATAATAAGAAATTTGAAAATACAGGAGAAGCTAATAAGACAATAACAAGAGACAAAAACAAAACACAACAAATAAAAAAACAAGACAGTGATAGTAATAGGAATAAATAGGCAAACAGGACAAGTAATGAAACACAAATGAGATAGGAGTAGGGGGTATCAGCCACAAGTATGTGTACGACAAATATTGTTGCTTAAGTGTGAGGGTGAATAAAATTTATGTGGTTTAAGGGCAAAACCTTACATGGGACAATATAAATTAATAAACAAACAAACAAACAAACTACCAAACTTACTACAAAAAAATTGTATTTATTATATGTGATTTATGAGAAAAACATGCAATTGAAATTTATGTCTATTTATTTCAAGTTCTGTGATGGTAGCTTGTGTTATTTTTAAAATGCCCCTGTTAGCACCTCATTGGCTCCTTATGGGCTACCAGGTGCTCATGGGCAACTTGTTGGGTACCCCGTCTTAAAAACTTGACGCATCTCCCTGCACCACAGGCTTCAGGCCCCGTTTACATGACAACGTTGTCACCAGAAATGGAAAGGTTTTTTCTTTGCACTTTTAAAAGCGCTTTGCAAGGATCACAAAGCGCAAGGATCTGCAAGAACAACAGGAAATGCAGTAACGTGCATGCCAGGCCAGTAGTTGGCGATGTAATTTTGTAGTGAACAGCGGTTTTACAACACGTGTCTGTGCACTAACGCTGTCCAGTGAAGACAAACTTCTATTCGTCAAGGACTCAGTCTCCACTGGTCAGAATATTGCTGCAGCAATTTCTTTTGGAGAAGCAGTAACAAACCTAGCACAGTTAGCAGCACACATGTTGCTCGGTAATCATTGTTGTTGTTGTTGTTCCTAGGTGTGCGCTCAACCTTTATCTGAAAGAGAACTGTGCATGTGCCATGCGTCACCTTTTTCCCTGACAACACTGATTCCTGTTTACACGGAGACGAAAACGTTTTCAAAACTTTCCACTCTGGACCCCGGTTTCAAAAGTTTGCAGATTCAGGCACGCCGGGCACCGTTCTCATGCAAACAAAAAGGCACAAATGCAACAAAAACTCTCCATTTTCGTCCATTTTCGTTGTCGTGTACATGGATCCTTAGTGTCTACTTAACACAGAATTTGAGACTGAACATACTGTACATGCAGCTGCTGCAACAAGCCCCAGATCTGCTCCCTTAAATCAGAAAATTAAATCAATATTTATGGAGCCCTCTCTGGTTGCATAATCTACCTGTTGAATCCACAGGTGTGTGAAGGCTTAAAGAGATCAAATTTCTTTCTCAAGACTGACTGTGAGGTTTGTCTGACAGAGAAGACGGCCGTCATCGTGGCATGTCTCTTCCTGGAACTGCTATCACAGCCTGTCCACTCATGAGGAACAATCTTTCCTTGAATTCGATTACAAAGAAAAATACCACCATACCCTCCAGCTGAACCCACACACTCACACAGTCAGACGGACGCTGCAGGAACATTTATGTTGGCTGCAGACACAGACTGTGGAGGTGTTTGTGTTTGAGAGCAGGCACGCAGAAACAAACCGGCCGACGGGGAAACAAGCTGCTGGTAGGAAACGATTCGAACGAACTGATACCAGGAATGACTTCCCCGCACACACAGAGATACACACAGAGACACACACACTCAGGAACATGCATGGCCAGTCTATGAGTAATGCTGATGTCATGTGCTTTGACTGTCTGCCGCTCCGAGCAGATGTGTTTTTACGCCTGTGTGTGCGCGCTCATATATGAGGGTGTAACAGGACTATGTAACCCTTCAATTACAGCCCCATAGTTTCAGATGAGGAACGGTGTTGCTGTTGCAGTGAGTCAGGGCCTCTGCAGCTCCTTTATGAGCCTCACTTCAACGTGGAAACCAAAAAGTGTTTCAGTGCAGCTGCTGCAGGTGCTGCTGTGTCTACAAGAGTTTAACTTAGCCTGTCTGGTCAGAGTTATATCAAAGATTTATTAGCTCTTGCCAGGGTTCGTTTGTTTAAGTTGTTGAAATTTTCAGGGACTGTTGGTCGTGGCAGGAGGGAGAATAAATCAGATTTTGGTTGTGATCCGATCCAAGAGTTTTTTAAAAGATTTGGTAGAATTACAAGATAGGACAGTTTCCACATTTTTGCTTATTACTCAAGGAGTTCCAAGCAGATTCTTCTGGCATTTTTAGGGAGAGTTGGTCATGGCACCAGAAAGAAGTGATTCCATTTTAGTGGTGATCCAAATCCGAATGATAATCCAGGAATTTTCAAAAGGACTTCTGAACGTTGCAAGAGAGGGCAGTCTTCCAGATTTTTGCTATTAACTCAATAAGTTAAAAACAAATGTTTATGATATTTTAAGGGAATGTTGGTCATGACACAAGGAAGAAATGATTCGATTTTGTTGGTAATCTGGATGCGGATCCAGGAACTTTCCTAAAGTATTTCTTAACATTTCAAGAGAGGGCATTTTTCCACATTTTCACTCATAACGCAAAAAGTTCTCAACAGATTTCTATGACATTTACAGGTAATGTTGGTCATGGCACCAGGAAAAGGTTATATGATTTTAGAGGTGATCTGAATTCCGATAGGGATCCAGGTATTTAAAGGATTTCCTAAAATAGCGAGACAGGTAAGTCTTCCACATTTTTGCTAAAAACTTGATAAGTTCTAAACAAATTTTTCTAAGATTTTTAGGGAATGTTGGTAATGACACAAGGAAGAAATGATTAGATTTTATTGACAATCTGGAGGCAAATCCAGGAATTTTCCGAAAGGATTTGTTATCATTGCGAGAGAGGGCAGTTTGCCACATTTCCCCTTATAACTTTAAAAATTCTTTAAAGATTTTTATGACATTTTCAGGTAATTTTGGTCATGGCACAAGGAAGAAGCATTAAAACTTTGATGGTGACCTGAATTTGGATGCCGATTCAGGAAATTCTTTTACATTAGGAAAGAGAGGGCGGTTTTCCACATTTTTGCCAATAACGGTTTTTGTGGTTTTCCAAGTTTTCCACATTTTTCACAATAACCCACTGGACAATGCTGGAAACGCCTTGGCGAACCAGTTCTTAATTTTCAAGTTTGACATGAAGGCATGCAAGTTTTAGTGTGACTTTTCAGGACTTGACAGCTACAGAAATCTTTCAGGATTGAACCTCAGTAAGAATATTGCCATTCAGAAATGTTTTACCTACTGTGTCAACGTAACATTATGTCATGTGCGACTATGGATATGTGTCTGACATTGTTGCCACTGAAAACCTGTGCAGATCAAGTTTTGTCCACACAGAAATCAACAGGAATCGATATGAGAATCTTATCAATCTCGATTTAAATCGGCAGGCAGACCAAAACCTGCCAAATGTTGTGTAGCCTAGTCACCCACCAGTAGCTGGGGCTGTGGCTGCTGTCTTTGTTCTGCTATATTTGCACCATGACTTGAAAATACACAACCAGCTTTGAGTCAGTAAACTTGAAGGAGTTCAGAAGGAAACTGAGCCATAAATGAAAGATAAAGCTGCTTTTAGGCTGCGTCAGGTGGCACTTGCATGTTGACCAGAGTGATGTGTAACCATATCCAGACTTGTAGACCTTAACCTGATAAAACCAAAGGCTGACGGTGGCCACACTCTGCTCTATATTGTCAGTGAAGGCTACATTAGCTTGCTTACCGCTATGACATTCGGGCAATTCAAGCCACGATACTCTAGTTTTGGGTTCTTTGGTCTTTGTTTTGTTCAGAGGGCTTCCTACCACAAACCGAGCTCTGGTTTTCTTGAAAATGAACCGAGACTCCCTGTTTTCGTTCTTTGGTCTGCATCAGAGTTTGTGTAAGTTTTACACCAACCAAATCAGACCAACTTCCAAGAACATGAATTAGAGTTTGTTTGGTCTGGATCAAACATATTCGGTATGGAAGGAACTTAAATAAAGGCCCAAAACTGAATCAGACATCAGGAGTTCATTCAGATTTCCTCCTGTCTGGAGTTGAAAACATTTAAAGAATGTGTCTGAAATATCTTTTTCAATGAGCTATCACTATGTTAGAGCAGTTTTGTCCCAGTTCTTTGGATCTTTTTTTTATCATGTACTGAAGTAGAAGTTCAGGGAGATCCCGTCTTCTCCTCTGATGTCTCCATCGTTCTTTGATCAGCACATCTCGAGTGTAAAACGTGGATTATCCCGAGTTATTCCTTCTTTCATCTTTCCCTGTCACACTTGGCTGCGTCGTGTCCGAGCAGCTCAAACACCTCCAACTTAATCCTGTTTTTTACATGAAGGTCGACGCGGCGTTCACTTTCAAAACTCTTTCTCTTTTGTAGGTTTCTCTGCTCCCTCTCTCTCCTGTGGTTTGTCTTCCTCTTTCTGCTGACAGCGGGTTTCTAAAGTTAAAATTTATTCGTCTGTCTCTGCAGTCTGCACTCTCGTCTTCTTCTTTGGTGTGTCTGTTTCCCTCCCTCGGTCCTCCAGACTAAACATCTCGTCTGCTCTCAGGCGGAGGAATTATTCGTCTGACTGCAGTCTTATCTCGCCTCTTTTAAAAACCCAGACGATGACCTGCATTTCGCTGATTGATTTGTATAACGAGAGCATTCATTATTAAACATTTATGTGGATTTATGAAGATGTAAACTGAAATCAGGGGAAGGGCTGGCTTCAGACTTTTCATGTACTTTATTCTCAGCAATAATGTGCCTCCAGAATTATGTTTGAAAGGCCGTCTCCTGTTTCAGTGTCGGTATATAAACAAGTCAATAATGAGTGGTTTTCCCTGCCAGACTTGACCGTCTTACAGAGGAGTGAAGGTTGTCAGCAGCAGGTTAATTATTGCTTTGGCTCTGAAATGATATGTTCAGCCATCACATATGTGCGTTATGTTTGGGCGTCTGCATACTTTTGGTCATGTGTAATGCCCAAAATACTGCAAATTCCTGCATGTCTGGGATGATATGCAATCATCACAATGCTTGTGTTCTGATTAGACGCTATGGTTACAATAACAGCTATGATTTCGCCATATTATGTCTGTGCTCGTCAAAACAAGAACATGAGGCAGGACGTTAAATCATGCAATACTCAAGAGGTCTGGGTGGGTAGGGCTGACATACCAGAAATTTAACTGAAGTTTGATTCCAGTGAAATCAAACTGTTTAGTTTACAAGAAATGAAAGCAGAAGTTGAGGGCAGCCAGCACTGGATCATTCCCCCCACCAACGAGGTCATGTTTCTGACCGCATCTGTCTGCTTCTTTGTTTGTCTGTGAGTAAAGAGAACTCAAAATGTTCTCTTCTAGGGAATGCTGGTCATGGCAAAAGGAAGAAGAGATTAGATTTTAGTGGTGATCTGAATTCGAGTGCAGATTCAGGAATTTACTAAAAGATTTGTTAACATTGCGAGACAGAGCAGTTTCCATATTTCTGATAATAACTCAAAAAGTTCTCAACAGACTTTGAGGACATTTTCAGGGTTTGTCGATCATGGCACAAGAGGGAAATCTGACATATCGAAGGTGATCTGAATCTGGATACTAATATAGGTATCTTTTAAAGAATTTGTCAGTATTGTGCGATGGGGCAGTTTTCCACATTTTTAACTTGAAGTGATCCAGGAGCACAAAAATCCACCTGGGCATTTCCAACACTGAGCTGTTTTCAAAAATGTGGAAAACTGCCCTATCTCGCACTGTTGCAAATACTTGAAAAATTCCTCAATCTACATCCAGATTCGGATCACCTTCAAAATCTTGCCCCTTTTTCCTGTACCCGTGGCCAACATTCTCTGAAAACGTCATTCAAACCTACTGAGAACTTAATGACTTATTACTGAAAATGTGGAAAACTGCCCTACCTCGCAATGTTAAGAAACCCTTTAAAAAATTCCTGGATCCAGATTTAGACCACTGAAGTCTAATAACTTCTTCCTTGTGCTATTCGTAACTTTTCAAGTTCTCCTGTTCACAAACAAAGAAACCACCAGATGACGGCAAAAACAACCTACATGGCAGAGGTAGTAATAACTTGGCTTATGTTAGACTAAATCACTGGCAAAAGTTGAGTTCAGCATTGATGCCAATGTTTTGGGGGCAGGAGTTTTCTGCCGATTTTTAATTGACGTCTTCTCCTACACAGCTGTCTAAGGAAAAACAATGTTTCTTTAGTTCATTTATGAGACTTTTTGGGACAAAATCATCTTTCCAAGCAAGTCATCTGCTTTGGTGTGGCTTGCGACTCTACAGCAGGCTGTACCCTTATTTTAAGGCACAGGTGTGCGCTGGAAGAAAGTTGCGCTACCTAGGTCATTGTAAAACTTTACAGCAGTACAACACAGTAAAGAAAAAGAAACTAGAAGTGTTTCTAGAGCACAAACCATCGCAAGGCATTTCTAAGCCAAGTTATTCCCGAAAATGTGGAAAACTGCCCTTTCTTGCAATGCTTACAAATCCATTAAAAATTCCTGGATCTGCATCTGGATTCAGATCACCACCAAAATCTAATCACTTATTCCTTATGCTGTGACAAACATTCCCTGAAAATGTGGTTAAAATCTATTGGGAACATATTTAGTTATAACCCAAAATGTGGAAAACTGCCCTATTCTGCAATGTCAACAAATCTTTAAAAGAACAGCAGGATCGACATCCGCATTCGGATCACCACCAAAATCTAAAAAATTGGTCCTTGGCCCATTTCTATGCTATCCTGGAAATTTCCTCTCATTCTGTTCTTAAGTTTTTGAGCTATCCTGTTCACATAGTGTCCTCTGCAGAGGTGAAAACTCTTATGGAGGCCAAGACATTTCTGACAGTGTTGGCAGAGTTATTTTCGAAAATGTGGAAATCTGCCCTGTTGTGCAGTGTTAACATAGTCCTTTAAAAAAAACTCCTGGATCTGCATCCGTTTGCTAAGTGCAGTCAAATTGTAGGCAATACTGATAAAAGGACCAAGCCTGGTGACATTTTTCACAATTAATTTGGCATCTTAATCCAACCATAAGTTTTATTTGCTTTAAGGTGAACAACTTGTCCTTTAAAAGCCTGTGACCATCATAAAAAGCAAAAAGATTGTGAAGTTTGAACACTGCATTTGGACAACGCAGTCGCCATCCATGACACGAAACGTCCTTTTATGACAACATCAAAAATTAAAGTAAGAAAGACACAAAAATAAAAAATAGTGGTCATTTTTTAAGCTTTTTTAACATCTGAGTGAGCAGTCTTTCCATATTGTACCCTTGAGCTCGTATTTTCTTCTTTGCCACTCCAACATATATAAAAAACTGAACAAACAGAGAGAGTGAAAGTCATCTATTGATCATTTTCTTGCACATATGTTCACCTTGTTGTCCCTGCACTTGAACCCTGCTTGCATCAGCTCTGAACCAAAGTGACTCAGCCCTGACTGTGACATTAGCTAGATGCACACTCACACAAATACACACTCACACAGCTTTTCTCTCAATGAAGTCTCGTTATTATGAATGCAGATGAAACCATTTCCCCTGTGGGAGTCAGACCCTAAACCAGGACTGTTTTAAAGCTGGCGCAGACATCAGATGTATACATGCATTAAAACCCACTCATTTAAAAACCTAAACATTTACAGACGTGCAAACAGAGGGATTTCCCGGATACGACCACACACATCACCAGCAGGCAGACGGCTGAGCAGACGTCTGGCTCTGCTCGAATGACGAAGCCGCAACTAAACCTCCATCTCTTCTTCCACTTCTTCACCTTTTCTTCCAACCTAACCCACCTTAACTTCCAGTATTAGGCTCTCTTTATCCTTTACGAATACTTTATCACACTTAAAGTGGTATTTTCACTGTTAAAACCCCTCCGGCGACAGGGCAAATGAAGCTGGTTGAACGGCAAGATCAAAAGCTGACAAACGCCAGTGGCTAAGGACGTTAACAGATTATTCATGCTGTCAGTCAAAGATTGGGACAAAAAAAAAAAAAAAGCACAAAATGGCTCAAAAGTTTGAGTAATAGCAGGAAGGGAAAGAGATGGGATCAAGCCTTATGGAGATCAGCTCATGTTTTTAACTTGACTCTTCACTTAGTGGCCCTTGGAGACAAGCTTTTAACACTAAAGTATTAACTACAGAATCTAATTAAGGTCTTGTTAATTGAAAATCAAGAGGTCTTAATCACATATAGCTTATTTTCAAACAAGAACATACACTTAAGCAGCGACTGGCAACTTAAGTTCCCGAGACAACCACACTGAAGTTGCACTCATTGCCAGAGGGTCAAATTTTCGCCATTTTGAATATGCATGGCTGTCATAAGACATTCCTTTATCGAAATGTACATATGTCTAAACTCAAATGTAATTAGCAATACTCAATCTAATGAGCTAAACACAGAAATCAAGTCAGTTTCTGCCACTTTTTAATGCAAGTAACAGCATTAATTGGTAATGAAAGTATATTTTAATATCATTTTCATCTCTGTTTGGGCATGCATTGAAAGACACTTAAAAAAACAATTACAGCCAATTATAGCTCTATTTTCTTTGACATTTTGCTACTTTTAATGCTTTCATGGCAGATTTTGACAAGTTTTTTTGATGTGATTACATTTTTGGTATCTAAAATTCACTGGCGAACCCTTTTAAGGGAGTCAGTGAGGCCATTATAGTATAACATTAGACGAAGCCTGACTGACATCAGCTATTCGGCTACAAAAGACAGCCTTGTAGGCAAGTCCTTTCGAAAATGAGATGTTGAAAACGTCTCAAACTAACCTTGGATCAACCTAATAACAAGCACAGTGGAGTTGAGGCCTTCTGACAAAAAGCAGCAGTATGATTGCAGTGCATGTCCTTGCAAGTCTTTGGCTACGTGTTTCCACTGAATCCAAACAATTTCAACATTTTCAACAACATTTTTTTCCTCCTCTAAATTTACACAAGTAAGTATATTCATTTTTACATATATAACGCATTCATTCACATCAAATCATAGAGGAGAAAGTTCCATATTCAGTAGCAGATTGTCAGCTGAGGCCATCCGTACACACAGTTTTTGTTCCCATTTTCTTTTTTCCAGCGAATGTTCGTGACCTGTGTTAAACAGATCTGCAACCCATTTTTTGGGGCTGAACAAAAAGTTGTGACTCAGGACTAAAGTGATCGACAAAGGCAGATAGAACACATTTTTCAGTGTAAGCTGGTTGATAGTTACATACCCAAAAATTTGTCTGACCAACAATAGTAAAAAAATTTCCCCTCAACCTCATGTTCAGTGAATAATGCTACAAAAACTGTACATGAGCTCCACATAAGACCAGGTCTAATATAAACCATGAAAGCTGACATTGTGCAAGAGGTGGGGTACACCCTGAACCGGTCGCAATCCAATCACAGGGCCACATAGAGAGACAGACAACCATTCACACCCACACTCATACCTAAGGGCAAGTTAGAGTCACCAGCTTATCTAACAAGTGTGTTTTTGGTCTGTGGGAGGAAATCCTGAGAACCCGCGCATGCACAGGAAGAACAGGCAAACTCCACACAGCAAGGCCCTGACTAACACGGGGATCGAACCAGCAACCTTCTCGCTGTGAAGCACACGCGCTACCTGCTACATCTTCTGTTGATATCAGTAGAATTGCTCCTATTTTTACTTTGCTGCAAATATGTGAGACCTGCTAAAAAGGCTTCAAGACCCGCTTTTAGCTTCCAACCAACCAGTTGAGAACCTCACACTCCAAATGCCCAACTTATTGTTTTGGCTCCACTAAATTACGACAGAATTGATAAATTTTCATTTTTTATTTGAGTGTTACAAAGCAACATGTGGCTGTAACAGGTTTGAGCAGGTGCTTGAAATCCTTGACAGTGCTTGAGTTTTAGCATTTTTAGGGTTTGAAAGTGCTTAAATTCAGGCTTAAAAGTACTTCTTTTCACTGTATTCTCTCTTAATAAATGTTAGACTAAGCAGTTTGCCGGATAAGGCCGGATAGAGAAGTAATAAAGTCACATCTGCAGCATGTTTGTGTGAACTGTGCTTCTGACAGGAAATGAAATGTTGCTGTTTTTCCTGAAATTTGATATAATTGATTACACTCTGACTACAAAACAGTTTTTTTTTTTTCAATCATCTTGGCTTTTCCTGTAATATGATCAGAAAGTCATTAACGTCACTGTCAGGCAAAAACCTCCTATCTCTAAAATTGCTTGATTTCAGGAATAAAAAAAAAAACCTCTTCAGCTGAATTAAAGAATATTGCATTTTCCAGATCACAAATTGATATTTGTTTGTACTCAAATGTGGCTAAAAGTTTGTAAAACCCACTCACCAATATGGGAGTTGACCAATAGCACTGTTTTTCGAAAAAAGCAAAAATCATAAAAACAGAGATAAGATGTTTGTCACCAACAGTGATGATAAGCATTCTGATTTTATTGAGATTCATCTATTTGATGATGCTTAAAATTGACCTTTAAGGTGCTTGAAAAGTGCTTGAACCTGACCTTGGACTAGGTGTACAACCCTGAAAAAGCAATTTGACAAGCAGACATGTTTATTTACCAACCCCGTTCTCCTGAAAACTTCAAGTTCACCTTACAAGTTCCATTTCAGAAAGCATAATTCTGTCCTCTCTGGGCTGCGACACATCACACATGGACTATTTTCCCTTTCCTTGCAAACATTTGGGACCCAATGGAACCAGCTGTGTGACCCAAATTTGGATGGCAAACCTATAGTTGAGAATCACTGCACTTTTATAGTTTCATTTTGTATAATATATGTATTTTTTTCAGTTTGAAGAGAGCAAAAACTGTGCATTTTGGTGCCTAAAGCTGCAGATAGCCCTTATTAATTGCCTTTAAAACAAGTTTATACAATCTGTGAGCAGCAAAAAATTAAGGAATCAAGCAGGCTGGATGGAAAGTACAGACTACAGTGTCATAAAGCTGAATTAACGCACACTGAAATGTTTCAAAATGACAAATTGAGCCGTTATTGCGCACAGTGACCAACTTAGTCGCTAAGATACAGCAGTAATCAGCAAAGAGTCAACCAATATCAGAGGCTTGTTGGTGGAAATGTAGGACCTCTACAAGCTAAATTAACAAACACAAACATGCACTAAAGTACAACACGACAAATGAAGACGTGCCCTCAATGCACGACTTTGCGCAAAACCGGACGCTTTAGACGCTTAAATCTGCCACTTTAAGCCTCTTTCTGTCCATGTCAGAGGGTTTAGACCGGAGCCAGCGGCACAAAAACCACCTTATCTGACTTATTAATCCACAATGCTCCGTGTTCGACTCCCCAAAGTTGGAGGCAGGAGTGGCGCAGCAAAGTAATGAAATTGAACTTACTGATTGCCATGCTCTGGAGGGAGGTGAAGCGCTTGCAGTTACAAGTACAGGAGACATTGGCGGCGGCGGTGGCGTTTAAAACACCCATGAAGTTCAACATTTAGAGGCTCCTGAAGTCAGACATGAATGCTCCAGAAGAAGAAGGGACGCAGGGGAGGAGGAAGGCGAGTGGAGAGAAGGAGGAACACCAGAAAGTCCCTCTAGAAGAGTCCTCCTTTTTCTCTCCTGCCTCCTCTCCCTCGATCTCCGCTGGACTCTCCTCCTCTTCCTCACTTCGGTTTCTCCTCCTCTTCCTTTCCAAATCTATCTGTCAGTCTATCTATCTATTTATCTGTCTATCTATCTATCGGCGTGCCGTGTGAGTGTCGGTACAGCCGGTCTCTAAACTACTTTAAATCTTGTTCCGTCCGTTCGGAGTCAATGTTTCCGTGTTTTCAGCCGAGTGACCGGCGACTAAACTGCGACCGTCCGTCTGTCTGCTCCTTTCTGTTTCTCTCCCCCCTCTCTCGCTCCCTCTCTGTCTCCAGGGATTTCTCTCTCACCGACTCCCCCCTCCCCTCCCTCCTCCCTCCTCCCTCCCTTGCTGACACTGTCTGTCTGTCTGTCTGTCTGTGTCTCATTTCCAATTTCCATCCTGCTCTCCTGGCTCTGCAGGAGTCAAAGGCTGCGCGCGCTGGAGTTCACGAGGAAACAGGGATGATGGGTGACATGTTTGTGACCTCCAGGGCACAAGTTCACCACAAGGACTACATGTTCAAATACTTTCATTTGATATATCAGTCAGTGATGGTGCGTCAATTCATGCACTGTGACTGATTTCGTGAACTGAACGGTATTTTACCGTAATATATACAGTTATCTGCTTTAAAAACTCTTTACAGTAAATTACTGTAAATGACAAAAGACTGCGGGAAAATAGTGTTTCACTATAACTTCGACAGCTATCTACTGTAAAATGTTTATACAGTAAATACTGAAAAGGGTAATGGATCAAGAGAAATTCCATTGATTAAACTGTAATGTAAACTGTAATTAAACTAATTAAACTGAACAGAAGGCAAGATTTCTTTGAGAAAATGGTGAAACAAATGTTGGGTACATTTATTTCTTGTAAGAAAAAATTATGTATGTGTTTTTTTTTTTACAAAATGATATCTTGTTAATAAATGATCAATAAAATAGTTAAAGATATAGTAATTTAAACTAAAATACTGCAAGTTCATGGTTAAAATGCATTCAATTTTGTAAAATAAAACACTGCAATGATACTGTAAATGAAAAAACTCTAAGGATAATGATTTTATAATACAGTAATAATGCTGTAAATTAAAATAGAGTAAAGCTACTGTAAATACATTTATAGTAACTAACTGGCATCTTGTTGTCAGTAAGTTGCTGTAAAATTTACAACCTTTTGACAATGTAAAAATGCTAACATCACTGTAAAAAAAAAAGTTGCTGTAAATTTTACAGTAACTTACAGGCAGCAAGATACCAGTTAGTTACTATAAATGTCTTCACAGTAGCTTTACTCTATTTTAATTTACAACAGAATTACTTTATTTTCAAAAACAGTACCATATATTATCCTACAACTTTTTTGCATTTTAAATTATGGTGAACTTGCTGTATTTTAGTTAATATTACTATATTTTTAACTATTTTACTGCTCGTTCAATCAATTTTTTACCCAGTAAACTACATTTAATGAAACATTTGTTCACCCAAAAATGTGAAACATTTACTAGAAGAAATCTTGACTGCTATTAGTCAGTTTTCCTGAGCAAAATGAAATTTTCTACAGGTCCATTGCCATTTACAATAATTTACTGTATAGACTTCGTATAGTGGGTATCTGTCAATATTATGGTAAAATACTGTTAAGTTTACAAAAATCAGTTACAGTGTGAGGACACTGAGGTCCGGATCCCGCGGTCATATTTTTGATTTACTTGCTTGGAGTAAGTCGTCCTGGGACTGTGTTAGTGTACACAGGACAAGCTATCAGGCAGTAGTTTGTGATTCTTTGAACTCTTAAAAGAATTACGACACATTTCATCACAGATCAATTTTTTAGGGTCAAAATCTTTATTTATTATTTGTATTATTATTTTTTTTTTTTTTGCATGAACATCCATGTTGCATATTATTTTTGACACTGGTTATTTGAGGCCATTCACGTTTTTATATGATGCATATGAGGAAACATCAACATACAGCTATATTTTGTATCGCAGGATCGCAGTTCCGGACATTTGCTCTTTGATTAAATTCAGCCTCCTGCCTCTAGCATTAATTTGACTTGTCATCTCTTTGTGTGACACTCATCTCTGTGTGACACTTTTAGTTATGACACATTAGGGTACAACATAATATTTAATATACAAAATACGATATGATGCAGTACACTATATTATAATACTATATGAAACGATAATATATGATAATATAATATATGATACAATACAAAAAATGTTTATTCTTTAACATAAGATACAATACTATATGATCTGATATCCGTGTATTTCAAAACTGCTTCCCCTCAGGAAAAAAAACAAACACTATACGATGGAAGGAAGTTTTGCTGTACTATTATAAGTGGGAATTGTTTGTTGTACTTTTAACTGGTTTAAAACTTATGAGAAACCAGCTCACATAGAAGCTAAATAATAGAACTGTTTTGTAAAATAAACAAATACAATCATGAAACTGGAAAAACAAGGTTTAAGCTTAGGCCATGAATATGTTACGCATGCTTCATACATTTAAAATGTTTGTTGATTTATTGCAGACATTAAAGATTTAGTGATGATTTTGGCCAAATTAAATCACGGTTCAGATACTTCCAAACAACTTTCCTTATATAAGATTCAGCACTTGACAAAGAACACTAAGTTAAATTCTCCCTTCAATGTCCTGTTTCTTTATTTACCCATGTTTTTACAGTCCTCATAAATGAAAGACTTAAATAAGGGTGGTAAGAGCTCCAGTTTGACAAAGCATGGAAACACCATCAGTCAAAGTCACACAGAATATGTTGACAAAATATGAATCCACTCGCTTTTCTATTGAACCTACTCTGCTCACATGAAGGCAAAACACCCATTAGGAACTCATATACAGATTAAATAACTTGACAAACATTCATGAACCCAAAAGAGTCATAAAATAAGACTCTAAATGTGGATTATTAGAGTTTTATATGCGTAATAGACAGACAGAGCCAGACAGCATTACATCAGCTCCATGATTGACAGGCCCTGGGGACCAATGGGGCGAGACTTTAACGGCATGTTTCATGATGACTAACGTTCAATTTAAGTCTGCTGCACTTTATAGCTTCATGTTAAAGTGGTTTTATTGAGCAGCTGGATCCAGCAGAGCTCTTAGACTGCAGACAGAGAAAATATAGACTGACCAGAGCCGTGGTGCACTTTAATGAATTATGTTTTGCAAGAAAAGGAAGCAACATAGAAAAAGAAATTCTTACTTTTACTTGCTGAAGAGGGATAAGATTCTTGCTCATATGCAAACCAATCATGAGGGTAAAAACAGAGACTTTTGAGTTGATCAGGACATTTATATGCGGTCAGAAAAGTCGACATGTTGCTTTAGTCTGATAAAAATGAGACTATAAGAAAAACAACTGTCTAACTAAAGTCAAAAGTCTCAAAGCTGCAGTAAAACAGCCAGAAAATGCAGTTGGAGAACAGCTTCCTCTTGCATTTCTGTGCTTTAACAGGGCCAGGCTGGAGTAAGATTTCTGAGCATGCTCCACAGACCTGGAGCAGAGCTTTGACCCTGAAGTGGCACAACATGAATGCTAAGCGATAGCAGAAGTTGTGTCGTCATCTGCCTTTGGTTATCACCATAAGCTGGGCGGATAGCATGCATTCCCTTTGTACAAAAGGTAAAATGTCGAGCAGTGGTTTCCAAATGATGTGGTGGAGCACGCTAATGTTCCCCATCGTGGTCATATTTTGTCATAACTCAGCCTTATATGTTCAGGTTCAGGTTATTTTATTTGTACCCATATGTAGGCTTGTCTTGCAGCCAGAGAGATGGAGACATTCATCATAACACAAATTACAAAACAGATGTAACACAGAGCAGCATAACAGAGGGAAATTTATAATATATCAACCCCGAATAAAACCCATAAAACCAAATAAAAACTTTAAAACGATAAAATGCTGAATATTCTAAAAATCAGGGCAAAAGAGAAAGACATATATCAACTCAAATTGACAACTTCATGAATAAAGCCAGGGTAAGAACAAATTAAGACTCGAGTAAAGAAATATCTATAACCCCAATTAAAACCCATGAAATCAAATAAAAACTTTAAAATGATAAAATACTGAATGTTCCAAAAAATCAGGGCAAAAGAGAAAGACGCATATCATCTCAAAATGACTACTTCATGAATAAACTAAGAACAAATTAAGACTTGAATAATACAATAAAGGTAATAAAGCGTTAAAAGTTAATTAAAATAAAGCAGTCTTAAAACCAAATAATAAAAGAAAATAAATAAAAAGTGGTAATGAAACATACAAAAGCCAATCTGAAACTAAAATAGAGTAAAAACACAAAATGCAAATAAACGAAAATCAGCAGAAAGCCAAGCTAAAAAGATTGGTCTTGTGTTTGCTTATGTGGGAAAGCAAATCAGATAATTATGAAGAATCAAGACCATTAAGGGATTTAAAAAAAACAATAAAATAACCTTAAAATCTATTCTAAGGGACACAGGTAGCCAATGCAGACTTTAATATTGGTGTGATCATCATACAACTGAGACTATTAGCGCTGTAAATGTACAGAACTGTAAAGTTATCCATTTTCACCATTTAGTGTACGACTGGTTTGCTGTTTTAGAAGTTTAACCAAAAGAGGGTCAATAGTTAGTAGTCCAACGAGTTACGAGTTCAACGTTCTTCTATTGATAAATCGAGTCCTCACCAGGGCTTGAGTCCTGAAAGAAGGACAGTCCAGCAGAACTGATAAACTGACCTACATGCACGGTTCGTACTAGGGTCAGGCTACATGATTTAAGCATGATTACAGTCTAGCCCAACAGTAGTATGATTTCAGGTCCCATCAGCCCTGAAAACAGATGTAGCCCCCATGTCGTGTGTCATATGGGTCTTTTCCATTAGTGCTATCTGCTTATCTCAGCTCGACTCTGCAAGGTTTCATAACTGCCCACTTCAATTCCATTACAATATATGCTTTACCTCTTAAATAGAGGTGGTAGTGCAGCTGCCTTTCTGCTTTTTGTTACAGTAAGGAGATGAGTTTTGTTCCAAAGACAGTTTCAATTGGCAAAACAGCACACTATGGAGAGCAGAGGAGAGTTAGGGAAGTCATGCAGCATTATGTGACTATCACTTTTATTATTACTTTTATTATTTTAGCATTACTTATATTATTTTATCATTTCAAAAGCCTGTTGACAAATGTTGTGAATTAACATGTGCTAAAACACTCAAACAATGCATCTGGTTTGTCCAATGTAATTGTAATGTCCACATCAAATAAACAATAAATAAAGAAATAAAGGGAAGGTTTTTGATTACCAAGTCGGCAACCACCCTCCCATTGAGGCGATGCTCTGGTCATTCAGAAACTGATGCAAAAAATGTGCAAGGTACTTGGTACAATCACAAAAGAAAGACCAAAATAAACAAGAATCGAGTTGAATCAAGCTGATACCATGTTGTGGATAAGACTAACACTTAACATCAATGAAGACCCATATGAGACACCACACACAGATCTTAGCATGTTTGATTTTGGTCTGCTTTCATCTCGTCATATACATTTGCCAAAGGGAGCACAATCGTGGATGTAAACAAATCAAACAGCAAAGCAAAAGAAGGATCAAGTTCTTGGTTTGAGATGAAACTGTGAGGCAGAGGAGTTCTGGGAACAACACCCATGCCTTTAAGAATAATAGAGGAGCCACATCGATAGATTGAACGAAATAAAAGATAAATCCAAACAAGAAACAGCAATCGGTAGCGTAAGCATAAAGCTGACCTGTTCTAATCATGACGCTGTCTTCAGTGATGCTGCTCCTTTTTCCAAAGTCATCAAGTTGTCTGTCGATGGAGTCATTCTTATTTTATGGCTCTGATTGACTTATCTGACATCACAGCAGACAAAAAAAAGATATAAAGTCTGACCCTGCCATAACCTCAACTTGACTGTGCATGTAAATTTACTGAATTAAAACTTTTAAAACTTTTTATGCCACAAACCAACTCTGTTAAATTTTATGTGAAACTTTGGGTGTCAACTAGGGTCAAAGCTTTCATGCATTTTATTTTTCTCTGTTCTCTACTTTAAAAAGTAACCTCTAATTTGTTGAACTGCGGGTGAACAAATGTACAAAAAAAAAAACAACATTTGCACATTCAGAGTATTAGTGTTAGAATTAAAAGTTTAAATTATAATGTTTAAATGCTCAACATCAGCAAACTAGAAACTTACGTCTCTTGATCTGGGTGCTCCACTTTGATTTCCAGGCTTTATGTGTCATTATGCAGTTACTTCCATTTATTAAATCTAGCTGGTTTTAATGACCAGTTAAGAGTTTAAAAGCATATCCCAAGAATATGAAACAGGATAACGTTTTTTAAAAAGGCCCTAAAAAAGCGGATAAATTCCCCATCTATGCCAGCAGCATTTCATGAAGGAGCCGCAGGATCCTGAGGCCAAGCAGAATTTCACAATAAAAGCGCCTGAAGCAAGAAACTCATCCAATAAGCTCTCTGCCGAAAGGGGTCTCACTCAGGTCGGCTTTCCTCCATCCTTCATTTAGAGGAAGTGGAATTTAGTAACAAAATAAGAAAATACACCAATAGAAACTTAAAGTAACTGTAACAAAGGTTTTAATTTGAACCATATCTTAGGATACATATAAATAAGTTATCATCTATTATTGATGTCAAAAAATAATAATAACAAAATTGAAAGTGTGAGGCATGTCCAGTTAGGGCTTTTGTACAAGTCAAACTGCAACAAAATACAAAGAACATTTTTAATTTTGATGAGAGAACACTGAAGTCTTTTTATGAAAAGAAAATCAAATTTTATTAAAGGAGGCTGTTAATATATCTAATTTAAAATATAATTAATGTCACATTTTAGGGCACAAAGTGTTAAGATCTGCACATTTGATGTTAACGGTTTATGTGATAACTCATATTGACTAACTGTGCTGTAAAAAAAAACTCAATTTCAATAAAAATGAGATATAGTTTTAGCTTATCAAATAAACAAGTGCTGCATTCTTCCATATTTTACATCAGTTTGCAGGTTTAGGTTATACAACGGTTCTCATAAATAATTTAACGTATCTGTCAGATCCAAACATGCAGAGGTTTGTCACTGAATTCTGTGGAAAGTGACAAGTTTGATCTTGTTTCTGTTTTTAACTGAATGGTTTGGACGCTGCTCTCAGCAAACTGCAGACAGACATTAAAACTGGTTTTTACTGAAGGAGCCAAGTGTACCACAGTGAGCAGAGCCTCTGCCGCCCCCTGCTGGACTCCAGCAGCACTAAAAACCAGACCAGACACTCTGATGTCATCCGGGACTGCACCATTTAATGTGACATATTGTGTCTGGGATTTTAAATTGAGCTGTTATTGACGCACCTTTTGATCAATTTTCTTGGAAAAACTCCAAACAGAAATTTTAGGACTTTCAGTTCCAGTCTGAATTTGCCAAATGGGGAGGTTAAGGATTTTAAGCAGGACTATTTACATTGGATGTTGAACTATTTCTCAGGAGAAGAAGCCCTCTTTTTAGGTATTTCTCTTGATGAATTGGTGGTCATGGAAACTCCTTCATGCAGCTCACAGTCAGAGGCAGGGGGTCTCAGAGCTGGGATATGACATAAAATGAAAATTTTTCAAATGTTCGACAAAGCATGATATCAATATGAAAACTGTATCTTGACTTAAAATCAGCACTTTGTGTAACTGATGCATTCACAGTATAATAAACAGATGATGCAGAACATACTAGAAAGTTGCAGCTTCACCATTCAGGATGATTGCACCAAATGTAACCACATGATAAGAAAGAAATCATTCCACTCTTGATCTCCAGAGTCCAATTACGCCACCGGACTGAGCAGGAGTATCAGGTTCAGCACTGGACTGGTTTTCTTCATATCTTGCTAACAGGAGTTCCAAAGTATCCAGGATCCTGAAATAACAATGTGGTATGTTGATTAAAAAAAGCACATAAGCCAACTATATTTTTGTAGCCAAATTAAAAAACAGAGTTTTTGTGTCACATTCCAGTTTCATTGAGTGTATTTGGTTTATGTTCCACAGACCAGGAAACAAAGAAAATGGATCTGATCAGCATGTAATTACACTGTAAAAAAAAAAAAAAAAAAAAAAAAAACTCAGAAATTCAAGGTAACTGGCTGTACTGGCTGAGTTGAGAGGAAAAACTACGTAAAATACAAACAATCTCAAGCAGGATTCGAGCCCAGACCAGATACAACATATCCTGGATATGTAGTGGGTACTTACCACTGCACCAATCTTGCAGTCCAGTATATTCTGACTTTAAACAAACCCTGTGTTCATAACTTGGCCTAACCACACCTGACCCTAAGTTAAAAAATTACACCAACTTTACATTGAAAAAAGTAATAAAGATAGTTGATATAACTCATTGAATAACGTTTATCACATGAAAAAAATATTTTGTTTTGTTTACGGAAAAATGTATGTAGTGCCTGTAATTTTAATTTTACATTATTACAGTGTGGCCAGGCCAGACCTTAAAATAACTGTTTTAAGTTTTGCCAACTTAAGTTAAGAAATTAGACCAACTTTACATAAAAACTTAATAGGGATATTTGAGATAACTCATTTGATCAAATTCATAACATATCAATAAATATTTAGTTTTGTTTATGGAAAAATGTATTTAATGCCAGCAATTATAAGTTTTCATGACTACGCTCATAACTGCTTGGTTACAAACATTTACCTGGAACATGGCACATAACAAACCGAGTTGCTACAATTTCAATGATACCACATCCAAAGAGTGTCTTCTCTGGTGTAATCGTGGTGAATGTAGTGGTGCTACTTCATAATCACTTCTGCAATGCTCCTCTCAAGTCTTAAATTGATGCTGTTGATGGACTTTTTAACACCTATCAGTTAAGTTAGGATATAAATTGTGATCATAATGTAAAGCTTTGCTGCTTCGTTGACTATCATACTATGAACACTGACTTCCACCACCAATGTTTGACGTCATGTCCTACCTGCTGTCCCTCCACCACTCCTCCCTTGTCCAGCAGGGCACACTCCCCTGCTGAGGTGTGAACAGCCATGTTAGGGAGTTACAGACTACCCGGACATTATCCTGATAGTATCAGGGTTGAATGTCTTCATATATGTTCCATATACTGAAAACCTTACACTGGCTGTTACAAGATTAAGTTCAAAAAGTCATATTTTTCCATAACTCCAGTTCACATGTTTGATTTTGAGGACTGCTACAGTATGTTTAATATCCCTACTGCTCAAAAAGCCTTCTGGTTTTTACATACCCCCTGATCCAGCTGTATTCTCATTCTGCCTGAGATGCTGTGTCGGAGCTCCAGTCACTTTAAGGCTCCTTTCTCCATGTGGGCCAAGTCTGTTTTTAATTGGTTAACCTTTCTACTCTGCTGTAATTGGTCAGTTTGGCAGTACTCTGCACCATGTTTTAAGGGATCTATATTCTTTCTATTGTTAATGCTCTGCACTGAACTTGCCACCAGCTAATGGGCTGAAACTGTTGATAATAATAATAATAACAATAATAATAATAATAATAATAATAATAATAATAATGCATTTTATTTAAAAGTGCCTTTCAAGACACACAAAGACACTGTACAAGTTCACAAGGTCAAAGCAACAATAAACTCAACAGTAGAATGATTTAATCAGCAAAAGCAACAGAAAAAAACAGATGTAGAGATGCAGACGTGCAGGTTGTAGTTATTAAGGAGTATGCAGCTCTGAACAGGTGGGTTAATACAATATAAGGTGGGACGTCAGAGGTGCGTTCAGAGGCTCAAGGTCAGAATGTTTATGGTCAGAATATTTGGCAGAACTCATTCAGATACTCACCTGGTCTGTCTTGAAGTTCCTGCTCCCTACACCATCTGTCCCGTGTTCACATTATCACGACATTGTCCAATTCTTTCTACAGTCAGTGTGGAAAACTCTGCATGCTGCAGAAAAAACGTCTCTAGAATGGATCATCCTGACACAACAGTGATGTTTACCAAATCCTATGCTCATAACTCAGTTATTTTTGATAATAAAAAAAATGTTTATTTCCTGGAGGCAGAGGAGGAAAACTCAGACAATCAGTGCATTTCATCCTCTGGAAAGAAAGTTGGTAGATGTTGAAAAAGTCAGATCTATTATTCACTAGCAGACTTCCTGGAGAGGAAGGAGTAATTCTGCTGATTATGATTTACAGAGTAGAAAGTTGGCTAACTCATAATTAAACTGCAGATAACTTGAACAACATAATCATGTTTCTCGCTAAATTTAGCAAAGATTGTTCACTGTCTTACAACGAGGCTGAAATACATAATTTGAGCTGCAGGGAGCACATATAAAGAAGCCATAATTGGATAAACAGATAGACTCTGTTGTTAAATCCAGTTTTTATCACCTGAGGCTGTTATTCAGGATTACATCAGTTTGGCCTTGTGTGAGTGATTCATTATTTTATTTCTACACGTTTGGACACCAGTATCAAATGTTATGTCAGGTTAAATCAGGCTACCATCATGTTAGTCCAAATTTCTGCATTTTTTTTTAAAACTAGCATTAGAAAGCAAAAACATATCACCCCCATCTTGGCCTCACTCCACTGGCTCCTCATTTATTTTAAAATTAATTTCAAGATTTCATCATCATCATTTTTTTCATGTTTTGATTGAATTTGCTGCATCTTTGATCTTTTAAAGAGGTCATATTTTGCCTCAAATCAGTTTCAAATATTCATTCCTGATGATGCAGAGTGTGTTCACCGTCTCTAAGTAAAAAAAAAAAAACTTCTGCTTTTCACACACAGAGTGCCCCTGATCCAGCTGTATTCTCTCTCTGTCTTAGACACTGTTAACGCTCTTGCCTCTGTGGTAATTGGTCAGTTCAGCGCTGTTTGGCACAATTTCATCAACAACTCTGCATTCATTCTAATGTCTAAGCTCTGCACTGGATATTCTACCCTGCACCAATTAGCTCAAACTGATGATGAAACTATAGTATGATGTCACACTGATAGATCTATTTTGAGGGCCGGGGGAACGAGATGTTTTAGGCTGCTGGTGCCATAAAGAGACGCAGAGGGGGAAGTCATGTAAGGAGACATGGAAGACATATCAATGGCCAGATAAAACTCAAAAAAGCCTGATATGAACTCTGTGGAATGTCAAAATTGATCATAGTATCAATATCAATCAAGCGTCTTTTATGAAGTAGTCACAATATTTTGATGATTATCAGATGCAAAAACATATTGTTCAGACACAGAACTCCAGCTGCACTTATTTCCTGTCTGATGCTGATTTGCTGTCTGCACTGATACTATTTCCACTCAGAACTATATTTTGAAATTACCTGGACACTCTGAGTGCTTGTTTTCCTGTTTTTGGCTCAATCTACAAGGCGGACATTGGCCACTCATCATGTTTTTTAAGCGAACCAGCTTTGAGGTGCATTGCTGGCATGCACTGGAGACAGATTGGGGCACACGATGTGGAAATCAACTAAATGAAAAGTCTGAAGGGGGTTTAAGTAGGGTCCACACATAAGGATTTTCTAAATCTGAAGAGATGTTTTATCCGTCAGAGACTCCAAACATGAAAATAAAAAGTATGGCACTGAACAGTTTTGACCGTACTCTGTGCTTCGATAATCTCAACACAGCACACCACACACATAACCATTCTGTCCCACCACTGATCTAGAATCTAGTCCTCCAAGACAGAAATCTCATGATCTAACATGATCTAACAAAAACGAAGAAGATACATAGCAACAACCATAAACATTGTCTATGGCAGCAATTGGAAAATACAACATACAACATACAACATGGGAGAGGACAACATGAAGAGGGAATGATGGTGGTCTTGGGACTATTTTTTCAAACATAAAAAAAAGAAAAGACTGTGGAAAAATTCCTGGAGACAGCGTCAACACGTGAGCTGGTCCTTCATTTCTGAGGTCCAACTAACTTTAATCTTCAAATCGGCCAGGCTTGTTTTTATTTACACCTGCTTCCTTGTTCCTCAGTCAGCTCGCTTCTTGATTGGCTACATTCACATCACAATTCGCGGAGTCATGACTCAAGAGTCATCGCCTTTCCCCACACATGAAGATTTTTGGTCGTAAATATTAAACAAGTTTAATATTTACCTGTTTCAGAGCCAATTATAGGAACAAATTCACTCTTAACACACCTCAGACCACAGGATAATCTTATAGGGTAATCTTGTAAGGCATAATCTTGTAAGGCATAACGCCATAATCTGGCGTTTGTCGTCCTTGGTTGGGAAGGGGGACGAAAACAGCCCGATAATCTTTATGTGTGTACCCAGCTCTACTGTGTGGTGCATACTGAATGGTATGCAGACAGACTATCAGGAAATTGTGGGTTATGCTCTTCATTTCTCCTTCATCTGATAAATATCCTCATAAAGCTGCAGGATTCATAGTTTGTTTTCTCTTCCTCTGCCAGCTCTGCCCAGCATCAGCACTGCACTCTGGCTTTCAACCCTCCATCACACTTTCACCTACCTGTTGGTTCCAACTTGGGGGAAGAAAAAGAAATCTGAAGGGAGTAATGACATTATTTGTCTGCATATTTATGTTTTACACTTTTAGGGGTCTTGACTGGATCTGAAAACATGACGTAAGAAGATAAAAAGGTCCTTTCAACTGCTTCAACAGAGCACAACTGCTTATCTCAGAGTTACAGTTCTTACCAGTGGGACCTTGTCACCCGACCTGCTGGCTGTATTTACAGAAAATGCCCTCATACAGTGTAAAGATTGTTAAATCCAGACAGAGAGCTCTTGTCTCCCTCTCCTCTCAGAGTGTAGAGGTGCTTGGCTCGGGGTGCAGGCTCAGACGGAGAGCGTTGAGCTGGCAGTGAGTCAGTTTACCGTCTGAAGGGGCTGAGTCACCTAAACGGACACCCAGGTGTGGTCATCCTTTGTCTCCGTCTCCTCTCTATCTCCTTTTTGAACGCTTGAATGGGATGAATCACTGAGGCTGAGGATTTGTTCTTTATCAGCCCGCCTGACTCTCAGCGAGCGTGAATGTGTTTCTTTATCATCATCCTTTTGGTGTTCAGACTGAAAATGGCACAGAATTTAGACGGAAGGACATGCTGAGAAGGGGTGTGGATTTCGGGAATCAGTGAGAAGACGATATTTAATACTTAAAGGACACAATGAGTAACAGATTCACGGAGTTCTGGCCTATCAAACACTGCCAAATGTCACACTCAGACACAGAATGTACAATCTTAAAAGGCTGTTTAAGATTGTTCAATACTTGGGTACCCTTCTAAATACCTTTATGATAAATGGTAAATAGACTTGAGCGTATATAGTACTTGCTGTATGAAGTGGCTCGCATTTTGTACTTTGCACTGTGGTAGTGCCAGTCTACAACATCATCTGAATATGACTGACAGAATAAATCATCCAATCACATTCTAGATATGTCTTTGAAAGGTTCTGTCCTCCCTAACCACTTTCGATGTTGGACAAGTGAAATATATTCAAAATCAGAACCAGGATCAAAAAATGTTTTTTTTTTTTTAACCTTTATTTCGCCGTGCCAACAGGGTGTGTCCAGGGCATTTTGCAAGTTTCGTGCAAAGCGCAGCCTGGCGCAGGGAGGTGCACCCACGCCTCCGTCCTTCCCACCGGCGCAAGTAGCAGAGAGGGAGGAGAGCAGGCGTGAGTAGGTTTAACACAGCTGAGTGTAATCTTCACCAATCAAATGAACGCCTCTCCTCGCCTTTAAATGCGCCGCGGGCGAAGCACAATGACAATTTCACCTTGGTGGCGAGGATGGTCAGAACCGCTGTCACTTTTGCAGCAACTGGGAGAGCGCAGGGGCCACTGTGCCGCGCATCGGAGGCCACGATGCGCGTCACTGTGTGGACCACCTCGCGGGACAGATGTAATCTGTTCCTGTCTCATAAATAGGAGTACAAAATTAAGTGATAATTAAATTTAAACACAGCACCAGGCTAATTCATTCATCATGCTTGTGATCCACCTGCATTCCTGGTCTGTCATCACCAAATAGCAGAACCTTTGGTAAAATATTACCCCCCCTTGCAATAATGTACTCCATCTTTTTAGATCACGTTAAGAATAAAGATTAAAACAGAGAAATATGGGCAATCACAGGTAAATCCTTAAGATACCGAGTGACATTTATTCAGCGAGCGTCTCTCTCTTTTTTCTTTTCTTTTGAATTTCATGAGATGAGAGAAGCCGGATACTCCGTATCGGATGATGTGGCTGTTTGTGGTTGGCTTGAGAGATATGAACTCTTTAGTTTGCGTCACTCTTCCAGCTGCCATCAGGTTGAGTTTCCATTATGATAAACTTCTCTTATCTGACATCAGATATGACGGGACAACTAATATAGATAAAAATGTATGTGCTGGCTCAGATGGTTACATTAAATAGTGGTTGCTGTGATTGTTTCTTGCATTGAAATGTGCCTGACACTCTGAAAACCTGCCTGTGAGGTTTTGGGGACGTGTGCGCACTGTGCACCTGTTAGACAAATTACCACTGCCCCAGGTGCGCTTCGCCTGCGCCGAGAATAGACCAGGTTGGAGCTGGCGAGCTTTCCGCAGTTCTGCGCGTTTTTTTGGCACGAAATTGTCACTGCGCCAAGCTGAATCTTTCGACACCTCCCCCTGGTGCACCGTCACACCCATCTCGGCGCAGCCGGTCTGACAAATTGCCAAATTGGTACCAGACAAAATTACCACTGCGCCGAGTGTGCCAGGCTGTGACACCCTGCGTTGCGCCAGGAAATTAGGGCCCAATGAGATTAAAAATCTCTTTTTCAAGAGTGTCCTGGTCAAGATAGGCAGCAGCACTGTTAACCAAAAATACGTGATTAATCAAAAATTAAAAATTACAATGTTCAGAATCAATATTGATTACTGAACCATCTATTTGGCTTGTCAGGTTAAGTGGGGTACACGCTACATGATAATTGGCATTACTTTTGGCTCGGATCCCCACTTCCGACCAAAGTCAGCAAAGGCCAAATTACCTGGTGATCCTAAACATTATCTTACCTTACTATCCTGTGGTGTGAGGTGGGTAAGTAGCCATGTTATCCTCTTGGATGAGGATCAGGCTGCCCTGATTTTTTAAATCGTTATTGTTAACCATGTTCAATATTTACTACCTGGAGTCCTGTGATAGTCACGCACATCCTCTGTGTTTTAAAACAGAACAAAGCCAATCAGGGAGCAAGCAAGCTGAAGCGGGAAGCGACTGTAGCCATGGCAACAAGAGTAAAGGTGAAGCATAATGTTGGACAGATGTCAGAAATGGAGACCAAATGTGTTGATTTGTGACAAAACAAGCATCTAACTGGAAATCATACTCTGGTTTAAAACCCTGTGTCTGTCAGAGGCTTTCTGTGTGGAGTTTGTTTACATGCGTGGGTTTTCTCCAAGCACTCCAACTTCCTCCCACAGACCAAAAAATATGCTTGTTAGTTTAATTAGTGGCTCTAAATTGTGAATGTGGACGAGAATGTTTGTCTGTCTCTCTATGTGGCCCTGTGACTGGCTGGCATCTGGTTCAGGGTGTACCCGCCTCTTGCCCATTGTCACCTGGAATAGGCTCCAACCCCTCCTGACCACAAAAGGGATAAAGCGGTGTAGATGATGGATGGATGGATGGATAAGAAGAGGGGCCAAGGTTGTCATAGGAAGCTAACCACTAGATGATTTTAGCCTCAGTTCTTCCTGATGTTGTCCACCATGTTTGTTTAAAGTCTGGTTTGATCACACAAGATTACAAGCTGTAAGAGCAGAGGCCCTGGTTGTTGGTGAGTGAGTCAGTTTATGTGTTGTGCTTTGTTTCTCTCTTTGTGGCGTACCACACACTACAAGAACAAGACTGAAATATCTGCTGTTGTTTGTCATCATGTGTGGGCTCTCACTGTTTCAAAATCAGTACCACCCTCACTTTCGACTAGTGATGTGTCATGCCCAAAGGATGTGGCTCGCATTGAGTGAGAGTCGGCTCCCAGTTTTTTCCTTTCGCTGCTTGGTTATCGTAGTGCTCAACCCTAGCTCTGTGTGGCCAATCACATGTGAGGATATAGGCCTGGTGAAGGTGACGTATTGTGGCAACATTTGTTCCTTCCGAGAGAATCTTCTCATAAACAATGCAGATACTAACAGAGAAAAGAAATCAGATAAGCCCATCCAAGCTGAGGCATCTGAATGCCAACCTGCACTGAGGACATTAATACTGTTTGCTTGAGTTTGTTTCTGGTTCTGTTCTGTGCATTTGTTTGCAGTTTTTTGTGCATTAAAAAAGTTTTATTAAAATATTAAACAAAAGTAAGAATGGCTTTGGAACAGAATAACTGCACATAATTCAGCAATTATAAGGCTTCTCATAAAAACATTAATGCAAAAGGGTTTTCAACACAAACCATTAATTTTTGTGAATTTAAGGTGAAATAGGGCTACCAACGATCCTAAATCAAGAGCCGTTCAGGAGTCAAAAGAGACGGTTCTTCTTTGGAAGCTGAGCCAAAAGGGACGGCTCTCTGAAAAGAGCTGAACTTAGAATAGAATGGAATAGAATAAACCTTTATTTGTCCCACACGGGGAAATTTGCAGTGTTACAGCAGCAAAGGGACAGCGTTGATAAAGAATAAGTATAAAAACTGTATAAAAATAGCATGAAAAATAGTAGTATTTACATTATTCTACCAATATAAATATAACAAAGGGCTTGAATACAGAAACTAAGAAGCAAATCCTATAAGGATTATTTACACATTCACCAAGTAATTGCACATGAATGTAAATGATTGCACATGGATGAATTGCACATTGTCAATAGAGTTAACTATTGTCAATTGTCAACTTCCCATCACCACTTTCAATGCTGAGTCCTGTTGAAGTTGTGGTATATAATTTATCTGTAAGGATAGTGTGTGAGCAGATGTTTCTTTTGTTTCACATAAGAATAAGATAGAAGGGAGTTTCTTCTCTTTCTTTCATGCAGTGTGAACATCCCTCTGAATGTGACTCTGTTTCTGCTGTGACAAAAACCTTTGTTTCTCTAAGTCTCATTGGCTCAGTCTTTGTCAGTTTTTAATCCATGTATTTGCACACAAATGTTCATGTTTATTTTTCTTTAGTCTCCTCATCTCGCCATTGTCTCATTGTCTTGCTGTGCACGTTTGCCCTGCTGTATCACCTCAGTTCCTTTCTTTGCTTCCTCTGATTATTGTACCTTCTTCATCTTCCTACTCTCTTACTCTCTGATCCTCGATCCTCATCCAGATCCTCCACATTATACTTGTTCTACCACCGATCCTCCTGCCCCTCTCCTTCTTCATGTCAGTTCCACTAAACATGCTTTATTTGAGAGCGGCACAAACAGAAAAATCCCAAATCCATGTGAATGTGCCCTCTAACGTGTCTCTCCCTCTGTGTCTGGGCCCAGGTGTGTGGTAGTCTGTGTCTAATGCCGCTGTGCGGGCTATTAGCCGTCAGAGTCTTAGGTGAGAGCCAATCCTGTTGCAGGTGGGATTAAACAGGGATTAAGCATGTTTCTCCATGAAAGCAGACAGACAGACTAGTACTAATCTGACTTTAGCCCTGTACCCAAACAGCAGCCGGCTTGAGCAATATTTCAAATGCAATATTATGAGTGCAGCTTGTTTGGAGCATGTGTGTCTTTGGTCAGTTGGTTTTGTTTGTTCTACTTTTTTAGTCTTTCCAGGAAACAGTATTTATAGTAGAGACCATTTGTTTGATAAAGCTGTCTTAACACTTGACAATAATCAAATCTAATCAAACCTTTAAAAGCATGGTGGATAACAGGTATATGGACAGCCTCAAGTGAGTTTAACGATCATAATCCTAAAAATACACACAATACAGCTGCAACACGAGACCACACACTTGCTGTTAACAGCAACAAGTTCATAAAGAAATGGTCTAATAAAAAGTCGTTAACTCCTCGAAAAGAGTCTGGAAATGTCATTTCAGTTGATTATGTGCCCCTGTTAAAAATACTAACTGGTATTGTATGTCATATTGTTGGAAAGTCTGATCTCTTTAAAACTAAGGTACAACTTAAAAGGATTGTGTATTCTTGGATGAGCAACACAGCTAAACACATGAGTAGCAGCAAAAAAAAGCCAACATCCCTGCAATTAGTTAACTGATGTTCCGGTATGCAGTCTATCACTATCATTTCTTTTAGCCTTGGCACCATTTCCAAAATATATCTATCTATCCATCTATCCATCTATCCATCTATCTATCTATCTAGACATTTTTACCCACAGAGCTGGAAATTCTCTCCTTTCTGGACCATTCCATGTGAACCTTAGAGATAGTTGTGAGTGGAAATCCCAGTAGCTTATTAGTTTAAGAGATAAAGCAGCCCATCCGGCTCCACCACCATGCCATGTTCAAAGTCACTTAAACCACCTTTCTTCCCAAATCTGACACTTATACCCCTTTCAGACTGGCCAAAAAACCTGCGTAAATCCACCAACAATTGGCTCCTGTCCGCAGTTTGAAAGGGTCTTATCGGCATTTCGACCCGGGTCGACTTACCCTGCAAGCGACATGGGTTTTTATCGGCTCGTCTCTGACCGGCTTCAGTGAGAACATCACACCCGGGTCAAGCTGCTAAGTTACGGATGACGTCGGCGTTACGTGCTCACGACATAACATCGCGCCCGTCCCCTCTGTCTGTAACTTACGTGACTCTTTGCCATCTCAGCAACAAATTCTATCCGCCTTTGTATCATCAGCGCCGAGTTGGTACATTTTTAGAGAGGGACAAAAGTACAAAGTACAGAAAACCGTGTCCACGGCGTCCATGCTCTTTTCCATTGTTTACGTGGTCGTGTTTTGTCGCGCCAATGACGTCATCACGAGATTACATCAGCTTGATGCGCCAGAGGAAAAAAAACAGCCATGCAGCTCGTCTGCTGCTGAGTAGACTGAGTAGACCCTTTACCACTGTGGTAAAGGAGTCACTCGCGGGTTAACCAGCTTTGAAAAAACCAGCGTTGACCCGCAGATTTTAGTGTGAAAGCGGTATTAGTTTAAGCCTGAGCAGCTCAATTTTTAAGCATGTTTCACCATGTTTTTTTTTGTAGAGATAAAGTTCAATAAAAGCCTGTGCCACAGATCCACAGTGGTCAACTGGAGGGCTGGAGGGCACAGTTAGGTAGGCCTAAAGGTGGGACATGACTGAAAATTATCCATTAGGGAAATTCTTTAGCAGCAGCCCAATCTGATTCATGAATATTAAGGATTGGTCTTGATTGGGAGCCAGAAAATAACCATTTTAACACAAACCATGAGTATATGTTGGCCAATACTCCGTTGTGACAAGTCTCAAATTGGGCTACACCCTGTGATAGTTAGCTGTGACAAATTGAGCATTAAATCTGGTGTTAAATTTTCTAATGTGATGTCAGTATTAGGGGAGGGGCATAAATTAGATTGGATTTTTATTTTCAGGTTTGCTGCCCTCACTATCAGTATAAATGTAGAAGAAGATCCATTAAATGTGATGCGTAGAGTGAGGTGCTTTTAGTGGATTAATGGCGAGAAAGATGCATGAAAAGTGCAATCTATTTGGCATTATTACAAAACAATACTCCGATTTAAATCATCTATATGTACTGCATCTGGGAGTTCAAGGAGAAACTGAGCCCAGGAGAAATGCAGCAGACAAAACTAATACAAAACTTCATGTAGTCATCCCAAACTCACAGGAGACACAATACATCATCGGTGCATAAACAAGACTCAAACATCCATCTGTTCACCGTCTTCTCTCCTCAGACTGACTCCTCCTGTCCTCTGTTTATTCACCAAGATGAGTAATGTCAGCAGGCGGTGCAGCAAACAAACAGCTTTAAGACAATCACTCCCAGAGAGAGTGAACTTTAAAATGTTTGAGCCGCTGCACTTGTTGTAGCAGAGCACATTTCATTGTACTGTGCAAACAAGGGTCACAGAGGGCTTTTTTCTGAAGGCTTGATTTTGATTTAATACAAAGTGAAGCTGTTTAGATTATCCAGACATGCTTAAAGGTACAATATGTTGAATCTTCTCCTTGAAATGTCTAAAGCAGGGGTGTCCAAATGTTTTCTCCAGGGGCCACATGCAAAATAATGTCAGGATGACTGGGCAGCATTGATATACAGTATCTTCCTCTGGTGCAGTGGTTCTCAGTCACTTTCTCTTGTGCTCCTCTTTAAGGGTTGGGGTTAGAGCCCCATTATTTGAGAACCACTGCTTTAGTGTATTATGTTGGTAAAACTGATCCATTGTAGGTTAATACAGTCATTGAAAATACTTTTAAGGTCTATGTCCTGGCGTATATAACATGTCTTGGGTGTCTTTTAAGCAATGATTTGATTTTAGTTGAATAAAAAATGAAAAATCTCCTCTCTGCAGAGGATCAGATGCAACTCTTTTTCCCTCCTCTTGGCTACAGGAGGCTATGATAATGAGCTCCATGCTGATTGGCTGCCCAAACAATGTCTGATGGGAGAGGAGAGAAGAAGAGGGGTTACAGGTGACTTTCAAAACAATCATATGTAATCAAATTTATGTGGAGGCTGTATAGCTATGACCTAAAAATCCACAGGAAGTAAAAAATGAGGCATTAAAAGGGGCATTTTCTTTAAAGAGGCATTGAGCATTTCTCTGTGAACTGAGAGTTCAGTAAAGTGGGGAACACACATAAAGATTATCGGGCTGTTTTTGTCCCGACTTTCCCCTTCCCGACCAAGGACAGCAAACGCCAGATTATCTTATGTCTTAAAAGATTATCCTATAAGATTATCCTGTGGTCTGAGGTATGTTAAAATTGAATTTGTCTCGATAATCATAAATATTAAACTTGTTCAATATTTACGATCAAAAACCTTCATTTGAGTGGAAAGCTGATGACTCCTGAGTCATGACTTTGTAAATTGTGACGTGAATGTAGCCAATCGAGAAGTGAGCTGACTGAGGAACAAGGAAGCAGGCGTAAATAAAAACAAGCATGGCCGACCTGAAACATAAAGTTCGTTGGACCTCAGAAATGGAGGACCAACTCATGTGTTCATGCTGTCTCCAGGATTTTTTCCACAGTCTTTTCAATCAATCAATCAATCAGTCAATCAATCTTTATTTGTATAGCTCCAATTCATAACAAGTGTTATCTCAAGACACTATACAATAGAGCACAAAGCTCTTCATATTATGGATACACATATATGCATAGATACATATATATATATAAAAATACACATATCCATATATATACAAATATATACATCCAACACCCAACATGAATCCATATAGCCAATCATGAATCCCTCCATCATGACGGCAAGAAAAAACCTTCTGTTAAGCTGTTTCTTTTTTTTAGTTCAGGATTTTTCCGTCAAAAGTAGTCCCAAGACCGCCATCATTCCCTCTTCTCATATGTCTTCTTCCATGTTGCATGTTGTGTTTTCTGGTTGTTGTTATGTTTCTTCTTCTTTGTTTTTGTTAGATCACGTATGATCAGATTTCTGTCTTGGAGGACTAGATTCTTCTAAATCAGTGATGGGACAGAATTGTTATGTGTGTGGTGTGCAGAGCCCACCACACACAGTACGATCAAAACTCGTCAATTCCTGATTTTTGATCTTCGTGTGCGGGGTCTCTAACGGATAAATCTCTCCAGATTTAGAAAACCATATGTGTGGAACCCGCTTAACAGGTGTCAGGTTCTTCTGCTCCTCAAGTCCCTTCGAACAACAAAATAAAAATGATTTTGCAATTCATGGCGGCTTTAAGAAAACAAACAGCCTACTTCACAGTTTAAAGGCAAACACTTTGTGGGGAGGCCAGTCATATTTAAAGGGATTCTGGTTGGTCTAGGTTACAACTGGATGAGCTGCAGGGAGTAGATGCTGATTGCTCATCTCCAATTTTATGCTCAAAACAAGAGCAAACTGCACAAAGCCAACACGTTTCATGGAAGCCTGATAGGTGCTTGAAGACAACCAATGCAAAAGTTTAGTAAATTAGACCATGAGATGGAGAAGACAGTGAGGGGAATTCATCCTGCTCCTTAATGCTGTCAACAGTTTGTCTTTATATTTGGATTGTGGTCTATAGTTGGCCCCCAGCCATAGGTTGGACACCCCTGGTCCAGATTATGTTAAAAAAGGGACAAATTCAATGGTATACATATTTTACCCCCTCAAAGGAGGTTGTGTTTTTGCTGCCATTTGCAAGTTTGTGATTAGAATAACACAAAAAGCTATAAATGGAGTTTCATGACAGTTTCAGGGAATGTTGGTCATGACATGAGGAAAAAATGATTCTGGACGCAGATCCAGGAAATTTTAAGGATTTCTTAACATTGCAAAATAGGGCAGTTTCCCCCGAAGAACTCAATAACTTCTGAGTGGATTTTCATGACATTTTCTGAGATTGTTAGTCATGGCACAAAGAAGGAACAGAGATTTTCTTGACAGTGTGAGATCGTGCAGTTTTCCACATTTTTGAAAATAAGTTGCTGAACATTATTTAAATAGAATTGATGAAGGTCCGTGGTCCCAGTGCTTTTCTGGTTTTAATTGAATTCTAAGCCTCAAATATTTCCAAAGCTGGAAAAGTCTTTAAAGAACTCAGATTTTCCCTAAATCATATATTTTCACTTTTGATGACTGCTATGGTATGTTTACAATCACTGCTGTTCAAAAAATCTCTTCATATGTTACCAACAACTCTGCATTCATTCTACAGTCTATGGTCTGCACTGGGCTTACCACTTCAAGCCAGTGGGCTTAAACTGATGATGAACAAAATGATTTGACATCACACTGGTAGGTCTATCTGTTGGGGCAGGGGTAACAAGACTTTTAAGCCTCATTTGCACTGAGTGGTTGGTTTGATAAGTACAGTGCGGTGCAGTTTGCAGCGGGAAACCCTGATCTTATTTGCATTTCCCCAGTCAGCTGTATCTTTAATTGAGAGCGAGTATATGGGCCTGGAGAAACGGGTCGCACCAGCTCTACGTCTCAGCAGCACGACACAGTGAAGCAGTCTGAAGTACGGTGTGATTGCGACTTCCATCACTCCATAGAGCATGTTTTGTCTTGACATTTACAGCAACAGCAGTGAACAAATCACTTTAAATCCACAGCTTATGTGAACATGGCTTGGTGTGTATTTTCATTTTAGCAAATATCACATCTGAAATGACAGTTTTTGACACCAGTCGACAGTCTGCAGCACTTTTAGCTCCATCCTTTAGGGTCTGTTTGGAATACTCTGCCCCCCTTCAGAGGGGTGCCAAAAAGTGGGACGGCATGAGTTGTTTTTTGGGGACCCTTTTCTCCATATCCGACAGTGGAAACGTCTGTAATTGTGCATCATCCTAAGTCAGACTGCTTGGTGGAATTGCAGCTTTAGGCAGCTACAGGCTACATTTTCATTGACTGTGCATTTACTTTACTACAGTGTCTTTATTGATAACTTATCAAAACAACTACAAAAGCTTAAACTTTTGTGAAGTTTCTGCTCTCTAAGAAAACTCTCTCCAGTAAAGTCTTGACATTTGGCAGTTGGAGGATGTTCTGAAGCGGTTTATTTCTCTGCGTCGCCCTCTCTCTCTCTTCCTCTCTCTGCAGCAGCAGCAGTGTGAGGTAATGTCTGTCTGCGTCTGTCTGTGCAACACCCTGCAAGAATAACAAATCCACCTCTCGCTCTCTCATCCTCTTTCTATCTCATTATCTCCACCTCTCTCTGTCTGCCCCCCACCTTTACCTCCCTCTCTCTCTCTCTCTCTCACTGCAGTCCTCACTCGCCCGCCCCCTAACTCCCCCGTTTGTGTTTGAGGCTAGACGCAGCAGACTATTAAAAATGTCCTCTGTCGAGAAGAGATTGTGTAAACAATGAGAGAAAGAGAGGATGAGAGGAAACAGGGAGGGAGGCTGCAGAGAAAATGTGGAAAAGACACTAACAGAAAACAAAGTAACACAAGAAAGAAATCAGAGGATAAAGACAAGACGCAGACGCATTTCACCAGATTCATCCATCGTTTAAACATCAATATTTAACCAAACAATTACTTTGGTATCATCTAAGAGTCAAAAATTGTTCTCTGGGCTGATAAAGAGCATGTCTGTGCTGCAGAGAAATTCAAGAAAAGGTTCCAGTTGTTGCAAAAATATCATCAAAGACAAGAGTCTGGAAAAGAAAGATTTTGATTGAACCTGCATGTTGAATAAAAAGTCAAATTTAAGTTGGTGTCGATCTACACTCACTGGCCAGGAACACCTCTTCAGCTGCTCATTAATGCAAATAGCTAATCAGCCAATCAGCATGACAACTCAGTGTGTTCAGGAATGTAGACATAGATTTATTTAACACAATATTGTTGTGGACCGACTTTCGCAAGGAAAGCAAACAAGGCTATACTTGGCCTGCTTCCATCATACCTAAGTAACTATATTCACGTGAGAAGTTCTGGAAGCTACAGCCTTCATTCTGTGACTCTGTCACAAAATCTACCTTTGCTCTCTGACCCTAAAGTTCATCTTGAAATGGGTAAAAGAAGTTTCAGATATGCTGCTCCTGCAGACTGGAATCTGCTACAAAAAAAAACTTTGTCTTGGAGAGCAGGTCTCTTTAAATCTTTTGAAGTGTTGGTTAAAGGCATTGGAGGAAGAAGCAGGCTGTAGATGCTTGACTGATAAACTTGCTGCTCTGTGACTCTGACTTGATTGGTTCATATGTATTTAAACATATGAATCACTGATTTAAAATCCTTCCACATCAGGAAGTTAAGCACTTTTGTGTGCCTAAAGTTACGCACAATGCCCATCCATCGATTATCTATACTAACAAGAAAGCACTTGGAGAGCACAAACCTCCATCAAGGTAGCTCACATATTGCTGTTACATCTACAGTATAAGCAACAGTTCCATGATAAAGTTACCATCATAATATGATTCATGATCATGAAAACCCATGCCTAGCACTCAGAATCATGTTGATATCATTATTAGTCAGACTGTTATTGAGCAAAAGTGATGGTCTGCTAATGGCGGTTATCTGGATCACCACCAAAATCTTATCATTTTTAAGTTGGGTCATTACCAACATCTCCTGAAAATTTCAGCAAAATCTGTTGAGTAGTTTTTGTGCAATCTTGCTAACAGACAAACAAACATACCCTGGCAAAAACATAACCTCCTTGGTGGAGGTAACTACCATATTTTCCAGACTGTAAGTCGCTCCGGAGTATAAATCACATCAGCCAAAAAATGCGTCATGAAGAGAAAAAAAAAACATATGTAAGTAGCACCAGACTATAAGTTGCATTTATTTAGTGCTCTGATATAGAGGTGCTTGCCTTGCATGAATCGGTAAGACCAAGAAGGCCCACCTGCCTCATTTATATTCATCTCCTTGGCAGCTACCAGGGCGTGGAGATGTAACTGCACCATTAACAAGCCTCTCCCTGCAGCCCGTTGTTCAAGCACCCATCCATGGACTCGTTCCTCCAGCTCTAGCCATCTTGCTTTCGGCCCACAATAAGCTTTCTTCATATTCTTCATTGCAGTAAGAGTATTTAGGGACTTTTCGCCAGTACCTCATGAGTTTCTCACAAACTCCAAACTTTATTTCTGCTTGATTACGGCTGAATATTTTACTACCTGCAGTTTGTTATCTGCAGAACAGGATTTTCATTTTGGGGGCATTTTTTTATGTCTAGCCTAGAGCGCCCTCTTACGGTTTCAAGTCAGTCAGTATGAATTAACGTTAAAAACATGTTAAATTATGGATATTTTGATATGTAAGTCACACCTGACTATAAGTCGCAGGGCCAGCCAAACCATGAAAAAAAGTGCGACTTATAATCCAGAAAATACGGTATCCCTTTCAGGGTCGCGGTGGGCTGGAGCCTATCAGAGCTGACATTGGGCAAGAGGCGGGGTACACCCTGAACCAGTTGCCAGCCTATCACAGGGCAACATAGAGAAACAGACCACATTCACATGGTTGTGCTGCACCACATGGCATGGTGGTGCAGCATATAGTGCACGTGCCTTACAGTAAGCAGGTTGCTGGTTTGAATCCTGTGCCAGTCAGTGCCTTTCTTTGTGGAGTTTGCATATTCTCCCTTTGCATGTGTGGGTTCTCTCTGAGCGACCGGTTTCCTCCTACAGAACAAAAACATGCTTGTTAGGTTGATTGGTGACTCTAAATTTCCCTTAGGTGTGAGTGTGAGAGTGAATGGTTGTCTGTCTCTCAATGTGGCCCTGTCATTGGCTGGGACTGGTCAGGGTGTACCCCACCTCTCGCCCAATGTCAGCCGGGATAGTCGTTAGCCCCCCCGTGACCCCGAAAGGGATAAACGGTATAGAAAATGAATGGATGGATCTAAACAAGTCATTTAACAACTGAAAGAGTAGAGCACACGTTAAGAACAACATGCTGTTTGTCTGTAACAACATTATAATGTGACTCTCTCTCTGCTCCAGCTTTAAGTTTATCTTTGAGATTTATAAAATGTAAAAATATCTTTAAAATATCTCATTGTGTCGTTGTCTGCCTTTTAAATCCAAAAACAGAAAAATAAAGGAGAGGAGAGAGAAAGCAGACGAGACAAATTAAAAAGATGAAAAGAGGAGTCGGACCGCCCACACACAAAACACACACTCACATGCACACACAGTCCTCCATGTTTGGAGGGTTTAGAAAATTAAAATCAGCTTCCAACAAACACACACTCATGTAGAGACACACACACAGTCTGGTGGGTTGTTTCTCTTCTCTGCATAACTAATTAAGACCTGAGAGTGAGTGTGTGTGTAATGGATTTAATGATGTCATTGTATGATCGTCTTAATCTGATTACACTGCAGCAGGTTTTGATGCCTCTTATCTGTCTGCCAGTCTCATTAACCGTCTGAAGATTTGACTCTCTGTCTCGCTGACGCACCGCATGTCTCACACACACATCTAGTGAATGTTATCTGTCAGCTCATTTTCTGTCTGTTGTGTTGTTTGAGAGGCAGCCCGGGTTCATCCTGTCCTCCTCCTGGGGTCGAAGTTATGACTTAACGTTATGCATTGTTGGAATTTGAATACACTCTTGATTTTCACTGGTAATTGAAGTATATTTCAGTAAGTATATTTCATTCATTCATTTCTACACCACTTAGCCCATTCAGGGTCGTGGGGGAGCTGGAGCCTATCCCAGCTGACATTGGGGGAGAGGCGGGGTACACCCTGAACTGGTCACCAGCCAATCACAGGGCCACATAGAGAGACAGACAACCATTCACTTTCACACTCATAACTAAGGGCAATTTAGAATCACCAGTCAACCTAATGGGCATGTTTTTGGTCCGTGGGAGGAAATCGAATTGCCCGGAGAGAACCCACGCAAAATGCAGACTCCACACAGAAAAGCCGTGCCCAACCTGGGGATCGAATCAACAGCATTCTTGCTGTGAGGCACGCGCACTACCTGATGCACCACCGTACCACCTCAAGTATATTTCAATTACTAGCATTTTTGTTTTTATTTAAAGAAAGGTATTTAGCTTTTAACCTTGCACAGCAGCTGGACCTGCTTGATTCAATGTCTGTAATCAGTCAGATCCATCTAGTCAAGCTCCAACCTACAATGATTGTAAGCAGCCTAAAGCGGGATGGCCCAATCACAGTCCTTTGGAGCAGGAAGAAGTGGGGGCTAAGAGCAAGACAACAGCAGGAAGTGACTGCAACTGAGATTAGCATTGATGCTAACAGCTTCAGTAGCAGTTTTATTAGATCTGGACCACTTTTCTTTATCAGTGAGAAACAAATAACACTTCTCTGTAGTAAGGATATTTTCTCTCAACTTCTGGCATGTTTTGAGGAGAGTTTGTTTTATGAAGTGGCTCACGTTCTGTAGCGCAGAAGCACTACATTATCTGATTGGCCCGTCATAAATGTGATTGATGGTACAATTGTCCAATCACCTGCTGGTGATTCTGAAAGGTTCTGCTCTTCCGAAACACTTTCTATTGGCTCTTTCCTGGATAGACTAGTGAAATAAAGTAAATGCTCCATCTGGTGTGCCAGGGTTTTTTATTTATGCCCTTTACAGAAACATTTACAGTCAAAGAAGGCTCGATATTCTTGACAGTATTGCAATTTTTAGAGTTTTGTAGTTTTATTTTTTGGCTGTGCTGTGTACCAAAGTAGTGCCAAAACAAACAGGCTTGATTGTGGAAAAGTAAGTTTTGTATATATGTTTGCAAGCAATCACCCTTTGTTGTTTTTTTGCAGCTTATTTTCGCCTAAAACTCTTCAAATTACACCAAATGGTGGAGGCAGTGTTGCTTAGTCCACAAAGCCTTGGGGACTAGAAGGCAGCCAGTTCAAGTCCCAATAAAATCATTCTTGGAATTTGTTTTGATATAGCTGGGAAGATGCAAGCTGACTTTCTGGGGCATTGTCGTTGAACGGGTGGCATCCCCCCTCTCTGGATGTTATGAGTGTCGGGTTTGCAGCATTGCGCCATTAAACTTCATCACATGCAAACACCTGACGTAGGGTTTAAATTGCTGGTAGCGCAGAGGAGTTAAAAGGAATGATGAATGGCGAAGTGCCAAACCAGATGGTTTTGTCCTGGTATCCATGCCGGCTGTTTCTGTACAGATGCAGAGCTGCTCTCTGTCACTGTGACTAATGTTCAGGTTAATGCCATGTACCTCTCAAAAACCTCAAACCATCCCTTTAATGCTTCTCTGTCTGTGGTCTGTCTCATTTTCAAACTTTTCTGCTCCGTCACAAGATCAGGAAGAGGTGCAGCTACAAGCAAATTGACAGCAGGAAGTGATTGCTGGTACAGAGATTAGCATAAATGCTAACAGCTTCAGCAGAAGTTTTGTCAGATCTTGACCACATTTCTTTATTAAATGAAAAACAAATATCAACACTAGTGTACAGACTTCTTTAAAGCAGCACTGCAGATCTTTTGAGCCTTCAAATATTCTCTCCAAAGTCTGTTCAGTGGAGCTCGGTGCTGTAATAGAGATAATGCCCCCGCCCCCTTCCCCCCACAGCGCTTCCCTGCTCTGTTTAGGGGCTATGTAACTTTTGCTCCCGTGACGGGGACACATATCGCAAGATGCTGTGAGAAGTGCAAACTGCTTTACGGCACTATGCGAGATTTGGCTTCCAGCTAAAGAAGCCGGTGTTTTGCATGTAGTAGTAGCAGCTATGGCATCCGCAAAGCGTGTGAGGAGGACTCTTTCTCCAGATTCAAGGGCCAAAAAGAGACTATCGGACAACGCAAGGAACAAAACTAGAATTAACACTGGAGCCCACTTTGCTCGGTGGCGGGAGCGTCGGGAGATGGAAAATTGCAAGACGGACACCGAGCTTGCAAAGTTACTGCTGGAGAGGTAAGTTATGTTTTCGTCGGGTTTTCCCCCGTTCAACACTTGTTTTCAGTCGGTGGTTGCTCCATAGCATTGCTTTGTGTAACTTGGCGGACGTTGTTTTGTCACTAAATGCTACCAGCGGTTATTTGCTGGCGAGTTTCTCAGATTGCCGGAGATATTCATGGCGCCGTGACGCTCGGTCATTCACTATTTCACTATTTCTTCTATGTCTTCGGACGTCCTGTCGACTCGCTTCTCCCGGGTCTGTATGTCAACAAATGCACGTTGCAGTGAGGCGCTGTGTTACGACAGTGCAATTACACCCAACGACCAGAGCAGCCCCACGAGAGCAGACAAACCTGAATCTTACATAGTGGGGCTTTAAGAATATTTTAATTCCACTTCTAACATGTTTTGAGGAGAGTTTGTTTTATGAAGCGGCCCACATTCTGTTGTGCAGTAGCGCTCGTCTACTATATTTTGTAATAGCCTGTAATGAATATGATTGACATAACGATCGTCCAATCACTTGTTGGGTTTGCACCATTGCACCGTTAAAGGCACGCAAATACCCAATGTAGTGTTAACATTTCTGGTATTGCAGATGAGTTGAAAGAGATGAATGGTGAAGTGCCAACCTGGTGTGTGCTTCCAAAATTGACCCGAGTGGTGGTTTAGTCCTGGTGTCCCTGCTGTCTATTTCTGTACAGACACAGAGCTGCTCTCTGTCACTGTGACTAATGTTCAGGTTAATGCCGTGAACCTCATATAACCTCACTTCAAAAACCCCAAACTATCCCTTTAATGTTTCTCTGTCTGCGGTCTGTCTCAGTGTCAAACTTTTCTGCTCCGTCACTGTCTGTCTGCTTGCTTTTAAATAAAGGTTCGACTGTTTCCCCGCCCGTCTTAATCACATCTCTCATTTTTGGTTTTAATTACTAGCGCAGACCAAATAAGTAAAAACACGCTCTGGTGGGATGGTTCCTTTAGAAGTCTGTGTTTGTTTTAGAAAAAAGAAAATGTTCTCTCTTCCAGAACTGAAAAAAGAGCTCCAGTTTAAAAGCTGAAACTGCAGCGCTGGATAAGCCTATTACTGCGAGAGTGTTTGTGTGTCTGGGAGGTTTTTGGCCAGCTGATCAGTCATCGCACTCGCAAACACACACGGCCGCACACACAGTAAAGCTTATGTGACTGATTGGGTTTCCTAACACAGAGATCAGGCTGGGATGGTGCTGTTTGTCTGTCTGTCTTTCTGTCTCAGAGGGTCCTTTTTGATTAGTGTGTTTGATTTCCTCGCCCTGACATCCTTTCTCTTTCTTCTGTTCTCTGTAATTTCATCTTCTTTCCTCCATCCATCCTCATTTTTGTCTTACAATACTTTCTCTCTTTCTGTCTGTCTCCCTTAAGTGTTATTCATCCCTCCTTTGCTTCTTTCCTTCTATCCTTGCTCCTTTTTTACTTTCAGGGAGGGATGATTGTTACCTCCACCAAAAAGGTTATGTTTTTGCTCATGTTTGTCTGTCTGTTTAACTTTTAACTAGATAACTCCAATCATTATGAACTGATTCTGATGACATTTGAAAATGTTGGCCATGACGCAAGAAAGGATTAATGAGATTGTAGTGGTGATCCGAAACCAGATGCTGATCCAGGAACTTTTTAAAGGAGTTCTTAACAGTGCAACATAGAGCAGTTTTCCACATTTTCACATATAACTCAATAATTTCTCAACAGATTTTCATGACATGTTCAAAGAATGTTAGTCGGGGCACAAGGAAAAAGGGATTTGAGTTTGGGGGTGATCCAATACTGGGTGAAAATTCAGGAATTTTTTAAAGAATTTATTAACAATGCAAGACAGACAAGTTTTCCACATTTTCACTAATAAATCAAAAAGTTCTCAACAGATTTTCGTGACACTTTTAGGAAATGTTGGTCATCAAACAAGAAAAGGGAGATTCGACATTGGTGGTTATCTGAATCCAGATGTGGATTAAGGATTTTTTAAAGGATTGGTAACAGTGTGAATTTGGGCAGTTTTCCACATTTTCGCCATGTCAGAATTGTGCTATCAGAGCACTTCCAGTAAGATTGTTTTTCTTTGTTAGTCTGTGAGCAAGATTAGATATAAAAAAAACACCTATGTATGTAGGCGATTCTATTTTGGTGGAAATCCGAATCCAGATGCTGATTGGGAACTTTTTAAAGTAGTTCTTAACAGTGCAACATATAGTTGTTTTCCACATTTTCACTAATAACTCAATAAATTCTCAACAGACTTTCATGACATGTTTAGAGAATGTTGGTCATGATGTTTGTTTTTCTTTGTTAGTCTATGAGCAAGATTAGGTATAAAAAAAAATGGATGAATGGAAGTGATTCGATTTTGGTGGTGACCTGTGTCGGATGCAAATTCAGGATATTTTTTAAGGATTTGCTGAAATTGTGAGAAAGGGCAGTTTTCCACATTTTTAAAAATAACTTGCCCGACAATGTTGGAAATGCCGTGGTTAAGGTTTCTTCTGTTGAGACACTTCTAGTCTAGTCTAGTCTTTTTTAAAGTCTGTCATCCCTTACTTTTCTGTCCTACATTTTTTGTTTCTTTGCCACTACTTGTCATTATGTCCGCCTTTCTTTCTGCTTTCTACTTTTTTATTTCTTCCATATCCTACATATTTTTTAACTCTTCCCCTCTCTTTCTTACCTACTTTCTTTCTCTTCTTTTAACCTTTTCTTTCTTTTTCATCTGTCTTTCTTCCCTTTCTCTGTCTTTCTTTTGCCCATCCATATATATTTAACTGGTCTTCTGTCCTCCTTTTCTTTTCCCTTGACCTCCATATTTCTTTCCATTTTTCCATTTATTTTGAGCATTTATGTATTAAGTTCTTCTTCTTTTCTCTCTCTTCCTTCCCTCCTTCCTTCATTGCTTTAATCCCCCTCATTAGACTTACCCTTTTCTGTCTTTCTTTTGCCCAGCCTTATTTCTTTGTCCCTCTTTTTCTTCCACTTTGTGTTTTCCATCCTTCCTTTCTTCCCCCTTCCTTCCTTTCTTTTTCTTTTTTAAATAGCTCTCCTATTTTCCGTCTGCCTGTCTGTCAGCTTCCCCTCATGTTTGCCCTCTTTTTCCTTTTTTCTCACGTCTTTTGTTCATTTCCCCTCTTTCTCTTTTCTCTCCCCTCATACTTTTTTACATTTCCTTCACCTCTCTTCTCTAATCCCTCGCTCCCTGTCTCTCCTCCTATCATCCTGCTCCTTTCTTCTCTTTCTTTCACTCTCTTGCTCTGACATCACATCTTTTTGCTCCATATCACACCCTCCTCCCCTCCCCTCTGCCTCATTATTCGGTATAATCGGTTGTCTAGACAGAAAACTCCCCACACACATCACACCTGAAAGAGGGAGAGAGAAGGAGAAGTGGAGGGATGGAGGGATGGAAACAGGAGACGAAGAGAAAAATGAGACAAAGGAGAGAGGGAGAAAAGAGGTAATAAAATAATTTCCCCCCTCTAAATCCTTGAAGTGATGGGGAAGAAAATCTGTCTGAGACTTGAAACAAGATTGAAGGAGGGAGGGAGGGTGAGAGAAAGAGGGAGAGGAGGAGATGGGGGAGGAAGGGAAAGATGCTCCGAGGCCACTGGAGAAACTGCAGCTCAACATTATGACAAATATTCATTGTGTTTTTTTTCCACCTCCGTCTAGACTGATTTTTTCAATGAGTGTGTGTGGTTGTTCTTGTTTTTGTGCCTATGTGGAGACCAGTGTCCCAAACTGACAGAAAGGGGACTGTTTTAAAAGTTGAAACTTGTTCACATAATATGAGGACAAATTTATGGGAAACTACAAGTAAATGTTGTGCCGGACACTCGTTAAATTCCTTTTTTCTTGTCAACTAATGTGTTTGTGTGTTCTTGTCTTTGTATCTTTGTGGGGATGACTGTACCAGAATTACAGAAAGAGGACAGTTTTAACAATCCATCATCCATCTGTCCTTCATACATCTATCTAAACTGTTCTTTATTAATCAAGTCATCCTTCTATCCATTGATCCATCCTTTTTTTCATCCAATACATCCATCTATCCTTTATCATCCATCTTCACTATTCTTTATAAATCCATCCATTCATTGCCCATCACCAATCCAATCATCAATCATCCATTCAACCATTTAGCTATTCTTCATATGTCCATCTTCCCTGTTCTGTATTAATCCATCTATCCATTCATCCATTCATGCAAACACTCATCTATCCATCTATGTATCCAACCATTTCCCATCCATTCATCTTTCATCCATATACCTGTCTATCCTTCATCAATCAATCTACTCTATTTTCTATTAATCGATCCATTCAGTCATCCATCCATATATCCATTCTTCTGTTATTTTGTCAGTCCTTCATATGTTATTGTGTAACTTTCTTTAATTTATATTTTCCATCTTTATTTGCTGCCAGTCTGTTCCTATTCACAAAATAGGATCGTACATGCACCTGTGCACTTTGTTTCTTGTTTGTTGCTGTTTGTGTCACTTTGTTTCTTGTTTTTTTTATCTTGTACATATCGTACATATTCTATTCCTATTCCTTACCTTAATTTTAATTTTTATTTAAAAAGTTTAATTCCTGCTTTTTGATTTTCTGTGACTGTTCTGTAACATACCTGCCCAATAAAGCTGATGCTGATTCTTTCATATATATATATATATATATATATATATAAGGCAAAAAGAAGGTATATACTCCTCAAAAAAGTTTGAAAACTTTATTTCAGAAGATTATTTCTCCCCTTCAGTTATACAAATTGGTATTGTATTTAATATTGTTAAACACACTGACTAGTCACCTTAACAATGAGGTACAACTTGTAAGAACTGTGCATTTAAGGAACAAGCAACACGGCTAAACGTGTGAGTAGCACCTAAAAAATGTGCCAAAATCTCCTCTTCTGCTGAAGTGAGGCAACAATGTTTCTTGAAATCATTTCTATACTGTTTGACTTGGATAATGATATAGGACAAGTCCAAATGTTAGTCCTTTGCACCTGAATAAACTGCCTAAAGTGATGTGTATTCTACAGTTGTTCAGTTGTTTCTTTGCAGTTGTCATTATTTTGTGAATCATTTTGGGCCACAATACAAGCAACAGCCTAAAAGTAACAGCAACAGTTCTGCCTGTTTTTGATGGTAATTTATTAAACTCATCCCTTCATTTCCTACTTTCTTTATCTCTCTATTTGCTGTACCCCAAATCACAAACAATTTTTCTGGTGACCTAACCCACCCTGCACAGTGTCTAAGTAGTTTCAATTCCACCATGAAGCCTGTGAAAGAGAAGGTGGGTACATGTTTCCCTCTGATGGTCTTTTGTTGTACTGCAAAGACAAAGACAGACCATTCAATGCCCCCCAAAAAGAAAATCTGCTCATTTTACAATATTTTACAGGCAGACTTAATGGGGTAAATACCATGATAAAAAAGCCCTCTCCATCTTTACTTAAAGGGCTGAAAATTACATTTTTTTTCTCCATTTTTAAAGCCAAGAATCAGCTTCAGCACTCAGGCTTTGTCTCCTTAAAATGCTCTTATAAGCTCTTAATATCTTATATTTAACAAACGTTATGAAACAACGATGGATGTTTTCTTCCAAATCAAAATTGCCGTCTTTAACGATATTGAATCTATCTAAAACATTATTAAAATCATATCAATGGAATATGTTTTTTTCACTATAAAACACTTATTTTTTTATCTAGTGTAAAGAAAAAATATATATAAGTTTACTCTTTTTAACCATGTTCTGCATTAATTAATAGCCACCAGTTCTGTGAAAAATGTAGTTTTTTAGCTTTGCAGGTAATATTTTGTTTCTTTCACTTAAAAAAAACAGTCCTTTATTTTCCAGACTTTTGCATATCACATGTCATATAATTGTTAGCCCAATAATAATTCCCCGTGAAATTTGCACCTGTTCTAAAGGAAATGTAAAATAGCAATTTATTCAACCAATACAGAAAATTGCCTAAAAAGCTGATTATCAGTATCAGCAGATAAGAAAGTTTTGGCTGATATTTACAAATGATATTTCAGTCATACAGATCAATCATATATATCCCATATTTTGGGTATAATATTGGAAAAATGTACACATGTACCATGATGGTTTACCTCAGCATCTGTCTGCTTTTGTCAATCAAAGAATAATTTCTTAAAGATGAAATACTATTTTTCTTGCTTTAAATCTGTTTTTAAGACCAATTGTCTGTAACAATGAAAGGAACAGGTCACTTTTTGTGGAGCAGAGTCTTTGTGCTGTTGACAAAAAATATCAGTGCTGATATTATTCTGGTGATATTGAGTTTGGAAATATAGGCAAAAATCCAGTATCGTGCATTCATAATTTATTGTTTGTTATTTATCAATTATGCTTTTCCCTTTGAAGTAAATCTGTATTAGCAGATTCTTTGTTTGTGTTCAGTTTAAACATACCGTCTGTATTATCACATTAGAAAAAGAAATAGCTGGAGGTTGCTTGTTTTGGACTTGTTTTTATCAGCTTGGTTGCATATTTCAGAAGAAAAATCTGGAAACATTGGACAAGAGCTCTCATTCCACATGGTATGCAACATGATTTTTGCGAAATAAAGAGCACAAAAGAAATACCTGTTATGTCCTCCGTAGAAGAACTTTACATAGGCCCACACATTTAGGAACAGATATGGGGTTCTGCCTAAAGTCGAGCAGCTTAAGAGTAACTTAAAGATAACGAGTAACGTAAAAAGCTACTTTCCATAGAGGGTAACTGAATAAAGTAACAGATTACTTTTTAAAGAAATAAAGAGTGAAGAGCAAACACTACTTTTTTTAAAGTAACTTCCCCAAAACTGATTATATCTGGGCATACATCCCTTTCAACAAACAAAATAAAAAATAATAACCTTGCGTAACAGGAACGAAAAACCATTTCTTTATTAAATTAAAAAAAGATCTACACATTTAATCATATCTCATATCTGCATCATATCTTTTCAACAACTCCAGACCTAAGCACAGATAGGCTATAAAGTTTTTAATTTTTCTGAAAATACTTTGTTTTCATGCCCTTTTATCATAATAAACCTTGATTTTTTTCAATGTAGAAAATCATGAAATATGGGATGAGGTTATCACAGACATGACGAGGTCAATAATTGATAACATTTATTTTGATCCATTATTTTTTTCTTGTTGAGCAATCAGAGTTCTCAAAAACGTACACCTAAATCTTTCTTGTACCAAAATGGTTCCTCTCATAAAAATGTCATAAAAATATATAAATATACATATATTATTTTTTACTTTCACTGCATCAAATCTTAGCTTCCAAACCAAGTTTCACAAGGTGCCTGAGCCTCAAGGGTTCATCACGTATCATGTGCGTTAATATTCTCAGAACACATTTGCTGACTCCATTGAGTTTCTGGCTGCAGTACCTCTCTCTCACCGCAGAGCGTCGCCAAAGCGTTGCGGCCCAAACTCTCGGTGCCACCTTTGAAACTGTCCCCCGTTTAACTTCCTGTCTCTTTTAGTTCCACAACACGCACATAGCCATCAGAGTTAGCTGACGAAAAACTGAAGAAACTGTTGGAACATGAGTGCCGACAACAGTGCTGGGAATGTTTCAGTGCCTTTACGGAATCTGCTGAACTCCATCCAGTGTATCAGAGACAGAGTCAGAGGTAAATATGAAGCGTTTTATCACTTATGACGTATGAGAGCTAGCACGCTAGCTGTCTCTATGGTAGCGTTTCTTCAACTGAAAATACTAATTTTCATCTTAAATAGAGCTGATTTTTTACATTTAGACTCTCTCTGGCCGATTTATCGGTGGAAATTAAAAGTTGTCTAACGTTTGACTAGGATGATGTCAGAGGCGAACTTTTTGCCGTAGTGTGTCTTTTGTCGCAGTTCTTGGTTACTAAAACTGACAACATTTATTGTAGTCTTTGTATGTTTATATCACAGCTTTATTTAACTGTTAAGAAGGCTTTTCAAAATACCTTTATCTAGAGAATAACTAGGGATGCACGAAATTATTGGTACAATACCATTGTCGGCCGATATTAAATTTGTTGACAATATTTACAGCCCATATATCGACTGTAATATTATAAAAGATAAACATAGACCCACTGCTTTGGCCCCATGAAAAACAAAAAGTTTCATTTTTTGAAGAGTTAAATGATGTTTTTATTGCTTCACGTCTGTTCCTCAAACAAATAGACTGTCACAAGGCAATTTTTGTAATGGCTTTGTGCTCTTGACTAAAAATATTAGTATTGGAAACAATGAGTTCATATGGTCCCTTTTCATACTATCTCTCACTTCACAAAAAGGCAAATCTTTGATAAATTAAATGTGTAACTAATAAAAACTGGGCCTGGAAGATGGAAAAAATATTTCGATATAATATAACTGTGTTGAATATTGTCAAGATTTGAGACCAGAGTAAGCCAAAAAACCAAAAGATGAGAGACCCAAATGCAGACTTAACCAAAAGGCTTTAATAACTTAAAGCGGGAACAAAAACAAATCCTTAACAAAAAATCCAAACACAAAATCAGTCCTGAACAAAAAGCTCAAAAGTACAAACAGGAAACACAAAGACAAGACATGAAACGTGAACAAACCGGGTAAATAGACAAGGACCAAGAGAAGAAACACAAGAGACACATGACAAGAGGTCAAACCTGGAAATAAGGAGCAAGATATAAAAATAAAACAGAACAAGGAGTAACATAACCAAGCACAAGGGAAGGCATACAAAACAAAAAAGAGCAGGCAAAAATCATGACAAGTATGGTGTTAATTTTGACAGCACTTTTTCAGTTAGTTTGAGTCTTTTGCCTAAAATCTTAGTTTTAGTAATAATTTAGTCATCTAAATTGTTTTAATTTTAGTCTAGCTTGAGTTGATGTACTTTCACAACAGTTTAGTCGACAAAATCTTCCTTAAAATTAGGCGACTAAAATATGAAGTGTAAAGGGTAAGGGATTTTTCAAGTTTCCTTGAATTTCTGAAGTCATGTTTTACACTTGGATAAAATGAAACATCTAATAACCCTTTACTGAATGCTAGTAAAGTTTGAATGTATAAATCAACAGAAACAAATTGAACTTTTGTGTGAAATGCACTCACCTTTATTTAGGCTACCTGGCAGAACATCACAGTTACAATACCAGAACTGACAACAAACAGTGAACCTGCTCTACATGAATATATCAATTCATAAAGAGAGTAGCTCTGATTGGATCGCTCCCCAACTTATCCCGCCACCACGAAGCTAAGGCAGTTGTGATTGGATGTTCCTGTTACTCATCCAACCTTTCCACACAACCAAAGTAGTTGTGATTGGATATATTCCTAACTTGTCCTTACTTTCTACATGACCTAATTAGATCTGATTGGATTAAGTCTCTGTCAAACATTTCTGTCTAGTTTTTTTTTGTTGAGGAAAGTCACAGTTAATTTAATTTTAGTTTTTGTCCATGTGCACTTGTTTTTATTAGTTACTGTCTAGTTTTTTTCAGGGGAAAAAGGTTGTGAAGGAAAACTATGAGGAAAATAATTTGTTAACAAAATCAACACTGGTTGAATGTTACCATACTCATTATGGGAAAATGTGTTTTTTTTCCCCAAAACATTTGATTTTCAGAATAAAATGCACTTTTTTTCCACCACAGATGGAGAATCCAACGAGTCTGATGGAGCATTTAATCTATCAAACTTCTGGGATACGCTGAGTTGAGTGGTTTTTTTCACCGTCTTCCTCCATTTTTCTCCCTTTGTTTTAACAAATAAAGCTTATATCAGTTATTATTGTAAATACCAACATTCAGCTACCTTGGGTGCCCAAAGTTCTATTAACCATGACATACATCAAATAGATTTTCATTCTTGTATAAAGATGATGAAAACATGGATTTAAATATTTGACATACAAAATTACATTACAATAAAGCCAGACTCTAGCTACCACTCTTAAGAGTTTCATTCATATATAAAGATGATGAAAGCATACGTGTAGTAGCTGGAGTCTGGCTTTATCTTGTTATGTAATTTAATTTTGTATGTCAAGTATTGAAACCCACATTTATCAAGAAAAAAGGAGAAACAAACAAATCGGGGCCTTCCTGGGAAAGATTACAATGTCATTATCATTCCATTGCTTTCACAAGCAAAACAAGTATTCATAGTATGAAATATCCACCCAAAAACACCTCTTTTGTTGTATTCAGTGTGATTTAAAATGGTTCCTTCTGTCCTCAGATCAGGCAGTGAAGGCTGTGTCCCAAGAAGCCACCAAACTGAGCTTGGCCCTCTCCAAACCCCCGCTGCCATCACAACAGGTCAGTTTACTAATCCGAACAATCAGGCACCTTGTAAAGAAATAAACTCAAAACACGATCCCTGGAGGAGTGGGTCTAGTTTGAATAAAGGTGTAGATTGTAAATTTGCATTAATTAAATCCAAGAGCAAAAGGATGTTAGACTGGCAGAGCAGAAATGAAACCATCAGTCACTGTTATCTTTAGCTAATAAGCAAGATAAAGCCGAACAATGCTTTAACATTTATGTCCAAATATAATGCCGAGTCACCATGTAGCTCCTTTTTCCTGCAGCTCTCAGCTGGTAAGCAAAAAATTGGTTTTGATTGTTTTTTCATTAAATGATTAAGTCTTATTTTTTCCAGACACAGACAGAAGTAGCTTAAAAAACTAATTACATGTTCATACTTTTAATGATTGGGAAGATGAATAATTGGTTATTAATTCACAAAGAAGGGGGTGTTATTAAATAAGTTTAGATTTCTTCTCACTCCTTTTCAAACATGTAATATTTATTCAAGTGCTAATTCCCTTTTTTCTGTCTGTATTTTTCTTTTGCCTTTTGTTATATGATTGAAATAAACTTATCAATCTATCAAAAAAAAAGGTCATCAGCAAAGACACAGCCTTGCTGATTGGTCAGTTCACATCGTCACACTGTCTCAGCTGTTTGATTTTAACGTACATTAACTCATCAAACCGGATATTTATGTTCTCTTTTCCTGGTTCTTACCTGCAGGACGTAGAGAAGCTGTCAGACTCCATGATGAAGAGCGTCCTGACTCTGTCCACGGTGTATTACTGGCTGCCAAAGAGCCAAGGTAACAAGCACAAGTCTTAATCGGTAGCTTTTCTTTACTAGTAGTAGTTCCCTCTGCTCTCGCATATTATTTCAATTTTGTTCCCAGGGGTGATTTCAGAGCTCTGACTTGGAAACTTGAATTCAAGATCACAACTTTAAAAAAAAAATTATAATAATAATAAGTTGCTGTTTGACATGTTACTGCAAGACCAAACCTCCACTCCAGATCCAGTTAAATATTTGTTGTTTTCCTTGTCGATATCAGAAGTAATACAATTTTCACCTCTGACTTTCTGGATCTAATCAGCGTCCTTTAAAGCAAGAAGAGGTTGGAGCTACAAGTGCGATGACAACAAGAAGTGACTGCAGTTACAGAGATTAGCATAGATGCTAACAACTTCAGTAGCAGTTTTATTACATCTGGACTGCATTTCTTTATTAAATGTATTTTTTCTCTCAATAGGAAGGATATTTTTTCTTCACTTGTGATGTTTTTTGGCAAGAGGTTGTTTAGTGAAGTGGCTCACATTTTGTATTTCACACCTCGGCAGTGGCGCTCGCCTACTACCTTATCTGATTGGCCTGCAATGAATATAATTGATGGAACGATCATCCAATCACCTTCCGGATATGCTGAAAGGTTCTGCCCATTCCCAGACACTCTGTGAGCTGTTGCCCTGATGGACTAGTGTAGTGTTTCCCAAACTGGGATACTCATACCCCCGGGGGGTATGCAAACGTGAAAAAAAATCAAAATAAAAACATGATTTGAAAACAGCCAGATTACATTTTGAAACTGGCATGCAAATCGACATAGGCTACAGTCTGAGGTGCATGTTCACATTGCCAAAAAAGGCCTGAAGTGTTGGCAGAGAAGCTGGAGGCTGGATTCGTGAGGTATCTTGAAGAAGGAAATCTGTCCTGAATTGTAGATTCTCATAGTAACATATGTTCAGTCAGACTCCCTTCTCAAAGCTGTGCTTAGTTTGTACTTAAGTTTCAAGGTCATAACGGCATATGTTCTAGAAATGTAAATTTCCTTTTTGAAAAGTGAACTGGTGTTGCTCTCTGAAAATGCTGGTAAATGAATCTATTTTGTGATAAATATTCACTTTTAGAGATTATATATGTATGTTATGTGTGTTAAATGTGGGAGGTGGGTGTGGCGGCAGGCTTACAGACACATTTCTTTTTCTTTTTTGGCTTGAGGTCAAAGGGTTGAAGGGGTACGGGCTGTGAAAAGTTTGGGAACCACTGGACTGGGGAAATATATTTAACTGTCCATCTGGTGTGTCAGGTTTTTTTGACCCATGTTGTTGTTGTCTCTTCTCAGGCATCAGTCTGCGCCGTCAGATCAGAGACACCACAGTGGAGGTTTTGGAGGGTGTTTCACAGCTGGTAGACGTCATCCTGAGCTCGCCGCTGCAGAGGTACACAGAAACACAGCTTTTTCTTTGGCGTTCAGTCCCAGCTAGACAAGTAACCTTGGCTTTTATCCTTTATCTTTTATTCCCTGTCTTCTCTTGTACTCTTCTTTTATTGTTTTTATTTTTATTTTCATATATTTGTTTTTTAATATTGTGTTCATTTTTATTCCATTACTGTTTTTATAATTGTAATAATGCACTTAATAATGAGTGCATTATTAAGTGCATGATTATATCGTACCCCTGCACAGCTCTTTGGTCAACCAAGGTTGTTTTTAAATGTACTTTAGAAATAAACTTTGACTTGACTTGACGAATACCTGTACACAATGTTATTATATCATGTTTAAGACGGAGCAGGCTATAAATATATGAGTGTTATACTTTGAATTTTAAACAATTTTGTCTGTTTTGTGTTATAAATTGAGCACTGTAATGAATGTCTGATCTGATCTAATCAACTCGACATCTCTTCTCTGAAGTCTTGTACACGTTTATATTAACCAAATGAGTCTTCACTGTAATATAGTTCTAGTTCACCTTTTTCACTGCGCTATTTTGCGTTACAGAGAGAGTGAATCAATAAGAAGAAACACTTTGATTTTACCTTTATAGAGCCCCATGTCTGAGAGAAAATCCAGAAGGGAGTAAATAGCAGATCAGTGTCGTCAGACGCACCGCCATGTTCATTACAGAGACAAACTGCATCGAAAAAACTGCGCCTAATCAAGACATAAATGTTTTTGTTAACGTGATCAAAATATCACTTTTAACTGCCCAAAAACACTAACCCATGAATCCGTTTTTATTTCTCTGTCTTCCCCTCTCCCTTCGCCCTTTCAGTCTGACACAGGAGCAGTTAACATCCACAGGAGGAGTTTGGTCGGCCTGTGACCGGTTTGTCCAGCTGCCACAAGGTCAGGCATTTTAGCAGGAATTCAGTTGGAGTGGGAAACTGGCCCAATGTAACTTACACCCATACATTTTATTTTTAAGTTAATGGGATATTTAACTTATCTTTGTCACATAATTTAAACAAAAAGAAGGACCTCCTTGAATATTTCACTTTAATATTGTTGTTTCTGTAATAGCTCTGTGTTTAAAGTGTCTGTGTTTGTCCGTCAGATAATAAAGCAGCAGTTTTGGTGGTTCTGTCCGAGCAGATCGGAGTCGTAAAAGACGCCCTTGAAGAAATTGAACAGGTACACACTCACTCACACAGGAGAGTAAGATTTATTCTCACCATTACATATGTTTAATCTCTCAAATACGATAATCCATTTACCTAGAACCAATTCTTGTTCCTAAAATCTATTTATTTTGTAATGTTGGCATGCATTTTGGATGTTTTTCTTCTCCCTTAAACAGTCATTCATTTTAGGGATGTATGATATTAAAAGCAAAACCTTGATATTGACGGATAATAGCTGAAAAAGTTAAATATCTGTGTTAGCAGATATGAAAATGTCTGCTGATATTTACAGACAATACAGAGTGCTGTAGCATTGTGCTGGTTCCCCTGACTAAACACCTAAGGGATTGTCCACTGTGTTGTGGGATCATTTCTCATAATAAGATCTGCAGCAAACAAAAATGAATGAAAGTTACACCTTTTTTCTTCTTGATCATCTCCAGAAATAAACCTAACTCTGTGGTCAGAAGGATGTAGAATTTTCAATTTTTATCTCTACTTTTAATAGGAATAATATTTTTTAATCAAATTATTGCAGTTTTTTAAAACTTCTCTGTATTGTTTTTTTATATCAAAAGTAAATCTGAGGCATGTTTATCCATAGCTCAAACCAACACAGACACTAAATGATAATAAATAAATTAAATGATTAGATATAAAAAACAGAAGTGAAGACAAATAAAACACAAAAACATAATAAGATAAGAAAAGAGATTTCAGTAGTAATGATAATACAGCTTGGAGGATTTTTTTTCTTTTTTCGTAAATTTAAGACAGTGTTTTGATTTCATTTTGGAAGTATAGTAAAATTTAAGGGGGTAGGCTTAAAAAATGAAGTTTCAGCTACCATCTTGTTTTCTTTTCTTTTCTTTTTTTAATTATCACTTATTTGTATTTCTTACAGTTTTCAATCATTTGCATGATCAAAATAAAGAAATCAATCAATCATTGTCAAGTGCTCTAAATTGTTATTTTTTCTTTGTTTTTTGTCTGTTATAGTAGCCCATAAACGGCTACCATATTAAGTAAAACACATTTACCTTTCCTCCCAGGGTAAATTTTATTTTTTATAACTGCAAATGTTTCATGACATCATTCATTAAAGCTTGATATACTTTAAAACATTTTAATGGGAGAACTTCCTCTAAATGTTTCCCCAAATGCAGCACGAGTAAAGTTTCTGTGACTCTGAATTCTTGCTTGATGGCATTGTTTAATAATAATAATAATAATTTTAACAAATGTGCTGATCGTTGCCTCACTTCAGGCCGTATCAGAGGCTCAGGACCCGTTCAGTGACGTCCTGGGCGATGGTCCAGAGGGAGACGAGCCCCGAGGAAACCAGGACACGTACTGGTCAGAGAAGGACCGGCGCGTGATTGCTCCTTGTCAGGGGCTGATGAAGGCGTCCTCGGCATGTTTGAGGAAGATGTCGTCTGCTGTCAGAGCCAACGGAGACGTCAGCACGCCTCAGAAGCTCGCCCAGCTCGACGACCTGGCCGATATTAGCAGGGAGATCAGCCCGGGGTAAAACACACAGTCACATTAAGTCACCCTTACTTACCCAATCCCACCGATGGGCTCAAAATACCACTTATTTTTAAATGACTGGCATTTACAAACCATTTGTCCTATCCAGAAACGGAAAACACTGGTGTAATCGTTAGATTTTCAAGTTTCCGAGGGTACCTGAATGTATCTCAAGTAACGCTGGCAACATATCGAAAAGACGGGAAAAAAGCAGGCAAATTTCATGAGATTTCATCAACATCGCTTTAATTATCATGCCCTCTTTAAAAATTTGCAGAAAATAAACTGTTTGCTCTGGCTAAATTCTGTAAAAAAAAAAAAAAAAAAATCTACACTTCTTTCTGTGTTCAACAAGACCTGAATGATTCATATACTTCCTGAATTCGCTGTTCAAAAAATCTTTGATGTTTTGTCCTACGGCAGTGTCTTGCAGGCTCAAATTCCTGCTCAGAGCCGTTCAGCACTAATAAGTGCTGAGCAGCGACACCTGCTGTCAGTGCCTTGAAGACATGTTGCAAACTGTCGTTTTTACAAAGGAAAGAGTGCTTTGCAGATTGCCTCTGCAGTGTAGACTGATAGACGGGCTAACGCTTCCCATTGACTCCCAGTGTTTGAGCTAAGCTAAGTAGCAGTGGGTGAGCTCTGTCCATCTCTTCCTTGTTACTGCAGTCGAAAGAATGGTGTCTATCTGCTTGTCATGGGCATGGAAAGACAAAAACAGTTGGTGTATCCCTTTAACCTTAAACTCAAAGACCAGATCAGATATTAAACGGGTATTTCTTATTCTTTGCGAGTTTTACAAAAGAATGAAAGCAAACAATTACGAGAAATAAGTGTACCCGCCAGCAGCAGTGTACCTTACTGTGAGTCTAAGCTCGTTCTCCCAGTGCTGGGAGCACTTTCAGAAACTTTCCTGACTTGTCAAGCACCTCACACAACCCAGCTTCAGAAATACTGAAATATCCCTTTAAGTTCATGTTTTAATGCATTTTCAACCCAAATGTTTGATGGTAAGGTGAAGCTTTATAGGAGTATTTATTGTGTATTTTGAATAAGTGCAGTTGTTATCATCCTCAGTGTCGATGACCTCGCTCTGTGTCTCTACCCTCCAATGGACTACAGCGGTGTCGAGAACAATGTAAGACACACACACACCTTTTTCTCCTAAATATTGGCGTTCACTTAAAAACACCTACGCATTATCACCACTAAGATACTAACTAGTGTTAATTTTGACAACACTTTTTTATTTAGTTTTAGTCTTTTGCCTAAAATATCTTTTAGTTTTAATTTCGTCATCTAAATTGTTTTAACACTTGGACTCGGGAGTGAGGCAAGACACGAAAACAAAAAAAAAAGTTGGTGTATCCCTTTAATATTATGTGGATTGGTCTAATAGTTTTGAAAATTCTGATCCAACGCTGAAAATAAATTCCTTTAAATCAGTGTTTTCTCTTTTTACAGGTGTCTAAATTGGCTGCACTGTTAAAAAAAGTCCTTGAGATCATCAAGTAAGTTTCTACAAACACTTGGGCTGTTTGTTCATGTTTGTATAAACCTTTTCTTGAAGTTTTAAAATTCTGTAATCTTACAGACGTGGATTACTTTTGACAAAAAAAAGGCTTTTCTTTTATGTTGGGGTTCTGTGATGGCTGCTATGTTCAAGTTAATCAATAAATAAATGGATAAAAAAGAGTTTCTGTTTGACCCATAAAAACTTGTTTTTTAGTGGTCTTAATTGTTCATTTTATTTCGCAGATCCAGCCATGTGTGCGGGGAATCACAGTTGACCTGGGTACAGTTCTTGGATGGAGCCGTCGACCACAACCTGCAAAAAGCCAAAGACCTCATTCACAGTGACAGCTAGCAGGCGTGGGTGTTGTTTAGTTTTATGAGCCAGAATGTGGATTGAATGCCAGTGTTACTGTGCCTGTATCTGAGAGATTATGTCGTCTGAAAGTGTAAAATTGTACCTAAGAACTGCCTCTTGTACAGGAACATGTAAAATAAAAAAAGGGGATCTTTAATCTGATGTGGGCTCTTTTTCTGTCATGCCTGTTTTATGGTGAACTTATCCACAAGGTTCAAGCGTCCACATAACCTTTATTTCGTATCCCAAAAACTGACAGACCAACAGAGCGAAAAACTCTTTTGTCCCTCAGGCCATCAGACTGTACAACTCCTCACTAGGAGGAGGAGGAGTAACAGGAAGACAGAGGTTGGGAAGGAGCAGTCGCCAGCCAGTAGCCATATTTTTTTCAAAATTGTTTTTACTATTTTACTTTTTGCTATCCTGTTTTTATTTACCTGTATACTATACAATGCAGCAGGACTCCTAATTTCCCTGAAGGAGTCTTCCCAGGGGATTAATAAAGCTCTATCTAATCTAATCTAATCTAATAATACACACCCAGACGAAGACAATACGGTGAGGAGTTAATGCTGCCATCAGTTGGAAAGTAGGCTACAGAAAAACTCATTTTATATATGCAAAGTGCTTAGAAAATGTATCGGACCTCCTGTCATAAAACATAAATGTTTTTAAAATCTTCTGAAAGCTAAAAATGTTATTGTTGTATATCTGACCGGTAACAAACTGGAACAACGAAATATTCCTTTTTCACACATTATGACCTAAAAACTTCATATTTTTATGGCCTCCTTTGGCCTTGATAACAGCTTCATTCTTGCTGCATTGTTTTGTGTACTTTTCAAGGTCTCCTTTGTTATTGAGCTCCAAATAGTTTCTAGCTGTTCCATTAGATTTGCTTTATATGAAACATTTTTGTGTGATCAATCTTTGAATCAACTAAAACACAAATGTGTTCAACAGGATTCAAATCTGGACTTTGACTCGGCGAGTCCATCTGTTCCAAACTCTAGATTCAGTCTAGAGGGGATTTTCTGATTCACCAAGAATGTTGTGGTGGTAGTTTTTTTTTTTTTTTTATGATACTGTCTACTTTCACTAAATTGCCCTCATTAATAGGTATAATGGAGTTTCCACTGTGTTTTACTGTTGGGCACATCTTGCATCAAAACATTCTCCTGCTCCTCTGCCGACATAAAAAAAGATGATGCTGACCTCTCATTTGTTTGGAGTACCTTCTTCCAGTCATCAACAGTCCAGTGGGTTAGGGTTAGCTTCCTGGCAGATGTTTGGAGGCCTCAATAATGGCTTCTTAGCTGATATTCTTCCATTTTAAGTCTTGTTCTTTCAGTCGTCTGCCTAAGGTCACCGTGGTGACTTTCTCAGACTCTGATATAAAAGTGTTCATATCCCTCTGAAGGATCAGCAGTGGTCTTCCTTCTGTCTCTGGTCTTAAAATCTTAAAGCAACTGACATCTGCTTCACTTACCTTTGATTTCTTGCCTCATCCTTTGGCCTTCAGCCCCTTTTCAGTATCATTACAGTCCCTGATTATAACCTTAGAGAGATCAACAAAATTAAATACTTGGTAGTTCCTGCAGACAGAGGGTGGGAAGGAGCAGTAGCCAGCATGTAGCCTTATTTTTATGTATATACATATATATATATGTATATATGCCGTTTATGGATGTTGGAACACTGAGCTACTAGTTGTTTCGGTGATAGCATTGACTGTGGGTATCGAAGTGACCATTTCTTCCACAGTCTGTTCATGAAACCCCGCTGGTTAGGGTTACTGGAGTAGTAGCATGCCAACAGAACCTTGTGCTCATCGCATGTCCATTGCTTTCTTTGTCTTGTTACAGGAGCCCACTTGTTATCACAAGTTCCTCAGCATGTGACACAGAGTTTATTAACCCTGACGACGTTTGAGACGGTTTGACTTTCTGTGTTAACCCATCCATGTAGTATGGTGGTCAATAGCACCAAGGGACTTGCTCAAGGACCCACACTGGTAGCCTTCTTTCGCTCCATACCGTGATTCTGTCTTTCGCTCCATGCTGGGATTCGAACCCCGACCACCCCGAGCAACCCGTTTCTCCAGCCACAGAGCTAACCAGCTGCTATACTGGCATAAAATGCTGGCCAAAAGAAAAAATTCCGACCACAGATGTTAAAACTCGGAAGTTGCTCACCATGCACGGGGTTTTCCACCCCAAGTCCAGCATCCAGAGGGTGTACACTAAGTGTAAAGAGGGAGGCAGAGGGTTAGTGAGCATCAGAGCCACTATCCAAGATGAAACATCATGTATACATATATATAAACATGTATACATATATATAAACATGTATACATACATATTTTGTTTTTTTGCTAATTGTTTTTTTAAATTTTTGATATCCTGTGTTCTTTTATGCCTGTGTACTGTACAATGCTGCTGGAATCTCAATTTCTCTGAAAGGGATAAATAAAGTTCTGTCTTATCTATCCACAATTCTACTGATTATACATCCATAGTAACTATCTTTACAGCCATATAGACATGAGGACCCTCTTGAAAATGAGATAGCACATCTCAAGAGGTTTACCTTTAATAAATGTATATTCAACAAAGACAAATATGGCTCTATACAAACAGTGACTAATTGATTGGATCTATTTTCAGCAGAGACAAATGTTACGAGGACAGATTTATAATCTGGGCACCCATGGGTTTCTCACTTTCATAAATTCTTATTTTATCGTCCCTTTGTCTCTGCCTGGATGGATACGTCTGGATGTATGTATATACAAATAAACATGTTTATATGTATTTGTTGATACGTGTATCTATAAAATGAAAAGTTTGTCGTCTGCCTGCTCTATTGTAAAGTACCTTGAGATAACACTTGTTATGAATTGGCACTATACATAAAGATTGATTAATTCCTTGGTGCATTTTGTAAGTACCAGGCCAGTTTCGGCAATTTATGCCAAAGTTTACTTCATATGGATAAATTTGTGTGACTAACATTCATAAATAAATATTAATACATTTATAAAGACAAAACAATACCTATGTGTCGTTGCAGTGTTGATGTGTTGCCAAACTTATCCACTAGAGGGAACACTGCACCCATCTATGATTTCTGATGGACTGAACACAGCATGTCCAAAAGGGGGAAGGCATTTAGTAAATACAGCCTCTTACAGCCCAACAAGTCTGAGAAGGTTCAAAACAAAACAAAACAAAACAGTCACCAACCCTTTTAAATTTGTAAAAACATCATTAATGTTGTGAGTTTCACAGCTCCTGGAAAAAAGAGCGAGAGATTATTACCTCTGCAAAAAAAAGTTGTGTTTTTGCTGGCATTTTTGAGTTTGTTTACAGGATAATTTAAAAAAGTAATGAATGGATATTGGTGAAATGTTCTGAGAATGTTAGTCATGGCACAAAGAAGAGCTGATTTGAGTTTGGGGGTGCTCTGGATCCAGGAATTGTTTTAAGGTTGTCTAAAGAGAAAGGGCAGTTTTCCATATTTTTGCCTCTGGGGGAGAGGCAGGTACACCCTGAACCAATCACAAGAAGGTTCATGGACAGCCATTTAAATTCATACTTAAGGGTAATTTAGAGTTACCTATTGACCTAAAAAGCATGTTTTTGGTCTTTGGAAGGAAGCCAGACTGTATTCCACATAGAGAACCCACACATGCACAGGGAGAACATGCAAACTCCACACAGATAGGTAGCAACCTTCTTGTTGTGAGGCACGCTCACCACCTGCTGCGTCACCGTGCCACCCTGGATCTCTTCTGGTTTATCTCCTTGTCTAGTTCTTTGTCTCCTAAATCTCATCTTGACTTTGGTATGGTGTTTTTTGGACGGCTGTACACCTCATGAAGCTGCCTTGGGGTTGGGTGTATCATACGAGATATCTCTGTGTTCTCAGAGCCATCACCAGCCAGAGGAGTGTTCCCCATATCAGCAGGAATTAGTGTCAGTGTTGAGTAAATTTACCTGGAACCAGCAGTGCAGGAATAAAGACAGGTAGTCTAATAAATGGGTGTGTGAGGCTTGAGAAAGATGTGGGTGTTGTGTGTTAAACTGAAGGGTCATCTGTCAGGTACTCATATCAAAAACATGTTCACAAAACAGTCATTTGAGGTAAAGCTCCTGTCTGAGGGAGTTTCACAATCATTGAACTTCAGATCATTACCTTCCTTTTTATTGCTCTTGGCTGTCTTGTGTGATGATGATGAGGTCAACCTGTAAATGCCACAGACTATAGAAAGCTGAGCATAAATTTGATATCAGTGATATCAACCATAGTTCAGCTCTACCAGTACTCAAATTTGGAGTACATGTACTCAATTTTGGTCAACTAGTGCACGAGTAGACTTTACTAGTGAAGCAAGAAGTGTCACCATTACAACTAGAAAACTCCACCAAGCAGCTCAGTTAAGGCAGTGGCTTTTCCACAACCCCTGTAAATAAAAGATCCAATACTGGATCACCACGCGCTCTACAAGTACTAGACAACATGATCAACAATTTTCAGTCATTACCAGATACAGGGTTCCCAAGCGTCCTGGAAAACCTGGAAAATCTGGAAAATGATTGACCAATTTTCCAGTCATGGAAAACATATGGAAAATGAGGAAAAAAGTAAATTGTCCTGGAAAAGCCTGAATTGTCCTGGAAAATTATTTACCTTCCTTCTACCTTGTTAGTGAACAAAAATCAAACATATGAAATGAAATAAAAATGTACTTGGTAACCAATTCACACTTAGCCATAAAATATGAGTAGATAAAATAATGCAAGTTAAGGAATAAAATATAAAAACTCAAAACAATGGTGACAAAAAGAAATAATAAAAAATGGCAAAATGCAATTTGGGCTACTTAAACAGTAAATCAACAAAATGTATTTATTAAAAAGCAGACTAAATAAAGATTAAAAAAAATAGCATAAACCATAAATTTTTAATAGTGAGACACGACATAAAAGCCAGACTAAAGAGATAGCTAGCAAATGTTCATGCCCGAGAGTTAGAAATAAATAAGGTTTGAGTTCAATATGATACGGTGGAGCTAGTTAGAGATATTGGTCATCAACCTTTAATCTTGTTTTTTTTTGAAGGCTAGTTTAATCTGAAAATTGCCCACACTAATACTGTAACTTCATCTGGTTTTACGTCTGTGTAGATTCTCATTCATCCAGGTCATGGTCATCTTGAAGATTCAAAAACAAGGCAACTAGACTGCGTTGAGTTTGTTGGGAAGACGTTGCACTTCTCATCCAAGAGGCTTCTTCAGTTCCAAATGGCTGGTGCTGGAAGCAGATACTTATCTTGATAGAGGAGAAAACAACAACAAACGAAGGGAGGAGTTGGAGAACGACTCATAGAAACTTATCCCAGGGTGATGTAACCCCTGAGAGTTGTTACCCTGAATGGGTCATTAACTCCCCCTGTCATGTGAGGTGTTATGGTCACATGTGCCCAGGTGTGAGTGTTTGGAGAACTTCCTGGGGAGAGAGCTTAGCACTGCATTATATGTGGCTGAGAGGTTGTGTCTGAGTCCACCACCTCTGTTAAGAGAAGGTTTCTCCAGTCTGGTGAAGATGGCTTCTTTAACTCCTCTTTCAAACCATCTATCTTCTCTCGCCAACACCTGTACATCGCTGTCCTCAAAAGAGTGTCCCGTGTCCTTTAAGTGAAGGTGGACCGCCGAGTCCTGGTGTTCATCTGGTTTTGTGACACTGGAAAAGTCCTGGAAATTGATTTATGGAAAAGAGTGGGAACCCTGAGATAAGGGCACCATACTTTCATGAAGAGATCTAAATTTTTATTATCTTAAAAATTAGTTGTTCAAAAGAAGCTATCATGGTTAGCTCATCTCTCCATTCTTTGAAACTAATCTTCTCTTTCGACTTTCAGTGTCTTAATGATCACAGTTTTTTGATTGAATCTTTAAACATTTATAAATCAATAGTTTCAGGAGTTGCTCTCTGTGGCCAAGTCCTGTGGGAAAGGGACCAGTTAATTTACTGTCAAGGGACTGCAATCAATTTCAATGAATCAATCTGTATTTGTATAGCCAGTTAATAACAATTTTTATCTCATGGAACTTTACAATAGAGCAGACTGAAGCTATACTCTCCATTTTATAGATGTACATACATCCAGAGATGTATCCATCCAGGCAGAGACAAAGGGACTTAAAATAAGAATTTATGTCTCTGCTGAATGGATCTACTATGCCTCTACTATGGATAAATAATCAATACAACCATGGATAGAGAGGTCAATCTAGTATGATCAATCTATATGTGTGCTGTTTGCAGGGACTACCATGTATTTAATTTAACTGATCTTTCTAAAGTTATAGTTACTGCTTATAAATGTTCATTTACGTGCACTCACGATTAAGTAAGTGTAATAAAACACTCAACAGTTGATAAGTTATTTATCACTCCACTTGTTCAGCAAGCACAAACAGAACATGAAAAGCAACAATTTCAACTCCTTTGTCCGAAGTCTGCCGGCTTGTTTTAAATAAACACACCATGCTGGTTAAGCTAATTAACAGTGTTAATTGTTTAGCTAGAACCAAATGTGCACTGTGTATAGCAAAGCTGTTCATCTTGTGATGATTTTTTTAATTTACTTTTTCTTTTTTATGTACAGTGATGTCAACATTTATGACAAATAAACATCACACACATATTTTCTCCGCTTCCCCACCCACCCTCCATACCACGCCATTTAGTGATAAACAAATCAAAGTCATTAATAGGAAATGTGGCCGACATGAGAGCTTGGACAAGGTATGCTATGACAGAGTATATTAATTTAAATCACCATATGAGTCTGATTTTGATTTCCTTTGCTGCTGCATACCAAAATAGTATATTTTCTTGTTTAGTGTTATGGATTTGGGCTGCACAGCTGTTCATCTTGGTTTGCAATGAATCTGTGAATTGCCCAGAGTTACAGCCTCTGCTCTCTGCCTGATGCAACAGGCTGTCAGAGAAGACATACAAGTGACATGCTGACATCCTCATCCTCGTATTTATGACACAAATAGTACACTATTTTAGACTTCATAGTGAGATGTTATTGTCCAGATTTAGATTTAGATTTTTAGAATTAGAGGGAATGGATTTGATGCTCTCTTGAGTAAATATATTATTATATATCATTTTTGTCTAACTTATTTATTTGTACATTTTTGCACTGACCAGATGGCTTTTTCCAATTTTGTTATACTTGTGACAATGACAATAAAGGATATTGTAATCTACTCTGTTCTATTCTGTTCTAAATTCATTTATGTAGGCTATTATTACTTTGAGTTTGATGCTCCATTCTAGATTTATTGATTTAAAAAAGTAGTTATAACTTTGACTTAGATGTTCACTTGAACAGATCCAGTTTATAATTTCCACTTCTTATTGTCCTCCAATTAAAATCACCACTTTTCATATTAATTTTCAAGTCACATGCTTTTATACTGGATCTTGTTGTGGACTTGTAGCCTACACCTTTATGCTGAATTATTTTTCATTTACAGGAGGAGAGTTAAATCTAAGCTAATTATGTATATTATCTGTAGTCAGGTGTTGTTCTCTCCTAAATCTGTGTGTGTGTGCAGCCAGGTCAGTTGACATGGTGGAGAAAAGAAAAATGAAAGACATTTGGTCATTTTTTAGTGCATCAAAACGCAAAGTAAGTAGAAGATCCCAATAATAATGATGTTTGTTGAAAATAGCCATATAAAGGAACAAGATGCTTATGGAAATGTGTAATAATGGTTTCATTAGGCACAGTAAAGTCAAAGTACAGAGCTGGGCACAGAGACATAGCCAGTTGTGCAGAGACATAGAGTTTCAGGTAAGTTTGTTGCTTTTGTTAAGCGTTGTGAAGTAAGTACAACTCTCTTATTTAGACTACTAAAATGAATTATATGTGTTTTGGGTAGTTGTGAGTTTGAAAAATAACATTTATTTTTGAGAAAGTATCAGACAACACAGCAAAAAGTATAGCATTTATTTTTATGTCCCCCCACCCAGGAATTACTCTCTGAAAATGTACTGTTTGCATGTAGATCGGCTGTTATCACTCAACTTTAACACAAGAGGGCGTTAAATCCATTTCCTCTAAAACTTCAGTACTTTAAAAGAATCAGGAAACACCTCTGAATTTAAAATAAGTTGACTTCTTAAAACTGTGATTCTCAAAATTTCTGAAATCTTTAAGAAGCTCTGTTGCTAAAATCACGTGAACCTGAGTAGGACATTTACCTCCAATCTATGACACATCGATCCATCCATCACTGAGACTGTTTACTTGTTTTGGGGTCATAGGTGGCCTGAGCCTAACCCAGCTGCCATCAGGTGAGAGGTGAGCACGCCCTGGACTGGTTGGCAGACAGTCACAGAGCTGACACACAGGACTAGACAGCCATTCACACCCACAGCCACACCTAAAGGCAAAACAGAGTCACAAATTAAGCTGAACAGCACGTTTTTTGGTCTGAAACAACCCAAACCTGCCCAGGGAGAACACAAAAACTCCACAAAGAAAGGTGCTGAACAACCTAGGGAGTCAAATCAGCAATTTTCTTATTGTGAGGCAACAGCAATACCTGCAGTCTAACATATGAGTCGGGTCATAAAGTTTAAAAGTCTAGATTATTTTCTGGTTAAATGTTATTTATTATGTACTGTACTAACTTACTGTTCATAACAAGTGTTGTCTCAAGGCACTTTGCAGTAGAGCAGGCCGAAGCCATACTCTTCATTTTATAGATACACATATATGAATATATCCAAATAATAACTACATTTGTGTATACATATGCATCCAGAAATGTATCCACCCAGACAGACAAAGGGACTAAAATCACATTTGTCACTGCTGAACATAGACTCAATCAATCAATCTGTATTTATGTAGCACTATTTTTGTTTTGAATATACATTTATTGAAGGTTAAGCCCCTTGAGATGTGGCATCTCATTTTCAAGAGGGGCCCCATTTTTATATGGCTGTAAGGATAGTTACCGTGGACAACCATGGATGGAGAGATCAATCTAATATTATTAAAATTAATACCTATGATGAATATAGTCTGTAGAGGAATTATGTTGATTTTTATAGCAGCATCTATCTGAACTGTCATTAAAATGGGGTTTACTGGTCTAAAGGTAGGCATTTATAACAGTAATAATAATAGTTAAATGAGATGATATTGCACACATTTCCTGAAAATTTCATCCAAATCCGTCCATAACTTTTCAAGTTATCTTAAACAAAAACAAACAGACAAACAAACAGACAAACAGACAAACAAACTAACCAACACCGGCAAAAACATGACCTCCTTGGCGGAGGTAGTGAAGGAGATAAAGGTATGAATAACAACAGAGGCAGTGAAAACAACATCACCTAAATATTCAATGACAATAACAACTAGAATGCACTCGGAGAGCGCAAACCTCCGGCAAGGTAGGTTTTTTGTGGAGTTATATGCACAAATGCCGAAAATGGTCCTATCTCACAATGTTAAAGAATCCTTTAAAAACTCCCTGGATCCGGATGGTGATCCGGATCAGTCCCAAAATCTGACCATTTCTTCCTTATCCCATTCCACACATTTCCTGAAAATTTCATCCAAATCTGTCCATAACTTTTCAAGTTATTTTGAACACAAACAGATGTATAGCAAAATTCGTGTTTAGCGTTAGCGGCGATGCTTACTGGATACATTCAAAACCATAGATATATATAGAAACACTAGATTTCTCACCCACACTGTTGGCCAATGGGGACCAACATCCTCACATGGCCGCCATCTTGGTTCAGTGCGCTTGCTCACTCTGATTTTCAAACAGTTGACTTTGTCAGAAACGTCAGAGATGTAGTTTTAATATTGCATACTTAAGATTATAAAATTTTATAAAATGTAATATTAAGATACTGACGTAATATTTCTTGTAATGTTTGTAATAAACCAAACGGTTTGTAAATCCGTCAAGATTTTAGCGAGTAAAGCATGAATATATTTGAGCAGGCGTCTTACCTTCCATTGAGTACTATAGAGCAGAGCAGAAATGTGTCCTGCGCCAAGATGGCCGCCATGTGAGGACGTCGGTGGCTCTGCCTCGAGACATCTAGTGTTTCTCTATATCTATGTGCAAAACACTATTAGCATATGCTAACAAGCTAGCATCTAGGGTATGGGAAGATGTGCTATATTTTGAAAGTTAACAGTTGTTTTGTTAAGCTGCAGCATGCAATATATGTTATAGAAGGATAGTTTAATGCAAGTTAAGTCAGTATTTAAATTTTATTCATTTTCATTATCTGTTGAGGAGTTAGCTCTCCTGTAATTAGCCACAGTAGGGTTTATAGAGGTAAGCATTAATGTCACAGTTTGTGCAACGGGCTGGTAGTTCCACTTTCTGAGAGGTTAATTGATATCAGTGGAAAGAAACTGGAAAACCCTTTAATTCATCTGAAAAGTGCTGAATTTAAGTCATTTTTAGTTGGTCTTATTACATTTGATTATGTTCATAACAGAAAATGTATATTCTTAAATGTAATAATCTTCTTAAAGATGACAAAATTTATATTTTGTAGCAATAAAGTTTCATTTGTAAATCTGAGTCATAAGAGGAAGTCCTGTAGCAACTCAAACTCTGTGATTTTGTTATCTAAAGTGAGCTTGATGTACTCAGGCTTTAGTTAGTTTAGTTTAGATTTTTTATTTGGAAGATGCAAGGAATTGAAAAGAGAAAAAATAATAATACATAAACAATATTACATTATGCATAATTTAAACCATTATACTGTAACAAGATTGCATGCTGTCATGTAGTTCACACATACAAAAAGGAGTGGGAATTAGTATTCATTCACTCATTTAATAATATGTTGAGTGATTTGATACCAGTTGGTGTGGCATCGCTATAGACCTGACATTACAGCTCCAATTGTTTTAATACAGCTGAGGATCTGCACTGCCTGTGGTGAACATTATTAAATACTAACGGTAAAATGTTTTACATTTTTCTGTTGAATTTAAGTACTTGACAGCTAACTTCCCTCTGATTACTGTTATCAGTCTGTGCTTGTTGCCACTCAGTAAGTGACGTTGCAAGCCAACCTGCAAGATCTTGTGAGACACTGAGAAGACATCCTTTGCCATTTCATGATGAGGTAGGATAAATTTAATATTGCATACATAAACTTGGATTGGGCCCCAATGAAAAATCCAATGACTTAAACAACTAATGAGTTGGATTCATCTTGCCAAGCTCCAATCTACAATGGCTGTTAGGGCCTTATGTGGCATGGCACAACTTTAGACATTCAAACGGCAGTTTTTCAGACGTAATGTTGACATTTTATTGTCTTTCTTTGTGGGGACTGTATTGACAAAACTTGTGTAAATGTAAGCTTAAATATCTGAGTTAATTTCAATTACATTTTGCAAAACTTATTCTTGTATTGCCCTTTTAGTGGTATTCAGATCTTTGGCTTCAGGCGTCCTAGTGTTCTGATATTATCCCATCTTTAAACACATTTAATTAACAGTTCACAAGAGTAACAGTAGTTACACAAACATGCAATTAAGTTAGGGTTTTAGACTGCCAGCATGTCATGCAAATGTCCTGTACTGAAAAACTCTAGAGGGCTTGCCAGTTTTACCCCAAGCTGCGTGCATATCTATGCCAATTACTGGGAAATTAAAATTGGAGAGTCATTTTGAACTTGTTTCAGCAATTATGCATGTCCACATGGGTAGAATATGTTTCAGACAAGATAGAAACAGTTTAAACCAACACTACATAGTTTTTCCACCCTAATATAACATTTCTAGAATCATTGTGATGGTACATCGCTTTACAACAGGTTGAATGACACCTCTGTCATGGTCTAAGGGGGTCTGTATCACCTTCACTGGCACTAAGTAACTTCGATGTGGATGGTAGGAACACTTCCACATTAAAAAACTACAAATTTTTACTGCTTTGACTGCTTTACAGCATACGTCACTTGCCCCTCGAGGTGAAAGCTAAATGTTGGGAAAAGGAGAATATAAAGCAGTTTATTAATTTTTGAACAGATTTAATGAACAGAATTTAGTTTAAAGTAAATATGCACTTATTTTCCTAATGGAAATAGGGAACCTCTGGCTCACACTCCTGTTGTTGTTGTTATCATGGTGGAAGCAGCGAAAAACCCGAAGAAAAGAAATGTTTATCAGAGGAGACGAAAAAAAGAAAAAAAGAAAGCTGGAGAGTAACAGGCTCAGTGCTGGGACAGGGATAAACACTGGCCTGGCGTTCACTCGCTGGCGTGAGCTGAAAGACAAGGCAGGATGTCCAACCGATGCTAATTTAGCCCTGCTACTATTGGACTTGTAAGTACATGATGATTTATTCAAATAGAAACATGATCAGACTGTACTTTATCAGTCCACATGGTTTATTTGTCTCTCGGGACGTCCTGTCAGCTCGCCTTTCCTTCCTTTGTATGTCAACAAATGCACGTTGGTGCGAGGCGCTCTGTTTTACAACCACGCAGTTACACTCAACGACCATAGAGGCCCCTAGAGAGCAGAGAGCCAGAATCTTACTTAGTGCTGCTTTAAATAAACTCCCATGTTGTGCCTTTCAAAGTAAAAGCTGAGGTTATCACCTCTGTGGAGAAACTTCCTTTTTTGTTTAGACTACTTTTATTCTGAAGTTTCCGTTAGTCAGTTATTCAATGAATCAGGTCACTGGTGGGGAGATTTATTGTCATTCTTCCATTTGACAAGTGACAGGGCAGTGGAAGCAGGTAAACGTCGCTACATAGTTGAAAACACTTGCATGAAATGAAAGCCACAGCATCGCAAGCCAGAGCTGGCACTCGCATCAGCCACTGGCATTTAGTATGTTTGAAAGTTACACTCTAAACAACCCCAGCTGACCTGAAGCTTTGGCACACTGTAAAAGAATAAGAATATAAAGAGCTTAGAAAACAAAGATCACAATGAAGAGGTGAGGATGTTGCAAGCATCAAAATCAGCTCATTTTCACTAACCAATGCAGTTTTTCAGTTTAAACAATTAATATCTTTTTGCTGTATGTATACCCTACTTATGGTCAAAAGGCATTTGAAATTCACTGTATACTGTTTTTACATACACTACCGGTCAAAAGTTTTAGAACACCACACTTTTTCCAGTTTTTTACTGAAAATTATTCAGTTTATTGTGTCATTGCACTCTGAAATGAAAGGATAGAACAAAAAAACAATTTGAGTTGAAAAAAAATCATAGAATTAATTTATAGACCAAAATATATTCTAAACTTTTGACTCATCAAAGTAGCCACCTTTGGCAGATATAACAGCTGAACACACTCGTGGCATTCTTTCTACAATAGAAATCAAATATTCTTCAGAAAGTTCTTCCCAAGTCTGTTTCAGAAGTTCCCATAAATGTGTGGCACTTGTAGGTTGCTTGGCTTTCACTCTTCTGTCCAGTTCATCCCAAACCAGCTCGATGGGGTTTAAGTCTGGAGACTGTGCTGGCCACTCCATGTTTTCAAGCTTACCATCTTCTTCTTTTTTCTTGAGGTAGTTTTGGCATAGCTTGGACTTGTGTTTCGGGTCATTATCTTGCTGTAGAATGAACCTCTCACCAACTAGGCGTATACCAGAGGGTATTGCATGGCGCTGCAGAATGCTGTGGTAACTGTGTTGCTTCAGGATACCACTCACTCTGTACAAGTCACCGACCCTGGATCCAGCAAAACAGCCCCAGACCATCACACTTCCTCCTCCATGTTTGACAGTTGATGTCACACACTGTGGAACCATCCTCTCGCCTACTCGACGGCGTACAAAGATCCTGCGTGATGAACCGAAGATTTGAAATTTTGACTCATCACTCCATAATACCTTCTTCCAGTCTTCAGTAGTCCAATGGCGGTGTTTCATGGCCCAGGAGAGCCTCTTTGTCTTATTCTGATGTCGTAGCAATGGCTTTCTTGCTGCAACTCGTCCTATTAAACCTGCAGCTCGAAGTCTTCGCTTCACAGTTGAAACTGATACTTGCTTACTACGTCCACTATTAAGCTGTGCTTGAAGCTGTTGTCCTGTGAGTCGCCTATCACGCAAGCTGGTAACTCTCAGAAACTTGTCCTCTGATTTAGTTGTGGCTTTGGGTCTGCCAGACCGCTTCCTGTCAGAGTTTCCCCCAGTTTCTGAGTGCCTTTTGATGGTGAAGAAAACTGTACTCACTGACACCTTGACTTTTTTGGCAATTTCCCTGTAGGAAAGACCCACATTTTTAAGCGTTATGATGGTCTGTCTCTCCTCGATTGTTAGTTGCTTTTTTCTTGCCATTTTTGTAGCTACACGCTATTTTCTGCAGTACAATACTGGTCACCTGATGCTCATGAGGGTCTGGTACCACAGTGTGTTCCAACACTGCTTTTATGCGGACAGAGAGGGTTGTAAATAATCAAGAAAAGTTGGAACACCTGTAGGAATTAGTAGCACCTGCTTTCAAGGCTGATTCAACCTTTATTGCTGCAGAACAGCTTTAAATTGTTAACCCACTGCGTGTTCCCTGAAAAAGGCCTTTTTGTATAATTCTGAAATGTACATTATTTTTCAGTTTTGGGTAACCAAACCTTTTTTTTTTACCTCTGGCTGTTCAGTACTTACCTTTGTACCATTTCAAGCTATTCATTAGACTTGCACGACTTGAGTGGCAATAAATAACTGGAAAAATTGGGGTGTTCTAAAACTTTTGACTGGTAGTGTATATTTTACACAATACCCCAACTCTTTTGGAATAGCTTTTGCATTTATAAAACACACCTTACATTGTGAAAATGATCTTTTGTTCTGCATGACATGCACAGCTTTGTTGCCCTCAATATCAGAGGTTTCGGTTTGACTTTAACCAGCGGTATGTCAAGCCTGATCTTTCATCAGTTTCCTAAGAACTGTCACAGGTGTCAAGACTCCTCAGGCCAAAATGCGTGGGAAACAGTTATCTTTTCTAAAGTAAAATTCGTAACACATCATTGAATATGTGTTAAAACAGGTGCAACATGGGAAAAAAAGAGTAATAACTTCCATGGAAAAAGAATAGTACCAATAAAGAAACATGGATTAATTAAATATGTGTACCAGGCTTTCAGCCATCCAGGCAGCTGGACACGTTTAGTCTTGCAGAGGTTTTGCTACTACTTCTTCTGTTCTAAGGAAGGCTGGGCCCAGAGCTGGAGTGTAAAGCCAAGGTTGACCATTGTGGTGGGGTTGGGGGTTTCAAAAATATTTCAAGTATATGGATGGGATTATTTCTGAAGACAGGGAGTTTTAAAAAACACCCACCTATGTGTGGAATAATGACGCATTCTGCTTGATCTCAGAGGTTGAAATGTCACAGGGAATGTCCCCTTATGTTGGAATTTCTACTCGGAATGTCGACAATCTACAGGTACTTCGTGTACCAGCTCATCCCTGAGTGCTTTTAACTAAGATGTGACTTATTTTCCCGTTTTGACATCTGAGCTCCAAAAATGGAACCTACCAACAGCCTCAGATCACCCTGTCTGTTAAGGGATGTTTTTTTGTTTTAAATTTACAGATGGCTCCTTTAACTCCCTGTTCAATCAAACCCCCTTTCCTTGGCCAGTATTCAGGCTTTGCTGTCGTCAAAGGATTTGGAGAAACCAGACAACTCCAAAAACGAATGGCGCCACATGAAAAGGCAATTCTACAGGTCAGGACTCAGCCATCTACATCTTAAGGACATTATTTGCATAAACGATGTACAACGTTGGCTTTATTTTCCAGCTCGAGGCCTAGTTACCTTGTAGAACTGAAGAAGCCTTTTGGAGAGGAGCCAAAACATCTTCAAGATGCCTAAACAACTCCAGATGTCACATGTATTTGGTTACAGAAGCATTTGTGAATATTACAGAGCCCCCACATGGCAGAAGAAAAATTATAATTACTATTGTGCATAGAAAACTTTCTCTTCTTCCTCAGATAGTAAACTGGGTGCATGATACAGTCTCTGTAGTAGGCCCTTTATACTGTACTTTACTGTAATGTGCATTATTGACCATGGAATAGCATGGTGCTCTCCTCCCTGCCATTACAGAGGGGAACTATACAGCCGTATGGCCAGGGGGGCAAAAGTAGAGCCCTATAAAATCTGGGATCATGGAATTTGCTTATGGAATCACAGAAATTGACATTAAAAGCAGAATTCAAAATAAACGCGGAATATCACAGAAATGGCATTTTACGTAAACTTTTTTTTTTTTTTTTGAATAAAAAGGAACGTATCTCTTGGGAAAATGCTCCAAGGGGGGTCACTCCCCCTCCTCCTCCCCTCATTAACTATGTAAACATGTCAAAGCAGCCGCCTGAGACACCGGCTAAGGTGGTAAAGAAGCTACGAAACTCCCAGCTAACTCCAAAGTACAGGGCAGAGCAGTTTCCCAATAACAATTATGTGTCAGGCAATCAAATGTTGCAAATGTCTGCAAATTTTGTCGACATACTGTTGACTGGACCCGTAAAGATACATGTGAGGACCACCTGAAGAGTAAGTGAGTATATTTCATTACTGTGTACAGTATCTTGAGGTTAAATTTGCATAAAATACTAAAAACAGAGTCCTCAAAAAAAAAACAAAAAAAAAAAAAACGGAATATGGGAAAAATTCTGATGTAATTTGGGAAAAATTAAAATGGATTCCAAAGGGCCCTGTGAAAGAGTTTTTCGAGTGTCTGTATTTGCTGTACAGTTCAGCCTGTCATCCAGCTGCAGCCTGAGTTATCTGTAGGCCACCACATCACGAAGGCCTCTAACTGGCTCCTTTACTCCCCCTCCTTTCCATCCCTGACACATCCAACTATCACAGTATTTTCTGAGTATTTCTGCATGTGACAGAGCTCAGAGTTATGCTGGAAGTCAGAGGTGTGCAGAGTAGAGCTGGGTATCAATTCAGCTTTCCCAAATTGATTTGATTTGATTCACAAGGGCCCAATTCGATTCACGATTTCATTTGATTTGATTGATTTCGATTCAGTTAAGGATATTTCAGCCAGAGTACCAATTTTACTTGAATATGGAAGAGATTCTCAGAGAACTAATGCTGTAAATAGTAGAAACTAACTCTTAACTTTGTGCATTATTAAAAATATCAATGTTTACATTAAGAATTGAACCCAAAGCAGTTACAGTAATCATGTACTTTTTATTAAACATAACCTGACCAAAACAAAATAATTGTAATAATTTAAATAAAATCCAACCACAGGCAGGCAGTGTAAATAAGGTGACTACAAACATGCTACAACAGCATTGGTTATTTTCTGGGCTCATGGAGAGTTCGGTGGTAACTTACAAACAAATGCCTTCTCAGCAACGTTTACTTCAGGTCCGACGTCTTTGTAGACAATGGCTACGTTTATATGCAGTCAATATTCGGGTTAAGATCAATATTCCGGTTTCTGAAACATTCGGAATAACCCAGTTTACATGCGTGAGCAAACAGGGTTATTCCTCTATGCATAGTATCCTGAACAAAACAGCGACGCACGGAGATCATCACCCACGGAGAACGTCATGACGCAATGTGCGTTATTTCCGCCTCTTCTTCCTGTATCCAATAGCAACGAGAACAACAGCAGCAGCATGGCGGATAATGAATGGCCTGGAGCAGCTAACAGTCAGCTTCGTTTGCACTTTGGTGCTGGTACTGACCCACCACCAGTACTTGACACTATTCTTTGTCAGTTTCTTCTTTAATGGAAGGCGAGAACGTGAAGAATTAGGAAATCGAGGCGGAGCTGTGCCATGTTACAACAAGTACTTCCTGTACTCAAAAGACGAAGATTCCTTGTGAAAAGAACATGCGCAGAACACAACCTAATGTTCCTTTCGATGAGGATATCCTGATCAGCGTATACATGACAAAATTTTCGGGTTAGAAAAAGAGTAACCCAGGGGTGATTTTCGGGTTTTTAAAAACCAGAATATGAGCCTATTCTGGTTTTTCAAAAAAAAAATTGGTGTTTATACATTGCTGCACGCAACCGGGTTATTGCTAATATTCCGGTTATGAAAGTTTTAGTGACTGCATGTAAACGAAGCCCGTGTCTCCAGGTGGTGTCTCGTTAAATGATTTCGGAGAATCTTTGTGGTTCCACTATATGCCATCTGCACGCTGCATACCTTGCATAAAGTTTTACTCTTGTCCAGTTCATTGCTGCCTTTGTGTTTTTTAAATCCAAAATGCATCCAGACATCTGCCTTAAAGTTTGTTGGCGGTGCCTTCAGTGCTCCCGCCATGATGTTTTGTTTAACAACATCCTCGCCGAGTGATGAGATCTCGCGAGATCTCTGGTCTGGTCATGCGAGAAGTGACATGGCATTAAACTGCAGGCTGCATTACACACTGAGAAAAGACGTATTAAAAGACTGACTTAAGGATTTTATGAATCCATATTGGGCCATTCAATGGAAAATTGATTCAAAACGATTGATCGATTTTCTAAACCCAGTTCTATTGCAGAGTGAACAGGACAGGGAAGAGGACAGTTCCTTGTGGCTCTCCGGCGCTACTGACCACAGAGTCAGAGGTGCAGTCCTTCAGCCTGATGTACCAGTCCAAAAAGTGGACTTCACCGCCCGCCCCCCCTAAATACACCAGCACATTTCATACGTTTTAATTTATATTTTTTATTGATTACACCCTCACTTTTACATGACATTTCTACCCCCAGTTGTCTCTCTGTTTTCCTCTATACGTCTCTTTTGCTCTCCTCTGTTGACATGAATGAATATGAATTAATTACATCTAAGTGAACTACCATCCAAAATTTCTTTTAACATGAATTAATTAATTGAATTAAATTTAAGTGTACTGTCTCTCTATCATTCAAATTTTCCTTCAAATGTTGTGATGTGACCATTTTTGGCCACTACAGGCATACTTTTCTCTTCTAATGTGGCAGTGGATGAGCTGGTTCCTATCACATTTGGTACAGGTGATTATTTTTAGATTAATGCTCAAATTCCAAACACAGCCTATTACAACAATTTTCACCATGTAATTCATTTTTATATAAAAAATTCTGATTATGGCCACTTTTCAAATGTATAATTCCCCACTTTCAGCCCTCTCAGTGCCAGTGTTTCTGTGGCTTTCTCCTTGTCTGTCTCTCTGTTGCTCACCTCTGCTGTCTGTTGTCTGTCTCTGCTTCTCTCTTCTGCTGCATGTCTCTGTCAACATGCATTAATTCACTGAATGAATAAACATGAATGAATTTAATGGAAACGAACCATCTCTATTATCATCAAAACATTCCTTTTACTGTGAATCAATTAATTGAATTAAATTTAGGTGACCTATTTCTTTATTATCGGACAGTTATCTTTCTCTTAGTTGTAGCTCTCCTTGTGTCTCTGTTGCTCTCTTTTGTTGTCTGTCCATCTCTGTTGCTCACCTTGCTCATTTCAAAATTACTTTGAAATTAAATTAATTAATTTTATTTTCAAAATTAAAACTAATTTCATATGGTAAACACACAGAGAATTATAATGAAGTTGTTTTTAAATGTGATATCTTTATATATATATTTGTGCACACACACACACATATATATATATATATACATATATATATTTATATACATATATATATAATAAACATCTTCAGCTATTACATAACATCTATCCTACTGATGTATACATATATTTTTTCTGATATCGATGACAGCTGTACCTTCTCTAAAAAAGATCAAGAAAGCATCATCCATTTATTTTATAAATGTCCATTTTGCATCACCTTTTGGAAAGATTTGGGACATTTTCTTTTTTTTAAAACTACAGTCAAGTATCACTTTTATGAGAAAATAATCATTTTTGGCTCCTTCTCTCAGAATAATACATTTTACATAATTAATCTCTTCATATTACTAGATAAATTACATATACATAAAGTCAGAATATCCAAGGCAACCCCCTCATTCCCATTATTTTTAATTCAATTAAAAATTTAATTTGAGTCTCACATATCAAATCCAACAAAAAATGCTTATCAGCTATTCAATTTTATTCCAATTACATTAAGTGAAGTTGTCTGTCATGTTAATTTGCCCGTGTTTAATCTCCTTTTCTTTTTCTAAATTTATTTATATTTACTTTTTTATGTACAAATATATATGTTAACATTTCTATATTAAATATATTAGTTATCTATTGTACATTATTTATTTATTCATCTGCCCCCTGGTTGCACGCCCATCTTAGTGATGATGTTGGACAGAAACCCGTCTATCGTCTACTGATGATAAAGTTTGAAAAAAAAAATGACGCTAACAGAGCTAACGGAGCTAATGATCGCTTATCGATACACGTCAGTTGGTGCCTGGACTTAACCCCTTACCCATTTTAGCCCTTTTTCGGAGATTGTTGGGGGGGGGGGGGGGTTCGAACAAACCCTCCGATCCCCCTTGCCTACGGGCCAGTGTACTGTGGTCTCTCTGTTAGGTAATACATCTCACCAGGTAAGGCTAAACTTGTTATGGCTATAACCAGCCTAGGGCTCGATGATGTGGCCTAAAAATTAAATCCCAGCTTTTTTCCCACAACACTTGATTTATGATTTTAATCAATTTTTTTGCGAAATTCCAGGGAACACAGACCTCAATTTAGCCACCCTTTTCTATGTGACCACGCCTCCCCCTTAGGTTTCAGGCCTAACCAACCATTTGAGAAAAACAGCCATGAAACATATTTGTGAAAAGTGTGACTGTGAGGGTGAGTCTTGACTGGAGGCCAAACAATCCTGTTTTTGGCTTGTTCCTTCCCATACGGAAAAGAAATAGAAAAAAAATTATAAAATTATTCAATGCCTGCATGTTAAATATTTATATTTTAGATGTGTAAGGTTTATATTTCTCATCCTATGATTTACTCCTGAAAGTGGCCACTTTTGCATTGTTTTCATACAGCATCCTTAAAAAAAATAAGTATGGATCATGACACATTACATATGTTACATATAAGAAAGTTCATTGAAAGATATGTTTTCCTTGTATAGTCCATATATTTTATTTAGTTAGTACCTACATATTTTTACTATGTCACAGTATTAGACGTATGCTTTTCATATATAAATAATTCCATTGCATGTGCATTTTGTGTATGATAATTGTAATTAATTTATATGAAATTTTCTTTTGCCTGTATGTTTTCTATAAGACTGTTCTATGTCCACCAATTCAAAATATCCTAACCATCTAAAATAATCATACTATTTTGATGCAAAAAAATACATTTTCTATATTATTTTTTGGTGCCACATTTATGGAATTTAAAGACACTATCGATGAATTTATAACATTCTTATAAGTCTATAAACTATAACTTCCATATTAAAATTTACTATAAGGAATCAAATTATAAGATGCATTATGAGTTTACTCGGTAAATAAATAAATACATCCTATGCTAAAATGGCATGACTTCATTTTCCAATTATATTAAAAGTAATTGAAATAAGACTCAACTGAACTAAGAAATTTGCAAGTTATGGTTCACCCCTCACCCAGAACACATGACACAACACACTGATAACCAGTAAATGCAGCATGTATAGTTAAGTTATTTAAAGCATGGCTATTAGGCAAAAGCTTGATTTAGCACTCTTTATTGAGAGTCAACCCAACTAGTACTACAATATCTACAGCAGCAAACCAAAAACAGTCAATTCAATCACATCATGCCTGCAGACATGAAGAGCACATAATTATTTTACTCTTCTCTTTTAGGGGAATGGCGACCAGAAAACAAAGTACTGCTTTTACTAACATTTGAACTGCACATGGTTGGTTTTGCCAGAACAACCAAAAATGAAAATCATTTGGAACAATTAAGTGTTCTGAGCCAATGCTGACACTGTCAACAGAACAGTAATATATTTTAAGTATTCTCAATTAGGGGATCTGTAAATTCTAGTAAAGATATGATTGAACAAGTTAGATTAAACTCTGGGAATCAAAACAAATACATGAACCAGTTAATGTCCTGTGATAATCTGCACAAGATATGGTGAGTAGCATAACCTGTTAACCTTTAAGGAATGTTGTGTCTTAGCAAAGAAAGTGACTGTATGGGTCCCAAATAATCATTATTGTTCTCCATAGCATTTTGCTTTATTTGTGATAGAGGTATTCATTTTATTATTGCCACTATGGCAGCTTTTTTTTTTACTACTCTTGGGATATGGTGAGTTAACTTGGCTTGGTTGTTTTGTACTGAAACACAGTTCTATTGCTGTGCTCACATATTTCCAAATGGTCTAATCCAAAATGGGGTGCTTACTTGCACCAGAAAAACTCTCAAATAACCTAGAAAACACCCAGGTAATGTATGAATTGAAAGGCTCTACATATTTTCTGTTGTCAGTTGCATTAAATGTTGAGGATCAGCATAAACTTCAAAGCAAAACTAATCTATTTAATGGGAAGCTGTGGGCACAGCAAGGTTTTTACTTTTGGTCAGAGTTCGGTGATCTTGGAGTTGACTGTGCTTTCGATGCTTGAGAGCGGGGTTCCCGACCACCTTTCAAGAGGTGCAGCTATATTAAAAAAAATACGAAAGCTGCTTAGATCAGGTAATACATAATAGCAAATGTCACGATGGAAACATAACCAAAAAGGCTGTAAACATACCGTAAATAGCATCCAGTTTATTCTTGTCCAGTGGTAGACGAGCATCCCCTCTGCTACGCTTGATCCCTCGAAGGTTGCTCACCAGCAGTATTTCCATTGGGAAGACTGCAGTCAGTAGATGCCTGACAAATACAGTGGCTGAGTTGGCATTGAGAGCGTTGGCCCAAGCAACTTGATCAATCACTACTCCAGTCCCAGGATGGATCTCCTTAATACTCAGTAAAAGCAAGTCCTACAAACAGGTGATCTATTTACATGTCTGATTAATTTCCGCTCAAAAAGGTTACCTTGGAAGCAGTGGCGGCTCGTGCAGTTTTCTCCAGGGGGGGCTGTAACTCCAAAGTAGTCATATACCAAAAACAGGGTTTCTGCGGGTTTTAACAGATTTAAGGCTTTTTAAGACAATTATGAATTAAATTTAAGATCTACACAAAGTCAGACAAAGTAGGCTATGGAAAATTAATTAAACTTATTGCCACAGAACAGCCCATAAACAAACAAAGACAAATGTAGTATAGACAATAGAGTCAGTGAGTGTGTGTCAAGGTTATTATACTTTTTAAAATTTAATTAGTTTTTATTTTGATCTAGTTTTTCAGATTTGTTTTTGTTTTAATTTAGTTATAGTTTAACAAGTAATTAAATAAAAAAGGGGGCAACAAAGGAAGCTGTAAACTTGCATACACAATTTAAGACTGACAAAAAGACCTGAGCTGGACCTGGGTTGTGGGGAACCTTGGTGAGCCAGGAAGGCTGCTGTAAGCTCCAACCTGGACTTCTTTGGAGGTACAGCCATATCAATTATCTTCCTCATGCTTAGTAATATGTCCAGGATATCTAGACACATTGCATTAAAAACAAAGAAATATATGTAATTACTGTTATTATACAGACAATAATGTATTTTGGTTGTGATTTCAAAAGACAGTGTGCCTGATCATGGCTCATTAGGTGATACGAATAAGTGATACCTTGAAGAACCATTTCCTTTAATTTGGCATTCTCTTCTTTCAGGTCCTTGATCTCCTGCTTCAAATTATCCACACCCTTTTCTTGGATCTTTACTGTCTGGAGATGGCTGTAATTGACCGTACTGCATCAGGAACTCCTCTGCTGGGTCCTTGGTGATGGGAGCCTTTGGCCTCTTGGTTTCAAAAGAAAGGACATTGGAATCAGAAGGAGATATAACCATGATGGGTAAATAAAATCAGGGAACAGCCCAGAATCAATACTAAAAATCTGTGATCAAATAGCTTTCTGATCAAGCAAAAGAGTAATGTTTATCCACCTGAAAGAGCCATCTTATTACACTAGCACAGGGAAATATATTAATGGCTTAGACCCTTAGACAAGACCCTTAGGTATATATATATATATATATATATATATGTGTGTGTGTGTGTGTGTGTGTGTGTGTGTGTGTGTGTGTGTGTGTGTGTATATATGTATATATATATATATATATATATATATATATATATATATATATATATATATATATATATATATATACATATATATATTAATATACACACACACACACACACAAAGGTCTATTAAATGATCAAGAAACATACAAAGATCATAACTATGTGTCAATCATACGAGGGTGAGTCAATAAGTAACCATTCTAACTTATTTCTGGTTGAGATCCACCTCTTCTTTTTCGATGTAATTGCCCTCTGGTGTGATGCACTTAGACCAACGGTGTTCAAGTGCCATCAGCCCAGAACTGAAAAAGTCAGGGTCCTTTCCATTGACCCACTCCTCAATTGCCGTCACGACTTCTTCGTCAGACCGGAAATGATGTCCACGGATATCCTTTTTCAAGTTTGGGAATAGGAAGAAGTTGCTAGGAGCTAGGTCAGGCGAATAGGCAGGATGTGGTATTAATTCATACCCGTTTCGCTCTACAGCATCCATTGCAACTTTGCAAGTGTGGACTCTCACGTTGTCCTGTTGCAGGAAAACACCTTTAGAGAGTTTACCTCTGCGTTTTTCACGGATGGCGGTTCTCAGCTGATCGAGCAAGTTTGCATAGTACACTCCAGTTATTGCACTTCTCTTGGGTAAAAAGTCCAACATAATAACGCCTTTTGCCTCCCAAAATACTGTGGCCATCACCTTGCCAGCAGATGGTTGCGTCTTGAACTTCTTTGGCCTCGGGGACCCTGGCCCTACCCACTGACAACTCTGAGCTTTATTCTCTGGCTCATAATAATCAACCCAAGTCTCATCTACAGTCACCAGACGCAAAAGAAAATCATCTTTTGACCTAAAACGCTTCAACAAGGCACTGCATACTGATGCTCTGGTTGCATTTGCTCATCGCTAAGTGATTTGGGAAGCCAACGGGCTGTTAGCTTGCGCATACCTAAACGATCATGTAAGATTGTTGAAACGCTACCATGTGAAATGCCTAATGCCTGTGCTATTTCTTCCACCTGAATTTTCCTATCAGAGTATACCAGATCCCGAACTTTGTTACACATTTCTTCATCGGTGGCATCCAGTAGGCATCCAGACCTGGCTTCATCCTCTAAAGACGTTCTACCGCGTTTGAATTCCCCTACCCAGAATTTAACCTGAGCTGGTGCAGAAGACTCATAAACATCGGTTAACTCGCTGTGTATTTCCTTGCCTGTTTTACCTTTTAAATACAAGTACTGAATTACAGCACGGTACTCAACTTTAGATGAAAAGCATGCCTTTGCATCACTAACCATGTTTGACATTCAATATCTTATTAAAGAATGAGTCGATAAGCGTGCAATTTTGTACCCAGGTATAAAACATGTATTGAAACAAGGCATGAAAATCGTGATAGTCTCGGTCAATCGAAAATGGGATAGGCTGGTTACTTATTGACTCGCCCTCGTATATAGGATCTCATATGTTTTTTATGCAGTTCTTGCAAATCATATGTCATTCCAATCTTTGCCAAAATCATATAAGTAGGATATAGCAGATATGTACGTAGAACAATGTATGTGAAATTACTGTCATATATAGTACTTCTAAGTATGCAGATTATATATTTTTCATATTACAAAACTTTTATATCGATCTTGTATCTGGTTTAAGTGTCATGCAAATTACTTACAAGTTTCAGATAGGTGTTACAATTATTTTGTAAAATCCTACAATGTCTTTTCCATATGGGTTACCTCGCCAGTCACAGAAGATGAAATAGGTCGCTCTGAATATGTGAGGTCATTGTGATCATTGTTAACTTTACGTAAGTAGCACCCAAGTCCTCTGAGGGAGTCACCCCGAATATGTGAGATGACTCCCTTAGAAATCTGAGGGTGCTACTTACAGAAAGTTACCAGTGATACACTGGAGCAGGTCAGTCTGAGCAGTCACCATTAATCCTTTTCAGTTGCCATCAATGTGCATTAAGATGGATTAATTTCTGCTTAAGGCATTCAGATACAAAGTTATTTGCACTTGGGCATGTACAGTTTCACCATGCATCACCATTACAACTTCAGTGATGACCTGTGGTGAGTTCACACCTGTTCAGCCTCCACTAGTCGAGTTGGTGTATGCTGTGCAAATAAATCACAAGCTAAAAGACTAGCAGAGTCCTTTCACAGCTTTTCTCCTTCATTTTGCCACAAAGCATGCTATAAAGCACAGCAATGATGTTCAGTTTTACAGATGAACTTTGTGAGGTGCTTGTTTGGTTAAAATAACAGTTAAGGACAAAAAGTAAACCACTGATGTGTTGCTTGTGATGTTTTTACCAACATGGAATAGCAACCTTTAAAAGCCAAAAATCCATCACTGAGCAGAGCCAACTGACCATGTACCTCCTGCAATTCAGTGTGAAGTGGTAAGCCTGGCACGCACTGGAGATGGATCCCAGGATAGGATTTGGAAACTTACTGTTGTAGACTGCTTCTTCTAACTACTCTGGACTTCAGGTAAGAGAATCAGTGGATAATGTAGGGCCCTATAAAATCTGCGATCACAGAATAACAGAATTGGACATTAAAAGCAATCTAAATTCAATGTAAATGCAGAAAATGCAAAAAGGCATACTGTTGACTGGACCCGTGAAGATACATGTGAGGACCACTGGAAGAGTGACAAACACCTAAGGGAAGAGGAGGAACACCATTCTGCAGCCAAGCAGGATTAAATTTGCATAAAATACTGAAAACACAATTCTCAAAAAATTAAAACAGAAAAAAAACAATTACGGGAAAAATTAAAACTGTTTTTTTAGGGCCCTAATAAGGATGCCTGTGGCTCAGTCTGGTCGTGCACTCTTCCAGTAATCTGAAGGACATGTCAATGCGTCCTTAGGCAAGACACTGAACCTCAAGTTGCTCCCACTGCTGCATCAGTGGTGTGTAAATGGGTATGAAACTGCAACGATGTGCGAGCTAAATCTGATGGACAACTTGCAAAGAAACTCTGGACCATCACTGAATCAGTGTGAGAGCAAATGTGTGTGAATGGGTAGATGTGACCTGCAGTGTTAAAGTGTTTGAGTTTTCAGAAAGAGTCGTGCTGTATAAGCTCAAGTACATTTACCTTAAAACACACTGTTAGCTGGTAAAGATGCAAGTTTGCAGCATTACACCTAGGCAGATATTCCAGCATGAAGTCTGCATCATGCCCAAAAAATGCAGGCACTTAGCAGCTCCGCAGCAGGTGAGCAGGGGTGTTTGATTCAACTGTATTTGCTCTCACAATTCACTTTTTATGTAACTGTCAAAACACAACCTCCTCTGTGGCTTGAAGGTTAAGCCAACACTGCACATAACTTGCCAGAATTAAGTAATTTTGCTCTTGGGTGGGGTGTACAGTATGGGCTGGGCTACCTGGCTGCAGGTGTCTTATAAGCAGCCCAACTCATCACAGTGCTGCCAACCATCTGACAGTGAGCATCCATCTGCTTTTCCTTTGGCTGATCTGAGGAGAGAAAGAGACGTCCTGCAACGATGGCTGAAAATGACTTGTTACGTGAGTACAGCACAACTTCTCTTTATTATGCGTTTGCTGTGCTTGTGCTGTATGTGATTAAGGTGAGCACACTCCAGGTCTGAAAATATGGAGACTTTAACTTTGCTGCAAACTGACATTGATGAGCTTAAAGACGGGATACACTGTTTCATCACTGCACCTTTTAACATGATACAAAGCAGAAGATAAGCAAACCTTCATTACCTTCATCATTATTGATATTATTATGATTATTTATTCCATTATCATAATTTTTTAATTATTATTAGTAGCATTATATTTTATCATTAAAAACAATCAATCAATCAAAATTCAATTCTATAGCACAGTTAATATAAATTAAATTACAGCTCAAAGTGCTTTAATTCAGGACAAAAAATGATTGACAAATACAAACATACATACACACATAAACATAAATAATTATAATGATAATTTTCTTACAGCCCCCAGCAAATAAACACTCAGCAGAGGTCCATCTACTGAGTAGTTTCCACTGTAATTGTATTGATAGTAAGTTGGATGTGAAAAAGATTTGGAGGCTAATGCACACCAGAAAAGCTAAAGTGAAAGAATCAATCAAGATGACTGATAAAATATAAAAGAAAAGAAACAAGAGAAAATGCAAAGCAATGAAACCAAGAAACATCAGACAGAAATAAGTAAAACGCTAAAAATACATTTAAAACAAACAAATAAATAAAAATACATTTTTGAAAGATTAAAATTAAATCTAAAATGCTTAAGTGTACAAAGATAAAACTATATCCACATGATAAGACATATAAGCAAATACTAAAAAACAGAACAACACAAAGCCAAAAATGAGCCAAAAATAAGGCATTGAATTGCTTGTAATGAAGATAAAATATCTGCCTATGAAACAAGGAAAGTTAAACTCAGCAAGGGTCTTAAAATAAGGTTTAATATCTCCTCAAGTTAAATTTGTGTTGTCTTAGTGGCAGATTATTTCACTTATTATTACAAGCAACTCAGGCCTTATTTTTAGTTTTTATATCTTCAGATGAGATCTTAATCCAGACATATAAGGAAACTGTGCATTAGAATAAATCTAGTGAGATTAGTAGAAATAGAAGTATGGTGAAATGTTTTGATGTCTCATTTCATTTTGTTAAATAAGACAGGGACTGCCCAACACTCAAACAGATTTAAGATTTGTGGATATTTCTTGGGTCACAGGACATAAAATGGGACAATACGGGCTACATTGGGACATCTAGTCACCCTAATTACAATATTTAGGGGCACTAAGAAAACTCCTGAAACATTGAGGTTACTGAGGATGACTGTAATTTATGTAAACTCAAAAATCTTTTTTTAATTTGGGATCATAAAACAACAAACATACAGTCATTATGGGTGACATTCTCTTTTTCATTCATACAATCTGGTCCATGTTTTTCCCCTTCTTTTATACAATATCAATACATACCATATTACAGCATAAATTAGAACAGAACATGGGGTGCAGTCATATAAAAATACAAAGAGAATGTTTAATTTTTTTTAACAAAAGTCAGGCATTTCAAGTCATTACATTTGCTCAAATTTACTGTCCTGGAGCCTCAAAGAGACAGAAATTCTTTCCGTTATATAGATTTCATATATAATATCATACAATCTCTAAAATCTAACCACTTCTTCCTTGTGCCAACATTTGTTGAAAAAAATGATCAAATCTGTTGAGAACTTTGAGTTATCTTGCACACAAACACCTTCAACAATTGTGCTAATACTTTAGTTAAGGGTCCACAATCTATCAAACCTGCATGTACTAACCTATGTATGTATTTTATATTAAATTTCAGCTCAACACCTAAATTATACATTTTTTATTTCTTGTGTCCATTGTAAAGTTAGTCAACAAACATAAAAAAAATGGTTGACTACCCTTTTTCATGACAAAATTTAGTAAGCTAACAAAATCTCTTGTCCCATGTATGTTGAATTTTCATCAGCCAGTAAAAACAAACATGTTATGGGTGGGCTATTGGACATAAAAATCCCTGATGCATATGAAATAGGTCAGCAACTTCTATAAGAAACACACAAGTGGTGCTTCAAACAGCAGTCAAACAATCAAATCCCTGCCAACACCCATCCTGACTGTTGAAGGATTGACTTGTGAACTGGAGACCCAAGGCTGCCTGAGTCTGTGCTTGTTACAACAGACATTGAAACAGACAAGAGAAATCATGCATGCTCTTTAGTTTCTATCGTAACAGTATCTGATTTAGCAAGAAGTGTGACGGACAGGTCTTTGCAGAGGAAGAACGGGAAAATAATTAAACAGAATTAAAGGACAGGCACACAGGACTGTTTAGAGTTGCTGAAGAGTTTATCTGACGAATGTAGGCAGAGGCAGGCTAACACTACCCATTGACTCCCAGTGATTAAGCTAAGCTAATTAGCAGTCGGCGTGCCGTCTCTTCCTTGTTACTGCACACATAGTCAAAAGAATAGTGTCGATCTGCTTGTCATGGACTAAGGAGTGAGGCAAGACATGAAAAAGAAAAAAAAACTGTTGCCGTATCCCATTCATGCTGCATCTCACTTCTTACAGCTGAAAAAGGTGTGAATCACAACTTTACTTCCCATTTATGTTGTTGGCAAGTTAAATGTTTCATCACTGCCTTCAAATGCATCAATTAAAACGAAACTCTTTCTAAACTTTGGTATGAAGTCTCATAACCACATGTGTTTAGGGTTTCTTGTACATATACTGTGTTTTTTGATGTCTTGTGTGTCTTTATTTTCAGATTTTGAAGATCTGGAGCTGCACTTTGCCGAAAACAACAAACAGCATCACACCAGTGAGGTCACCGTGAACCAGCTGGTCGTGAGACGTGGTCAGTCCTTCAAGGTCACCGTCACACTGAAAGAGGCTTTCAATCATGACGAACCTCTCTTGGCCCTGATATTCACAGGTAAGTCTGTTTGTTTAATATTCACTCTGATATTGTATATGTTGAATATTTTTGATAGATACCTTGGTCAATTTTGCACCATTTTCTACCTATTTTTATACTTTATTTTATTCCTCTGACCCTTTGTTTTTATTCTAATTATAGGCTGATTGTTTTTGCGCCAGTTTACCGAGTCAGTATCCTTGTATGTGCAAATGTACTTGGCAATAAATACAAATTTTGCTTATTTTTCTGATTGAGAAAAGCAGCTGGTAAAGACTGATTTATTGAGTTTTGGAGTCATTGTTATTGTTAATATTAAATTCAACATCTTTGAACACTAATAATGGCCTCCATTGAAACAAAAAGAATTGAAATAGTGAAACACTGACACTGGCAGTACGTCTGCTCTCTTTTCAACAGTAGTTTGATTCAGACAGAGGCTGTAGTTTCATTGCCTTGGCAGACCTGGAAAAAGTACATAAATATTGTACTCTTGTAAAATTACAGTTTCTTGACAGTTTACTCAAGCGCAAGTAAAAGTACCATGTTAAAAATCTATAAGTAATTTATTTAAAATGTTATTAAAAGTACACTTTCCTGTGTCATGCAAAAAAGAACTGGAGAATGGTGAGTTATTATCTATTATCAGTGTAACAGTAAAGTATCTCATAAAATCTGAGAAATATAACAAGACGCTTGTAGAAGATCAACAGTCAAGATGTGATCAAAAAGTACAGAATTTATTCAATAAAGAAGTTACTGTATCTATTTCTGACCTCAATCATTTTGCAGTTGACATATTATTTCTTAAAGGAACATGCCAACATTTTTGTTGTTTTCATGTCTTGCCTCACTCCCGAGTCCATGACAAGCAGGTAGACACCATTCTTTTGACTGTGCGTCCAGTGACAAGGAAAAGACAGACAAAGCTTGCGCACCGCTAGTTAGCTTTCGCTCAAACACTGGGAGTCAATGGGTAGTTGTTTGTATTTGCTTTTAATAATGACTCATAAACAAACAGCTAATTCAGAACTGCAAATTGGTTCTCATTGTTCACTTAAAAGTGCGAACGTCACATCTCTCACGAAAACCAACACGGAAGTAGGTCAACAAAACAGAGCATCTGTTGAGTAAAGGAAGATAATATGAAGATAATAAAAGGTAACGTAACATAAAGGGGTCAAAAATCAGCCACAACAAGCACACAGGACCATTGGTAGTTGCTGAAGAGTTTATCTGATGACTGTAGGCAGAGGCAGGCTAACGCTACCCATTAACTCCCAGTGTTTGAGCTAAGCTAATCATCAGTGGGAGAGCTCTGTCTGTCTTCTTCCTTGTTACTGCATGCACAGTGGAAAGAATGGTGTCTATCTTCTTGTCATGGACTCTGGAGTGAGGCAAGACATGGAAACAACAAAAATGTTGAAGTGTTCCTTTAAAGCATTCCTTGATCATAAAACTTCTTAAATCAGCTCATTTTCAAAGCACTCACATGTGAATGTCAAAACTGTAGTGGCAAGTAAACTTTGATTTTCAGCCATGTCAAGACAGGAACTATTTCCCGTCTCTTACATTTATGTTCAAGCAATGAATGAGAGTGTTTTTGTAATATTTATTTGCTCTCTCACTAAGGTTTTATGGGTGACTAAAGTTAAATTAATGGTAAATACTAAAATATAAAATATTTCCTGAGGACAGGGCAGAATAGCACCGAGGAGCTGGGGACAAGGTGCCATGTCTCCTACCCAGAGGGCATTCAGCATTCCCCAGAAGCAACGAAGGTGTGGAAACTTGACCTTGATAAGAGGTCGGCCCTAGACAAGGGAGTCCTGGTCCTGAACTTCACCCCTCCAGTTGACGCCTCTGTGGGAAAGTACTACATTGTTTCAAAATATAAAACAGAGGAAGTATTGCTGGGTGAGCTGATGCTGCTCTTCAACCCCTGGAATCCTGGTAAGTTGGTTTGATTGATCTTATTCACCTTTAAAGTGTAGTTTGTTTTTCTGTCAGTCTGTCTCTTGGTTTATCTGGTCCTTTGTTAGTTTATGTCCATCCGTCTGTCCACAATATCACCTGATTACAGGGGAAATCTATATATAAATCGAAGTTTCTCCTCTTTTAACATTACTTCATATATAAATTCCAACACCAGGGCTTTGGCTAAAGTGCATCCATCCTGAAATAGAGTGATGCAGTAATGAGTCCTTAAACATGTAAGGGAATGAGCATTTTAGTTCTGTGAGGTCTTTCGCCTCATAAGGGATTTTTTAATGTTCTGGTTTTTCAGAGGAACACCTGAAACAGGGTCCACAAGGACCAGATGTATACAATATTTCAGGCTTTTTAAGCATGATAAAATTCATTTGAAGTTGCCCCTCTTGTTTTTTTTTTACTTGATTTTTCATAATTTTTAAGTATAAGGTACAAAACAGCTCTGTTAAGTGACATTGTTATACAACGTAGACAGAAAAACACAAAATTAAGCAAAACAGTAAATGAACAAATAAACAGCGGACAGAAAAAAATATAATTGAATAAATATTCACATATACATATTCACACACGCATACATACATACATTTACACATATACACACAAACATACACATCTGTGTATACATACAAATACAGATCTTTTTTTCATACAGTAAAAATGATTAAAAAAATACAATTAAAGGAAAGTAGCTACAGTTGCATGTCACTTAAGTAACATATTTTTAAGGCTTTTAAGGGAAAGTTCAGTGTTTTTTAAGTGGGGTTGTCTGAGCTTCATATGGCCACTACGTACATTAAATGCAGTTGAAAGTTCTCTCCTCTCTCTCAGTAAGCCACAATTTGTAAAAGTTTGTGACACTGAGCCAGCTGCAAACAGGAAAGTATTGTACCAAATACAAAGAGTATTTTCTCCGCCTACAAGAACTCCCATCAAAAAATAATACCACAGTCTAAGAGTACACTACCTGGAAATTTTTTTAAGTGCATTAACTTTTTGGAAAAATAAAGTTTATCTGGAACTAACTGACTCACGTCATTCGTCAATAAGTGCTACCGCATCTAATGTACTTAGTGGCCATATGGAGCTCATACAACCCCACTTCAAAAAAACTGAACTATCCCTTTAAGTCGCACTGGAGTATAAGTCGCATCAGTTAAAAAATGTGTCATGAAGAGGAAAAAAACATATAAGTCGCACTGGACTATAAGTTGCATTTATTTAGTGCTCTGATATGGAGGTGGTTGCCTTGTATGAAACGGTAACACCAAGAAGGCCCACCTGCCTCATTTATCTTCATCTCCTTGGCAGCTACCAGGGCGTGGAGACGTAACTTTATCGTTAACAAGCCTCTCCCAGCAGCACATTGTTCAATCACCCATCTGTGGACTCGTTCCTCCAGCTCTGGCCATCTTGCTTTCGGCCCGCGATTAGCTTTCTTCATTTTCTTCATAGCAGTAAGAGTAACCTCGCTTATCACCAGTCCCTTACTCCAAACTTCATTTCTGCTTCATCACCGCTGCATATTTTACAACCTTTAGTTTGTTATCTGCAAAATAGGATTTTCATTTTGGGGGCATTTTGTTTATGTCTAGCCTAGCCTAGAGCGCCCTCTCACGACTGTAGACGGTAATGTTTACTCCTTGTTTCATGTCAGTCAGCATGAATTAAAGTTTAAAAACATGTTAAATTATGTATTTTTTGATATTTAAGTCGCATTTGACTATAAGTTGCAGGACCAGCCAAACTATGAAAAAAAAAGTGCGATTTATAGTCTGGAAAATATGGTAAAACTCTCAACTCAGCAACATAAACATTAATAACAACAATATTCTGGGTGAGTCATGAAATTGTCCCAAATGTGAATTTTAAAGCATTATTGTGACTTTAAAAGAAAAGTTGCCAACAAAATGCTGACTAAAACTCGTAAATGTCTGCAGACCTTAAATGTAATAATGTCAGTTTTTTTTTCTCTTATAAATAATGACCATACATGAACACCACAGCCATGAGCACCAGCTTGATAAGGTCAGCCTAAGGTCACCTTAACAACTGACACATTTTTTTAGGACCAAGTGAACTCTGGTTTGCTTTTTTTGGAAAGTTCACTTGATTTGGGGCATGAAAGCTCGCAAGAGGTCTAGTGGTGCAGACCAACGAACCGAACCAGAGTTTAGTTTTCATTGGGTAAGAGAGCCATCCAAATCAACCAAAGACCAAACAAGGCAAGCACACAAAAGAACAGGGAATTGTGGCTTCAATTTGGTAGAATGCAATCTCCAAGCTCCATCAATATGCAAGTGCCGCCTGATGCAGTACCAAAACAGCTTTATCTTTATTTTATGACACAGAATACTTCCAAACTGCTTTGAGCTAAACAATGTTATCACTCCAAGCCGGTTTTCTATTTCATGGCTGTAGTGGAACAATAGACCGGATGGCAGGAACAAAGACTACAGCCGCAGTCTCAACTACTGGCTATAGTTTTACACAACATTTGACAGGCTTTGGATTGCTTGGAAAAGAGCAGTGTGAAAGAGAAAACCAAACCAAGTGAAAGTTGCAACTTCCCCCTCAAACTGAGTCGAGTCCGAGTTGATACTATTGGTATTGGTAAAAGTATCGGATCAGATCTAGACTGATGTAAACCTTTTTAAATGTATCTAGAATTAGGATTAATACTGATCATCTCTCTCCCGAATGTTTACATCAGTTTCAGTAAGTTTAGCACACTTTATGGTAGCCAGTGATGTGGCAGCCCTGTGGCCAACATGCCATCTGTGTGGACTTACTTAACTTTAATCCAACGACCACCCAGTGTAGAATTTTTGTTAAGTTTTACACTAATGCTGTCAGGACTTAGTTTAAAAGAAATTAAAAAGGGCATCTCGTTACATTGTTTACTAAATTTGGTTAAACAAACAAATACACAAAACCGTGTTGCTGTGTTGTCTGGGTAAATGTAAATATTGGATTTGGTCTCAGACTCGGCAGATACTCAGTATTTAAAAATTGGAATCAAGGGCCAAAAAAGCTGGGACATCCGTTACCCTGGATTTCCACATAGAGTGAGCACGCCGCGCACCAAAGCGCTGTGGTTTTCCTCCAACCGAAAGGCTGATGGCATCGCCCACTGCAAGCACCATGCCGCGGCGCGCAACCTTGTGCACCTGGAAAGGGGGAGCACAATAGACTAGAGAGGGAGTGAAATGCTCCGCAGTACGATTCGCTGGCACTCTGGGTGAAATTTGGGGGTAAGCCTGACATTAGCTCTTTACCCTTGTGGATTATGTTGGGCTGGTAGGGTGGGACACTCAAACTCCTTTATGCAAGCTGCATCAGCCAAAGCATCTCACCGTCTGAGCTGCTTTTGTGTATTTATTCATTGAGCATAACATCCAAAATGAACCAGCTACCTGGTTGTGAAACAACGCTATAAACTTTCAACAATGACAAAATCCAAAGTAAGTTTATGAATCTTTATGAAGCCTCACTTACCCTGGTGGCCACCACTCACGAAATTGTGCCTATGAACAAAGTTCATTTGGAGAAAAGGAAAGTTAAATATCAGACTAAATTGTCCTTATGTCTGTGTTTTCCCATGTTTTTGAAGTCAGGTCAGATTTGGAAATCATCTCACCAGCCCGATTTTTGGTCCATGAGCTGCACATCTCTCAACCTATCACTGTTTTTTATCTGTCCTTCTATTTGTCTCTATTTCTTTATCAATTCTTTATCAATCTGTCTCTCTCTGTTCCTCTCCTTTAGAGGATTCGGTGTTTATGGCCAGTGAAGCAGAAAGAAATGAGTACGTGATGAATGAGCACGGAGTAATATTCGTTGGAAGTGCAAGAAACTGGTCTCCTCGGCCATGGGACTATGGACAGGTATGATCTGTTGCATGATCACACAAACATGCACATCTTAATAGAGGAGAACGTGCTTTAGGTGATGACAGTCACAACCAATCAGATTTGTTTCTTTCACTCCTGTACACTCTAAGCCAGTGGTTCTCAATTTTCTTCCTATTTGTTTGTTTCCCCTGTTTGAGGTCAAAGTGTCTTTATTTTTATGTAGTTCTCCACAAGTTGCATAAAAATGTTCGTCTATCTACAGTAACGTTGTTCGTTTAGTATAACTCCTTCATATCAACTAATCACTCATCTTTCTGACACTGGTTAGGCCCTGCTTAGAAGATATGTCAAATATTTTGTAAGCAGGGCCTAACCAGTGGTTTGTACAGATACAAAAATGGTGTATTATCTCTACACTATTAAGGTTAGGTGTCTTGATAATTTGTTAAAGTCTTTTAACTTTCTTTTTTTTCGTGTATTAACTACTTAGGTGCTGGACCATAAAGTTTTCTTGTTTATGCAGGGTTAGACTGTATAATTTTTTTGCTTTGATTACTCATTTTTTAGCCGAGTTTTACTTGACAAAATTACCCTGATTATATAATAGAGATATAAAACTCTACCTAATACACTAATGTGGAAAAGGATGAGCGCCACTAAAGAAACGGAGATTGAGCGTATTTTTAGGTCTTTGGAAAAAGTTAGAATTCAGAGAAAGGAGACAGAATTTGAGAGGGACTCAGAATTCTGACTTTAATTGCAGACTTATTTCTCAGAATTCTGTCTTTTTCACAGACTTAACAAAAACCTCAATCTCTATTTTTTGCAGTGGCCCTTTTCCAAACTATTGAAATTTTTTGTACATTTTAGAAATAAGAAGGGCACTGTTTAGGAATTATACGAATTTTAAAGTGCAACAGCCCTGACATAAAATGTTCAGTCTTGTGTGTCGGCATAAAGTTAACCTACATTTTGTGAAAGTTTTAATCATCCAAGATGTGTTTTTGTCAGCCATTGTCTCTTTTTTATTGGAAACAAGATAGTCATTTATCTTTTTCATTATAGCCAACATTTAACTATTTCAGTCGTAAGTGTTAGAGGCTGTAAAGGGGGTTTAAAATGTAATGAGCGACCCTAAAAAAAGGTCTGTAAAAGTTTAACTTTATCTGTTTGAAATGGCTCAAACCAAGAGATGGAAGAAGACAGTACAGATAAAGCTAGGAAGAGAAGAGGAGACAGTGACAGAGCATCCAGCCATACAAAGGCACGGGTTGACTCTGCCCCACTTCCAGAGTAACTGTACCGTCAGATCAACAGTGAAACTACTATGGGGTGTCGGTGGCACAGTTTGATGGAGCTCTTGATCGGTAATCGGAAGGTTGCAGGTAGGAGCCCAGCTCAGGCTGTCACATGGCGATGTGTCCTTGGGCAAGACACTTAACCCCAAGTTGCTCCATCTGCAGTTTTAGTGGCATGTAAATGGGCATGAAAGTACATGAATGTGTTAGTTGATATTGATGGACAACTGACATAGAAACTCTAATCATCAGTGAGTGACTGTGAGAGTGAATGGATGTGAATGTGAAGACGTGGCCTGCGGTGTAAAGCTGCTTATTAGGGGTGTAATGATCCATCGATCTGGATCGATCCATCGATTGGTTAAGCAACGATCCAATCAAATCGATGCATTAGACTGACATACAAACTGTGGTTACTAGGCATCACAATAAAACAAAATCATCAATGTTGAGTTCGTTAAGTTTATAGTTGTACTTTGAACAAGAGAAATGTTTGGCTGCACATTTTTAGTTTGAAAGAGCATGGAAATGTTGGAGGTCAGTAATCATAAAAAAAAAAAATACAATAATCTGTATTATTATTATTTTGCATCATTACTTGACATAATATACTAACATCACAAACTAACAATAAGAGCCATTAGGTAATTGTGGGGGCAACAAAAGCCCCTGACTACAAATAAACCCAATTTTAACTTTAAAACACGATTAGATCATATAGATGGTTATAATCCTATAAACTATCATACCCAAAGGTCAGCACATTGTTTCACATTTCAGTGATAAAATTGTCAAAACATCAAAATTGCTTTGTGTTTCTTTCTTGCTTTAGGTGAAATGCAGCTGACTGTGATAAATTTGTACATAATATCATCTTAAATCGATTGAAGGTCCCTGAATTGCATCAAAATTGAATTGTGGCAGACTTAATCATATAGGCAAATATCATATTGTTGTCCAAAGAATCAATATCGTATCGTCATTAAACTGTTGATTTACACCCCTTCTGCTTATAGTTGTCAAAGACTAGAAAAGCACTATATAAGCTCAAATCCATTTAATGTTTACCATTTATTTCAAGCAGGTTTTATTGCACATTGTTAATCTAAGATTATAAATTCTTCTGTTTATGACATTAAATCTTGCTATTTGTTTCAGTTTGAGGAAAACATGGTGGACATTGTTACGATGATATTGGACCGCAGCCTCGATTTCAAGCGCAATCCACTTTTAGACACTGCCAGTCGCTCTGACCCAGCCTACGTAAGCCGAGTGCTCAGCGCCATGGTAAGACATGCTCTGTATTTACTTTACACCTGCTAACTCTTTTGTTCCCCTGTCCATTGAAGCTCTCAACAACACCTAACCTGATTCCTCGTCATTTTTATTGTTGTGTCCCACAGGTGTGCAGTTGATGTATGTGTTAACCTGTGTGTCTCTTTAATGGCAGTTGAGTGTGTTTTAATATATGTGCTTTTTGTGTGTTTTTAAGGTCTGTATGGTTTAAGTCTGTTTGAATATAGGTGCTGTTTGTTCTTTTACTGCAGTCACTGTACAGTCCAAGCCAAATTTCATCTTGGGGTATCATGTAGGGGTGGGTAAAAATATCGATTCATCAATGCATTGCAATACCCCCCCTCCCAACAATTCAATATTGATTTAGCAAATCCTCTGAATCAATTCACCTCCTGGCCAGTGGGGGGTGCTGAACATGTAGACCAGCTCTTTTTCCTAAACAAAAATCTACATGTGCACACTTGGTATGTAGCCAGAAATGAGGGACATGGTTCAGATGTGCTATTGTTCAAAAAAATGTATGTGAGGTTGTGGAAAGAAATACTATTAAAGTTTACATGCACTTTACTTTTTCAGTGTTTATACAGAACTGTAACATTTTTAGTTTTGTACTCCATATGCATAAATAAGTTATTATTGTTCAAATTTTTATTTCATGATGTTTTATTGCTCAAAAATGTGAGGTGACATGCCACATATGTTCACGCTGGCATGAAAAATATATATTTAAAAATTGTCAACAGGTACTCCTAATTATTTGTGTATTTCTACTTCTTACTTAATCGACATTGAAGCATTTAAATCAATGTTGAATTGAATCACAGCCTAAAGAATTAAATTGAATCGAATCATGAGGTTCTTAACAATACCCAGCCCTACTATCCTGTCCTATCCTATCCTCTCCCATCCTAAAGCTTATTACTCTGAAGGGAAACATTTCTTGACAGAAGTGAGAGTTCAAAATTGAAACATTTTTTCAAAATGAAAGCTTGACTTAACAGCCCCTCTGTAATCAGGATATCCGCCCTGATCTCAGCGGACTCTTTTCATCCTCTCCATCACTCCTTTTACATTATCAAGTCTCACTAGCCAGCAGAAATATTTGTAGAAAGCCCTTCACTGCCTAAGCTGTAAACACTCTAAACTATATCAGATACACTCAGCATAACTCTTTCTATCTGCCACTGCTTTTGAAACTAATTAATACTTTTGAATGGCTGTGCTTCTGTGTTGTTAGAGCTGTGTCTTAAGTGTTTGTCGCTATACTAAGTACGCCTCACTACTACTCTCAAAACCCATTTTTAACCCTGAGAGCTGCCTTCAGTCAGGCAGATCTACACTATACTGCCAAAAGTATTCGCTCACCTGCCTTGACTCGGATATGAACTTAAGTGTCATCCCATTCCTAATCCATAGGGTTCAATATGATGTTGGTCCACCCTTTGCAGCTATAACAGCTTCAACTCTTCTGGGAAGACCACTTATTTGTGGTTGCAGTATGTTTTTTTAAGGCACTCTGGTTTAAATTTTATTTTGTCTTGCAGGTCAACGATTACGATGACAATGGTGTGTTGGTGGGGAATTGGACTTCTTCTTATGCTGGTGGCAGGAACCCCTGTTCTTGGAGTGGCAGTTATCACATCCTCACACAGTGGTTCAAGAATGGCGGCTGTCCAGTGAAATACGGGCAGTGCTGGGTGTTTGCTGGAGTACTGTGTTCAGGTAATATTTGACTCCTCTAAACCTAAAACAGTGGGTATGGGGGGAGAGGGACTCTTAAATACTGTGTGTGTGTGTGTGTTCTTTATATTTATTTTATATTTTGCCTGATAATTGCTAATAAGTGGGGTGATCATGGCGTAGGAGAAGTGGTATAAGCATCACTACCTGGAGCTAGCGTGTAGCCTGGGTCTGTAGAAGGTGGTGATGCTGTTTAGCTCTTGTGACCATGGGGTAGGGTAGGTAGGATCAAGTAGAAGTTTGTACTAGCATGTTGGGAGGTAAGAGTTGACCCTGAGGGGGGAGGCTAAAGGTATGCCAGAGTTCACTGGCTGGCATCTTAGAGGTACCGTATAGTGGAATATATACTGAGCTCTTTGGTGAGGAAAGATGGCATCACATTCATTTTCTGCCCCCAGATCAGCCAATAGAAAACTTGCTATAGCTTGGTTTAGCCTTGTAGAGGACAACTACTGTGCGTGTTTTTAACACTATACATCTTGGTGTTTGATTCTCAGTGATGCGGTTTCTTGGAATCCCCTGCCGCGTGATCACCAACTTCGAATCAGCTCATGACCACAACTCCAATCTGACCGTTGATGAGTACATCAATGAGGACGGGTCCCCAGCAGGAGATAGTCAGGACAGCGTTTGGTGAGGAGACACCCCAACAGTCACTATGATCCTGGAGAAAATGTTAAAAGTTTGTCCAATGGACAATACTTTATCAAATTCTATTCTGTTTACGCATGAAAAACATTGAACTTTAATGGTATGAATTTAAATCATACTTGAAAATTGATTTGGTTTAAAAGATGTTTCTTTAAATAATCAACACTCTTAGCCATCAGTCAATCAGTTAATCAATCAGGAAGTCTTAATTTGTTTAGCACCAAATCACAAACATCATCTCAAGATTTACAAAGGAGGAGGTCAATGCAATACTTCTTCTTATTCATTTATGTTTATTTTTTTTATATATACATTTATAGAGGCATGTAAAAGGATAAAGAGGTAAAAACAAAAAGACTAAAATGCCATGACAGTGATAATGTTTGGATGCCCAGACCATAAATGTATCCTTATCTCTCTGTTAAAAATATAAAATTGATGAGGCATCTCGTTTTAATAGGGTCCCCCTCTCTATATGGTTGTAAAGGTAGTTACTCTGGTGATAGAAATATATCAGCTGTCATTTAGCAAGAGGCAGGTACACCCAGGACTGGTTGCCAACCAATGACAGAGCTGTCAAATCAACCAGCCACATTCACACTTAAGGGCAATTAACCTTTTTTTTTCTTGTCATGTCTTACTCACTCCTGAGCTCATGACAAGCAGCCATTCTTTCGACTGTGTGTGCAGTAACAAGGAAGGGACAGGCAGAGCTTGGCCACCACTAATTAGCTTAGTTCAAACACTGGGAGTCAATAGGTAGCATTAGCCTGCCTCTGCCTACAGTCATCAGACAAACTCTTAAGCAACTCTAAATGGTCCTGTGTGCTTCTTGTGACTCTGTTTTTTTTACTGCATTATGATACATTATCTATCATCGTATCACCAGAGATGTGATGTTTGCGAATGAGTCGAGTCTTTTGAAAAGGTCTTTTTATAAACTATGAGAACCAACTCGCAGTTGTGAGTGAGCTGTTTGTTTTTGAACCATTCTTACAGGTAACTTGCAATTAAGAAAGGCTCACGCACAACTGAGAATCGGTTCTCATCATTCACTTGGAAGAATCATTCAAAAGACTCGACTCGCTTGCGAATGTCACATCTCTATCGCAAACCACTGTGGAAGTAGGTCAACAAAGCAAAGCCTCTGTTGACTCCCAGTGTTTGAGCTGAGCTAATTAGTGGTAGGCAAGCTTTGCCAGTCTCTTTCTTGTTACTGCACGCACAGTCGAAAGAATGGTGTCTATCTGCTTGTCATGGACTCGGGAGTGATAACCTGACACGCCAGATGGACAGTTTCATATTGGAAATATTTCACTAATCCATCTGGGAAGGAGCCGTTCAAAAATGTTTTCACGGGCAGAACCTTCAAAAACAACAGCAGCTTGTGATTGGATGATCGTTCGGCTCGTTACACTCATCACAGACCAATCCACATCAAGCAATGCTGCTACGTATGACGTAGCATACGTAGCGGTTACACATGGCAGCTATCGGCTAACAACAGTTAACGGCTGTTAGCCCTAGCGGCTAACTGTTAGCCGCTAGGGCTAACAGATATTGAGACCGCTTGAGAAGCCGTCATTGTTTTCAAACATGCAGTCACTTCCTGTTGTAGTCACATCTGCTGCTCCCGCAGTGCCTGCCTCTCTTCCCTGATTGGGCAGACACGAAAACAGAAAAAAGGTTGGTGTATCCCTTGCAGAGCAATTTTACTCCTTACACCGTACTCTGTATTTGTGGCTTGTTTTCATATTAAACTCTTTAAACTACAAGGAGTCTGTGGCCCCAAGTCTGGCATAAAGTCTAGCTTTCATGCCATCTCTTTCTGTGTAGATAGAACTGATCCACCTCACTGTGGCTAATATTAGAGCAATCCCTTTAACACTATAGGTAAAATTTTAATATTTTGGACTGAAATGTTAGATTATGGACAATTACTGATCAACAATGCCACTACATTTCCATTAGCGTAGGTTTTTGTAAAAAATATATCTCTATATATATCTATATATATCTATATATCTATATCTCTATATATATACACACACACACACACTCACATATGTATATATACATATATAGACTTATATATATATATATATATATATATATATATATATATATATATATATATATTTATATATATATATATATATATATATATATATATATAAATTAGAGTATTACAGACGTCATATCTATCAAGCGGGAGCATATGGAACCAGCGGGGGAGCCCAATGGTGTGTATGCATTTGTCTGCCATTTTGTTTATCAAACATGTTGTGCCTGCTCACTTAAAATCCCCCGAAATTATCACACTGCAAACTGACGCCAATATTGCATCCTTTTGGAATTAATGTGACCGTCTTGAGTATAATTAAGCATAAATGCAATGTGACAAAAGCTTCCAGAGCCATCTATAGGGGAAAGACCTGTGAGTTAGACTTGGTGACTTTTTTAAACACTACAGTGGGTTTTGTTTTGTCAGGATTCAAAGTCAGTTGTAGCTTACACAGTGTTCAGTATAGTGGTAAAAGCCTCTTGTAAAAGACAGAGCATGATGCTGTGTAGGGGCCAAACAGCAAATTACAATATAATCTATGTATAAATGCAATTTTGCATCAGGAGCATTTTAACTGATACTGTTGATGTTAGGCCTGTGCTCAGAATATTGAGACATCAATATACACTGCCTGGCCAAAAAAAAAGTTGCCACCAAAAAACAGGGTCACACACTCTAATATTTCATTGAACTTCCTTTAGCTGTGATCACAGCACAAATTTGCTGTGGCATTGTTTCAATAAGCTTCTGCAATGTCACATGATTTGTCACAGATCATAGCACTGCCCCCACAGGCTTGTACAGTAGGCACTAGGCATGATGGGTGCATCACTTCTTACCCTGATGCTCCCATCACTCTGGAACAGGGTAAATCTGGACTCATCAGACCACATGACCTTCTTCCAGTCCTCCAGAGTCCAATCTTTATACTCCCTAGCAAACTGAAGCCTTTTTTTCACTTAGCCTTACTGTTTAGTGGTTTTCTTGAGGCTACCCAGCTGTTCAGTCTCAATCCCTTGAGTTCCCGTCACATTGTGTGTGTGGAAATGCTCTTACTTTCACTATTAAACACACCCCTGAGTTCTACTGTTGTTTTTCTTCTATTTGATTTGGTCAAACGTTTAAGTGATCGCTGATCACGATCATGCAGGATTTTTTTCGATCACATTTCTTTCTTGAAGACGATGCTTCCCCACTATCCTTCCAGTTTTTAATAATGCGTTGGACAGTTCTAAACCCAATTTTAGTAGTTTCTACAATCTCCTTAGATGTTTTCTCTGCTTGATGCATGCCAATGATTTGATCCTTCTTAAACAGACTAACATCTTTTCCATGACCACAGGATGTGTCTTTCCACATGGTTGTTTAAGAAATGAGAAGCTACTCATTGCATCAGCTGGGGTTAAATAAGTTGTTGCCAGCTGAAAGATAATCACACGTGCAGTAATTATCCAACAGGAGGCTCGTGCCTATTTGCTTAGTTAAATCCAGGTGGTGACTTTTTTTTTGGCCAGGCAGTGTATCATCACTTATTCCATGCCATTAAGTGTATCAATACTGATTTTACTTAACCCTTTAGGAAAGTAAGGTCTCCAGCCTGTACCCACTGGGACCTGTTTGACGAATGGTTAGTTAATCGACTGCAAAGTCTGTCTTTCAAATTTATAAGTGCTCAGAGGGCGCAAACCTCTGCCAAGGCGTTTCTGACCTTAAAGGATAAGTTCGGTTTCTACAGCTTTCACATAGTATATGAAATGAAGTAGAACAATATACTCACCCAGAAGGCTTTCCTGATCCAAACAGTGCTTCGGGAGATATTTAGATCCAAAATCGAGCGGCGGACATCCGTATAAATGGTAGCAAACAGGGCATGTATAGCGCCGCTCCTAAAACTGCATTAATCGTCCAAAAACTCATTAGTTTCACCAACATTTCATCATGGTCCGCTCATCACTCCATCCATGTTTTTGTGACTGTGCTGACCTCTGAACTGAAAAGTTTCTTGCCTCCACGTCCTCCTTTCGATGAGCTCCTCATCTGTATACTCTGGCTCGAAACTGAAAGGACACCCATCATATTCAAAGTTCTCATTCACAACATCTTCATCCGATAGATATTCGTCCATTTTGCACAAAACTGGAAGAAGAAAGTTATTGTGTAGCCACCGCTCGCCGCTGAATCAATGAACCGTACTGCGCATGCGCGCAACCGGAAAGAAACTTTTCAGTTCAGAGGTCAGCACAGTCACAAAAACATGGATGGAGTGACACCGGACTGTTGTGGAGGAGTAACGCGAGTGGACCATGATGAAATGTTGGTGAAACTAATGAGTTTTTGGACGATTAATGCAGTTTAAGGAGCGGCTATACATGCCCCGTCTGCTACCATTTTACGGATGTCCGCCGCTCGATTTTGGATCTAAATATCTCCCAAAGCACTGTTTGGATCAGGAAAGCCTTCTGGGTGAGTATATTGTTCTACTTCATTCTATAAACTATGTGAAAGCTGTAGAAACCGAACTTATCCTTTAACAGCCAAGTTACTAGCAAAGACTGCAATGTTCCCAAATGGTTTGTAAAATTTCTGGATCTGACTTGGATTTGGATCACCACCAAAACCTAAAAGTCTTAAAATGAGTTTTGCATTTGGAAAGCTGGCTTAGTCCTGTATCAACCACAGGTAGTATTTCCTCAAACATAAGTCATTACTTCTATTTATCAAATGTGAAATTCCCTTTTTTGGAAAGAAGAATCCTTGAAAGTTTACATTTTTAATCACTGAAAATGGTGGCGCACGTTTTAATCATTTGATTTTGGTTTTGTATTTAGATGAGCTATCCTTCTCTGAGTCAGATCTCCAGCCTGAGCAAAGGCAGGGGTGGACGGGGAATTGAATTTGCACCAGTTTTACAGTATCAAACACAGATCCAGAGGCTAAAAATGCTTATTAAATAAACCAAGCCTTTCAGCCTTATCATCAGAATTGTGTCATTTAACAGGCTATCATGTAAAAGATTTAGCCGAGAATAGACCAGGTTGGAGCTGGCAAGCTTTCAGCGCACCTTCCGCGCAGTTTTTTGGCACGAAATTGTCACTGGGCCAAGCTGAATCTATTGACACCTCCCCCTGGTGCGCTGTCGCAGCCATCTCAGCGCAGCCGGTCTACCAAATTGCCAAATTGGCTGCGCATGGTGGTGCGCTGGACAAAATTACCACTGCGCGGGTTGCGCCAGGCTGTGCCACCCTGACTTGCACCAGGGAATTAGAGCCCATAGTGTTGAACTTGAGGGAGATTTGAGTATCTTTAGAAGGATCTTATAGCAATATAGAACAATCTTTGTGTTCCGGTTTATTACCTCTGCCAGTGAGGTTATGTTTTTGCCGGCATTGGTTAGTTTGTCTGTTTGTTTCTCTGTTTGTTTGTGTTTAAGATAACTTGAAAAGTTATAGGTGTATTTTGGATCAAGTTTTCAGGAAATGTGTGGAATGGATTAAGGAACAAATGATTAGATTTTGGGACTGATCCAGATCACCATTCGGATACAGGAATTTTTTAAAGGATTCTTTAACATTGCCAGATAGGACCATTTTCACCTAAGTGGACTGAAGCTGCTTGGCGGAGGTCTGCGCTCTCTGAGTGCTTTTCTAGTTTGGTCTCTTAAACATTTACATTGTCTGAATGCCATGTTGTGGTTTAGGAACTTCCACGTCTGGGTAGAAGCATACATGAGACGGCCAGACTTGAGTGGAACAGGATCATACGACGGCTGGCAGGTTCTGGATGCAACACCGCAGGAGAAGAGCGACGGTATGGACTCTGATTTTCATCTCTGTTTATTTCATCTGCAGCACATTTCCCTCCTTGATAAAATGACCTATTTTTCAGTCAAACCCAAACTGCTGACAAAACGCGTCAAAATAGGACTCTCAAACTTTCATTTTTGTTCTCAGGATATTTGTCAAGATTTGTTTAATTGTCCCGATCTCTCCTCTCCAGGTATTTACTGCTGTGGTCCATCACCTAAATCAGCCATCTTGAAAGGACACACTGATATCGAAAATGACACCCCATTTATCTTTGCTGAGGTCAACTCTGACCGAATAAAGTGGATGGTCAGTGACATTCATCCTTTTGTGAATGTTTTTTGGAAACATTTATTTTTGAGGTCACAGTTCTCACCAATACCTACATGAAATACTAGCTAATTACCTCCGCCAAGGAGGTTATGTTTTTGCCAGCGTTGGTTTGTTTGTCTGTTTGTGTTCAAAATAACTTCAAAAGCTATGAACAGATTTGGATGAAATTTTTAGGAAATGTGTGGAATGGGATAAGGAACAAATGATTAGATTTTGGGACCGATCCGGATCACCATCTGGATATGGGAATTTTTTTTAACGGATTCTTTAACATTGCCAGATAGGACCATTTTCACCTAAGTGGACTGAAGCTGCTTGGCGGAGGTCTGTGCTCTCTGAGTGCTTTTCTAGTTAGTAGTGTAGCAGATGTTTTTAAGACATTATTGAGGGTTTATTTGCTGGGCTGAAAAATAACTGATCACTGTTGCTGTCATCAAGTAGCTTCTTTATGTACTTGCACACTTATGGAAAGCACTTTATCCAGTGCTTTTTCTTTTCTTCAGTGATATCCTTTGACCTATGACCTGGAGCAAGTGCAGGAATGGTATAAAACACAAATAAGTTAGCATTTAGCACTTCAACCCATTTCCAACCCCCCAGAGTAAATTGCACTTAGAATACCCTTTTTAGCTTAAGTAGGGCCTAATAAAATCTGTTTTTATTTTTTCCCAATTTCCCAAGTTTTTTTAGGTTTAATTTTTTTGAGAATTCGATTTTTTGTATTTTACACGAATTCAACCCAGAGACACTGTATAAAGTAATGAAATATAATCACTCACTCTTCAGGTGGTCCTCACACATATCTTTACAGGTCCAGTCAACAGTGTGTTGACAAATTTAGCAGAACATTTGATCGGCTGACACATAATAATCTTTCAGAAACTGCTCTGCCATGTCCTTTGGAGTTAGCCAAGAATAAGATTCTTTGCAAACTTAGCTGGTGTCTCAGGCAGTTGCTCCAACATGTTTGCATTGTTAATGAGGGGAGGAGGAGACAGAGGGGAAGTGGAGCGTGCATTTTCCCCATCATTAGTGACCCCCTCAGAGCATTTTCCCTAGAGATACTTTCCATTTTATTCCGAAAAAGATTTTTATGTAAAATGTCAGCCATTTCCGTGATGTTCCACTTTTATATTGAATTCCGCTTTTAATGTCTAATTCTGTGATTTCGTCCATGATTCTGTCATCACAGATTTTATAGGGCCCTATTTAAGCCCAAACATCATTAAAAGAGAATATAATCTTTTCTGAAGATTAAAACATGGTTTTACCCCACAAAATATTTAGGTATTTTGCATGTTTTACTCAGAATCAATGTAATTATCTCCATGTATGTAGTTTACTTCGTACACAACAGGTAGTTACACACAGCCAGAGGTCTTAGTGTGCCCTCCAGTGGTATCCTGCTGTAACACACATTTGGTATAGGCAAGTAAAAAACACCTTTGACTCCAATGGATGCAACCAGGAAAGCAAGGACAAACGAAAAAGCACCAATAAACTCAGGTCCTCAAGGAGTCTTTGTTATGGTATCAAAATTAGTATGAATTAATGATCCTTATTTTTACATAACAGCAGGCTGCAGAAAAGATGTAATGATTTACATCTGTCTGTCTATCGTCTGTGTTGGTGCGTCCAATCAGATCAAAAAGGATGGTTCAAAAAAGAAACTACATGAGGACATCAGTTGGGTTGGTCAAAACATCTCCACCAAAGCTGTTGGCAGTTGCAGAAGGGAGGACCTCACCGACACCTACAAACCCAAGGAGGGTGAGTTCACCAGAAAGAACACTTCACTCTCGCTTCAGATGGATGTTAAGACTGTGGTTTATAAAGCAGATTGTTTTATCGTAGGAACACCAGAAGAGAGAATTGTCTACAGAAGAGCCATCTCCAGACTTTATGAAAATGCCAGTAGGGTCAGAGCAGAGGAGAGGAGAGAGAGGTTTGGTGGTGGAGGAGTGGAGATGGTCATGAGCCCGAGTTCAATAACACCTGGGAGAATGTGTAACGAGGCTGGAAGAGCTCGTGTAGAGCCAGACATCGCAGCTCCTGCAGTCATAAACCACCTGCCAGAAGTGTCAGCAAGCTTTGAAGAGGTAATGTTAGATAAAAATATTACTGGATTTTCAACCTCCTTATTTTAAAGAAAACATATACATTAGACTTAGGTAATAGTTAATAGATTTCACTGCCCATCAAATAGTTGTGCATCTGAGAGCGTGAAAATGTGAGGATGGCGACTGTTCAGTAAAGACTGGTGGGGGTTAAAGCAGCTCAGTGATGTTTACAGACCCTGATAGTGGAGAATATTTCCCTTTACAGCACCACCAGGATGAATGTCTTAAGAATTATGAACAGTTTATTGTAAAAAAAAAAAAAAAAAATAGTGTTTGGATCAGTAATGTGGTGACTTGGAGTCTCAAATAAATCTGGAAAGCACTCAGAGAGTGCAATCCTCCACCAAGGTAGCTCACATATTGCTGTTACATCTTAAATCAATAGTTTCATGATAAAGTTGCCATCATAATATGATTCATTGACCCTGAAAACCCACACTTAGCACTCAGAATCATGTTGATATCATTATTAGTTAGACAGTTATAGAGCAAAAACAATCGTTTGCTAATGGCAGTTATCAAAAAGTACTGGAGACCCCGGCCGAAATAATCAAAAGATGGGAAGGTACTGGGCCAGCCACTCATTGGACCGTCGTACCCAGCACCTCCCCCTAACCGAAGAAAACACACAAATCCTAAGACTAAAAGAAAAACCGATAACTGGACTAACAGAGATCTCCAGCCCAAACTAAAACAACAAACTAAAATGACGAAACTCCCAACAATCTAAACATGTTGGGAGGGGAAGCCAAAACCTGGAAGAAAGGAGAAAACGAACGACACAAGTTAAACAACAAAACAGACAGGAAAACTTGCCCACAAAAGGTGTGCTACTCACAGGCGGAAGAGAGCGTCTCTGCCCTATCTGTTCCCTCTAAATCACCTCCTTCTACCTGAGCGCTGATGGCACTCAGGTGTGCAGCAGGCAGAGGGAAGGGGGGACCGGAGAGGCAGACAGGGAGAGACAAGAGCCGCACGTACCAGCGCCACCTACATGACTGACTCACACCACAGCAGCACAACACACTGAAGCAGTTTGAAGTAGAGCACGGCTGTAAACAAATAGCAACAATGGAGGACTTCAGAGCTCCAGCACTCCGTAAATGTTTTACAGCAGAGAACAAATCTCTCTAAATCCACGGTTTACTTGAACATAGCGCAGTGTGAGCTCTTGATGTAGCTGCTGTAGCTGGGCATTGACAGTTTTGTGACCAAGGCTGCAGGTCTTGTAATAATAATAATTTGTAATCTAAAAAGTTAATGAAAATAACTGAGATATAGTGAGCTTCTTTTTCTCTGTCGCTGTAACTTAGCTTGCTTCTTTCTCCAGGGCGTAGCTTTAGTGCAGCAAAACTGACTCGTAACATGGCTCACAACTTTTCACAAGTCGCTCCTCACTGGTTCAAGCTCTACGCTATGTAACCAGATGGATTAACAAACTATATTTTGTCCTGGATTTAATAGATTTAATTTGATTGGGGGCATCTTTGTAATTCTGATTAATCCCTTCTTTTCCCATCTGGCTGTTTTAGGTGCCACAGCCAATCAACGGTAAGGATGTGAACCTAAAGCTGAATCTGAGCAGCAAATGTGACGAGGAAAAGCTACTGGTGGTCCACATCAACATTAATGCCGTGAAGTACAACGGACGGCCAGCTGGGAAGATCCAGAGTGAGAGGAAGGAGGTGACGCTGCAGCCTAAGAAAGGTGAGACTTGCTTTTTTATTAATGGAGGAGAAAATGAAGAGATGAAGAGTTTTTGCTGATACGCTCCTTAGTGTGCTTTGCATGTCTCCTCCATGTGACAGAGTACCTCTGTGCACAAGACCAAAGTCCAAACCTGGACTTCACAATCCATTTTACACCATGTCCTAACTGGGCGAGGACGCTAGTGTCAGCTTCAAAATCAGGCTAATTACACTGAATCCTTTGTGAGAATCCCAGCTGCCTGCGAGTGACGCAGTGTGATGCTGCACAACATTTTTGCCTTTATGCTGTTTCTTTTTTCTTCTCTGTTGCTCAAATGACAAAAGCATCAGCACTTGCAATGGAAGTCTTTGACTTATATTAAAGTTACTGCAGTCGCAACAAAACGAACGTGTTCAGCATGAGGCTTTCATCAGCATGTGTTACACTTGTATGTGTGACCATCTAAAATAATTAATGCCAGGTGACCGGTAGGTAGTAGATTAACGAAGGAAAAAAGACATAGAGAAGGTACATGTCCAAAACAAGGGGGAATATTGTAAAAAATGACTTGAAACAAAACAACTAAATACATACTATAATAAGTATGTAAGTATATATATATCTATATATCTATCTATATATCTATCTATCTATCTATCTATCTATATATATGTATATATATATATATATGTATACATATATATATACATATATATGTATATATGTGTGTGTGTGTGTGTGTATATGTATATATAATTATATATATATATATATATATATATATATATATATATATATATATATATATATATATATATATATATATATATATATATATATAATATACGTCTGTATATACAGATATACAGATGTGGACAAAAATGTTGGCACCCTTCCGTTAATGAATGAAAAACCCAAATTGGTCACTGAAATAACTTGAAACTGACAAAATAATGATC